>JANBXA010000600.1:56212500-56957500 GCA_030556225.1 Cricetiscus sungorus
TCATTGCAATAAGACCCATCTGATGTGGCTCTAAAGCCTACCACCTTCAGACGTCAAACAAATGTGGCTACAGCCAAGCACAAGAGAAAGTAAAAGTGTAGTGCCAGGGCTCAGTGAGAGGCAGAACACTACTGGGACTGGGCGATGAGGCACCTAAAACTTGTCTATCTCAGATTCAGACATGGATCCCGTGCAGGCATAACTCCTCAACCCAAGAGAGTAGCTGCTACAGCATCCGGCTCATCTTGAGGATTTCTGTCAGCCACAAAACAAAGGTTCTGGTTTCAAACAAAAAGATACAGTTTTAAGCAAAATAGAACAGACTTTCATGTCTTACCTGCGTGTAAACTCTATGACAGAGCAGCACTAAGTGGGGTTGGTGCTCTTCAGGTCCAGCTGCTTCCCTGTCCCCCTTCAGAACTGCCAGCTTTGCCAAGGAGCCAAGCTGCAGAAGGTATGTTTGCACAGGAACTCCCTAGTGGGCCCTGGCCCTGCTTCTTTCTGGTTACTTTCTCCAGACTCTGGGAAACACAGGTACCTCCTGCTGAGCAGATTGCTTACCTGTGCCTCTTACTCTTTCCTCTTTCACATCCCACATCCACCTCTGCCTCCTTCCATCCATGACGGATTTCCTTGGCTCATGGCTATCTAGGGCTCAGGGCCACATCACCTCCCAGGAGAACCAGTGTCTCTTTTAAGACTGGCTCCCTATTATCACTGGCTCCCTTCTGCAGTCCCTCTGCATGCATCCCTCTGTGTGGCCCCTCCCCCGTGCATCCCTCTGTGTGGCCCCTCCCCCATGCATCCCCTCCCCTGTGCATCTTCTCTGTGTAACCCCTCCCCCATGCATCCTCTCTGTGTGGCCCTTCCTTGAAGGCCTGCAACTCTGGCAAGGGAGGCTTCACCTCTGTGAATCCCTATAGAGGGACTTATGTTTACAGACCCATCTAAGGCCCTCTGAACCTCTCACAGAGCTAGGGGATGGAGAGGTAATGCTCTCCACAGAGTAGACAAGGCTATGGTCTTTTGGGGCCTTAGCCTCAAGACAGTGGTGGCAGTAAACTGGCTTCATTCTGTCTTAAGAGATGGGTGTGTAGGAAGCTGGGTTGCTTAGGCACTCTCTTTCCTGTTCTCTCAGGGATGGCTCCTGGGTTCATGGAAGGCTAGTGCTCTGGTTTGTGACAGTACAGGAGGCCGTTCTCTACTCTCCTGCTGAGCCTCGGGTCCTCTTGGTAGCCCGTTCCATTCTTGGGGCAGATGACTGGCTGTGAGTTTATGTGAGTACTCTCCCTGGGGCTACTGGGTGCTTAACTGAGGCCACCCTTCCCTGCTCTTGCCCTGTGGTGGAAGCTGGGTTCATAGTTGGACTTGGTATTTTCCACCAAGCACACTTGTTTATTTATTTACTGGGCATTTCAAATGAAGGCCAGCAACACAGACTGATAGAGAAAAACCGTGATGGATCCTCCTCAGGGTCTCAGTGAGCATGTGCTTGAAGGAGGAGCTGTCACCAGATTGCATCTTGGTCTCAAAGATTTGACCCTCCTGTTTCAGCCTCCGAGCGCCATGTGCGTGCGCTGCCATGCTCCTGTTCCAGCTTTGGTTTCTTTATTGAGACAGTGTAACTTAATGAACTCACTCCCTTCCTACTGCTGCCTGAGTACTGGGAAGACAGGCATGCACAGCCATGCCTGGCTGAGCTCCCGTTCCAGATGCAGTCCGTTTAATCACATCCGCAGCCACATTCTTGTCATGGGCCTGGCCGCTGGTCCCAGGTGGGTCTGACTCAGATAGGCAGTTTAGAACCATGTATGGGTACACAGACTCAAGAATCAGGACTGTGGGCTTAGGCACAGGTGTCCTCTAGGTAGACCTTGTGTCAGTGACCAGTTCTCATGTGCTGGTCATTAGCTCCTGTGCCTACTGCCTGTTGGGACTGTGGGCAGCATAGGGTTAACAGACAGGGCTCCCTGCTGGCGAGCCCAGTGCTGGGAGGCCGCGATCTCCAGTTCTTTCTTCTCCAGCTCTTTCTGTGCTAATTGAAGACGTGACATTCCGGAGGATGAAAGCCTCTTTGTGTGGAGCCGGCAGGCAGCTGGGCTCACAGCCCTAGGTCGGCTGTGCACAGCGGCCCCAGAGCAGGTAGCACATGGCCCTGGCTGAGGAATGTCCCCACGAGGCTCCCCAAAACAACTTCCCCCTTTATTCGCGCTATCAGCTCACAGTGCCTGCCGATTTGGGTCCCAATTATAGGTGGAGAACCAGGGGAAAGGTTGTGCTGTCTAGACACTAATCCTGAGATCGAGTTTCTTCTGCACTGTATCCCAGCAACAGGATTACAATTGGTGGGAGGTGGTGGTGAATTCTCTGGGGCTGAGCCAGGGGACCCCAGCTCCTTCTATTCTACACAACTTTCTGGTGTGGGAAATAGGGCGAGGGCAGTAAGGGAAGCCCCTGTGGAGAAGGCTGGCAACCAAGAGGTTGCAGGACCCTCCAGGTGGAGCACTGCAGTAAAGTTGGGGAGGCTGAGCAGCCATGGGCAGCAAAGACCTTGGTGGGATCTACCTGTGGTCAAGGACAGGTACCTGCTATGCTGTCCCAGGCTGCTCATGTGTCCTGACAGCAAAGTGCTGTCTTTTCAGGGGCCAGGAGGGCTGCCTCTGTTTCTGCTCATGTGCTCCACTCTGCTAGGTTTGGAGACTTCAGCCATCAACCCCCACCCCCACTCTGCGCCTTCTGATTGGCCACCACTGTGACTACAGTAGCCCTGCACAGGGCTGGCTGGGGGATTTGAAGAAGGATGATAGGCAGATGTCAGGTTTTACATGGGGCTGGCTGGGCTGCGCCTCAGGACTAGACACTCCTCAGGCAGTGTGGAGGGGTTTATTATGCCTTTGCCACAGTGGAGCTACAGTTCAAATCAGGCGTCAGGCATCCATAACCCTAACCCTAACCCTAACACTCTAACCCTAACCCTAACCCTAACCCTAACCATAAACCCTAACCCTAAACCCTAACCCTAACCCTAAACCCTAAACCCTAACCCTAAACCCTAACCCTAACCCTAACCCTAACCCTAACCCTAACCCTAACTCTATATGGCTTACATAGGGACTTGCTGCTGTGTTCACAACCAAAGATCTTCCCTACGCAGTAGGTTGCCCTATCGGATATCCTTGGTGACAGTCAACATGAGCTGGTTAGATGAGGCAGAAGCAGAGACACAGATTAAGCTGTGTGGCTCACATCATCATGCGAATTGGTACCCTTGGGGAGGCAGGGGCAGTCAGACGCGGGTATGTGTGGATGATGCTTCAGTAACAGACCCCAGGCTTCACCAGTGGGCAGCAGAGGCAGTGGTCAGCTGTTGGTCGGAAGGAAGCTCATGCTGTTTGGGGTCAGCCAGCTGTGCACATTCTCTTCCTTTTATGGAGAACCAGATTTTTATTTTCATCTCCCAAGAATCAGGCAGCCAGATAGATGAATGAAATGAGGACAGCTTTAACACTCCAAGGCCCTGCCATGCATGAAGGTGCTCACTTATCATTCCTGCACTCAGGAGGCTGAGGCAGGAGGATTCTCTTGAATTTGAAGCCAGCCTAGGCTACATAATGATTATGTACGTGTCTCAAAAAAAAAAAAAAAAAAAAAAAAAACCAAATCAAGACAAAACACAAACCTCGGGCCCTAAAATTCCAGGAGCTGCTATCCTTAACACCTGCCACTCCTTTGGGGATTCTTCATAAGCGTGTAGGTACACATGTGTGCAAATGCACATGTGTGTGTATATACTTGTAGATGTGTCTGTGTAGACCAGAGATCAAGCTCAGGTGTCATTCTTTAGGTGCCGTTCACCTTTTTTTTAAAGATGTACTTTTTTTTATTATGTATAATGTTCCACCTGCATGTATCCCTGCAGGCCAGAAGAGGGCACCAGATCTCATTACAGATTGTCGTGAGCCACCTTGTGGGTGCTAGGAATTGCATCCCTATCCTCTGGAAGAGCAGCCAGGGCTTCTTAACCTCTGAGCCATCTCTCCAGTTCCTTGTTTCCGGGTTTGTTTTGCTTATTTGTTTGTTTGTTTTGAGACAGGGATTTTTCTGTGTAACAGTCCTGGTTCATTTCTGGTTTTGTTTGTTTTGTTTTTTTTTTGAGACGGGCTTCTCATTGCCTTGGAGCTCAGTGACTTGGCTAGACTGGCTGGCTGGTGACCCCCCTCTTCCCCCGGCATCCCGTGTCTGCATCCCCAGCACTGGGATTACAAGTGTGTACCTTCATGTTGAAATTTTTAGTGGGGTTTTGGGGACCCAACTCAGTTCCTCATGTTTGCATGGCAAGCACTTTGCCAAGTGAGTCATCTCCTTCATCTCCCGCCTCTGGGATCTCTAAGCACTGTATGTCATATATGTAAAACCTGCAGGCTTTTTATTCATGCTCCATGCTTCCCAGGGCATGGTAGCCTTCATCTCATCCCTCATTAGCACATGCATGCACACGTATGTACATTCAAACTAAGGCTTAATGTAGGCAAACCCCTGAATCCCTAGACTCTTCCCCACTCTCTGCAGAGTACCAGCTGCCATGACAGTGCCATTGCAGAATGGACAAGGTGGTACTCGGTTCCTGGGCAGGAATAGAGAAGGTTGCTGTGTGGATGGCTGTCTCAGTTCAGGATGGTCATGGATAGCCTGGCTCCCTGGCTAACACTAGATAGAGTGTGGGGAAGAGGCAAGGGTTGGGACTCTGGCTTAGCACATTAGGCAGACATAGCCACCTGGTGAGAGACCTGTAGGACTCTGTGGGGGAAAAGGGAGTCTAACTTCTGCGTGTACTCTGTCTGGCGCTTAATTGCACAAGTGCAGACGTGCAGTGGCCTCCCCCCCCACACACACACACTTTTTTTAGCCACAAGACAAATTGAATTTGTGCTGGCCTCTGAGCTTAGGGGAGTTGAGGAGGACCATGTGCGTGTCTGCTATCATCAGTTCCTTGAACTGGGCCACCATCTTTTGCTGAAATGGGTGCCTTGTAGAGCTGCCAATGCTTGGCAGAGACAAGGTGTGGGAGCCTGCGCGAGTCACGCTTCAGCTGGGCCTTTGACTCCTGTGGAATGTGGACTCATTCTCTTGAGTCTATGTCTACCTGGTAGTCCCCCCCCCCATCTCCTCCCGAGATGTGTCCCAAAGCTGTGGGCTCTTGGCCACTGAGTCACATTAGTGTTGAGTTCCTGGCTTGAGCTCCTGTCAAACATTAACAGGTGAAGCTGTGTCCTGTTGAAGAATAACCCGTTTACCCTCCAGACTATGATACCCCAAAAGGCATGGCTGACTGTGCCCTGGAGCTGGCCTGATCGGGGTCCACTCTGATCAATAGTGTACATGGTCCTTCCAGGCAGTGGCTGGGCACACCCAGCTCTCCTGGCCAGAACACTCCTGTTTGGTGTTTTGATGTGGAATCTGAGACGTGGGCGGTGGGTGCAGTTGCTCCCCGTTGGTTCAGATGTGTTGGGCAGGGAGCCATTGAGCTGGGTTATCGGCAGCTGTCCAGCAGACAGCCAAGCCTGGGAAGCCACAAGCTGGGGCTGGCAGAACAGTCCTGTGGGGTTAGGCACTGACCTGTAGGCTCCTGGTAGCATCTGACCCGCCACTTGTAGTTCACCCAGGCAGCTAAGCAGACTCATGCTTCCTAAACTGGGTCTGGTGTGGCTGGCAGGGCTGCACAGTGTAAGCTCACTCTGTCTCTGGTGAAGAAGCAACTTCGGTGTCTGTGGCCTGTTCTGCAACTTCTCATCCTGTAACCTCCCTGCTCCCCATGTGGACCCTACCACCTTCCCATCCCTGTCCTGTGCGTTCACTGTGCAGCAACTTGTCGTGCCCTGGAAGGGAGGGAGCCCAACTAGAGTGTGGAGCTTACAGGTACCCTCATCTGACATCCCCAGCTTCTCCACCTGTCTAGATCTTGCCTGTCTAGGTCTGGCTCCTGGGGAGGGAGGAATGAGGACTATGGGTTCTGGGAGTAAGGTGACAGGAAGGAAGTGCCTAGAACTGTTTGTAGAATTCCTGGGCTCATGCTCCCCCTTATTCCTCGGGGTGACCTGACCAGACCAGACCCAAAGCTGAGGGTTCTTCTCAGGACCCCGAAACAAATAACTGAGCCTTGATTTGAACTTGGGTTTCAGGTTTTTGGTTTTTATATTTTTCATGACAGGATTTTTCTCTGTAGCCCCGGCTGTCCTGGAACTCCTTCTGTAGATCAGGCTGGCCTTGAACTCACAAAAATCTGCCTGTTTCCACCTCCAGAGTGCTGGGATTAAAGGTGTGTGTCACCACCACCCAGTGGGTTTTAGTTTTAATCTATTTATATTATAGGATGCAAGGAAGGGAGAGGAGAGATGACAGAGAAAGAAGGGTGGATACTAAAGACCACATCAAGGTGTCTGTCCTCATTTGAGGTCACAGAGAGCAGTGCCTTAGTGCCTGCCACCTTTTGTGAAGGGTCAAGGTCTCACCTTGACAGTGGACCTGCTGCCTGGACTGTCTGTTCTGGGGCTGGTTGTCACTCTTCCCTCTGATGTGGGAGAATTTAGGGAAGGGTTGAGTGTGCCCCATCTGTCTCCTTGCTGGTCCTGGCCTGAGTGTAAGTAAATCAGTGCCTGTTTCCTAAGCCCCTTGCTTTGCATGGACACTCTGGGAAGTTTTGAGTCTCTTTGCAGTGACGTAGGTTCCTTGGCTGCTCCTTTCATTGGTGACACAATGTCTAATGCACCACGTGATTGCAGCAGGAACCTACAGAGCCCCAAGCCCAAGGATTCACTTCATGGCATCTGCCAACGTGGTTGAGTCTGAGCTGACTTTGGGTTGCTGGGGAAGGGAACAAAGAACTGGACCTCTGTGGTGATATTTTATGACCTAACAAATAAAGCTTGCCTGAAGGTCAGAGTGCAAAGCTAGCCGCACTAGTTAGCCATAGAGGCCAGGCAGTGGTGATACTACACACCTTTAATCCCAGCACTCGGGAGACAAAGGCAGACAGATCTCTGTTAGTCAATGCTACCCTAGGCTATACAAAATTGATCCAGTCTAAAAGAGAAACAGAACACACACAAAGGTGATCCCAGCACTTGGAGTGACACAGTTTTAATCCCAGCACTAAGGAGATGGAGATAGGAAGGGACAAGGCTGGGCAGAGAGAGAAATATAAGGCGGGAGGAGACAAGAGTTCAGGGCAGTGAGGGCAGTCTAGGCCGTCTGAGGATTCATGGAGACAGGATCGCCCATTCGGTCTGGGGTAGAGGTAAGAGCTAGTGGCTGGATGCTTTGCTTCTCTATCTTACCCCTTTACCTCCCCTAATATCCAACTCTGGGTTTTTATTACTAATACCGATTAGAATTCGTGGTGCAGATCCAGCCTCGCTTTCAGGTGAGGGGAGGTTGTGTCCTGAGACTGCAAAGCAGGGAGATCTCTTTCTGCTCTGGGCTGGCCAGTGTTCTGGGGAAGGCCAGTGGTCCAATAATACTGGTGGGAGGACCCAGGTAGCAGGCTGAAGCAAGAATGTGGCTTTGGGTGTTAACAGAGCCATGCCTGGTGCAAAGCTCTTAGTCTGGGTCAGTGGCAGCTTTGACAGTTTACCTGCTTAGATGGCCTTAAAGGATCTTGGAATATTGAGAGTGGTGGCCATGTCCTGTTAGGCCAGTGGGTGCTTCCTGGAGGAAGTTCCAGGGACTTTTTACCTTTGAGAACACATCCCTAAGTCTGCTACCACAACATAGCCAGCCCTCTGGTACTCAAACAGGCCAGCAGGGGAGCATGTGGGCGCTTTGGCCCTAAGCCATCAGGTACTCAAGAGTGCCTTAGGGCTGGTTGGTCTTTGTGGCCCTGATGGTAGGGGTCAGTGTCCGGAGATGGCCCTGACAGGCTGATGTGACTGAGGAGGTGCTGTCCTTTTCAGGGGTGCTCCCAGGCCCGGGTGGACCTCACTGCCTTCCTGAAGGTGATGAGCCAGAGGAGAGCATGGGACTGGGCCTTTGCTGGGCTGCCTAGCCTGTCCCTGTCTGACTCTGGAAACAGCTGTGATCTTGCCCTTTCTAAGAGGTGGCCTGTCCCTTGGAGTGCTAGCTACAGAGGGGAGACCTGGCCTGTAGGTCTGCAGTATCTGCTGGGGAAGTAGGCTGCTACTGTCTTCTTCTGGATGCGTAGGTTGGGCAGCCATTCTGTTTGAGGCTTTTGCCCAGCTCGCTCCAACGCAGGCTACAACAGTCCTAACTCAGGCTTCAGCCCTACAGGAGATTCAGCTTGGCCCTGTGTGAGCTGAGCTCAGAGGACTATGGTTATTCTGTGTCCTTTTCTACCACATTTTCGGCCCAGTCCTGAGGGCCTTGCATTTCTTCCATGAATGTGGTGAGGAGGTTGCCATGAGGGTGAACAGCGCTTGGAGAGTTACACCCTGATCTACCTCTTGGGGGCAAGAGACTGTCTGTGGTAGTAGCCATGTCTGCACAGAATCCCTGGGGGCCCTCTGTGCTCTCTCTTCCCTGAGGCAAGTGCTGCCTTTCTTACCTCCACCTCAGCCAAGGACACCCGGAAGTTGTGGTAGTCTGTGTGTGTGATGTATCCCGCACTTCCCCACACCCTCCCACAACTCTCTGTTTCCCTGCAAGATTCTTTTGGCTGGGTGTCAGTGTACTGGATGCTATAGTAAGTGGACTGGAGCTAGGGCATGTCCCTGTGGTATAGGCCGAGCTTATAGCTGCCATGTGCCGATTGTGGGCTACACTTCTGGCCTGCTAGAGTGGTGCCATTATCCACAGGACACGGCTTGCTAGCTGAGAATGTCTTTTGGGTGATAACTAGGGCCTCCTTAAGGTTTTGCCATGGTTCATCTCCCAGTGGCTGTGCTCCTGAGCATTGGTTCCCCCTGCCTCCCTCCCGGCATGCTTTTGTTCATGGTGTGGCCTCTATCCTTTCTCAGGGATCTGTGGTTCATTTGAGGGCTACAGGAACCAAGAGTGTGTGTGCGCGCGCGGTGTGTGTGTGTGTGTGTGTGTGTGTGTGTGTGTGTTCCATGACACTGAAACTCTTGCATATGCCCTTGAATGGGGGCTGAGTAGGGGTGAGAGGAACTATGTCAGGCTGGATGTTGCTCCCCAAACCCTGTCCTATTGGCAGAGAAGCTACCCAGGAGGGTGGGTTCCAAACAGCACCAAATGTTCCTCACTTCCCTTTTAACTTCTTTTCTAGACTACGCATGTATATTTGCCATTTCTTAACCCAGGCTCTCAGGTATGCTCATGAGGTTCCTAGTCAAGTAAAATTTGCAAAGTTCCCCTGCAAAAGGGCCATATTTCCTGTTTATGCTTTTTGTGTTGCATCCTTTATTCTCTCTCATCTCTTACTCACGTTTTCTATGGACCTGGGAGGCTGACACCACCCACAGTTCATACTCTGCCAAGGGGTATCCTCTTAGCTCCCATTTTCACCTAAGTGACTCATGTCTACAAGCCTTCAACACTGAATTTCCCAGCTCCTTACACGCGCGCGCACACACACACACACACACACACACACACACACACACATCACCCCAGAAGTCCATGCTAACACCTGACTTCAATGCCTCTGAAGCTGTGTCTGTGTGGATAGATGGGAGCAGATTGCAGGCGGACAGGAGAGCTTCTTGGGGCTCTGCACACCCGCAGTGACCATGGACTTGGGTGTGGACCACTGACCGTGCCTGCTGTCACTGTCTGGACCTGCAGGTACTTGCTTTGGTCTCTTTTCTGTACATGACGAGTTCTTGGGGCATTCTGAGCAACAGCTCTGGCAGTTGTCACACCGAGCTCCCTTCTCTGCTTCCTTTATTCTCATTTTCTTGTCTTCAGTCTGCTGGGGCAGGTGCTGGGCCTGAGCTGGGTCTGTAGGCTGAGAGCCCTGTGGAGGGGGAGGCTCAGGAATGTGCTGGCACCTGGCCACTCCTGGGTTCTGAGCTCAGGCCTGACTAATGAGGTGACTCACCTGAGCAGCCTGAGAGCCTCAGGTGCTGCTCCCCTCCCCCCATAGCTTGGTCTCTTACCTCAAGGAGCTGGGTGGACATGAAGCCTCCTGGATGGTGATCCCCGTGGACCTCCTCAGAGTGAGTAGTCAAGGCCATTAGCACCACCTCCTACATCGTTCATCCCCCTTGGCACCCTTGGCACTGTGACTGCCTTGCTATGTTGTTCAGGGTGGTGGCCTGCACCACTTGTGGGCTGGATTGCTGTTCAGGTTTGGATCCGAATTGTCCCCAACAGGCACATGTTTTAATCCTAGGTCCCCAGATTTTGGTTCTACTTGGAAGGCTGTGGTAGTAGAGCGTGGAGGGAGGAGTAGAGCATTGAAGATCCTGCTCCCTCTACATCTGCTCCCTCTACATCTGCTTGCATCAAGTGGGTAGTAGCCACTGCCTCACATTCCTACCACCATCGTGCCTTCTCCCCTTGAACTGAGTCAAAACGAACCCTTCATTCCTTAAGTCCTTTTTGTCAGGTCTCTGGTTTAAGCAAAAGTAACCAACAGCAGAAACCAGCACCTGGGAATTGGAGCTGTTGCTGTGGTCGGTAGGACTTTGGAACCGATTTGTAAAAGGGGCATGGGTAGCAGAAGGCTTAGAACTCAGTAAGCAGACTGTAGTGGACAATTCTGGTGGGAGTGTGGAAGACCAGTACACCAATAGAGTTGGGAATGGTAAACACTGTTCTTGAAGTTTCACATGGAACAAGGACTCTGTTGGGAACCAGGTTAGAGGATTGTGAAGTTCTATTTTAGAAAAGAACATGATGGCATTCTTCCTATATCCTGAAAACTGGAATAAAGTTGAACTAAAAAGTACTAGACTAATGAATGTTGCAGGGACCCCTCCCACTGAAGGCTCTGGGGCATCAAAATGCAAATGTGTTAGAACTTCACAAGGCGCTACCAAGGGAAAGATTTGTCCAAGTTTAGTGAGTTGGATGTTCAGAGGCCTTTGTGGCTATAATCAGGTGGTGTTGGCTGCTTCTTGAGTTGGCAGAAGAACTTGGTATTGTCTGTGCAATGCTGGTTTTACAGGCATAAGGAACATTGAAGAGTTGAGGTTAAAAAAAAAAAAAAAAGAGGTGGGACAGCAGTGGTGGCCTTTAACCCCAGCACTTGGGAGGCAGAGGCTGGTGAATCTCTGAATGTAAGGCCTGCCTGGTCCAGGACGGCCAGGGCTACACAGAGAAACCCTGTCTCAAAAAAACTCAAAGCAAACCAAACCAAACCACAACAGCAAAAGAGTCGTTAAGGCCTCATGCTAAGGTTTAAAAACAAACAAAACAACAACAAACAGAAACAACTGTGAGGCCAGGCAATGTGTAGCATGGTCAGAGTGCCCTTGGGAGCCCCCAGACAAGGCGATGCAGTAAAGCTTTGAGGGTGAAGCCAAGTCAAGACACTGGCAATGTCAAGAACATGAACTATTTGCCAAGGAAAGCTGTAGGTACTTAGTAGAGCTAGTCCAAGAGGGAGGCTGTGTGTATTGCCAATGGCAGGGCTGTAACAGCAGGACTATAGCAAAGCTAATTGGAGCTCACATCCCACCGTGCTGGGTATCTGGATGCGAAGCTACAAGGCTTGGTGTTTGCTTGCTTTGGCCAGGTCTTTCCTTGCTATCCCCCACTATTCCCCACATTCCTCCCTCAGGGAGTGGGAGTGTTTATTTTGTGCATTGTGTGTTGTAACTATGCAGTTTCTTTCTGATTTTTAAGGAGAGTCATCGTTAAGGAGTTTGCCTTGTGCTTCAAGAGATATTTTGGACAGTGTTAGGGCTGTTAAAACATTTTGTGTTATGAGAGACGGCTGTGAGCCTCTGTGGAAGAAATGTGTGGTGTCAAATGGAGATGTCTCCTACGGGCTCATGTTCTGAGCCCTTGGTGCCTAGATTGGGATGCTGTGTAGGAGGATGCCTGACAGGAGTTGTGTGTTAGGGGTGGGTCTTCGAAAGTTCGGTCCCAGGTCTGTCCCTATTTCTCTGCTTCCTGACCACACCTGTGAACAAGCCTTTGCCTCACACTCCCACGGCCACGAGCCCCACCGTGCTTTTCTCCCTCATAATGGGCCGCAAGTACCTCAGAATCCCAAGTCCACATGGACCTTCCCCCCCTTTTTTCTGTCATTTGATGAGACAAAAGTAACTAACAGATGGGCAGAGGAAGATGAGGTTAAGGTATCTTTGGCTTCAGGTAGTGCTATGCTTGCCTGGAGACTTGGCTGAGCGGACTACAGGCGAAGGTAGATGGGGAGGGGCCACCCAGCCTGACTGGAATGCAGGGTGTGTGCAGAAAGGGTCTGCAGGCTAGGAGACTTCAAGAGCAACCATGACACAGGGTGGCGGGTCTTCTATTGTTCATGCTTTGTCTTCCCTGCACGGGAGCAATGGGACCTTTCTACTTTTTCATTGAGACAAAGATCTCATCATAGCATAAAACTAAGCCTCTCACAGCAAACGATTCAGGGATATTTGGTAGTATTCAATAATCACTGTAATCTAGTTCTAGAACATTCTTGTTGTCCCCAAAGGAAACCCTGTACTCTTGATGGTCCCAGGAAGCCACTAATCTATGCCACCCCTAAAGCTGTCTCTCCTGCTTAGGTAGAATAGTTCAGGTGTGTCCCTGACTCTTGTAGGGGTGGAACCTGCATCTGGCTTCTTCGTGACCACAGTGTCTTGGGTCTGCCTGGGTAGTGAGCGTCAGGCTGTGCTATTCTGGCTGCCTGGTGATCTATTGTACTACTCTCCCTTTGAAAATGTGTTTTCTGAACTCCTGGCTTCCTTCTCTAGATGACTCCTAAGCCACTGTCTTTGGAGAAGGCAGTGAAGGTCCCAAGGCACAAGGGCTATAGGTACCTAGGAGGGATGGAGGGTGGGACTCTTCCCTGGGCTGGAGCTCATCCACACTGTGGGAATCCATGCCTCCTGTTGTACCCCTGTGAGAGAGGGACAGTTCCCAAGGGAAGAGAAAGGAGAAATAGGGAAGAGTGTCACATCAAGGCCAGTTCTTAGGGTGTATCCATTCATTGGTGTGTTTATCCATCTGTCCATCCATCCATCTGTCCTCATACTTGCCTAGAAAATTCCCCGTGTGCCTGCTGGGAATCCATTTCTGTCTTGATGACACTAGTTCTTCCTGCTCATCTCCAAGGTTCACCACGGGGATGGAGGAGCCTTCTCTAGTTTCAGGCTCACATATCCCACACCTAATAAAATAGGTCATGTGACTCCCTCAGGCTGCAGGCTGCCACACAGGGGTGGACAGTGCTAGATGTTATCTTTCTCCCATGGTCAGGATGTTGCTTTTTTCCAGGTTGTTATCCATATTCCTCATTGTTAATGTCCCTTGGACCAGTGGTTTTATCTTCTTGGTAAGGTGTAGAATGGTCACCTTGACACTGATGACAACTTTGACACTAGGCTCTTCTGCCTTTCTGGGGTTTCTGCCTCAGTGCTTGGGCCATCCCTTACCCTTCCTTGGTTTCCCAGCATGCTCTGCTGCCTTGCTCTGGATACTTGTGTGGGAATAAGAGTGTGTCCATACTCAACGGTGTGGCCCCATGGCTCATGGCTGGGGGTATTCAGCCTCTCTAGTGTACTCCTACTTTCATTGTGTGTGCTGGACTCTCCCTATGGGTCAAGGCTATAGTTCCTAGCCTGCCGAGTGCCCATGACTTGCAGTGCTCTGGTAGTTGATGGCCCTTTTGTGGAGAGTCACTGGCAGGAAGAGGGCCTCAGCCACCTGTATGTTTGAGAGGCTCATTCAGAATGAATGTCCTGGGCTTCATCCATCACCTGAGCCTGGACAAGCAGTCAAGGCTTCCTTAGGAGGTGGGCTCTGGCCCACCCAGAGCAGGCTCAGGGTCATTCTTTGTGACCCTGGATCTGGTTACAAAGGCAGATGGAGAGCGTGGGTGATTGGCTAAGTCCCTGGAAGCCCAGGAATGTGGAGCAGACTCCTCTCAGCCTGGGGTCCTAGGGTGGGTAGTGTGTATTTGCTTTTATTCTTAGCAAAGAGCCCAGAGTGAGAGCCTTGAGGGCAGCTGGCAAATAGTGCTACAATCCCAGGCCCAGATATCCATCAGCTGAGCACATGTCCAGAAAGGCAGGCTTTGGTCAGGTGGGCAAGCCTGTCAGATCCATTGACAAGCACAGCAGATCTAAAAGGATAGGGACAAGCCTGTCCTACTAGCAAAACTCAAGAGATCCTTCCAAATCTAATCCATGGCCAGTCCTAACTACCTGTTCACAGGGTGGGTAATTCTTCTTCCAGGTGTGTCTGCATCTGGAGGATGGCTGGCAGGGAGGGTCACATTCTGTTCACAGTGGCTTGTCTGGTCTGTAGGTTGGCCTGGGAGGGGTGTTGCACAGAGTAGGGTAGGCTTTTTGTCCCCTCCTCTGTGGACTGATGGATGCCTTCACTGAGGTCTGAGAGCAACAGTGGGTAGTGACTACCACTTAGCACCTGTTGGTAAGAAGACCGGGCAGGCAGCAGGCACCACCTGCCCCATTGTGGTAGCTGTGAGAGCCTGGGAGGAGCCAGACCACTATGGCTCAGGGGGAACCAATTCTGATACCTCTGGAGACTGTGACTTTCTCAAGGCCACTCAAACCCTGTATGACTCTCCAAGGCCTTGGACTTGCTTGCTAAGGCTTCCAGTGTTACTTTTGGTGTGGTTTAGGCATGTTGCTCTGGACGGCCTGAGCCATGAGTCCGTGGGGACGGTAGAGCCATTGCCTTCTGTCTCTGGGGTCACAGCAGAGACACTGGCTGGTGCTGCTTTGGGTACCCGAGAGTTCACTTGGGAATGGAGAGGGCTGGCGTGGCCAGCATGCTTCTATTCAGCAGATGCTTTGCAGCCCAGGTGTCAGCCATCCTTCCTCTTCCCTTACCCAGCGTGTCTGCCATCTTTCCTTTCCCCTTGGATGTCAGAATCCCCCGGATGTCCTCTGTGGGCACCTACCTCCACAGGGCCTCCCGCCATGCCCAAGGGCTTCCCTGCCAGCACTTAAGAGCATACTCAGGTTGAGAGGAAGAAAAGACCCATAGAGCCCAGGGACAAAAAGCCCCAGGCCTCTTCCTGCCACCACCAGTTTTATGGCTTGGCTGAGGGCAATTGGTTCCTCCACAGGGACTTGCTGAGGTAAGACTGGCAGAGGTAGGACTCCGGGAGAAGTAATATCTAAGGTGCTGACTCCAGCCTCCATGTCTTAAGGCCACTTGTAAGTTGCTTTCAGGTTTAAACTGAATAAATACAGATGGGGTAAGTAGTACATTGCCATTTTCCTCATCTTCACCTATTTTATGTGAGCAACCCTTGCGTTCCAAATGTCAGGTCCTCAGGCTTGCCTCTTCTCTGTTCTTGGGCTCTAGAAGGCCTGTCTGGGCCACACGGCTCAAGGAATGGTCAGGACCAGCAGACAAACAGCCACTTTCTGTTTGGTCTAGTGGCAGAGCCGCCTTCTATTCTATCACTGTGGACCTGGAAGCTTCGTTGGGCCTGGAGCTCATCTTTTAAGTTGGCAGTACAGGACACGTGCAGGCTGAGAAGCATGAATAGGAGTTCCCATGAGCCGTGAGGCCCTCAGTCAAGGTGCCACAAAGAGGAAAAGACCCACAGCTTCTGCCTGAGGCCTGTCATGTCCCTCATGACAGAAAGCAATGAGAACACTGGAGTCTCCCCCACCCTGCCTTGTCCCCTCGCCACCCTCTGGACTTCCAGAGTGACTCTGAATATACCATAAAAGTCTGTCTGTGTGCCCTTTCCTGTACTGGCTGTGACAATCCCTGGTAGGGTCTGAAAGCCAGCCGTTCCCACAGATGGTCGTCCCCTTTGAAACTCTGAAAGCAGCTCAGCCAAAGAAAATAACAACAACCCTTCCCTTCTAAAAGGGTCCGGGAACCCTTTAATGTTTAACTTTGTTTGACCTTGTCAGAATCGAGAAGGACAAGGAGGGCCCCGCTGTTTGTTCAGATGGCCATAGACGCTTGGAGGATAAAGGAGGTTTTATTCCATTTTTAAAATGGTTAAAAAAAAAAAACCCTTTTGTTTTTATAGTTAACATTCTTAGAAGATTTTAAAATACCAAGTCCACAGACCTCATCCCAGCTCCTGTGAGGAGGCTGAAGACCTGGGTTTGCCCTCCCAAGAGTGCCTCTGTCTGGGGACCGCTCCTCAGAGAGAGGGACAGGGAGTGCAGTAGTGTGCTCAGGGCTCCAGCCCCGTGTGAGCTCTGTCCTGTTGTTCTCTGTAGGCCACCACCATCGCCCCCCTTTGTCCATCGGAGTCCCCACTGGGTCGCAGGCCTTCTGTCAGTGTCAGTGTCTCTCCTCTGCAAATGTGCAGAGACAGGGATAGGCACAGCACCCCTACAGAGGCAGACACCCTTTGTGGACAGGGCTCTGGGAGTCTCTGCCCCACTCTCCTATGGTGGTGTGACTGGACATGGGTTTGGAGGAACAGCCATTCAATGCCCATGCAGTGACCAGCTGTATCATAGAGTCCTGGCCTCTCTCCTGAGCAGAGACCCATTGAGACCAGTTAGCCATCCCAGGTGATCCTGGGGGTAGGGTTACCGACTTAGAAAAGGGAGACCCAACTGAGTGCATACTTGTCAAGTGGAGGTGGAGAGGCTTGGTGAGTACTGTGTGCGGGGACAGTGGCCCTCTGTTACTGTCAGGGTAGTTTGTGAGCCACTCAGGGCAACCACGAAATGCTAGCTCCCAGGTCCCTCTGCTCCTCCCTTGGGTCCCTCTGAGCAGTGTGTGTGTGCCCAGGCCTTCCTTGTGTGTTTGTCCTTCACGCCAGGCAGGACAGTGCTAAGTTCCGCTCACCCGGGACTGGCTGGAGGGGAAGGGTCTGTGCCCTGGGGCTGAGAAAGTTTTTAAAGACATTTGAAATCTCACCCATGAAGTCCCCTCATTTCTCCTACCATCCATATGAACGACAGAGTGATGGTGGTCCTAATTAGCAGCTGATTTCTTCAAGCTGTAAGGGGGGGCTCTTTGCAAAGTGGGGGTCAGAAATAGACGAGTAGATCATTGTCTTACCTTTAATCTTTTTAGTGAACATGCTCCATCTGTGGCTTGGGCATGTGTCTGTTACAGGGTACATGGGACGAAGAGCTGTGTGTGACATCCCAAATAAAACATGCCCACCTTGTGTATCTTCTGTAATTCCCTGAGACTACATTCCTTGTAATTTGGAAGCTCAATGTGGAACCCACTCATAGCTCCCATATAGAGTGAAATGATTTTTTTTTTTTTTTGAGACAGGATTTCTCAAGCTTTGGAGGCTGTTCTGGAACTCCCTCAGTAGACCAGTTTGGCCTCAAACTCAGAGATCTGCCACCCTTTGCCTCCCAAGTGCTGGAATTAAAGGTGTGTGCCACCACTGCCCAGCTGAGTGAAACAACTTTTAATTTGGCAAAATAGGCTTTGTTGGGGCCTTCAGGCTGGGGCTAGCTAGCAAGGCATGGGCAGCTAACTATCTCACTGTAGGCTGCAGACTGGGAAGGTAGTGGAGTGAGTGGATCTGTGCCTGGCAGCCAGGCAGGCACACAGCCTCTGTTTCTTAGTCCTGCCTGCCTGAAGCATGATGGGCCAGGTCACCAGGGTTCTGGAGGGGTGTGTGTTCTGCATCTTACACTCTCACATATACACCCATTCAAAAGTATGTCCCTTGGGCTTTGGTCTTATGTGTGGACAGATTCTCTCCAGCAAAGAAAAGGTGGGTTCCTGGGTCCTTTGATAGCTGCTGATCTCTGTGTGCTTCTGAGGCCTGTGTGTGGCCAGCCCACAGTTGCTGTGCCTCACGTGGGACGAAGGCTCTGTTCAGTTCTTTCAGAGAACAGCTTGTTTGCCGAATGGCCTTAACAGATCTGTGGGCAGCTGGAAGATGCTCCATGCTGACCTACGAAGATGGTTTCCAGATGGAAATCTAATGCTCCTCAGTATGAGAGCTGAGACTCGGGCAATCCACAAAGTGCTTGTTCAGAGATCAGTATAAAATGTGGCATGCTTGAAACCTTTATGGCTCCTTGGCATGGCCAAGACAGTTTTATTGTATTTTACAGGATTATTTGTCAATAACAGGCAGGACCAGCCCTTCTCATGATCAGAGAAGCCAGGGCCTAGAGTTCTGCCTGATATGAACAGGAAGTCCTATCATTTAGGATATCCCAGGGCCTCACATAGAGAAGTCCTTGCAGAGGCCTCCGACAACTGGGAGGCACAGGGACAGGGGCACTGTGGGAGTGGTGCAGGGTGGGGACATACACAGCAACCCTGGATCCCAGAGATAGGTCAAGGTTGCAGAGGAGGCTCCCACAGCCATAGGTAAGATTGGGCCTCCTGAGGTTGCCCTAATAAGAGGCTATGAGTCCTTGGCTTAAGTGTTATCAGTGCTCAGTTGGAAACAGGAAATGTGTCTGACTGGCTACAGTCAGGAAGAGTCAGGAAGTGTCACAGGCAGGCTCCTGCTGGGAGGGCATTATGCCTTTTCTGTCATTTAGAAGCCACTCACCCCCTGTGATTCTGCCCCAAGGCAAGCATGGCCTTGGTAGGGAGTCACTCAGGCTGAATGTCTTCCTTCTCCACTAACAGGACCCTGTGGGTTAGGCTACCCCATCTCCCTGGCTTCCATAGTGAATGAAGTCCCTGGCAGTGCCCTTTATGTCCTTTATGTGGCAGATGAATCTCTGCCACAAAGTCCAGCAATTGTAGATTACAAGGATTAGGAAGGGCATCTTGGGCATGGTTCTGCTGAGACACAGAAGACAAAATGGACCACTTGGCGCATAAGGCAGGGGCCTAGCTGTGGCTCAGTGGGAGAGCAATTACCAGGTTGGGTGGGTGGAAGGCCTGGGTTCCTCCCCAGCACTGGTGGAGGGGGGTAAATCCAGTCCAGCTGTGGAGCGTAGGGCGAAGGAGCTTCTCTGCACTTCTCAGTCCAGATTCTAGGGTCTCATCCCTTCATCCCAGGGCCTCACTCTTGGAGTTTGAAGGGAAATGTCATCTTCCAGGAGGCAGTTCAGCACCACACTTTGTAGCTGTGTGGTGCTGGACCAGGCAGGCACCCGGTGATGCAGGTGGGATGGAGGCTTGGAGGCTGCTGGCGGGACTGGAGCTGCCCACATGCCTTCACCTGACAGTGGCCTGACATGCTGACATGTCCTCATAAAGGCAGGGCACAGTATGGGACAAGCTCCTTTTATGCCTATTGGCTCCTCCTGTGTGTGTCTGTGCGGTGTGCCTGGATCTACTGTGTAGGTGTTCATGTGTGTTTCTGGCACATATGTATGTGCCTGTTTGTCTGTCTGTGTGTAGTTGGTGGGATGTGTCACTGTGGTCTGTGAGTGTGTCTGTTGTATGTGTGAGCGTGTGTGTTGCTCTCTCTGACACATAGGTGTGTGTGTGTGTGTGTGTGTGTGTGTGTGTGTAAGAGCAGAGGCAGTGTGAACAGAGGTGTTGTATGTGGGTTGTGGGCTGAGTAGTTATTTTCTCACTTTCTGAATTACTGTGTGTGAATTTCTTTCCTGATATAGAATCCCGGGAAGAGCTAAAGCAAATACCTTAACCAAAAAGCTTGCAAGTGGCTAAGAAATGCTGGGTCTGTAGCTCCCCCTGGCGGCTCTGGCCTGCTGAATCACATGTCCAGGGGATTGGAGGTCCAGAGTGTTTTCCTGGGGTCCCTGCCTCAGTGGACATGTGGAGGCTGTCTCACTTTAGGATGCCAAAGCTTGACTTTGAGGGGCTCTCAGAAGATAACCCACGCGGGCAGCTCTACTCACAAGGTTCTGATGAGTGAATCATGGTGTGCATGCCGTTCAGCCACCTCAGTGGTGTGGGTGAAACTTGGAGAAAGCCCCTGGGAAGTGTTTGGGCGAGGGCCTGGGCCACCCACCCACTTCTCTCATGTTGTCAGTGACCCAGAGCTGGTGGGAAGCAGATTTGGGATGCCAAGGCTGGGCTGGCTGACACCCCAGTGTCTCCCACCTGGCTTCCAGGCTGCAGGAGATGGAGAGTGGGTGTGTGGCCCAGCCCTGCTGGGTTGCTTGGTTTCTGACATCGCTGCACCTTCCTAATTGCATTCCATGGATTCTGGGTGGAATTTATTGTGTTCCTTGACCATGTGCTGCCCGGCGAGGTGGCTGGTGACCAGCCAGGAAATCAGCTGCCAGCAATGGCTTGGCAGGCCATAGGTGGGTTTCCGAGCTACCACCGGGAGGAAGTGAGCTGCCCAGACTCGGGTCCAGAGCTCACAGTGTCCTCCAGTAACCAGAGACCTTTTTCCCTACCCTCCTGCTGAGGCTTCAGTACAAACCCAGCTGCACTTGAGAATCACCTAGACATTTTCAAAGACTCTGATGGCCTTCCAGGAAAACAGAACTGACAGTTGGCGATGGGCCCAGGCACAGCATGGCCCCTCACTCAGGAGAGGCTACTAGCCTTTCATCCTGCCATGCCAAAGCAGCGATGGGTCCTAGGACACAGACTGTCAAGGACCTCCTGCCCTCGTTCTGGCCCTGGGAATTTCCACAGCTTCCTGCTGCCCATTGAGGGCAGAATTCACCACAGCTCCCAGACCCTCATTGTTGGTCATTTTCTAGCAGAGAATTAGTGCCATCAGATACCCTTCATCTCTCTGTGCCCTTGGCATGTCTCCCCACCTGATCCCCACCCATCTTTGGGGAGTTCTGGAGGGTGTGGTATGTAGACCCCAGACGGAGCATCTCCAGCCTCCATTGAGTGGTGTGGGAGATGGAACAGAGCTTTTGTTCTCATGTGAACAGCCTGTGTTTAGCCCAAATAATAAAAAGCCAGAGACAGGTTCAAGCTGAAGACCAGAAAAGCAAAACAGCCAAACCACTGGAGAGTTCTCATCTCTACCATTGCTCAGGCCCAAGGGAGCCATCCTGTCCTCAGTGTGACTGCAGACTAAATACCCTACACTCCTGTCTCCACTGGCCTTATGTTCCTCTAGTGCTGGGACTGAAGGTGTGCACTACCACCACCCAGTTTCTATGGATGACTAGTGCGGCTGCTGGGATTAAAGGTGTGTGCCACCACTGCCTGGCCTCTAAGGCCCACTATTGTGGCTAGCTTTGCGTTCTGATCTTCAAACAAAGTTTGTTAGATCATAAAAAATAGCACCATACCCCTGTGAGCAACTCTCGAGGGCACAGCATCCTCCTTCTGGGGGAGATGCTATGGGCCCTTGGGCTCCAAGTAGCTCTCAGGCCTGTGCGGGGAGAGGTTCCGGGGCCAGTTGTGGGGCCGTGGAAGATGATGGAAGGGTTTTTCCTGGTGATAGACTCCTAGGGTAGCTTTTGGGGGGACCAGTTCCTGGGGATATATTGACATGTTTGATTAAAATGCCAGCGCTGTGAGCAACTTGTTGGAGAAAAGAGGGCAATAGCCTGGAGAAAGGGATGGGGAGTGAGAAAAGCCCTGCTTTGATGTTGGCGCTGGCTTGGGCTGGCTAGCAGGTACCTCTGCATTCGGGATTGGCAGTGTGTAGGCACGCTCACAGGCATGGAGGTGGCCTTCCATTAGTGACAGCTCAGCCCCTATTTCCCTTCCTATTCTTCCCAGCCCCATTCTTGCCACAGCTTTCTCCTTTGTCCCACAACTGAAAGAAGACAGGGAAAGCCCGCTGAGGTTCCAGCTGTGGACTTCCTGCATGTTTTTCTGTTGTCACCATGTACCTACCCATGCTACTTTAGTAAGTTTTCAAACAGAACGTTCTGAGAAATAAAAGGCCGGAAGCCCCTGTTTATGGCTCTAGGGTATGGGGCCTCTGACCTAGGGGAGGTATCTGGGCTGGGCTCCCTGTGGCTTAATGAGCAATGTTCCCGTCCCGCCGCGACTGGGATGGTGGCCAAGGCTGGAGGGATCAAAGGGCTGCACTGTGTGAAACGGAAAGGCCGGCTTGTGGACAGTAAGGCCCAGCCTGACACCTGGCCCCTCAGGCCAGGGCCCTGGGGAGGTGATGTGAACCAGCCTGGGCTGCCGCCAGTAGAGGTCACTGTGACCCTGGAAGTTCAGCCTTTTCTTCCTCCCCACTGTGCTGTGGTAGTCTCGGGGAAACCCACAGCAAATCCCACATCCTAGGCAGCTAGCTGCAAGCAGGACGGCAGGCTCCATGCTGGCTGCCCCAGGGTCCCTGGGATGTGGCCATGTCATGGTAACCCTCTGTCTCCATTCCCACATGGTGTCCTCTTGGGTCTATGGTTGCCAAATCCAGGTTCTGCCAGGATCTCCAGGGTCTCCAAAGGGTCTTGCCTTGGGATCACTGATTGCTTACATTTGCAAATTTCCTTTGTCTTAGCATGGCTGAGTGAGACAAGGATACTTTGCTGCCACAGTGTCCCTGACACTTTCCTGTATCCCATTAGCCCCAACTCCCAGTTTGTCCTTCTATACCTGGCATTTAAGTCAACAGACCCAAGGTCCAACAGGCCCACTTATCCAGTTACCATGGGCCTGGAGGCTCCAAGCATGGGAGTCCGTAATGGGAGATTTTGCTGAGCATAGGAGGGTCCCACCATTGATTCATTGAAGGAGGAGCCCCTATGTGCCTTCCGAAGAGAGTAGATGGGATAGACAGGGGCGTTAGGGGCTCCCTCGCAGCATCTGACTGGTCTCTATACTCCTTACTCACTTTTGGATCCCCTACGAAATGCAGGAGAGAGCAATTGGATGCAGAGCGGACAGGTGAGACGGGGCTGGGGCAGGTCCACCCCACCCAGAGGAGAGGCCAGGCCTTGTAGGGTGCTACCCAGAGCTGTCCCCAGGAATGCCTAGCATCGCCCCCAGAGGATTGTGAGCAGCTGTCCAGCCGGTGCAGCTTTGTGTGGACAGGCTTTTTTTCTGGTTACCTAGAGGAGCAGCCTGGGCCTGGATACCGCTATGTATGTCTGGCCACTGCTCACCTGGCAACTGCTTGAGATGGTTGTGAAGAAAACCAGGGATTCCTCCTGTACCTGGTTCTTTTTCTCCTGGAATTTAAAGTCTGCTTGTGGGCTTTGAACTCGTGACTATAAAGAAGTCACGAGGCTGTGTAGTCTCTGGGTGCATCAGCTGCATTGCCACAGACCTCTCCTCACCTCTCTTAGCCTGGCTAGCTCAGCCAGTTCCTTTGGGGTGGTAGGGTTCCCATGCTGTGCTGCTGTGTGTCCCCCAATAGATAGACTTGGATATGTCCTAGGTACTGGAGTAGTCTTCAAATAGAAAGGGGGAAAGAGAAGTGTGGCTATATGAGGAATTGTGGATCCTGTTGCTGCACTCCCCCTGTTATCACCATCCCGGCTCACAGGGACTTCATTCTGCCCTGACCAGGTACAGGTCAGGTGTCTGGGTAGCCTTGCTGACAATGGCCTAGATATGCATCCACAGGCAATGAGTCCCTACTCCCATTGTGTATGCACACTGGAAGAAGACACTTATCTTGTGTCATATGATAGCTATAATTCCAGGCCAGGTCGAGTTTCTTCAGAAACAATAGTGTATATGTTTAGCATAATCCTGAAGGTTCCCAGACCTCAGAAAGTGGTAGTTTCACTCAAGAGTCTGTCAACCTTATTTCTGAACAGCTGAGTGGCCCAAGCAGGCCCAGGCCATGGCTGTCAGGATCACAACGATATTATGCAAGAGAATGTGGGTAATGCAGGGTGGGTCCTGGCTCCAGGGTGTGCCTGACCCCATGGCCCCAACGAGGCCCCCACTAACCCAATTATGGCAAGCCCTCGTCTCCTCACCCTTGGGAATCTAGTGGCATGAACATGCCCTCCATCCTTCCGTGAAAGGATCCAGTTAATAATCAACTGTTAAATCCTTAAACTCCAAATGGGACATTCACCAAGGCTGTCTAGCTCTGCCAGGGGCATCTAGCAGGCATATGCTATTTACCATCTACAACTACTGAGAACCCCCACCCTGGGCAGGAGGCCTCAGGCTCTGGCCTCTGCTCTGACCTGTGTGTTCCCCTAGGTACTCCGAGCAAGGATGGTGTTGTGCCTGTACTTGGTGTGTGTGAGTCATATGTCCCATGACAGCAATTGCTCTCCCATGTGAAGGATGAGGTGATTGTATCCAGTCAAATATTAATTTCCTGGGTCAAGAGTCTTGGCTTGAAGGAAAGCTCAGGCCATGTGCAGTCACAGAGAGGGACAGTTAATTACAGGCAACAGGGACAGTGCATAGAACCCACAGTGCATCTCACAGAGGCCCTGGCATCACTTAGCCCCAAGGCTCCTAGGAAGGAAATGTCATGCCTACCTAGGAAGCTATTGCGCTTCCCCCATACTGGTCTTGATGGTCACCCACAGGGACCTCTCTGCATTTTGCAGTGAGCTTTTCCACAGCTAGAGTTCCAAGGCCGTGATGCTGAGACCCTCCATTATGTTGTCCATCCAAAAATCCCGAGCAGCCAGGGCGTACTTCTGAAGGATAAAGGAAAATGTGTCCGTGTGGCAGGAGGAGTAAAAGAGCAGAGCCCCACTATCCTCTCTGTTGTCATGGGGGCTACATGTTAGTGGGTGGGAGGATACACACAGGCACTAGGCGTGGGTCTGAGCCCAGCAACTGTGTCTGAAGCAAGCTTCAAGCGTGGGGAGCCCTGGGAGTCTGTGCTGCTCCTTCAGGATGAGGCGGGGAGCTCCAGAGTCCCTTAGCAGCATCTTGTTCCTGAGAAGGCCACTGTTGAATTTGGAAAGTATGCTAACTGTATCACTAAGGGAACTTATAATTTAAGGAAACTATGAATAACTTAAAAAATGAGACTGAAAAGTTATAAAAGAAACATTTTGTGAAATCCTTGGGGAAAAAAAACCCCAAAAAAATCTAGCCTTATTAAAGATTATATCTATGCAGATTAAGGATTTTGGTTTGGAAATGTGATGTGGGTGTTTTCTTTTTACAGCCTTATTGACATCGTTCACAATATAATTCATTGTTTGTGGTGCATTCCAAGATAATATTATCAACTTTAGAATGCTCCCTTAGACTGTTGGGCTTTTAGTCCCTCCCTGGACCCTGCCCCTGCCCAGCCGGTTTTTGGTTTTCTGCCAAAGTATTGCCAATTCTGGGTATTTGGTGTGAATAGCTCATAGTGTCTGGCTCCTTTCATTCAGCAAGATGTCTCTGGGGGAGTCTAAATTGTCTTTCTTCCATAGCATAGCACATGGCAGTGCTTCATCCCTTTTTTGTGGCTGAATAGTATTCCGCTGTTTGACTGACCACATTTACGGTGGCCAGTAGTATATGAGTGGCTTGCTTCTGCACTGGGCCATTCTCCCAGCTCTGGTGTCTGCCTTTTGGTGCTGGCAGTGTCCATGGACGAGCAGCAGACACTTGTGTTTTCAGTGGCTGAGGGTTCAGCCTTTTTGACTGTGCTGTGGTTCATCTCCATTGCAGTGGTGTTTATTTGGATCCCTTGGTCAATGGTAATGGAAGTGTGTACTCTTGTGTTGTGAGCTCTTTGTATATCCCAGATTCAAATTCTTACCCAGTGTACAAATGCAAGGCTTTCTTAAGCATTCTCGACGCCATTTCTCTGCCATAAAATGTGCTTTGCCTTTCTTTCCTTGTTGCTCAAGCTGTCTGTGGTCATCTAAGAATTCTTTGCCAAATCCAAGGCCATGAAGGTTTATTCCCATCTCTCCTTCCAAGAGTTTTGTTAGCTATTCTTACCTTTGGATCTTCTTTGGTAAATGGAGTGAGGCTGGAGTTGACATCGGCTCTGACACATGGCTACCTTCCTGTATCATTTGTTCAAAGATGACTCCTTTGCCACTGACCAGTCTTGGTGCTCATATCAAGAGTCAGCAAGCTGCACACTAGTGGCTTTTTTCCTTCTCAGTTCTGCTGCTCTGATCTGTATACCATTCCTTATCCCAGCACTATGATGTCTTGGTGACCCTTGCTTTGCAGTTAAGTGTGGAAACCAGAAGTCTAAGTCCTCCAGCCTTGCTCTAACACAGTGCGAACACAGATGGAAACAACTAAGGTGATCAGTGAAATGAACACATCCCTAAAATGATACTAGCTAGTCAAACCAGGTCAGTAAGAAATAGACACTCTGAATAGACGAATGTGAGTGGTAAATGTCAACTGGACAGAATCTAGAATCACCTGGGAGACAGGCCTCTGGACATGCCTGTCGGGGATTGCCTTGATTACATTAATTAACATGGGAAGACCCATCTTAAGTGTGGGTGGAACCATTCTCTGGGGAGGGGACCCTGGATTGTATAATACCGAGAAGGCAAGCTGAGCACCTGCAAGCATGTGTGCTCCTGACTTGGATAGAGTGTGACCAGTTGCTTCCAGCTCTTTCCTGGTGTCTTAACTTTGCTGCTGTAATGGACTGGAGCCTAAAACTGTGAGATAAAGTCAATCTTTTCTCCCTGGGGTTATTTTTGTCAGGGTATTTAATAATGGCAACAGGAAAAGAAAGTGAGACCACATACCAAAACCAGAAAGGTAGACTTAGTCATTTGAAAACAGCCTGTCAGGAAAACCCAGGGCCCTTCACAGCTGGTTAAACCACCTGTCCAGCTCTTCACAAACTTTCAAGAGACATAAGAATGGGGACCCCCACACACACTCTTTCAGAGATAGGGCTTCACTATGTAGTTCACTGGCTCACCCCCAACTCATTTTTGAGGTAAGATAAGAATATCCCTGGTAGCAAAGTTAAGCAAAGACATCATAATAAATAAATAAACAAACAAAATAAATAAATAGAAAGAGAGAAAGAAAGAAAACTTCAGACATGAACATGGACACAGAAAATTAAAAAGAAATGATAGCAAATCAGTCTAGGCATGGATGGTACGTGCCTTTAATTTTATCATTTGGGAGGCAGGGGCAGGTGGCTATCTGTGAGTTTCAAGGCAGCCCGGTCTATATAGCAAGCTCCCCAGGCCACCCAGAACTGCAAAAAGAAACCCTCGAGATATATATTTGGGGAATGGGGATATAGATGCTGGGCCTTGAATTATAAAATGTCTCAAGGAATCCACTAGAAAAAGTCAAACTATTGAGTTCTGCAAGCTTGTAGGACACAAGAGCAATATTCAAGAGCCAGCATGTGTGTATACTGGCAACAAACAACTCACAAAAAAGTCAAGAGAAAGCACCTGCTTATATTAGCTTCAAAAATTCATAAGATATCAAGGGGGTAAAGTTAACAAAAGAAGTGTAAAGTGTATCTTAAAACCATTAAACAACACAAACATTAAATAACAGAAATCAAGGAAGTTCTGAGAAGTCGTCAGAAGTCCAGCCCAGCTGCTTACAGATCCGCACAGCTCTCACCAGAATTCCAGCTGCGTGTGTATCCTCCTGGGACCCAGAATAGCCAAATAATCTTGGTTCTTGAAGGCTGTAAATATAAAAGCATACTGGGTTTGGAACAGACGTGGATGGTTCTAGAGTCTGTAGTCATCAGGGCACACTCAGATCAGTTTTGTGCAAGTGAACATTGAATTTCAACTCTGAGAGGTAAGGTCCCTTGGGGGCCCCACCCACTGCTCTTCCTGCCTCGAGTTTAGTTATAAGACAGTGCCTCGCTCAGCTTCTCCTGGAGCCTTGCCTGGTGGTTTTGAAGGTTCTGCAGGAACAACTTTGTGAGCCCTGGGGGATGATGCATTTCTTCCCACCTCTGCTGAGTCATCTTGAAGCCATGAGGTGAAGACATGGAAGGAGTGTCCCAAGAGGATCAGAAAGAAACCTCTGTTTCCCCAATAAACAGTTGCTGCACTCCTTTGGATCCACAGGAAACTTGGCCACATTTCTCCCTCTTCCCTGTACACATCTCCATGTACATGAATATCTATCTATACACAGTAGTAACATCTGTGCATATCAAATACTATACCATACTGTCTTAGCATTTCTATTGCTGAGAAGAGACACCATGACCACAGCAACTCTAGATAAAGGAATACATTTAACTGAGGCGGTAGCTTACAGTTTCAGGGGTTTAGTCCATTATCATCATGGTGAGGAGTATGATGGCATGTAGGCAGACATGGTGCTGGAGAAGGAGCTGAGTGTCCTACATCTTGCAGGCAACAGGAAGTGGTCTGTGACACTGGGAGTAGCTTGAGCACAGGAGAACTCTGTTCACCCCCATAGTGACACATTTCCTCCAACAAGGCCTACTCCAGTAAGTCCACACCTATCAATAGTACCACTCCCTTTGGGGGCCATTTTTTTTTCAAACCATGACACATACGTATATTTATGAACACATACCCATACATATGCACATGCAATCCACATACACAAAACCACACATGTCTCTCTGAGTACTGCTATTTACATGGAATCCAAGTACACGGAGCTGTATATATGTCTCTTTACACTGTCATTTACTTTTAGTTCATGCACACAGAACCACACACATCTCTCTGTACACTGCCCCTTACATACAAGCCATGTATATGCATATTCATACCTGGGTCTGTGTCGCCACATGGCCACAGGTGTCCACATGTGGGCTCACATTTTTTTATGTCCACTTGTAGACCTTTTCTTGTGACTCCTGCCTGTGTCCTCTGAACATTCTCATACCTGAGAAGCTTGTGACATACAACAAAGAGGACATATTCAGATGTTCCCCCCTTTTACTTCATCATCCCAATATGTACTATCGATGCTTTAAATATGTTCCTTTTAAAATATTTTATATTTAAAAAGAGTGTTTGTGTGTGTGCATAAGTATACAAGTCTGTGCAGTGACCATGGAGAGCCAGAAGAGGGGATCAGACCCACTAGAATGGGTGTTACAGGCAGCCCCGAGCTGTAATTGAACTTGGGTCTTCTGAAAGAGCATTATATGCTCTTAACCACCAAGCCATCTGTTTTTGGTCTCCTACAATGGCTTGTCACTGGTATGTCACCACTAGTGGAAGAATTTGGATGAGGACTGGGAGATTCTCCTCTTCCTCACCTGCAATCTCCCATGCCTTGCCAGGCGACCCAGAGCCTGGGTGATAATGATAGGGGTGGGGCGGGGTGGGCGGGGTGGGTGGTGTGGGTGGGAGTTGACTTGGTCTCTTGCCTAAGGAGGGAAGGGTTATAGGACCAAGTGGCAACAGGAGGGTTCTGTAGGTCGGTGGTTAAAAATTAGTTGGGAATGTTGCAACGTGCCCTCTTTTGCCTTGGATGTTAGGTTGTGTGCTTGGTGTGGGGGTTTATGTGGGGAGGCTGTGCAGGCTTCTCAGGTGACTGAACACTACCAGGGAGGGGGAAGAGCCTGGAGCCTTGATGTGGAGCCTTGATGTGGAGCCTTGATGTGGAGCCTTGATGTGGGGCCTTGGCCACCTGGCCTGTCACTGCCTAGCCACCACTACTACAGCTACTTCCTCTCCTCCTCCACCTCTTCCTCCTCTTCCTCCCCTTAGTCCTCCTTCTTCCTTCCTTTCCCTTCTTCCTTCTTTATTTTTCTTTCCTGAGGCAGGGTTTCTCTGTGCAACCTTGGCTGTCCTGGAACTCGCTCTGTAGACTATAGAACTCACAGAGCTCCTCCTGCCTCTGCCTCCTGAGTGCTGGGACTAAAGGCGTCCACCACCACTTCATCTTACTCTCCAGGAAAGTTCCAGGTGACTCTATCAGCCAGTTAGGGACCAGAGCAGGCACTGCCTGGCTGGTATAGAGCGAGCCCAGGCTGTGAAACCTGTGCTTATCCTCCAGAGGGGCCGGAGAAGCTCATCACCAGAGCTGGTGTCCTTTATCCTTGCATTTGAAAACTGCCCCGAGTGCAGTGTCCAGCTGCGCCCGGATGATGCTGCCTATTTCTGACACAGACGAGCATGGAGAAGCAGTGCTTCAATACTTTTTGGATCAACTATTTCCTGATGGAATGACAGAGTGTTCCCTCGGAGGCTTAGGGACACTTGCCAGGGTCAGTGAGTGGGACCAGGACACTGTTACAGTGCTGACTGGCCTCCTCAGGACCCCCCCCCCCCACACACACACACATACACCTGTGTGGCCTCTGTTTCCAAAGGAAGGAGTCCACAGAAGGCCCGGGTCTTACCAGAGTGGTCTAGGTCACACTGGCCCGAGCCGGTGGAGATGGGGGGAGAGCTGTGTGGAATGCAGGCAGTGGGCTCCTCCATCACTGTTCTTTCTCCCTCAGCTTTGGGATAGGCAGTGGTTAGCCCTGAGAGGCCCATGGAGATGTAGGAACTCCAGAGAGTACCACGAGCTAAGTCTCGGGGTGGCCTCTGCACAAGATGTGACATCTGGCAGTGATGGACTTGCTTTTGACCCTTGGGCTCCCAGGTCATGCTGAGGCTCACAGCCTCTTCTGTCTTGTCGGCCCACTCTGCTAAGAGCTGGTTCCTGCTCAACTGTGGGTGTCTTGGAGTTTTTAATGAAAATAAAAGACTGCATTATTCAGGAATCCAAACCAGACCAGGCGTGCCAACAAGACAGAACAAACCCTTGCTTGGGGCAGGGGTGCGTCTTGATGCTTCAGTGAGAGGGTGGAACCTTCTGGAAGGGATTGAGTGCTGGGAGGAATGGGACATGCAGAGCTAATGACTCCTTTCAGATGGGTGCTTGTCCCCTTGTCCCCATGGTGATGGGAGAAGGGTGTGGTCCCCAAGGCAAAGTGACCCTGGTCTATAGAAGAGTCAGTGTCTTCTGGGAGTGTAGAGGTTTTGCTTAGCTGAGCCACAGTGAAGCCCCAGGGCACATGAGGAGGGCCAAGGGGGTTGCAAACAGGAAGTAACAGGGTAGCAGGGACAGTCTGGGCTCCTGAGGCTTGTGGTGGTGGTGGGGAGCTGAAATGAAATGGTTTGGTAGTCTTCTAGTTCTCAAGACTCTTTGTGTCCCTGTCATTCCAGAGCTGGGACTGATGGTGCAGAGGGAGTGGCTTCTTGCATGGCAAGAACTTGCTGGGGCACACCCAAGGACCTCGGCAGGCGTGGTGAGGGACGGCTGGTGTCTTGGTACCTTGATTCTGAGACTGAGATAAACTCATTTGTCCTTCCCAGCTGCTTCTGGGTTCACTGGAGGTGATGACGCTGCAGAGCTTTGCTATTGTCCATCCACCTCAACCAACTCTAGAGTCCTACCGGGGTGTAGGCTGGAGGACTCACATGTGACTCTAGTCACCAAGGGCCAAGAGGGGATCTGTATTGGCTTCCTGCCATTTTAGGGGCAGGTTGCACCAGTCCTTGACACCATATAGGCCCTCAGGCTCAGGAGCACCCCCACCCCACCCTCCATTATGCTGGTCGCTCAGTTAAGTCAAAATGAGCTGGGCAGAACACGGCTCTGTGGAGATCAGCACAAGTGTGTCATGGAATGGCTTGGATTCCAGGTTCCGTACTGTGGGAGCCTCTGCCAAGAGGAGCCTCAGCCATGGTTTCCGGGAGCATTAGAAGTGACATGTTTCCTCACAAGGTGACAGGCACCAAGGTCAGACTCAGATGCAGTCCAAGAAGGCCTCAGGCACTTCCTCAAATCACAGGTTGCCAGTTGGACTTCTAGGAAAGTGAGGCGAAGGGAAGGGAAGCTGTAGGCCGAAGGTTGGGAACCTGGGGCATGCTGGAGGCCTGCTTCCCTGGCATTGCTGTCCCTGGGAGATGCTGTGTGTGTGTGTTTCTGATTAGTTCCTCCTGCTCTCTAGGAGCTGGAGTGGGGGCTCATGGGAGGTACTCTCAGTGGCTGCCTGGGGGACAGTGTGATTGAGCTGGGTTTGTGTTGAGTTCCCTTGAGAACTCGGTTAGATGTTTTCTCCAGAGCCAAAGTCCCCAACGCCAGCCCCCATGTTCAGCACTCTGCCTGCCCCTGCCAGGGAATGAACCTGAGTCCGATGTGTGGAAACTCCAGTCTGGGCCTCTCTCCCACCTCACCAGGTTCTTAGCCCTTAGACAGTGTCCCCTTCCCTTGGATATAGCGATCTCTTTCTCTTTAGCTGGTGTTCTCTCCCTGGCATTGTGGCTGTTACCATCTGGGCCCACGCAGTCTCCATGCGCCTCATACATCCTGCATAATACCGTGTCACTCATATCCAAAGGATCTGAGGTCTTCCTTGATCAGGCAGTGGCAGGGAAATGGGTCAATGCTGCTCCTGGCTCCTCAGTGTCTGTTCTCACACCCAAAAGGGTGATATGGCATTTGAAACCTTGACCTGTGCTCCTGTGGGGGGTACACAGAATGACGCCAGATGGGATTCTTTCTACACAGGGCTAGGCAGGACAGAGACAATGGCCTTCAGTAGGCTTGGACCTTGGTTCTCCCTGAGTACACAGGTGTTTCTGTGAACATGTGTGTATGTATGAGCGTGAGCATGTGTGTTTAAGTGAGTGGGCGTGTACATGTGCGTGTGCGTGCGTGCGTGCGTGCGTGTGTGTGTGTGTGTGTGTGTGTGTGTGTGTGTGTGTGTGTAAGTGTACTTATGTGCTTATGCCTGTGTAGCACAAGACTCCTGGTGGAAGCCAAAGCTTAGAGCCTGAGCTATGAATCCATCCACGGTGCTCACAAATGAATGCTGGACATGTGATGTTCCGGAAGTGAGAAGTGAGGTGGGGGAGTGAGCGCTGGATGAGGTGTGGGCAGTCAGAGCCTTGAAGCAGGAGCTATTTCCATTGCATTGTCTCTATCCCTTACTCCTGGCTTTGCCTGGAAGTTTTATGTTGAGTCCCTGGGTGCAAGGGCCAGCTCGTCAGGCATGTGGTTCCAGGAGTAAGCAGGGATGAAGAAGACAAGACATATCTTAGGGTTTCTCCTCCCCCTTTTCCCTGTCATGGGGCTGAGTCCCCTCTCTCCATACACGCAGGGGAGGGTTCTGGACTTTGTCCTAGGATTTTCCAGAGACACTTGGAGGCATGAAATCACATTAGGAAATTGTCAAGCAGACAGCTCACTGGGCATTTCTAAAACAAATGTAAGAGCATAGCGGGGGATTAACTTGGAGATGTAGAACTCAGAGGCACAGATGTGTGCACATGGCTGCCCCACTGCTAGAGAGGAACTTGTTCTCCAGTTGTTTGCAGCTAAATTCTGATTCAAACAACACAGCCCTGCCCTTTAGACTGCCATCGATTGATGATTCCCCACATTTTGATGTGGGGACAGATGGGGACATGCCTTTGGGGCTATTTCATCACACTGCAGCTTTGCTGCTACACTCAGCCTTGGGAGAGGGTGGCAGTAACTCAAGACAGCTTGGAGAAAGTGGGGCCAGGAGGGGCAGATGGCTGAGGCGGTGGAAGGGGCCTAGTGTAGAAGCTGGTGGTAAAGCTGTGGCATGTGATTACCTGAGAGAGAGTGTGTGTTTGTTCACGTGCAGGCTTTCACGTGTCATTTCTTATAGTTCTGGGCTCTAGAGCCAGGCCTGTGGCCTCGGTGTCTCTACTTCCTTATTCTGTGGAATGGGCTCTCAGGACACTCAGCATGTGCCTGGCTGGTGTGGGGGACTCTGCTGGGTCTACCTTTGTACTCAGCTCTCTAGGAATGCCAGCTTCATGGAGTATGGATGGGAAAAGGTTCCTGTCATTGGGAAAACCGAGGAAGGAACTCGCAAAGGAAGCCATAAAACAACAATTGGAAGCAGCACTGGAGTGGAGGTTCCTATCCTGCTTTGAGTTTCTATGCTGGGAACCCAGGCAGAGCAAGGACGGGATGAGTGTGAAGCCCAGTGCTGAGGAAACCATTGCAGGGGTGTGTGTGTGTGTGTGTGTGTGTGTGTGTGTGTGTGTGTGTACAGAGCTCTGGCCCTCTGTTGGTCCCTTCTGAATGGGACCGAGGGTGGCCATCCTTGGCAGTGGCGGCTTCTCCAGAGTTCAGCTCAGGGTGACCCTTGCCACCTTCCTGCCTGCTGGCCATCGGGCACTTGTTTTCATTGAGATGTTTTGGCCTCTCATTCTGTGGTGTCTGCCTGAACTGAGTTCCTGCTCCTCCTCTGTAGCTAACTTGTTTCTGCTGGCCCAATTTCTTCCCCCTGATGAGGGCTCCACTTCCCTGAGGGCTCCCTCCTGCCTGCCTGCTCCTCCTGGTCCTGAGACTGCCCTCCACCCTCACTAGGGCTCAGGCCCCAGGCACCATGCCCTCCCTTGGACTCATTCTTCAGCATCCTGTCTGGATACTGAGAGCCCAGAGGAGGCTGAGCAGCTGTCCCTGCTGTCACACGATAGTTGGGGGGGGGAGGGGGTGGGTCCCAGGTGCTGCCCTGGTTGGAAGTATTTACATAGATATGGGGTACCTACAACGTCCTAGAGAGGTTCTGCCAGTGGTGGAACCAGGACCACTCACAGGGCCAGCATGCTTTGTTCTATTGTATTTACCCCATCTTAGGTGCAGCTGGGGGTACATTTTTCACCCATTTCAGTAGTGATGGAGCAAGGCAGAGAGCTGTGCCCTGTGGGGTCCTGGGACAGGACCATGGAATGTGGGGGCTTGCCGGGCATTCTGTCTCCTTGGCTTCGTTTCTGTGGATGTTGAGTCTGACTAGATACAGAATGTCTCAGAAATGAGAAAACCCAGCTGTAGCCTGGGCCTCTCCCTATAAAGCCCTCAGGTACTGGGCCTCACAGCTGGTGGCCCATAGCCTAATCCCCAAGTCTAGCTACCCAAAAGATCTCAGGGTTGCAGGGGCTGGTAGCCAGGGGAGCATGCCCCTCCTCTATCTACCCTTTGCTGTTGCCCAGCGCTCACAATGAGGCCGGTAGGTACGGAGGCAGGAGGATATCGCTGGTGACCATCCAACCTCTCTGAAATGAGTGATAGCATTCTGACTGACCTCATGGGGTCAGGGCAATGAAGGCTGACAGGGACCCACGTGTTGCAACCCAGAGCAGGCTGCAGAATTGACAAGCTACCAGGCTCCTGCTTTACTCTAGATAGAGTGAGGTTTTATTTGAAGCTCTGCTCTGTGAGGAAAAGGGACAGAAACGGCACGGGAAGCAATCAGCTACATACTGACCTGAGCTACACCTGAAATGGCAGTGCCCTGACTCTGTCACTCCTGGGACATAGCCTGAGGGGATGTCTTATAATGGTGGAGTCCCAAGGCACAAGAACTCGGCCCACAGCTCTGTTTTAGCCCCTGGGCCCCACAGAGGTTGTGGGCAGGTCTCACTCCCCAGCCTCACTTTGAAGGACTTTGGGTGACTAGAGTGTCCCCATAGGCCACTAAACAATGCCATGCCCTTTACACACAGCTAGACTCCATAAGACAGGAGGCAGGGGCCTGCTGTTGATGGCATATCCCTTGGATGAATTCTTCACATTTTCCTGTAGCTTCATCTTGAGGCTTAACTATTGCTACAGCCTGTCAATTTGAAGCAACCCCCAAGATTTAGTTTTGAAACTTGCAAGGGCCTAGAGACACTAATATGGCAACAGAGGAGGTCACTGCAGAGAGGGCACTCAGGGAGGTCATGTGAGAGAATTTAAGAATAAATTGGAGAAAGAAATAATGTTTCCACCAAGGCCTCAAGTCCTTGGGGTCCAAGGGATAGGATGAATTGATGGCTTTAGAGTTTGAGCAGGTAAGAGAGCTGCGGCTAGCTTCACTGAGGGGTGGGGAGGGGGTGGAGGAAGGAACAGATACCCACCCTGTCTCTGAAACAACAGCTGCAACACAAGAATTGAAACAGCAGCAAGCTGGGCATTTTTCAAACTCCATTTCATCACGGCATGGTGGCCAGTAGCCAGGCCTTCCGGGTGTTCTCCAATGGAGGCTGGGGCGTGGCCTCCATGTCCCCAAGGACCCTGGCCACACCCCCCCTCCACCCACACACAGTCTCAGCAGAGACTTAGCAGCTCCAAGTAGCACAAGCTGGAGTTCCACCCAGTGTCCCTTGACGGCCTTTCTGCTCTGTGGCAGCTCTGGAGGTGCAGAAAGGAAGGAGTTAAATGGAAGCTGAAGGTACCGGTTGGTGGGTCACCTTGATTCTCAGGCTAGGTTCCTTCCCTTCTGCCAGAGGGAAGTGGTGGAGGAGCGAGACTGGGAAATGTGAATGGGGGAGGGTGGGGACCTGGCAGGCCCCACCTCCAGGTCCACAGGAGCCGCCCCAGCTCAGAGGCTTACACTGTCCCGATGGCTCCCGACCCCAGCAGACACCTCTGTCTGCTGCTGCTGTTGCTCTCTTGCTGCCTCGAGCCTGCCAGACTTGACCGGAATCACCTGAACCCCCTGAATCCCCTGAGTCCTCTGGTGTGGCTGTGGTCCACCAAGACCCATGATCCGCTCTCCGAGCCCCAGATCAGTTCACCTGTGGAGCCCACAGAGAGCCCCACCACGCATGTGGTCCCCCAGGATGGCCTCGCAGAACAGCAGACACAGACGGCTCCTGCCAACCCCAAGCTGTCCCCAGAGGATCAGGAAGCTGGCCAGAGTGGGACCCCGGCAACCGCAACCGCAACCATCCCCATCGCCCCGATGGCCTCTGCCGCAAGCTCAGACACGAAGGAGGAGAATGTGGCTGGCGTTGGAGCCAAGATTCTGAATGTGGCCCAGGGCATTCGGAGCTCCATCCAGCTGTGGGATAAGAACACGGTACCGATGGAAACCTCAGCTTCCTCCATCCCTAGCACCCTCTTCACGCCTACTGAGTTCTCCAACGCCCCCCAGGAGAGTGAGGCCACCCTCTGGCTAAGCGGTGGTGTTTCAAATTCTCCAGATGTTCAGACAACGGAGCCTGGCACCCTAGCTGTGCCCGCCCAGCCACCTCCCTCCCTGAGCAGCCTCCAGGCACCACTGAGAAGCCCCTCAGTGCCACCAGCACCCCCAGGTAGAGCTTTTTTCTCTTCTATACAAGTCAGGGATCCTCCCTGGGGGAGCCAGAAGCCCCCCAGGCAACCCCAGCATCTGGAAGGGAACAGACTCTTGCGTGTGGCATCCAGACCCAGCCAGCAGCACCCACACACTGATGTCCACTCTGACATGCACAGGCACATACCTCTAATGCTTCCTCTGGTGACGGGTCCCCTGGTGACGGCTTCTCTGAGTGTGCACGGTTTGCTCTCTGTCCCTCCCTCTGACCCCTCAGCCCAACTCTCTCAAGTAGCAGCTTTACCTGGGTTCCCTGGTGCTTGGGTTTCCCACGAGGCTACCTCTTCAGGGCCGGAGCTTTCTAATGACTCTACGCTGCTGGGAACTGGCTCTCTGACCTCTACCAGCCGATGCCTGCCCCTGCCGCCCTCTTTGACCATCTGCAGTCACCTAGGTATTGGACACTTCTGGCTGCCTAATCATCTACACCACAGACACAGTGAGGAGGTGGAGGCCACTGCTCGGGCCTGGGAGCACCTCCTCCAGACAAACTGCCATCCCTTCCTTGCCTGGTTCTTCTGTCTGCTGCTGGCTCCCTCGTGTGGCCCAGGCCCACCACCTGCTCTGCCTCCTTGCCGTCAGTTCTGTGAGGTCCTGGAGGATGGATGCTGGAACTACCTAGATGGGGGCAGGCTCCCTGTCGACTGTGCCTTGCTCCCTTCTCAGGAGGACGGGTACTGTGTGTTCCTTGGGCCAGCTGCAGGTAACCAAGTGGCCACCTTTCCTTTTCACTTTATCAAGAGCGCTTAGCCAGGGCTGATGAGAGCTTGGCACAGGATAGACCCTGCTTCACCGGGTCTGGTAATGGCACTGGAGAGGTGCTGGGGTATGGTATCCTGTGAAGGGGAGGAGGCTGGGGTCTGGGCGTGGCCATGACCGCAGGTTCTGTGCCTGCAGCGGGTGTGAAAGGTCATCACCTGCTCTAAGTGCTCCTGAGTCACAGGGAGACACTCAGTCTTCACAGAGTTAGCTAGGTGCTACCTCAGTCATAGGCTGGAAATTGAAAAACAAAGCTGTAACATGACACAAACTAAGGAGCTTTGATTGCTACCAAATCCCAGCAACTTCGTCCTTATTCCTAGCCCCTGAGCCATGTTGTCTGAGTTTCTCCCTGTGGCCCCAGCCAGTCTAGCCAAAAGTCTGAAATGTGCCAGCCACATAGGGAGGGTCATAGGCTCCAGGCTCCTATACCACCCTCATGCTTCTGCCCAGCCAAGTCTAAAGCTCTGGGCTACATAGCCTTTGATGACTACGTGATGGGTGGAGTGGAGGAGGGGGTCATTTTTCAAATCATCCCAGGATCAGGGCAGGGAGCTTCATTTTGTGTCTGGTCAGGGACTGGACCCATGCATAGTGCTCTCAAGCTGTGCTCCTAACTCCTCAGCTACTGTTTGTGTTGGGAGGCCTTGTCCAGCCTGCAGGGCATGACATCAGTCCTCTGCATGAGGGGATGTGGCCTTGACCTTTAGTCAACAGGCTCTGGAGCTGGGAGGCTATGCTGGACTCAAAGTGGTGTCTGTTGTAGTAATTTAAGGTATGCAGTAATGCAGCCATGAGGGCTCCCTGGGATTCTGCAGGGAATCGACTTGTTGGATGCCAGCAGGATGAACTTGGATGGTGCCTGACAAGTTGCTGGCCCAGAGCTTGTACAGACCCTGTGCAGGCCTAGGGTGTAGCAAGAAAGGGGCTCCAGATAGGCAGGGTCAAGCACTAGATGGACAATACTCAAGTCCCAGGAAAGAGGCACCCGAGGAACTGGAATGGAGGGACGGGTGGGCAGGAAGACTACTCAGAGGATGAACAGGTCTCTGACTGAGAAGATATATACAGAGGGTGAAGGACAGACTACAAGCAGAGGAGCTGGATGTGTGGGCATCTTCCAGGGAGAGCCTGGGCTGTGCAGAAACCCAGGGGATGCTCATAGCTTCATTGTGGGCCACAGCTAGACCTGAGAGGGTGGGGCTGCCCCAGGGCTATCAGCTCAGATTTTACCCAGCTGGTGTCACAGTGATTCCCTCCCCCCCCTTACACACATTCCATTCTTCAATTAGCTCAATGTGGAGTGGCTTTGGCTGCCTCCTGATGGAGGCCCACACCTGGCCACAGCTGGCAGAGCCTACCGCAGGGGTGTGTCTTGATGGGAGAACAACATACATCTTCTGTTGGGTCCATGCAAGATAATGGGGAATCATGTGGACTACTGTTCAGGGTTAGGAGGGCCTGGCCATGTGTCTGCTTCAGGGGCAGCCAGAGGCTCCTTGGAATGAGGGCTTAGCCACATGGGGTACAAGGCCAGAGCTGGCACATGTCGTCCTTACAGTGTAGCTTCATGGGGCACTAATGTCTTTAACTGTGGCTGCCTGGTCAGCCAGTAGCTGAACATCTGGACACATTGGGCTGCATCCCCAGCAAGGTCCTGGGGGACTGGTCCATTAGTACTCATGGTCCCCCATCCCTGCAGGCCACATCTGGGTGGCAAACCTCATTGAGCTAAGGCCCCTTTCCAGGTCAGGTTGGTGGGGGAGGCTTCCATGGAAACTTAGAGGGTAGGAACAAGAGGGTCCTTCTCTGGCCTCTCTTTCCCAGGCTCCTCCACTCCAGGGTAAGCCCCACTCCTGCTGGGCCTCTGTGCCAGGCTGATTCAATCTCAGTGTGGAATAGGACAGGTGGAGTTCCTGGTGGGACCAGACAGGAAGATGAGGAGGAAGACTTAACTCCTCCCCCTCGGTGTTCCCTAAGCCCTTAGTGGCAGCTGTGAGGTTTTAGAGTGGGAGGTGGTGGGTTCGGATCTTAGCCCGTGACCATCTAGGGACAGGGACAGTCCTTGACGTCATTCACCAGGAGGGGTGGGGATTGGAAATACTGAGATCCTATAAGGAAAATGCACTTCCTCCTCAGGGTCTGACCAGAACCATGGTGGGTGCCCCCACTATAATGTGGCCCCTCACCCAGGCCAGTGTAGTCTGACCTGAGTCCTGCAGTCACCCTAAGTCCCCCTCCCCACCCCCCCGTCTTGCATACCCAGCCTTGTACTCCTACTTCAGCACCCCTATGCACCTAGACTTACACACCTGACTTCAGCTAACTTTGAGTTTCTGTTTAACTTTGATCTGAAGAGACAAGGTTTTTCTATGGAAAAATACCTAAATACCTCTATACACCTGGTGCAGCAGTCCTGGCCTCATACACATACACACCTCGCCTTGCACACCTGGCTCTGCCTAGCATCCTGAGGCCTCTGGGCTCGCTTGTCTAGCCAAGCTTGTAGCTCTGCGCGCATGTCTTTTCTTCTGACCCCTGAGGGAGACATGAGGTAAATGACTGTTGCCAAGGTATCAGGGAACATTACGGCATTCAGTCGGTATGTGAGGTGATAGCTGGGAAGTAGAGGGTCACCCCGTGGGAGTTCCTTCACATGGCTGATCTGCTGGTTAGCGTGTAACAGGGTCCCTGGGAAGGTCTTGTGTATATAGGCCTGTCCCTTGGGTATCTGGGGAAGAGATGGATGGATGTACAGGGGTACAGCACCCAGGGTCCTCGCCTCTGCTCCCACTAGTACTGACCGCCAGCTGCCGATTAATAGGGTGACTGTTGAGTTTGCTATTGCCTTTGGGAGAGCCGTCGGCTATCTGAGTGGAACTTGAGTCAGGGATATATGGACCTGGGCGTTTGGCATGCTCTCACCCCTCCATGTCTCAAAGCCTTATCTATCTTGTGAATGACAAGGGCAGGTACAATTTCCCAGGGAGCCTGAAAGCTCTTGGGAGAAGGCAAGGTCTGGGGAATCCAAATCCTGCATCTGCAACAGGCTTGTAGACATACTAGGTGCAACTAAGAGTCACACAGTGTGACTGAATCTCTGAACCTCATGGACCATGCTGGCCAATTGGAGAGCATTTGGAAAGCAGTTCGGAGAGTGTGGGGGAGGGGGAGGGCTCTGCTGTGTTTGCCACTCAGGCAGTCCACAGATGCCATAGATGTTCCCTCCATCAGGAACCCGTGAGTGCCCGGCTGTTCTCACCTTGCCCTTTATATGGCCCCTTAATCAAATGTGAGACTTCAAAATGCTGCTGTTCTTTAGGACGCTTGGGTTAACCCGAGTTTCTGTTTAACTTTGATCCAAGGAGGCAAGACCCCTCCATGGAAAAATACCTGAATGCTTATCTCACACTCCTGGCAACCAGCAGATAAAGTGTGTGCATGTTGCTAGCTGACCTGTCCACAAATACCCCTTCCTCCCAGACATACCAGATCCACTGCAGAGACAATTTGCTGGGGAGTCCAGGATTAGGACCCAGATGACCCACAGCCATAGAAGTGCAGGACTCTGGAGAGAGTTTGCAGGCACTGATGAACAGCCAGCGATTTAAAGTGTGCAGTGCAATGGCTTCATATCATATATGCTGTGAAACAATGACCACTGAGTTATTTGACATATCCATCACTTGTCAGGGTTACATTTACAATCTACTCTCTGAGCAGGTCTGTGTGTGTGTGAGCGCATGCATGCACGTGGTACTAGGGATTGAATCTAGGGCCTCACACATGCCAAGCAGGTTCCCTGAACCACACACTAGCTCTTTGTAAGTCTTTGCACATAGTATAAGTCTTTGCACATAGTATAGATTACCATCTGAAGTCACCTACTGCGTACCAGGTCTGCAGAACTTGCCCAGCTACAAGACTGCCTAGGATTAATGTCTCCCCATTTCTCCACCTTCACCAGCCAGAAAGCCATATCTTTAGGTTGTCCACCTGTGACCCATGAGTAAGGTCACACTGTGTTCATTCTGTGCCGGATTGTTTCATTTAGCAGTGTCTACCAGTTTCTCTATGTTAGCAGAGGACAGGAGTTCTTTCATGTTCAGTGTTGTGTTCAGCACAGCACCTTCTTTTTCTTATGTCCATGAACACCCGTGCGGTTCTGCATCATGGTTGCTGTGAGTGTCGAGGGCTGCAGTAAAGCTGGGGTATGGGTGTGCCTTCCACAGCCTGGCCTCAGCTCCTTTGAATGCTGTAGATCTTTAGTGGTTCCGTGTGTGTGTGTGTGTGTGTGTGTGTGTGTGTGTGTGTGTGTGTGTGTGTGTGTGTGTGTAAGCTTCATCATGTCTCCCCTGGTAACTGACCTAGATTCTACTCCCTCCAGCCATGTAAAGGGCTCCTCCTTTCTCTCCACCACCTGTTCCTTCTTGCTAACAGCTGTGAGGATTTCGTCTGTGTCTCTAGTGACCTGTGATCTGGAGCAAGTGTGTGCTGTGTACCACTCGGGCCTTCTTGAGAAATGTCTGATCAGGTCTTTTGCCCATTTTAAGATCCAGTTACTTGCTGTTTTATTGAGCTGTGTGAATCCTGCACCAGCTCTGGAGATTTAGCCTCTCCTCCCGTGCTGTTTGGCTGGCAGACTTTCTCCCAGCCTGTAGGTCATCTCTCCCTCTTGCATGAAGGATGCCTGTACTTTCCTGGTCATTCTATCAGCACTGAGGTGTTGGCGTCAGTGTCTACAGGGCTTATCTATCTATGGTGGTGGCTTTTCGTCACCGTAGCGTGTTACCTTTTAAAAGCTAAGGGGAGGAAAGAGTTGCTTTGGCTCATGGCCCATATGTGCCTGCCTCCATTGCTTATGACCTGTGGTGAGGCACAATCAAGGGCATGGCAGAATAAAACTGCTCACCCCACAGTATCTGGGAGTAGTAAAAGCAAGGGACCAGGAACAAAGTGGCCTTCAGAGATAGACTGTCCACAAACCTCCTCCTCCAGCTTCCGCCTTTAACGGCCCATTCCTGGATTAACCAACCAGAGAAGCGACTCCCTTCTAGTCACCTCCCCGTAGCAATGCCACATGGGGGCCATGCCTTTGACATAAGAGCTCTTGGGGGACATTTTTCATTCAGACCACAACCTTTGCTTTCCTATGGGCAGAGATGAGGTGGGATCCAGCACAGAGGGCATGGTCCCACTCAAGCAGCTCAGGAAGATGGGGCCAGTGTGTGTTGTGACTCTGTCCTTGTTAGCTTTGGGAGAAGATACATGAGTGAGCCCAGAGACTGGCTCCTTAATACCACCCTTCCCATTGGCAGATGGTCCGTCTATGGTTCTTCCTTAGGGAAGTCACTGCTTTCACGTATTTTTAAGATGATAAAATGTACTCAGCATAGAGTGCACTGCATGACCTCTGGTCCATACATAGGCCAGTGTTGTCTCCACCAACCATCTACCTCCAGAGCACCCATATCCCCAAGCTGGAACTCCATCTCTGTTAAACACTACAACCCCTCCTATCCATGTATCAGCCTTTGGGAGAATGTGTGTTAAAGCCTTTGGCTCAGTTTTGAGTCGGTTTCCTCTGTTGTCAAGTCTGAAATGCTCTTCTGCTTGCTGGGTATCAAGTGCTACGCTAGTTATCACTCACGTTGCTATAACAACACACCTGACAGAAGCAACTCAGGGGAGGAAGGGTCAAGGTTTGAGGGTACAGCCCGTCCTGGCAGGGGAGGCATGGTAGCAGGAGGGAGAGGCAGCAGGAGTTGCACCACAGTCAGGAAGCCAAGGGCTCAGTTTGCCTTTTCCATTTTATTCGGTCTGAGGCCCCAGGCTCCTGTGTGAGAGCTGCAGTACGTGTAAGCTATAAAACCAGGATGCTACACAGGTAGAATGTCGTGGAGTGGCCCTGATGGCAGAGCAGGCACGGGAATAGTTTTCAATCCATTTGAAACCCAACTATGTGCTCTCTCTCTCTCTCTCTCTCTCTCTCTCTCTCTCTCTCTCTCTCTCTCTCTCTCTCTCTCTCTGTGTGTGTGTGTGTGTGTGTGTGTGTGTGTGTGTAGAGAGAGAGAGAGAGAGAGAGAGAGAGAGAGAGAGAGAGAGAGAACGAGAACACCTCCCTATGTGTGCTTATATAGTCACAGTGTGAGGACCTGCCAACATTAAAGCCTATGGCTTTGGAGGAAATAATCATTTGGTCATATATGTGATTTCTGGGTGCTGTATCTGACACATTGGTCTGTAGGTTTGTCTTTTTTCTTGAGACAGGGTCTAGTGTAGCTTAGGAGATCCTGCTTGGGCCTCTCCAGTACTGGTTACAGGGTATTACAGATATGCAACACCATTCCGGGTCCACGCATCTGTCCTTATGCCAGAGTCACAGTGGTGATAACTGTAGCTTTGGAGAAATTGTGAGTCCATCAACTTGACTCTTTGTCAAGAGTGTGTTGGCTTCCTTGAGATTTGGCATGAATTTCGGGATGGGTTTCTCATGTTTTGCAAAAACTATCATTGGGAAGTCTAAGGCTATAGCTCTCGGGTAGAGCATTTCCACACTTGTGAAATATCCTGGGCTTAATCCTTAATGCTGCCAAAAAACCAAACCAAAACTACTGATGGAATTTTGAATGTGTCTCTTCAAAATTTGTTGCTGCTGAGGAGTGTGGCCTTGGAGAGGTGACTGTAGGCTCTGGTCTCCCGAATAAGCTTAACACCTGCATGAAGGTAGAGGGTGTATGTAGACTACCCTCTGCTCTTTCACTTTGTGCAAGGACACAGTCTTTTGTTCCCTCCTGAGGACACAGTAAGGTGCTGCCATCTTGGAAACATAGGCTCAAGACTCCTTGGCCTTGGACTCAGCATGCAGGCTGTGAGAAATTTGTTACTGTTCCATGTACGCTGCTCAGTGTTGGTTTGCTCCAGCAGCACTGTGAGGGGCGTGTGGCATTTCACTCACCTGTCTTTAGTGTCTTTCGGCAGTCTCTTGTGTTTTTCGCTGTACTTTGCTCTTCTTGGCTAAGCGAGGCCCCATGCATTCTGGGCAAGTGCTCTGAGCTACATCACCCAGCCTATACATGGTGTTTGTTGTGACCTCTTCACACGTGGCTTGTTTGGTGATGAGATCACTGGTGTCTTCATCGTGGATCAGTGGTGCAGCTTACCCAGTGCTCGTCCTACCTCTGCTGACATGATTAGTAGTTTCTGCATTCACCATGCTGCATGACTGCGCTGGTTGATTTCATGTGTGGACTGCCCCTGAATCCCAGGAATAGACTCACTTAACCCACATGCATGGGTCTTTCAATGTACTAAAAGCATATGCTGGCATTTTTTTTGAGAGTTTTTGAGACACTCTTTATTAGGGGATACTAGGCTGTAGATTTTTTTTTTCTTGTTTTTAGTATCTTTATATGGCTTTGGGATTAGGATAATTCTGGCCTAGAATGAGATAGAAAGTTTTCTCTCATCAGCATTTTGGGATAAGTTGAGAAAAACTGACGTAATTTCTTTGAATGTTTTACAGACTTCTCAAAAGTAACAACACTGGGCCCAGGGCTTTTGTTGGAGATTTTTAAAAATTATTAAACTATTCTCCCAGTCTCCTCTATAACTGTGGATCTGTCCAAACATTGGTTTGGCTCATGGCTCAGTTTGGTAGCTTTTCTTTGTCTAGAAATTTGCCCCTTTCATTTTGGTTTTGTCAGGGTCTCTCACAGCCTAATCCACTCACACAGTGATGGCTTCACTCTCCTGACCTTTGCAATGAGCCAGGCTCTCTCTCTCTCTCTGTCTCTCTCTCTCTCTGTCTCTCCCCCCCTCCTCCCTGGTCCACTTTACAAGGTTCATCAGTTATGTTGATCTTTCTAAAGAACTGAATTTGGTTTCATTGATTTCCCCCCCCTCCCCCCGTTCTTTGCTTTGTTGATTTTTGTTTCATTTGCCCTATTTCCCCCTTCTATTTGCTCTGGAATAGGTTTCTTGTTGTTGTTTTGTTTTGATTTTTTTTTCCTTTTTCTAATTTTGTATGTATGGTGGGTTGTTCATTTGAGACCACTTGCCTGTTAATGAGATATTTATAGCTATATATTTCCCTTTTCTATGATTGTTTTTAATTGCCCCACTAGTTTTTTGGGGGGCAGCACTCTGATTTTTATCATGTCTCTCTATATTCTTGTATTTTAGAAGTGGTTGTTTAGAAGTGTAAAGTTTAATTTCCACAAATTTTTAAGTATTCCAGTTTTGTTTTTAATGTCTAGCTTGATCTCAAAGTGGTTAGAAAGTGTATGTTATATCTATTGAGGTTTTCTGTGGCCTGATGTGTCTATCTTGGAAATGCTACATATAAACCAGAGGAGCCTAGAAGCCACTGTGGCTGCCAGTGCTCTGTGAGTGCCCGCAGACCTGAGGGCCTCATCTCCCTTATCTGGTTGTTCTACCCTTTAGTGAGAGGGTGTTGAAGTCCCTGCTGTTGTAGAGCTGTCTGTTTCTCCCTTGTTCTGTCATTTTGCTGCAGGTATGTGGGTGGTGTCACTGTCATAGTTCTGTCCTGAATTGATCTCTTTCTCTTCCCTTCCTTCTTGTAACACGTTGATTTAAATTCTCTTCTGTGTGATATTATAGTAGCTACCTTGCATTTTTTCCATATGGGTGGTCCATTCCTTTTGGCTAGAGAAAGTTTCCTATTGCGAGCATATGATTATGGTTTTTTAAAAATTACTTGGCCAGGCCCTGTCTTTAACATTCATCTTGACTTGTGTGTGTGTGTGTGTGTGTGTGTGTGTGTGTGTGTGTGTGTGTGTGTGTGTGTATGTGTGTGTGTGTTTACTATGTATAGTTCTACACTTGTCATCTTCAAGCTTTATATTCTAATTTGGACACAGGCTAGTTTAACTTCAGTGGTAGTCCAATGTGCCACTCCCTTGTAGCTGTCTCCACTCCTGTTTACCGTTTATACTCCTTGATGACTTCTTGCTTCTGTTTTGTTTTTTGAGACAGGATTTCTGTTTAACAGCCCTGGCTGTCCTGTACTAGCTTTGTAGATCAGGCTGGCCTCAAACTCATAGACACCTGCCTGCCTCGGCCTTCCAAGTGCTGGGATTAAAGGCATATGCTACCACTCTTGGCTCCTTGATGACGTTTTTAAACTCGAGCATCCCAAAACAAAAACGTAATAATCCCTTGCATATGTTTAAGTTTGGTGGAAAGCAAAACTTGGAGTAGCCTGGTATTCTTATGGAAACACAGCTTTAATGATTGACAGTGCATTGTCCTTTAGGGGAAATCTGTGATTCTTCATGTGGCCTTGTGACTTCCAATCCCTGCCTGTCCTTTGATTTCATACTGTAGTTCTGGTATGAAGGGCTCAAGGGGACACTGGGACAGATTGTTAGGGGTAGAGTCTCTTAGAAGACTTGTTAATGCCATGGACAGACAGACAGATTCTGAAAGGGAATCAGGCCCCCAAGGCAGGAGAGAAAGTCCCTTACAGCTCTCCGAGGAAGGAGGTTTCACAGCCTCGGGTTCTGATTCCTCTACAGACATCAGGGAAGGGAGTGGGGAGCAGGCCTTTCATGGATGCCACATTCCCAGCATTATGTAATTGATGGGTTTAACATCATACTTGTCTGATCCAAAGAGGCCATTCCTGGATCTCTCTGCTCTGCCATTTCCCAGAGTCCTTCAGGAACTCACTTTGAAACATTTTCCTTAAAAAGGCAAATCTTAAGGCACCATTAGCTCATATCACCCATTAATGACTAGCCTGGATTCCAGAAGGCAAGAGGCTTCTGTAGTCAGAGCCTTCCTACCTGGGCATGAGCCTCTAGCTTCCCTACCCTCTTTTCCAGTGGCTGCATGCTTCCGGCATTTTCTTTAACACTCTGGGATAACTCTGCCCACTGAGCACCTTTAGGTGATTCCTGCTTCTTGTCTTATGGCCTGCTTATCCTCTGGTGCACTAGATTGTCTGCCCATGTGTACTAAACACTGGCCCAGCTCCTTAAGTAGGTCTTGATCTGGGTCCCTGGGATAACCCTGCCCAGACACTGCCTCATCTTCAAGACTCAGCATCACATCTGAGCACCTCCTCCTCACCAGAAGATATCCACCATGGCCGCTGTTGGGCCATACTGACTGTTGTATTTAAGAAAAGGAACACAAGAGAAAGATACCTTGTGCCAGGGTTCAAGCAGTGAGGTGTTGTTGTTGTTGTTGTTGTTGTTATTATTATTATTATTATTTAGGGGAAAGGATCATAAAAAGTGGAAAGGGAAGGGGAGAGGCCAGCCTCCAGAGACAGGAGCAGCAAGAGAGAGGAGAAAGGAAAGAGGGGGAGAGAGAGAACAAAGAGGAGGAGGGGAGGGAGACAGAGACGGGGAGAGAAGGATGGGAGGTGAGCAGAGCCCTTTTAAAAGGGAACACAGTGAATGTGCCCAGGAGGTGCTCTTAGTGGCTGCAGCTGATGGTGTATCCTGTCAGAACCCCAAGGCCAGGCCAGGACAGATACTGACCACAGGGAGGTTGGAATAGCACAGGGAGGGGTAGCACGTCAGCCCATGTTTTCACTCGCTCAAGTCAATTTTAGTATTTCAGGCGAGGTGCAATGCTGTTTCTAGAAATGTTTTGTTCTGTGTATTTTTCTCTGGATATGGCAGTCAGGTGTCTGCCCACCCTGGGCTTGTGCACTCTCTGATTGCTAGTGGGTTACAAAGCAGCGTCAGAGGATTTCGTCTAAACACCTTGAGCCTCAGTCCCTCCCATCTCACAGAGGCTGTCTGTTTCAATCTTAATGGAAAAGGTCTTAGGGGATGTCATGAAGGCACATCCCTTAGCTGTGTGTGCCTAGGGCACCATTTCAGATACATGTGTGGGCAGCTCTCGGAAGCAGGTCGCAGGATGGCTTCAAGCTGAACGCTGTTTCAGTGGTATGGTTGCAATGCTTACCTTGTACCTGTTGCCTGCTGGTTTCCCCTCAGGCCTTCTGTGTAATTTTTGCCAGCTTTTTCTTCGCTGTGCTGCTGTCTCTGTTTATCTCGACTCTTTGCTTTTGCCCTAACTTAAGCCTGTCTTCCACCCGAGAATTTACAGTATATTCAGATTGCTGGTCCACCTGAACTCAACCCACCCTTCATTTTATGCTTTTTTATTGATCATGATTTTTTTGTCCTGGTTTTTGCCTTTTTCCTGCTCTGGCTTGGTTATAGTTTCTCAGTTCCACAAGGACTCTGAATGTCTCTCAGAATAGCTCCATTCAAGGCTTCACAAAGCTATCCTCCAGGTCCCATTCCACACTGAGTCTGATGTAGCTCATCTCCCGCAGCTCTTCTGAGCCAGGCCTAGGTGGATGTAATAAAACTCTCCATGCCGGTTGCTTAGTTCAAATAACTCTCCTGAGCCTTTCCCCACAGCAGTTTAGACACTCTTATGCTGGAATGCTTGTTGGACTTGTCCCCCTGGATTCTGCAGCTATCTGCTAGGTGACCATTGGGGCCCATGGTGGGTCCAGCACAGATGTTGCTATCCATCCTTGGCTCCCATGTCCCCATACAGCTGCTGCATCTGTTTGTGTTTGAATAGACCCCAGAGGTTAGAAGCAGAAAGGGGCTGCCAAGATTCCTTCTGACTCAAGGGAAACATTTGTTTGAGAAGCCAGTTTCTCCAGAAAGTTCCATAGCTGTTCCTTGGTTGGCTGCTGGGCATCTCAGGCATGCTCTCCTCTGGTGCTGGACTAGAAGTCCCCTCATGGTGACATCTTCCTGATAGGAGCACCAGATGTACATCCGGAACCCAGGCTGGGCTCTGTGGGGCAGGGCTGCCTCAGCTTGAGTTGGGAGAACAGACAGAGCAGTGAAAGGCTGCCATGGCCTGAGACCTGTACACAGCAGCTCCCAGAGTGTGTGTGGGGAAAGCCAGTGGCCAACCCAGCAATGGATGCACAATTAGTCCCCAGGCCTCATCCCTGGGAGAGCCAGCTATCAAGAAGTGGGGCTCTGGTTGTTAGAAGCACAACAATAGGATGACAGGTCCGTTCTATTACATTGGAGGAGTTAAGTACCCCCGAGTAGTCCATGGTGTACTGGCTTAGTTGGAGGCCATTCTCCAAGGTGGGCAGACTGGGTTGGCCAGGAGCCTTGTTGAGGGAGGGACTGTCACCCGCTTAGAAGAGCCCTCATGTCCTAGTGCTGACGATTCATCCTGCCTGGGTCCCTGTGAAGGGTCTTTTTCTCATGCTATTTGCCATTACTGAGCTCTTGCTGAAGTCTAGCCCTTGCCAAAAGGCTATACCATCTGGCCTCAGTGTTCTTGGACCGGGCCCTGCTGGTGAGGTTGACAGTGAAGGTGCTGGAAAGTCAAGTATCTGGAAAGTTGCACTTCAGCCTAGGAAATGGACTGGCTGCAGTCCAGGAAGGGAGGCTGACAGGGGCTCCATCTGGTCCAGTCAGGTGGAAGTACCAGGCATTTTCCCTACTGGTCCCTCCAGAGCCTGGCCTTGGCTGTGCTTGTGGGGGGATGCTGGCTACAGTTGGTTGTTCATGTAGCTAAAGGGTGTGTGTGTTTAAACATAGACTTTGCAGAACTGTGCCTGCTACTTCAGGGGAGGTGGCATTAACCAGATAGGATCCCCACCCCCACATTTCTGGATCTGAGGAGTCTTAACTTACAGAGGGACCACCATCCTCTGGAAGGTCTCTGCAATCTCAGAGCATGGCACAGGCCTTGCTCCTTCCAGGCGAATGAGCTTCCTGGCCTAGGCAGCCACGCCCTTCCCCCATCACAATGCTGTAACCAGAGAACAGAGCCAGTGATTTTATTGCCCTGGCATTTGGCATCTGCTCCCAGCAGAGCCAAAAAGACGTGCATAGAAAGGAAATGGAAGGACTTGGGAAGAGCTTGGTGTAGGTCTCTAAGGCCCCGGGGGTCATTGTGGAACACACTGGTGCCTTCCAGCCCAGGAAGCCAGCAGCTGTATTGTCCTGCATGTTGGGCTAGTGGGGCACCAGGGATTTGTGCTGTCCAGAAGGAGGGGCAGAGTGGCCTCATCTCCAGCACCCAGGCAGCATGCATGACATAGCTTCAGAACTTCAGTTCCGGGTCCCAACATTTCTAGTGAGAAGGGGAAACTGTAACTGCTGATTGTGACAGATCACTGACTGTCCAAAGCTAGCTCATCAGCCTTCTCTGTGCTCAGCTTGAAGGCTGATGCTCAGTTCTTGCATGCCATGCCCCCACCAAGCTGTGTTCACTCTGCACCTGGCCAGCACTATGTCTGATTGGTACTCAGGGATTAAGGAGCATGTGACAGGGTGAGACTTACAGGAACCAGGCTGTCTACATGGCACACAAAGCTGTTCTTTGTCCCCCGAGGGATGTGCAGCTTTTCTTCTGGTTTCAAGGGACTTGGTGACTCAGCTTGTCCTGTGAAGTTGGGGGTTCAGCATTTCCCATCTCCTACTCTGCAGGGACCTTGTCATTCTAGCCCTACCTGACCTGAGGAATGGAGTCTTTACACTCTGCACCTTACCATGTATGCTTGCCTCCATCTGTCCCTTCCTAGAAGCTCCTGACCATGAACATTCCCCTTGCCCAAGCGCCTCCTTCCAGGCTTTGTAATGCTACACTGCTTGAGTGTATTGAGTGGCTTTGGTGGTCCTTGCCTAATGACAGGAAGGGCTCATACAGCTGTGTCCAACTCAAGATGATGCCAGGGTGAAGTGAGTGAATGAAATGGGTTGCTGTCTACTCTGGAGCACTTTAGAAGAGCTGTGAATCTGGGAGACTCTGTGCAGGTCTGAAGCTTCGAGACATCACGTGGCCCTCTGCACCATAGCATGGCGACAAACTTCAGGAAGCAGAAATGGCCACGGGAAACTGTCCTGTTTCCTGCCCTGTAACATATCCCGAGGACAGGCTTGTGGGGAACCAGAGAGAGGTGGATGTTAACTTAGAAACCATAATGACCAGATGGCACCTGGGGAATCCAACTTTGGAGGCTGGCCATTGGAGTCTCCTAGGTTTTTCTCTAGCTGGCTCCCAGAGCAGGCGGAGTTCCAGACAGGATTACCACATGCCACCTCTCTCTCTTTGCCATAGAGAGGTCTTACTTCATGTCTGCATTCCTCCTGCAGAGTCAGAGTGGGGGACTCCATGCCCCAAATATTTTGGGATATTTGCTTTGACCTGTGAGGCCATGGAGGCATGGAGAAAGCCAAAGAGAGGACCACATAGACCTGTAAAAGGGGTGATTTCATGCTAGGATGTAATTGTGACCTTGTCTGTTCCTGTGCATCCACCTCACCAGATGTCCTTCTCTTTGCAGAGAATGTTGCTGAGGAGGTGGGGCTGCCACAGCTTCTCGGGGACCCTCTGCCCCGGCAGATCTCACAAATCGACGACCCTCACGTTGGGCCAGCCTACATGTTTGAACAGGACTCCAGCAGTGGCCAGATGGCCCAGTACCACTTCCCTAGACTCTACTTCCGTGACTTTTCCCTCCTGTTTCATATCCAGCCGGCCACAGAGGCTGCAGGGGTGCTGTTTGCCATCACAGATGCTGCGCAGGAGGTGGTGTTGCTGGGTGTGAAGCTTTCAGGGGTGCAGGGTGGACACCAAAACATCTCACTGCTCTACACGGAGCCCGGTGCCAGCCAGACACAGACAGGCGCCAGTTTCCACCTACCTGCATTTGTTGGCCAGTGGACACATTTTGCATTCAGCGTGGAAGGAGGCTCTGTGGCTCTCTACATAGACTGCGAAGAGTTCCAGAGAGTGCCGTTTGCACGGTCCCCACAGGGTCTGGAGCTGGAGCGTGGCTCTGGCCTCTTTGTGGGCCAAGCTGGAGCAGCTGACCCTGACAAGTTTCAGGTAACTGTGCTGTCCCACTGTGTGCTGATCCAGGGGAGGAGGGGCCCATGGGGACCAGGGAAAGCAGCTTCCTCCAATTGATGCTACAGCCTGGGGCAGTAGCCCACACTCCCCCTCCTGTGGCTGGAGAGGCATCTGCTCCCCCAACTCTTGTCCTTTGATACCCTGGGAGCATCACACTGGGATTTTGTGAGTTCTGAGAGCCCAGGGTCCACAGGATGATTGCTGGAGGCCATCTCTTCCCAGGTTGCCATCCTGAGGTGATCCAGACCCTCTTCTCAGGAATGAGCTGGGGCCAGTGGTGAGCTGGAGACAGCAAGCTTAGACTGGGAGAGTGTGGGGCTTAGTCCAGGCTCAGCTACTCCATCTGAAAAATAAGTGCTTAGGCATCTTGTGGAGAAGACAGGCTTGGGGACATATACTTGTAATCCCACCTGGGACTTGGAAGGAGAACTAGGGTTCCAGGTCCATTTGAGATCCTGTCTCAAAACAAAAATTACTCATTTAAAGCCAGCCACTCTTAGGGTCTTTCTTTGGCTGCTCAATTGAGGGAGCACCCTGCTGGCTGAGGGAGCACCCTGCTGGCAATGGGAACTGAGATGCCACACAACAGCCATTCTGGGCTGTTTATTATTTAAACGAAGACTTGGTCTGGGTGACAGTGATAGACCTGTGGCTCACACCCATGTCCCTTAGTAAAGTCCCTCCCTTCTGGGCCCTCCTTTCTCCTAGGAGGGCACTCTTCCTGAGATTCCAGTTGGGAGCCCAGCCTCTTGGGAAAGAGTGCAGGGCGGTGGGGTGGGGGTGGGGGTGGGGGGCTCAGCTGGCACTGACTCATGGCTCCATTAGCAGCTGGACGCCCCTGCCCAACCCAGACAGGGGTCCCTGTGTGTGCAAGGAAGGATATGTCCCCAGGGGACAGACACTCAATTATGACCCAGACAAGGGCCTCCTGTTGTAAGTTGTCCTAAGTCCTGTGTCCCACAGCTCTGAAAGCTGACCTTCTGCCTCTGGCAGGAACTTTTAACCCACGGGGTTCAAGAGCTGCCTGGACTTTGGCACCAAACTGGGCCCCTGTGTGTTTTCCTTCTGATCTTCAAACGTGATTAGCAGAAAGTTGAATGTCACAGTTTCCAGAGGGACATTGGTGCTGTGTGTCCCCTTCATTTTCCAAGGGGATGGTGGATCTCAGAGGTTTTGCATATCTCCTGCTTCCCTGGCAGAGCTGGGTGAGGAATAGTGAGCATGAGACTGCAGAGGGCACAGCCAAATCAGTGGTGCTGATGGGGAGACACCGCCACCCTGAGTGGGGTGGCCTCATCACTGGCTGCGCCTTGCCAAGCTGTATAAGAGAAGTTTGCGGATTAGACATGCAGACAAGCTGTGTCTGGGTGTTTTCATTTTCATTTCTTGGCGTGTTTGTAAATGTAGACTAGAAATGTTTGTAAAAGTTTTAGACTTTTCCCTTCTTTCTTTTTTCTTTTTGCTTTCTGTTTTGGTGGGGGAATTCAGCCATTTCTTTTTGATTTATACAGCTCTTTATATTTGAAAGAAACTTATCATTGGTGGTGTATGTACAGATTTTATTTCCCAGCCCACTATTGGTCTTTTCCCTTAAAAGTACAACGTTCAGACATTTAAAGTGTTTATTTGGACAATTTGGGTCTGGAGGAAAAAAGAACCCACAACCTTTGATATGAAAACTCTTTGGTGGTTGGAGGAGGGAGGCAGAGAACATTCAGGGACCTGTGCTAGTGTTTGCAGACCATGGATGCCTCCCTCAGCAGTCTGGCCTTGCCTGCTCCTGTGGGCTGGGTCTCGGGATCCTTTCCATCTTAAATCACACACTGGCTGGGGCAGGAGGGAGGTGTGCCGGGGGCAGAATGGAAGACAGTTGGATTTAGCACAGGTTGGATGTGCAGATTTGGTGCTGTCTTTGAGGGAGGAGTCACTGTGTCATGTGATGCATGGCATGACTGAAGTTAGCCCAGAGCTCTAGGAGACAGGGAGCCAGAGCCCTGGGAGCCAGTGGGATGGAGAGCTAGGCTTCCTCTGCGTCATCTCCAGGGAGGATGCTCTGCCCCACCTGCCTCCACACACTGCCCCGGAGAGCCCGGCTGTGCCTTCAGCTGCCCAGTCCTGGTCCTTGCTGGGTGACAGGTCCTCACAGTGCTGTTAATTTGTCTTTCTGCCTGTCCCTTTGAGTTTGGTCATGAGCATCATTTCTGGTTATCAGTTTTCCTAAAGCATGGCTCCCAATTGTATTTCAGTGTGGGTGTCCTGTTCATCATTTTGTGTGTCCTGTAGTTGTAATTCCTCTTGACTAGTTTTCCTGCCAGAGGTGCCTCCACTTTTTCTCATTCTCTTAGTTTTCTTTTGTCTTTCTTTTCCAGTGTGGGATGCTAGGGATTCAACCCAGGGCCTCCCACATGCTGGGCCAGTACTTCCCACTGGGCCCAGCCTAGGCCAGCGTGCTCTCTCTCTCTCTCTCTCTCTCTCTCTCTCTCTCTCTCTCTCTCTCTCTCTCTCTCTCTCTCTCCCTCCCTCCCTCCCTCCCTCTCTCTCTCTCTCTCTCTCTCTGTCCATATTATTGGCTTAAGGTTCCTTTTGTGGGTCTCTTCAACTCCAGCACCCCTGGTGCCCTTTGACCCTGGAAGAGACCTGCTAAGCACAGTTTTCCCAGTGTTCTCATTTAGCTGTGAGGATCCCAAGATTCATTTTCTTCACCTAGACTTGAGGCTGTGAATTCTCCTCGGGATGCAGCTCTGGCTCCACCATAAATATGTGTGTGCTGGTGCTGGGAGGTTGCCATCAATGGGTGACACCAGAACAGGCCTCCCCATAGGAGGGGTGGGGCGGGCAGCAGAGGTCGGGATCTGACCACAGCAGTTTCTCTGTTCCAGATCAAGGAGAACAGAGTACTCATGGTTCTTCTCTCAGTCCATCTGTCAGGGTGCTTCTCAGCAGTCTGTCCCACCGGCTCCTGCTCAGTGTTCTCGTGTATAAAGCTCTGCAGACTCCTCTCCTGTGCATCTGAAACGAGAGTAGCCTGTGGTGGGTACATTGCCCAGCACGTGTGCCATTTCCTTCCTGGGCATGTCAAGAGACCAAAGGAGGCTGACAGTGAAGTGGTCTGTTGGGACCTGGTCACAGCAGCAGAGACCTGAGGCCAAAGGCCCATTGAGCAGTGTGGGGGGATGAGTATGGGGGCATCAGGGATGTGAGTCATTAGCGAACAGAGCAGGCAGCATGGCTGGGTCACAGGGCAGTAGGAACTAGGCTAGCTATGGGAGGGGAAAAAAGGAGGGAGGGGAAGATGGGCTGAAGGAAAAAGGGTGGGGCAAAGAGGCCACCCCGAAGGCCACGAAGGCCACAGGGAAACCGGGATACAGTACACGAGAGCAAACTAGCAGGTGGCCCCACAGCATGGCTTCAGCCTCTGACCTCTGCTAGCTGGCACACTGCAGGTCCAGACGAAAAAAGACACTATGTGTGCCTCCTGCTGGTGCTGCTCCGTCTTAGTCATTTCCTCATGTTTAAAGCACTGTTGGTTGGCGTGGCAGGAAGAGTTTCACGTGGCACTTATCTATAAATGTTCACAGTCCCCCAGTTTCCAAGGTCCAGATTGCATAACTTTTGGGTCCAAGTCCATTAAATATTTGCAGTGGGTCTTGTGGCTTTTGTACAACTGACATCGTCCCCATTAGCTGTTGGGAGAACTCCAGGGGGCGGGTGTGTGTGTGGAAGGGTCACAGGGGCAGGACACAAAGCTGAACTCAATGTAGACACAAGCCTTTTCCGCCCTCTGGAGGCCATTTCCGGATGCAGGCACCCAACAGCCTTGTTGGCTGAGTGTGTGACAGTTCACAGCAGTGAGGCCAGCTGTGGGGAAGGGCAGTGTGTCTGTTGCTGAAACCATCGGAAATGCCCCCGGCACCAGCTTTGTCCTTAGGAAGCAGTTTTCTAGCATTTAAATCCAGTTGGGGGCTCTCATCTGTCACCATGGCACCTGCTGCAGCCACTCAGAGTGGCCTTCTTGAGATGTCCATTCTGTCCCCAGATGCTGTGTTGACTTGGGAAAGCTAGCTGGCAAGGAAGGCTAGGACCCAGCTGGGGATGGAGGTAGAACTGTCAGTTGTCACATGTCTCTTGTTGGGGACAGGGAGGTGTGATTGAGTGTCAATTGATGAAAATATTCAGGGCATTGCCTGGAATAAACAGGATGCCAGACCCGTTAACAGATCCCTTGTGGGATCGTCTGCTCCCACAAGGCTCCCAGGCTAGAATGATGGTTGCATTTTCAAATGGCTGGGATAATCAACAAGTTATTTTGGTATGAGATTCAGATCTCAGTGCCTCCATGTCAAGTTTTGTTAGGACAGTCACACCTTTCCCTTAGTGTTGATACTGTTCACACAAGCAGACTGAAAAGCCAGAAGGAGGCGTTTCCCATCAGGCCACATAGAAATCTGCCCACCTCCATCCACTCAGACCTGGCTGTGACTGGAGTTGTTAGAAAGTCACTTCGGAATAGTAAACTGAAATTAGCGTAACAGAAGCTTTTAGGGTGCCCTCAGACAGACACCTTGGAGCCTGCATAAGAACCAGTGATCTAGACAGGAAGCATGAGGTGTGGGCCATGCTTGTTGTCTGGCGCATCTGATCCTCCCTTGGCTTGCCTCAGAAACTGCCACAACTTGAAAGCCACTGAGTGAGTCTGCTTCTTAGTCCTGTTGACAAAAGGGAGATTCCTTGGTAGCGTTAGACTAGGCTGGGGGCCAGCATGAGTCAGAGGCTTTGCCAGAGCACCTGCCTCCAAGGATCTGACCAGAAACCACCTAAGAAAGGAAGACAAGTGTTTATTTTGGCTTCATAGTTTGAGATGAGATAGTCTGTAACTGTGAGGGAGAGCATGGTTGTGGAGATGTGAAGCGGCTGGCCACATTGCAGCCAGGAAGCAGGGAGTGGGCCTGTGAAATCTCAAGGCAGAGAGCTAATTCAGTGAGCCTCCTCTTCCTCCACATTCCAAGGCCTTCTCAAACAGTGCCACCAGCTGGCAACCGAGTGGCCAAACACCTGATCCATCGAGCAACATTTCATTTTCAAACTAATGACCTTTCTGCCTCCGTCTAGGGGAAGATCTCAGAGCTGAAGGTACGACAGAATCCCCGGGTGAGCCCTGTGCTCTGCTTGGATGAAGACGATGATGATGAAGACAGGGTGAGTGCAGGGAGTCTCCCCACTGTGAGCAAGGGTCCCAAAGTAATATGCTATATGCTAGGAAAAGCCAAAAGATGCCAGCAGGGTACCAGGAACCTGTGATCAGACCCAACCCCGCCTTACCTTTCCCCTTCAAACAAACTGGAAAACGTAAATGTCAGAGACCAACCTACAGCAACACAGTATGACATAGTAGTCACACCGTGGACAGTGCATATGTGCTTGGTTGAATGTATGTTTATACGCTGTGAATGTATGATGTGTGCTTATGAGGGGGATATGACTATCTGTTGTGTGATTATGTGTCTCTCTTGATGTGCCGTGTATGTCTATTGTATGGTATCTGTGATCTCTGTGGTTTTCTCTGCTTGCTTGCTGTGTATGTGCCTTTTTTCCCCCTTTGGTCTGCTGTTATCTATATGCTGTGTGTTGCCTCTTTGTGCAGTGCATCTATTATATGTGTGGTATGTGAGCCGTATTGGTGTCTGTGTCTCTCTGTGTGTATACTATGTACTGGGCATCTTTGGTGTATGTAGGGTACAGGTAGTGTGGTCTGTATGCACTGTGTCTCTGTGTGCTGTGTCTCCTTGTGCCTCTATTGTTTGTGTGTGCATGAGCACAATATCATGACACCCGAAGAAAACACTCCATTTGTTACCAGAGGACAGGATTGGGGTGGAGGTATCCCAATGGAGATAGCACATGACAACACCCCAGTCACCAATTCTCCTTGGGCAGAACCTGAGTGTGTTTGGCTGTGAGTAATGGGAAATGTATACCTTATACTCCTGTTTTTATATTTTACCTCAAAGGTGTTTGTTGTTGGATTTTCTTTTATTCTATCCTCAATGCCAAGATGTCATTGCTTTTTTATCCTTTGGCTCTTTGGGGGGGGCACCACCCAGCTCCTAAATAAATCAAAACTGAGGTTTATTGTTACTTATAAATGGCTGGCCCTGGCTTGGCCCTAGCCTGATTTTCTTAAATTATCCCATATACCTATTGTCTCTGGGTTTTTTCCTTTTCTTTTGTAATCTTACTTTCACTCTTACTCTATGGGTGGCTGGGTTGCTGGCCCCTAGCATCCTCTCCTTGTTCTCTTGTTCCTTTTCTCCTTCCTCCCAGACCTCTTCTATTTATTCTCTCTGTCTGCCAGCCCCGCTGATCCTTTCTCCTGCCTCACCATTGACCATTCAGCTCTTCCTTGGACCGTCAGGTGTTTTAGACAAAGCAGAGAATCACAGTTTCACAGAGTTAAACAAATGCAACACCAAAGAATGCATTGTATCTTGGCATCATCAAAACAAGTGTTCCACGGTGTAAACAAATGTAACACACCTTAACATAATACTCCACAAGAGCTATTAGTTTTTTTCAGAAGAGAAATCGGGAATGTAATGGCCTCTATCTAGTACCAGTCTCTAGTGGATGGGTAAAATTCACCTCTGAGGATGCCACCAGTGAGCGTGCCCACATGCTGCCTGTGCCCGGTGTCTGTATGCCCATCCCACCGGGGCCATCTTGACATCGAGATGTCACTATGGGCTCTATGGGCCCAGGTAGTATTTCTCCTCTAGGCTTGTGTTAAGTCATCTACCTTGGTAGGAGGAAAGTCTGGCTCCTGGTTTCCCCAGAGCTCCTGGAGGCTATAGGAAAGGGAGAGCATGAAGGCAGCCAGTAGGCAGATGAGGGGTGGGAACATGATTATCTGTGCCTGTACTTCATATATGTTTGTTCCGTGTCAGCCTGGACTGGAGCTGCTTAGGGCACCTTCCCCACCTGCCTTGCCTGTCCCCTAGGGATGACACCATAGGACAGGGCAGCCATGTCATAAGACAGGAATGCACAGGCCTGATCTACAATCTTCTGGAGGGTGAGCCATCCTGGCTTGCCTGAGCTGCAAGTCTGCATGATTTCAATCCAGCAGAAATCTTATTTGCTGTCCAGTTGCTGCCTTGTCACGGGGCCTGATTTCTTCTTCTCTTCTCCCACACCCTGCAGGCATCTGGAGATTTTGGAAGTGGCTTTGAAGAAAGCAGCAAGCCACCCAGGGAGAAGGTGAGTATCTGTATGTGGTGAGGCCATCCCCTGGTTCAGTCAGGGGAGGGGCAGATATGGTCTGTGCATAGCATGTGCAAGTGTGTAAGACATCTTAGGAGTCCCTCTGTCATGCAGGTACATGCCCAGCAGGGAGGCACCAGTCTGAGGTGGGCCTTATATCCCCCCTCAGGCTCCACTGCCTCTTGCCTTGAGCAAGAAGCTCTTCTCTGAGGAGCTTTCTCGTCACAAGTGACCCTGTATTTTGTTGATGCTGTTGGCTGGTATGGACCATAACTGGTTTGTGTGTCTAACATGAGGTCAAGACAAGTGGCATTGTAGGGAAGATTCTGGAAAGCCACATTGCATGCTTTTTCTAGTCCCAAGAACACATAGGGACTCCAGATATACAAAGGATGTTTGAGTGACCCACCCCCTGACCCCACTGTGCCCTCAGAGTCTAGTTTGCAGAATCTGTCTCAGGGCTGAGAAGACTGCAGGACGCTAAGCAGCTCAAGGATGGTCAGCACTCCTAGAAGAGGTGTGGAGGACTCTTTGACATGTGTACTGGAGTAGGGACAGGCAGGTTTTAGGGACAGGAGACACAGCCATCTGGGACTATATTCTGTGTCCCTTGATGGTTACAAGCTCTTCTCACAGCTGTGGCTTAGATTTGCAAACTTCTGCTTCTACAGAGGGTACCCTGGATGTGGCAGATGCTGGAAATACAGATGTGCCTATGAGTACCATGCCACACCAGTGTGGCCTTGTCTATAGACCAAAGATTGCTCATAACTAGCTCGAGCATTCATACCTCGTCCTTCCTTGTGACCTGCTCACTCCAGTTAGGAGCGTGGCCCTGCTGTCACAGGCAACTGTGAGGGACTCCCTGAAGGGCATGACTTATATGAGGGTCCATGTGGAAGCTTCCCTTCGGAGGGCTAAAGCTGTGGACCTCTGGTGTCACATCCCCACCCTGGCCTGTGATGTTTGGTGTGATAGCGGCATGAAGAACCCCTGTTCAAGCCCCAGCACTACCCCAGCCAAGGTGCTCCCCACAGCCTATCTACCCAGACTACACTGTTACTGATAGGAAGTCATCAGGAATATAGGTCATGCTGCTGGTTGCCATGGGGCTGAAGATCTACAGGGTAGACCAGATGCCTCTATTAGAACAATAGAAGTTAATGCTGGGCCAGTGCTTGGGCTGGAACCAAGAGACTAGTCTTTCTCATGACCCTTACTGAGAACTCACCTGCTCCATACACCCTACTGTGACACCAGAGGACCCCACTTTAGGCATCTCTGATGTTCTGTAGCCACAGGAAGCATCTGTACTAGGCCTGGGAAGGTTTTTTTTTCCCCTGGTCCTCTGGCGATGTTAAGTTTTTCGTTAGGGACTATAGAGGTTTATGGCCCAAAGCTCCATGCTGATGAAAACCTTCAGCAAATAGCTCTGCCGAAAATCCTAGGAATTCATTATAGCTAGAGTGACAGTTTTCCTTATCTTCCTCAAAGCCCTGTAAAGCATTCCATTTCATAAGCCGTAAACCCTAAAGCCAAACAGAACTGCCAGCTCATACATGCATGGGGATAGTCGCCCTGCTGAATAACACGGCCAGGTTTCCTACTCTTCTCTTGCAGGATACATCTCTAGCACCCAGGCTCCCCCAGCCACCCCCTGTCACCTCTCCACCCCTGGCTGGAGGCAGCACCACAGAAGATTCTAGAACAGAAAAAACAGAAGAAGAAACAGTGGTAGATTCTATAGGAGGTAAACCTTTTCTAGATGTGCTCCATGTGTGTGTGTGTGAATGTGTATGTATGTATATGTGTGCATGGTGTATATGTTTGTGAGTGTGTGTGTGTGTATGTGTGTTGCATGTATGTGTGTGTTGAATGACAGCTACGTCTGCAGCCCTTTTGCGTTCTATGACCGTCCTGTTCAGGCAGGCTCCTGGCTAGTCTCCAGAAGAATTCTGAACTAAGCAGTTGTGACATGTCCTTCATTCTCCCATCAGGCTCTTGCCCTGTATCATCTTTGTCTGTCATGTGTAGGAATCTTTCCAGATGTACCATCTCCTAGTTGAGGGCCATCAGGTTTGCTAGGGGAGTGAGAATTGGTCCAAGTGCTGTAGGGGGAAAATACGTCCTTAGTCCAGTCTGTGCCATAGATCAGCATATAGGGTTGGATATGTTTCCCATGGAAGACACTGTCTTGGAGAACAGGCTATGGCTCCTCCTGATGCCGACAGGACTCAAGTACTCACAGCTGTGACATACTGGGTCTCAGTTTCTCCCGGTCACCAGCTATGGCTGTCTTCCTTTGTTAACCCACAAGTCAAGCAAGGCTGGAAGGTAGCCACTTCCTGGCTTATGAGTAGGGGTTTACATCCCACCTGGCCTGTGTGAGCCCATGGACCTTGAGGTGAGCTTTGTCTTCACTCCCATCTGTCTGTGTCCTGGGATCCCAGGGAAGACAAGCAAGCATGACCCCTATTCTGCCAGGTTCCCCTGGGCAGCCCCATCCCCACCCTACTGCTCTGAGTTCTCACCACAGACTGTTGTCCTTTCCCAGAACTTCACACATGCGGGTACATGGTAAGTGTCATCTGGGTTTGCTTGGCACTGTGTCCCTTTTATAAATGGTATTCACATTATAGCTAGTCAGTGTGGACTGACCATAATGTATCTGCCCATTTACCTAGTGATAGGTGTTTACACTATGTCCAGCCTGAGGACCTAGTGATGGGTGTGTACACTATGTCCAGCCTGAGGACCTAGCGATGGGTGTGTGCACTATGTCCAGCCTGGGGACCTAGTGATGGGTGTGTACACTATGTCCAGCCTGAGGACCTAGTGATGGGTGTGTGCACTATGTCCAGCCTGAGGACCTAGTGATGGGTGTGTACACTATGTCCAGCCTGAGGACCTAGCGATGGGTGTGTGCACTATGTCCAGCCTGGGGACCTAGTGATGGGTGTGTACACTATGTCCAGCCTGAGGACCTAGCGATGGGTGTGTGCACTATGTCCAGCCTGAGGACCTAGCGATGGGTGTATTCACTATGTCCAGCCTGAGGACCTAGTGGTGGGTGTGTGCACTATGTCCAGCCTGAGGACCTAGTGATGGGTGTGTGCACTATGTCCAGCCTGGGGACCTAGTGACGGGTGTGTGCACTATGTCCAGCCTGAGGACCTAGTGACAGGTGTGTGCACTATGTCCAGCCTGAGGACCTAGCGATGGGTGTGTGCACTATGTCCAGCCTGAGGACCTAGTGACGGGTGTGTGCACTATGTCCAGCCTGATGACCTAGCGATGGGTGTATTCACTATGTCCAGCCTGATGACCTAGCGATGGGTGTATTCACTATGTCCAGCCTGAGGACCTAGCGATGGGTGTGTACACTATGTCCAGCCTGAGGACCTAGCGATGGGTGTGTACACTATGTCCAGCCTGGGGACCTAGTGATGGGTGTGTGCACTATGTCCAGCCTGAGGACCTAGTGACAGGTGTGTGCACTATGTCCAGCCTGAGGACCTAGCGATGGGTGTGTGCACTATGTCCACCCTGAGGTGGTTTCAGAGGCGGTTGTTCTGGGTCTTTTGCCTCAGCTACTGTAGAACCACTTGCATATGGTTTATCTGTTTACCATCTACCCCGGTGTGTGGAGTCTCTGTACCTCACCTCAGTGAGGTCATTAGGCATGACTATGCTATGGATGTGAGGTGGTCTGCCTCGTGCTCTCATTTGTGTTACCATAGTAATGAGCATCTTTTCATGGGCTTATGTCTAAGCATATGTCTAGACCTTATGCCAAACTTTAATGGGCAGTATGGTTTCTTATTGTTGAATTTTGATACTTCTTTATATATTCTAAATTTAAACACAACCATTGTCTTCTTCATATTCTCTCTCCCTCTCTAAAGGCATACACCACCATTGCTTGGCTCCCTTCCTTTCTTCATCTCCTCATACCCTACCCTCTGAGGATGTGGATATATACTTATTATATCTATATAGATATCTATATAATATGTATAAATATAGCATCTATATCTATAGTTATAGATAGCAATATCTCCACGTGCATGTATGTGATTGTGTGTCTGTATTTGTGTGTGTATGTATATATGAGCATGCCAAGCTGGTCTTGAACAAAGCATAATTTTTGCTTCTCAAGTGGTAGGATTACAGGTGTAAGCCTCAATGTCCAGCCTCATTTTCTTACAACGGCATCTTTACAAAAACCTAACTTTTTAAATTTTTGTTGAAACTATCACTTCTTGTGTCATCTGAGATTCTGCTCAAGGTGAACAAAAGACCTACTTTAAGTCTTTAAAAAACTGTTTCCTCACCTGTTTTGTCACTGTTAAATACCCCTTTCCTTTGCTGAGCTGGCTCTGTGCTGTAGATCTCCACGCCCACCTTTCTGTACCCTCGCCGTCTGTCTCTCTGAACCATGAGTCCATCTGTCTGAGCCATGGCTCTCCCGCCTGTCTTGGCTGCACACTGTGCTTTTACCTCTCACCAGGCAGCCTCATCTGCCATTTGCACTGCAGTCTCGGGGTGTTTGCATGCTCACCTGAATTGTAGACTGTGGTTGTTGCCATCCACACATCCCTAGAGAAGCAAAAGCCTGCTGGAGTTTTCACGGGGAAAAGTAATGACTCTTGAGACTCATCCTTGCCTTTTGTTTAGGTCTTGTTTGATTTTTCTTAGCAATGTTTGTATAGTTTTAAATACCCCCTGAGGAAGTGCTTTTAGGTTTGCCGAACCTGAAATTCTAGGAACACCTTGCTGCTGCAGGGAGAGCTCGTGCTGCCCTCTTGTGGTCAAACACCGCAGTTGGCTCCTGCAGTGGGGCAGTTTGACTGTGGTGGATGGGGGCGGCTGGGTCACCCTGATCAGGGTGTGGGCAAAGACCATTAGTATGAATGGCACTCCCTAGAACCCTGAGAACTAGTAAGGGGTGAGCATGCTGTTTGTGTAGCTTGTGGGGGGTGAGGTGGGGGAGTCCACTAGTTTGTCCAATCCTCATTTGTGACTGCAGATCCTCAGTCCTGTGGGGCACTGAGCTCAGCCTGGAATAGCTATGTCAGCATCAATTCTAAGCCAAGATGGGGGCTCTGTGCCCCAGCTAAGGGGCACTAGAGGCCTTTAAAGAGTGAGTGCTCAAGGGTTAGAGCCCTCCGTTGGTCTCTAAGAGATGTGACATGTTGACATGATAAATTTTATACTGTCGGTTGCTAGTGAGATGTTGTTAGGATCCACCTCCAGGTGTCACCCCACAAGTGTCTTATTAATCACAAGGACAAACAGTTAGGAAGTGAGGTTAGGCTCCTAAGCCATAGCAGATGCCCAAGATGGGGGAAGGCATAGGAAGGAATGACAACTGGTAGAATAGGCAGACTTCTATTTCAGGCTTGGGTCACCCACATTTCTGGGCCATTTTCTGTCTCTTTAAGTGCTTCTTGTTTGTACACATCTGTAAGAACCATTCTTAGCCCCAAGGCTGCCCCAAACCAGGCAGCAGGCTCACTGGGCTAAACTTTGGCTCCTGCAGCACTTGTATGTTGGGCGCATATGAAAGACATGAAGCCAACACAGCAGAGATCCTGGGTTGCTATCTCCATGGTTACTGTTCCCAGAGAAGAAGCCAGGGCAGAACTGAGGGTGGGCCGTTTATCTTGTCACCACTCCTCTATGGATCCCTGAATGTGGCCGACTTGTGAAGGACAACTTTACCCTTGGAAAACACCACAGTATTCAGGGCAGAGGTCCTGAATGCCACAGATGCTCAGACAGCTCTGCAGAGGAGGAAGTGGCTGTGTGTGTGTGTGTGTGTGTGTGTGTGTGTGTGTGTGTGTGTGTGTGTATGTGTGGTTTCACAACTGTGTGTGTGTGTGCATATGTATGTCACACAGGCCTTTGTGTGTCAGAGGCACAATGTGGATGGTGGGGTCTAGGTGAACATCTGGGAATCATCTCTCAGAATTACTGTTGGTTTCTGCTTTTTCAAATTACATGTTGGAAGAGGAGAAAGAGATAAGAAGGGGTTTTGATGGTGAGGTGTTAAACCCAGGAATCTTCTAGAAAGTTTCAGTTGTCACTGGTCTTGCTTTAGATGCCTCTACGGTGATTTTGGTTCTTTTCTCCTGTTGCCCATGCTAGGTGGCCATTCCCACCCACCATTCCCATGGCCCCTGTCCTCAGGGATTTTCCTGTGTGGAACGGCTAAGGGCCGTTCCCATAGCCTTGTTTCCAGGGCGCTTGATGGCCTGTGACGCAAAGCTTAGGCAGCAAAGCCTAGAGCCCAGAGCTGCCCGGAGCTTGACTGAGTTGTCTCTACCTTTTCCCAGCTGGCACAGATTCAAGAGGTACATGGGATGAGAGTGTCCAGAACCACGGAGGTGATTTGATAAAGGTGAGGTCACCTCCCCAGACCTTGTCCCAGGACACCTGGGAACCCTCAGTGGCTTGCATGCTTCTGACTGTGACTTTACAGAAGCTCTCACTCCCTCTGCTGCCCTGTGCTCTGCGTAGTGCTACACCCACCCTGCATATCTCCCTACCATGAACTCTCCCTCCACACCCCCTGGAGTCCTTCCTGAGATTGAGTCCCTGGTGAAAGCACAGCAGTGTGAGGTGAATTTGTATGCAGGTGTGGCAGCCTATATCCTCTTTGTCCCTAGGGAGGTATGAAGGGACAAAAGGGGGAGCCAGGTGCTCGTGGCCCACCTGGCCCAGTAGGTCCCCAGGGTCCTGCAGGCCCAGTGGTTCAGAGCCCCAGTGCACAGCCTGTCCCTGGAGCACAAGGACCCCCAGGACCTCAGGGGCCACCAGGGAAGGACGGCGCTCCAGGAAGGGACGGTGAACCGGTGAGTGCTGGCCTCCCTTTGTGATCTGAGCTGGAGCTGAGGTCTCTGATTGGGGCTGATGGGAGAGTTGGCCGGGATCAGAGCAGCAACATCTTTGGATGCTGGGATTTTACCAGCCATCTGCTGCACATCTGAGCCAGAAGGTGGTTGGAGCATGGAGGCCAAGCATGCCCAAGCCAACCCTGGATCTAAGCATTATTGCAGATGTGCTGTCTGTCATGGGTCTGAGATCACCCAGACGTTCACCATGACCTTGAATAAGTTTTAATAAAAGCAGGCTTTGTTAGATAGTGGTGCTGGATACCCACAGCAGCAGGACTGCAACAGGGAATGCTTCCAAGATACAATGTCCAGTCATATTAGTCCAAGGCTTATAAAGTCAAATCCCACAAGCTTACATGTATTCTGTGTGTGTGTAGGCAGGGTCTAATTTTAACACGTATGCCTTGTAGCTGTTGGAATCATTGAGCAGAATGAGCAGGTTTGATTACAAAAGCAGAAATAGCAGTTGGTCTTATGACTTGTCTTACTGGAACAGCAAATTTTACAAGATCAGCCCATTTAAGAATAGTCTTCAGCCAGGAGGGATGGTGGTGCACACCTTTAATCCCAGAATTTGGGAGGCAGAGGCAGGCAGATCTCTGTGGGTTTGAGGCCAGCCTGGTCTACAGGGGGAGTTCCCGGACAGCCAGGGTTGCACAAAGAAACCCTGCCTGAAAAAACAGAATAACAAAATACTCTTTAACATCTGGGGGGAAAAAGGAAAGTGGGGTGCTAGGTTTGCATGTTAGAGGCATTTTTTTGCTTTTTGGTCTCTCAAGCACAGTAAGGTTATGTTAACGTTAACCGCCATACTGTCAACAGCAGACAGCTGGTGCATTTCCGTGTCCAGCCTTGTGTAGTGGTGGCAGGGCTGTTTCCATTCATACTGTCTTCTCTTGCATGTCACAGGGTGACCCTGGTGAAGATGGGAGACCGGTAAGTGGCTTTGCTTTCTCTCTGCACCAGACACTATAACATGTTTCCATTGGTCTGCAGGTCATCTGCGTACAACACGGGGCGATGGTTTCCCAGAGAGGACACTGTCGTGAGGCCAAAGGGAGGCACAATGTGACACCAAAGCCACAAAGTGTTGCTTCCAGAGCGGGTGGGGTACACAAATAAAGAGTAGGGGAGTCAGAGTGCAAGAAGGGGCTGCGGTGCTGAGATGGGACCCTCCCTGCTGCCGGAGTGGCCATACGGAGGTCTTTGTACCCTGACAGAGCCGCACTGAAACTGCACACAGCCCAAACTCGGTCATACGTGGAGGTTTCCCGGAGCCCAGTGTCGATGCATGTGTGTCCCATACGCACGCAGTGGACTTACCACTCTGCAGAGGAGATCTGTGGTTCTCACAGTTGATGTCTCTGAAGAGAGCACATGCTGTCTCCTAGTCAGTGCCAACCATCGCCAGTGGTGCCACTCTTAATCCTGGCCTTTTCACTGGAGACCCCTTGGTGTCATGGCTGGCCTCTTCTGGCTTATTAGGCCTCCATGAACTCCTGAAGGGCTAGGCTCTCATCTGCCCCCTCTCTGGAATGAGACATGTCTCTTCAAAACTCATTTGTGATGAAAGAGAGGAGCTTCCCTCCACCTGTCCCCTACCCTTGTCTTCCAGGGTGACACTGGGCCTCAAGGCTTTCCAGGGACCCCAGGAGACGTGGGCCCCAAGGGTGAGAAGGTATGTGTGTACAGACCAGGACGTGCCCCCTTTCCTGTCCTAGCTCCTGACTGAAAGTGGGGACCATGTGTACTAAGTGTGACAGATTTGTCTTATGTCCCAGGGAGATCCTGGTGTCGGAGCACAAGGACCTCCAGGGCCACCAGGGCCACCAGGACCCTCCTTCAGACAGGACAAGCTGGTAAGTTCCATCTCTGGCCTCCTCTACATCAGGTCCTGGTACTCAACCCTGGGAACCAGTCTCTGATAGTGTTGGCCTAAGAGCATGGGTTCCTACTGCAGGCTTGGGATGGTGGCCAGGCTGTGGGGCAAAGCATGATGTCCCACCTCCCATCTCAGGCATCTTTGGGTGGTAAGGGGGCAGCCGGTGGTGCTATCTGGTGTTGGGGATGATGAATCTATGTCGAGTGGTGGCTTCTCTTGCCCCCCCCCCAGACCTTCATTGACATGGAAGGGTCCGGTTTCAGCGGAGATCTGGAGAGCCTCAGAGTGAGTGGCTACACCCCACTCCCTCTGTCACGGGGCACATGTAGGGCATGGTGTCTGATACATCAGTGGGGACCCTTGAGGGTGGGACAGGACTAGCTGGGGATGTGATCATTGCCCAGCATGGCTATGTATTCTATGATGGACTGTATCTCTCATGTCCAGGGCCCACGAGGCTTCCCTGGCCCCCCAGGACCCCCTGGTGTCCCAGGACTGCCTGGTGAGCCAGGGCGCTTTGGGGTCAACAGCTCCTATGCTCCAGGGCCTGCAGGCCTTCCTGGTGTGCCTGGAAAGGAGGGGCCTCCTGGATTTCCTGGTTCCCCGGTAAGTTCCCCCAGAGCACCTCTTGACTAGGAATGGGGTAGGGGGGCATCATGTGAGGTCTTTTGTTGGCTGTACCTCAGAACACCCATGCTTCCTTCTCCATGCCTCGATGTGGAGGCTTTTCCCATTTTGGGTCACTCTCAGGATGGGGGTGGGGAAGGCTACCCTCTGGTTCTAGGGGTGCTGACCCACTAGTTGACTCTGAGACACACATTAACCGCTCTGCACTGAATGGACACATGGGTGTCCCAGAACAATCGGCAGCTCGGGAAAAGAGCCCACTCAGTGGTTTCTACACTGTGCCTTCTCAGCCTTGCATGCACCTTGTCGGGGGATCGTTTTTACCCTGGCTCCTAGGGTACCAGCTGTTGTCTGGTACCAGCTGTTGTCTGCTCACCATGGATCCTGTCTAGTCCATCTCTTTGTTCTTCTGTCCCCTAGGGACCTCCAGGTCCTCCAGGCAAAGAGGGCCCACCAGGAGTGGCTGGCCAGAAAGGCAATGCTGTAAGTCAGCTCCTATGGGAGCTTGTAACTCAGCACACATCTGTACGCTGTGGAGGGTGCATGGCATTGGATGAGGCTGTGGGCACAGCCTGCATCCTCAGCTTAGCGAGAGTCTTAGTGCTGGGGCAAGCAGGGTGCAGGTTCAAGTCAAGGTCTATGTGTTTCTTACCACTACAGGTGGACTAGCAGCTTAGGAGTCGGTGTTTGGTCTGAAAGGGTTATTTCAGGTTCCAGTGTCATTGGATTGGTAGAAGTCTGCAGAGGCAGGCCAGCCACTGCTGAGCATGATGTGCTGTGGTATCATGATGCAAGGGCAGGGGCAGGGGTAGGGGTTGGGGGTGGGGTGGGGTAGAGGACAGTTGTGAGGGAGAGCTGCTTCCATCAGTAATGGAAGGCCCCATTATTGATGCTGGGCAGCTGGAGTTCCATTTTAAATGAACTTTGCCCAAAGCTTGTTTCTGTTTTCAGCTAAGGGCTCCCTGCTCAGGAGGTGTTCTGAGAGGTATTCGTGGGAATGTTGGGTTTAGGTGCTCTGGCCTTAGGCTCTCCTGGCTCTCTTCCTGGCTGAGCTTCCCAGGGGTTAGCATCCCTAAGAGACAAGGGAGGGAGCAGGAACAGGCCCAGAGAACGCTAGAGTCAGCATTAACAGAAGGCAGTATCCTTCAAGGGCAGGTAGTTACCACAGGGCTATTGCTTTGCTTTGCTTTTCTCTGGTTGCTACACATATGTCTGAATTTAGTGTAATCCTGTCCTTTTTCTCCCATAGGGCGAGGTGGGCATTCCAGGACCCAAGGTATGAGCCAATTTTCATTTTGGCAGAGCTGGGGGCTACCTGCTTAATAAAAGTACTCAGGCAGGATATAGGGGGCACCTCAGCCAGTGAATGCATAGAGAGAGAGAGAGTGTGTGTGTGTGTGTGTGTGTGCGTGCGTGCACTCAGTTCTGTCTACTAATGCAGTGAAACCAGAGGTGTTGGGTTTAGAAATGTGCTCCCAGAAGGCAGGTACAAGGGAAGACTCCCTGGGAACTCCTGGGGTACCTCAATCAAATGTCTCAGGATCAGGGCTGCCCAATTCATCATGATACCCAGCGGCACTCCCAGAATCCTCACCCATTGCTGTGCAGGGAATGCCATGCTGGCCCTCCTGTGTTCTGATAGGTATCCTGCTGGTCTTCAAATAAAGAGCTGGGCTAATAAGAAAATCCAATGGGGGGGGGAGAGAAGAGAGCAACATAGTCATCAGAGGGTAGATAAACATGTTAGAAGGAGATGAAAAGGCGATGGGCTGATGTGGGCTGAGTGTGCAAATGTGCACACACACTTGTTTCTCTATACCATACATGTATATCTGCATAAAGCACTGATATCTGCACTCATGTGCCTCTGTCCATACATGCACTTGTATCTGTCCGCACGCACGCACACACACAATCTTCAAGGATAAATAAAGCATTTTTACTGAGGTTAAAGAGTGGACAGCTGTACTAGGTACCCACCTAAATGAGTAGCTACATCCATAGCTGGAGAGTCCATACCCACATAGATGTCTACACTCTCATTATACCCAAAGGAGCCCAAAGGTAGCATCTTATGTAGCCCAGGCTGCTTTTGAACCCAGCTAGACCCTTAATAGGAAGGTTTGTGCCAAGCAAAGCTGTCTATGTTACAGCTGGATTCTGGGCATTTTTTATACTGTCACATATGCCTCTCAGCAGCCCAGGAGAGAATTGGTAGTCTCAGTATTCACTTCATAGAAGTGACTTGGCTGCCAGCAGGGCATGCTGGCCCATCAGGTCCAACTTTAGGGCTGACCTATTTGGAGTAGGATCTTCTGGAACCAAGACCTTCCTGAGCTCCAAGTTCCTGCCTAAATCTGCTTCCTTGATCTGGCCCTCAGGTTGCTAGACATGTCCTATATACATGTGCTTACTTCTGTTTCCCCAGGTTCTTCAAACTCACAAAGTCATAGTAACACCGTGTCTATGTTATCCCAAGCACATGGTTTCTACAGGGTCCCCTGCAGACCTACCCCGAAGTTTTCTGACCCTGTACCTTCCAGTGACCTGTCCCTTCATCCTGACCTGTTTGATCTGCTTCTTGCTATCCCTGACCCCAACTGTCAGAGAGTTGGGACACAAGGTTCCAGGCCATGGTTCCAGTCTGCCTTGTGAAGCTTGTGTTGAAGCCAAAGCTATGATGCCAGGCTCGTGCACCTGTGACTGTCATTTGACCTCGTTGCTTAAGTCAGCGAATTGCCTGCATGCCTTTGTGGAATGTGATCTGTCCCTGGGTTTTCAGATGTTTGAAAAAGCATCATAAGGAAGTGCATGTTCATTGGGGTTTCCTATAGCTTTGCTGAAGCCCAGAGCCAAGAATGGTAGGTGAGTTTATCCTTCTGTCTGTGCAGGGGAGCAAAGGAGACCTTGGGCCTGTCGGTGTACCTGGGAAGACTGGCATGGCTGGACCTCCTGGGCCAACTGGTCCCCCAGGACCCCCAGGACCCCCGGGGCCACCAGGACCAGGATTTGCTGCTGGATTTGTAAGTCAATGTGGGCCCCCAGAAAGCCTGGCTATACCCCACAGGTGCTTTCCCTCCAAGCAGCTCAGCCTGGGCAGACCCCCTAAGCAGGGCACAGCTCCTGTCACCATGTGAGTTTCTCCTCTTCCTATTTTTGGGCCCCCACTTCTGGTCCCCAAGTGACTGGATGGGTTAGCTCTGTGCAGGATTGGCCTCAGTGTGCTCAAAGCTCAGATGTCCCAGTGTCTGTCACTGCTATCCCCAGCACCTCCACCCTTAGTAGCTGAAATCCTGCTTATATCTCCAGGTACAGCTACCCTTGCACACACACACACCCCAAAGCCCTGTGACTGAGCAGTATGCCTACACCAGGGTTTGATTCCCCCACCCCCATGAACCAAGCTCTGTTGTCAATCATCCACTTCCTTCCCTCACCTCCACTTTCCTGGCCTCTATGTTCCCTTAGGATGATATGGAAGGCTCTGGGATACCCTTCTGGTCAACAGCTCGAAGCACCGATGGTCTGCAGGTACTGCCCACAAGCTGGGTTGGAGGAGGGTCTTGGGTCAGTGGTGTCCTTGGGACAGCCTCCTATAGGGCAAGGAGCCACCAGCAGCATAGAGATGTGAGCCATTAGTACTCCCTACTCCAGGAAGACACTGATCACAAACTGGGTTGGAGCAGGATATTGAGGGTTGTGGGTGGCAGGTAGATAGGCCCTTCCCTATCTGATTCCTTTATTGGCTGCAATTGGGAGGAGTGACAGATATTTGGCCAGAGTAGACTGGAGTTAGTTAATGGGGTCCATAGGGGAGTCCCTCACGTTTCTCTGTTGAGCTATGTGTAGTTTGGGTTTTGTCAGCAAAGAGCTGAAGTTCCAAAGTCCCCAAATGACAGGCCTATCATGGCACGTGCGCAGGCATGCACAAACTCTATGGCCTTGCCCAGGGTACCACTTTTCCCTAAGGGTGCTGCCCTTCCCTGAGGAGTAGTGGTATGTCCCAGCCTTGGCCCTGGAGGACACCAGGCTCACCTCTAGTGTCGGGGGCCACCACTAGCAGATGCTCCCACGACAGTAGTTTTGTTATTATTGTTGTTATTCTTTGTAATTTTTTTCTGTATATAGTTTTATTTTAAAGCAGTTTCAAATGTAGGCAGGTTGTAAGGACAGCAGAAGCAACTCCTCTGTAGATAGCTTTTACAATGGAAGGCTTTGCTCAGAGCTTGCGTTGTGCCAGGTTCATGCCACAGTTTTTGTTGTCACTGGAACCATGATGTTTGGAAAGGGTTAATCACCATGGGACAAAGTAGATCCAGGTCACCAACACTTGTTTCCTTTATGCCGACAGGGACCTCCAGGGTTGCCAGGACTGAAGGTGAGTGAGGGGGGCCTGCCTAGCAAGAGTTCAGCAGGGAAGTTTGTAAAACCCAGCAGGCAGCTTCATGGAAAAATAGCCACACAGCCCTTCCCATGCACGGAGCATTAGTGGGGTCACGGCATATCTTTCCAAAGCCCCAGAGTCCTGGCTTCACACATCTGAAGCATGCTAACAGCCCAGAACCCTTCCATGGTCCCCAGCTTCAGGGACCAGATCTGAGAGTTTTGTTCTCGGCTTGGGGACACAGCCCACAGACTCATGTGGCCCCTTACCTTCCCTCGGGCTTGGGTCAGGCTCCCCAGGGTCGGGGCAAGGGTAGAGAACAACGGAATAGTCCCCACCAGGGTGTCCTGACTTTCTAACTGGGCTCTGCTGTGCCCTGCTTCTCCTTGAATGTCTTTCTGTGACTTACGAAACACCGGATGGACATTTCAAAGGGCTGGGTTTTCAGATGGGCCTTATTGACTTTTTTTAAAGACAGTTTCTCTGTGCAGTCCTGACTATCCTGAAGCTCAACTAGCTCTGTAGACTAGGCTGGCCTTGAGCTCAGAGATCGACCTGCCTCTTGCCTCCCAAATGCTGGGATTAAAGGTGGACTTTTTTTTTTTTTTTTTTTTTTTTTTAATGTTAAGAAGTCATTTCAAAGGACTTGTTTCTTATCGTGGAGATGGTGGGACGCTATCAGCTATCAGCTTCTACAATATCTAGAACTATCCAATCCTCATGATACTAGGATATAATTTGAACCTTCCAGTGTGAGACCCTAGGTCACCGAGGGTTCTAGGACCCTTGGGAAGGTCTAAGTGCTAGGGCCAGGACATCCCGGGTGATTAACAGAGGGGCATGTAGCTTGGTTTGGGGATGGACTGGCGGACACCGCAAGCTTATAAAGCCCTTTGTCCACTTAGGGGGATCCTGGAGTGAAAGGGCCACCTGGAGCCAAGGTAGGTACTTCACCCAGTGTCCGGTATATTGTCCACTGGGGATTGAGAGGGGCCTGTAAGGACCAGAACACATGGCCGGCCCACAAGCTTCATAGACAAGGGTGTACCAGGCACATCCCAGAGGCAGCATAAGAATAGGAGTCATGGAGCGAGGCCCCTGTGCATCTCTGGCCTTATTCTTCCTCCCGCTTCATTGTTCCTCGTACTTTTGTTTACTTAGAATTTAATATGCCTGATTCAGAGCAAACTACCCAGGTCAAGCCCCTGCCTCAGGGCACACCCCCATACACCCGCACCAGTTGGGGGACTGGTGCTTCCTCCCCCACCCACCTCCTCTCCCCTGCCACCATCCTCGATAGTCTTCACCTTCCTCACCCCACAGCTAGATCTATGTAGCCAAGCCAGCAGAAACCTATGCTACGGCCATGCCTACGGTTGCGGTGGCCTCCTCTCCAAGAGTCTCTGCTGCCTGGCTGCAGGACTGACTCTGGCCCTTCCCTTTGTCTGTCCCAGGGAGAAGTCGGAGCAGACGGAGTCCAGGGCATTCCTGGCCTCCCAGGAAGAGAGGGTGCAGCTGGACCCCCGGTGAGTGAGGGGAAAAGTAAAACAGAAGCCCCAGGGAGAAAGCTGGCTTCTAAGGTGGCCTTAGGGTATCCTGGACATCTGTGTCCCCTATCTGATATACCTGCCCTGTGGAGCCAAATGCAAAACTAGCCAGGGTTTGGGTGCCCATGTTTATTCTCCAAGGTTCTAGGAAACATAGAATCCCCATCTGCATTGGAAGCCAGGTCCAGGTAGGCTGGTCCCTGAAGGGACTCTGGTTCTGTCTATAATGACCCATTTCTTCTGTCTCTGCAGGGACCAAAAGGAGAGAAAGGGACCCAGGGAGAAAAGGTGAGTGCCACCATAGGTACATAGTGGACATGCCCCAGCCTCAGGCCCAAACCACCTGGCCACCCACTTGACTTCAGAGAGTTAAGCAAAGACCATTAAGTCATCAGGAGAAGCTCTCAACTAGTGTCTACAAACCTAGTACCTGGGCCATGGGTGGCTTTGGAGTCCTGGCCATAGGAACCAGAACGGTTACCTCTCTGCCGTTGTCTTCCAGGGAAACCCAGGAAAAGATGGCGTGGGGCTGCCAGGCCTCCCTGGCCCCCCAGGACCTCCGGGGCCTGTGCTCTATGTGTCGAATGAAGATGTAAGTGCACTGTGGAGCGTGGTGGGGCTCATCCTCGGTCTACGAATTGCTCATTCTGACCTCACTGCCTCATCAGAGTGGCATGAGGAGCCCCGGCTCCTCTAGAAAAGGCCATGTTGGCTGGAAGCTCTCTCCTTGCCAAAGCTCCGAGGCCTTCGTGGTGGTAAAGGCTACCGCTGCCCTTTTGTGGTGCCTGCAGCAATCTATTGAAGTGTCCTAGCCACAGGATAAATGGGTCCCTCACGGCCCCTCACAGGACCCAGGGGCCAAGCTGCTACCCAAGCCCACTTCTCTGCATCAAGAAGCCCAATTTTCTAAAAGTGTGTCAAGTGTGGGGCCCATGGGAGCTGAGACAGGAGGGAGAGAGGCTGCCCTAGACAGAGCCAGAGCATGGCTGGGGTGACAGCTGGGCTCAAATCCCAGCTGCAGTTGTCCCCTGTGATCCCGGGTGGTCACTTCATCTTCTGGAGTCTAGGTACCCTCAGTTCTGACGTGGGAACAGTATAGTCCTGACAGCAAGGAGGGAGTGGTTACAAGAGTGCCTGGCTCAGGTCTCCAGCTCCAGGAGTGGACAGACACCATGGAATTGATTTAAGAATGAGTGAATGAATGAATGAATGAATGAATGAATGATGGCATTTTTTGTGAGGCCTGGGGGAAGGCAGGGGGCAAGGGCTCTGGGACTAAGGTAGATCCAAAAGCCACAGCTGGTCATCTTCATTCAGGGGACACTCGTATGACAGTGAAGCATGGCAAACGCCCTCAGTAGGTGGGGTTGCGTCCACATAATGAATCAGAGCATTTGCAGCAGGCTAAGTGTGTAACAGGACTGTAGAGTGGCGCCAGTCCTGGCTGCTCCACACTGGGAGAGTCTTTCTTGGGAAGGGGGACTCCCCTGGAAATGGGTCAGCTGCCACCTGGGCACCTGCAGAGAGCACCCAGGCACACTGCCAAAAACAGTTTTCTTCTAAATTCCGCTTTGGACTTGCTTTTGTGTGCTTATAGCTAACGTGAGGCCAGGTGACTTTCAGCTCAAAAGCAGCTGTCTTTTCTTCTAATTTTTATTTCCTAGGGACAGACAGCAGTAGTGAGCACACCAGGACCTGAGGTAAGTGCCATCTTGCTTCCATGGAGGACCTGGGGGAGCTGGGTCAGAATACTTGTGAGAGCAGTGTGACCCCAAAAGTCATAACACCCTTCTTTCCACAGGGCAAGCCCGGGTATGCAGGCTTTCCTGTAAGTAGCTTGTCTCAACGGTGTGCTTGCGCAACAGTAGTCTGGCACTGGGCGTGAGCATGGGCTCTGCTCTTGGTACACACAGGGCAGTAGTGTAGGCTCAGGTGGTGATAGTCACTGTCCTTGAGGACATGGTACTATCAGGAACATAGTGGGGGCTAGAGGGTATAGCATGGTGCCCTGCTATCTACTGGGCACAGGATATGGTAGATATGGGGACAAAGGAACATTGGATCGGGGAACCTCATTGTTATCTGATTTTCCCTGTAGGGACCTGCTGGGCCGAAGGGTGACCTGGGTTCCAAAGGCGAACAGGGTCTTCCAGGACCCAAGGTAAGGGGATGGGGTACCATTTGCTCCTTTCCTAGGAACCACAGATCTACTCCAGCCAAGGTATGCTATCCTGTGTATCCAGGTGATGTCTCCTGTAGCAGGCTGGGTCCTGTGACATGCCATCTCTATTTACCCTAAGTCAGAGGGCTCTGGTCGTAACCTCCCCTGGCAGGCCAAGACCCCCTTCCTCTATTTCTGTTTTGGGGGTTATCTGAGGCCTTATGGCTGAGCTCTGACCCATCCTTCCTGTCCTGCCATTACAGGGTGAGAAGGGAGAGCCAGGCGCTATCTTTGGCCCTGACGGCAGAGCCTTGGGCCATGCCCAGAAAGGAGCCAAGGTGAGAATGAGGTTGGGGTTCCCTGACATTGTGAGTACAGCATGGGTGGGTGCACCCTGACAGAAAGACAGGATCAGGACACACTCAAACCTCTCCTGAGTAGGGTTCCCAAGCCTCCCATAGCCTGATTCTGTTCCCCTTCCTTTGTTTCTTGCAACCATTCTGGGTATGTCCTCATGACCCCCAAAGCTGCCAATGGCTTGCATTATCCCCTTGCTGTGTTGGCTGAACTCACCTATAGGAAGGTTAATGATATAAGCCATGGCCCAGTGTGCTCACTCTTCTGACTGGCTTTTGCCTGTGGGAGGTGAAGGGCCCCAAGGCCTGCTGGGGTCACCCCACGTGTAGGCATCCATCAACCTTGTGTAACTGAAGTATTTAGACCTCCTCCTTCCTATGTCCTGAGCCTGCAGGAACCTGAGCCCAAGCCTGTGCTCAGCTGGCAAGGAATTGTCCCTCAGACTGTTTTGGGCTTCCACCCCAGCAGGCCTTCCAAGGAGGGACCAGGAAAGGGCCTTGGAAAGTCTTGGTGGCTATGAGGAATGGGTTCTCGCTGGCCTACAGTGTTGTTAGGGAGTGAGCTAGTGATTCCCCAGACCCAGAGAACCCTCTGCTTACAGAGGCTCTATAGCTGAGTAAGACCTGGGTGACCTTAGCGACACACTGTGTAAGTTGGATCCCATCCTTACAGACCCAGGGTGCATCCATCTTATCTCAAATCAGGCCTGGTCCCTAATGCTGGTGTCCTGTCCCCCTGGCATGCCCAGCAGCCTTGGTTGCCAGCCTACCACATCCAGATGGGTGCAAGGACTCCCGGAGGCAGGGGGTGGGGCTAGTCATAGCTCCCTGATATAACACTGATTCTCTGTACAGGGAGAACCAGGCTTCCGAGGACCCCCGGTGAGTAATGCCCTTGTCTGTTACACTGAGTTCATGGTCCAAGGTTTGTATCAACTGCCACATTGCAAACATGGGGTGGGGGTTGGTTACTCCAGATGACAACAGGCAGTTCTTCAAAGATGGCAGCCCTGGTTCTTTCCTGGGATGGGCCCCTCCCTCTAACTAATCCTTCTCTCTGTAGGGTCCTTATGGACGGCCTGGGCACAAGGGTGAAATGGGCTTCCCTGGACGGCCGGTGAGGACTTGGTGGCCTACAAGTTGGACATAGTGGGTGGAGAGTACCTGGGGCCTGCAGAGGGCTGGGCCTTGGAGAAAATGGACCGCTGCCCCTTCTTTCCTTTCCCTGCATACAGCAATTATCTATGTGGCCAAGGTCTTAATAAGTATCTGGGCTAAGAGTACACCTCATATGACTCCCCATAGAAGGCCCTGGGCAAATAGGGGGCTCTGACCTGGCTCCTCCTCATCAGTCTCCTGCCTCCTCTAGCTTCTGGGCAAGAGTGTGAAAGCTTAACTCTAGGAGGGATGGGGCTATATGTACAGTCTGTCCAGTGCCCAACTGCCCTACCACTCTATTCTGCCCAGGGTCGTCCTGGAACAAATGGGTTAAAGGGAGAGAAAGGAGAGCCGGGAGATGCCAGCCTTGGGTTCAGCATGAGGGTAAGTGTCCTATAATGGCGAATGCATGGCTTGGAACACCAGGGAACAGGAATGGCTAGGTCAGGCCTCTCAGTTCATTTAGCAGGCTGTTTCAGATAGCTGATGATGTAATTAGACATGTTGGTCCTGACCAGCACGCCTGCATAAATACTCATATGTATATGTGGACACACTCACAACTACACATGCACAAACGTATCTGCATATTTTTACACCCGGAGAGAGTACCATAGAGCCTTAGGGCATACATTCTCTGTACTTTCTCTGTATCCACCAACACAGCTTTGTGGCTTTTAGAACATCTGCTTCCTTAGGGACTTATTAAGGATTTTTTGACTCATGGCATCTCTTGCCTCTTTCCACTGGGGACAGCCACTCAGAGACTCAGGGACCCCCCCCCCCCCGGATGACTGTGACTCCTGCCTCCCACCTGCTTTGCCGAGAGCAGAAGTGGGCATGGAAATCCAGATATAAGCACTTCAGAGAGTTCCCACTCGTGATGGTTATGGCTTCTGCTGGTTAACGCCTACTAACACCATGTAAAATCTAGAGCAAACTATAGTACTCACAGAAGAGCAGGACCTGCATGGTCTCAGGTCACTCACATCCATCCCAATGGCAAAGACTGGCTCTTGGATTTCATCCTCACTTACGATTTTTAAAGTTGGGTTAAATACTGTTTTCCTTGTGGGGAGTTATTCCTTAATCTGAGGTGCCAGCAAGCACACAGATACTCACAGCCCTCCCCCGACCCTCCCGACCTGTCCTGGGGAGGACGGGCCATGCAGGGTGCCTGTCTGGTCATGGCTATTCCTTACCTGGGTCCCCGAGAGGCCCTTCACAGAGACAGTGTCGCTGGAGGTTTCTTTCTCAACTGGTCCTGCTGCTGCTTTTGCCCCAGATAAGCACACAGAGACTTATATTAATTATTAAACTGTTGGCTGATGGCTAGGGCTTCTGTCGGCTAGCTAAGTCTTAATAATTAACCCATAACTACTAATCTATTATTTCTATATGACCTTATCTTTTTTTTTTTTTTTTTCTTTTGGTTTTTCCAGACAGGGTTTCTTTGTATTGTTTTGGAGCCTGTCCTGGAACTTGCTCTGTAGACCAGGCTAGCCTCAAACTCACAGAGATTCGCCTGCCTCTGCCTCCCAAGTGCTGGGATTAAAGGCATGTGCCACCAATGCCCGGCTTACCTTATCTTAACAGAGAACGCCTGGCACATCCTATCCTCCTGGTCTCTATATGGCATCCCTTGCAGCCTCTGCCTACCTTTCCCAGAATTCTTCTTGTCTCCTAGCTCCATCTACCTTCCTGCCTCTACTAGCCAAACAGTGTATTATTCAATAACCAATAAGAAAAACATATATACAGAAGGACATCCAAAGGCAGTATATGATTGTCAGTGCTTGGGCCAGGTGGTCGTTTTCTTTGAATATGTGGAAATGCAACTTCATTTATTCAAATCAAAGCCTTCTTGAGTGACCAAGCTAGTTTGCAGCTAGTGATCTCAGGAGAAGCACTGCGGTTATTCACAGACTACGTGGCTTCACTTCCCCGAGAGGCCCCTGGGCGGGAAACAGGCAGGCCCAGTTGGCAGACACATGGGCCAGAGTCAGCAATGCAGTCATGATTTCTACATCATGCAATGCATTCAGCTCTCTGATTTGACTGCTTTTCAGATAAATTTCAGCCCATGTTGGCTGCCCTAGCCTATACTGATAGCTTAGCTGTGACCTTGACTAACCAGAGCTTTCTGTTCCTCCATAGGGACCACCTGGCCCCCCTGGCCCTCCAGGTCCCCCAGGTCCTCCCGGGATGCCCATCTATGACAGCAATGTAAGTGGCTAGAGCCTCACTCTGTGAAGGCTTCTCTTCTATCGCTGGCTCTGGAATCCTCCCTGGGTATTTCTGGGATGGGTCTGCCGGGTAGGCTGTACCTGGGGGCAGTAGACAAGCAGTGAGTCCCCACAGGAGTAACTCTGTGGCTTGGGGACAGCCTCAAACTGGAACAACTCAGGTGCTTCAGCCAGGTGCTGGGGGGACACCCCAGTTTCACCAGACTTAGCAAGGGGAGGAGGTGACCTATGAGGGCAGGTCACTGTAACTAGGACTCTTGCCATAGGCCCTGCCCCGCTTCAGAGCTTCTATGGAAAGAGTCCTGGTTTGGCTCTGGAGAGGGGCCCTGGGACTTCTTGCCTTGGGGACACTGGTAGTCTTGCTTTCTAGAACACTGTCCCTCATCCCACTCTGCTTGTTTCTTGTAGGCATTTGTGGAGTCTGGCCGACCTGGACTACCAGGACAGCAAGGTGAGGGCTCTGGGGCTCACAGTGCACACAGAAGCCTGAGGCTCTAGCAGGAAGATGGCAATGGGATAGTGACCCCCTACTGATAAGGAGAAATGGACTTGTGGGACTTGACCGCTAAGTCTGGGTATCTTGTTCCCGAGTCACAGGGTAAAGTCCTCAATTTTACCCTATTCCTAATATTACACCCATATGGCAAGGCTGTCCACGGAGTCTAACTAGGGGCTCTGGAGCTAGGGATGACCACCCAAGAGTTCTCAGTAGGTACAGGAACAGCCCCACCCATGTATCAGCAGGGACATAGAGCTGTGGCTCCCCCCCATCCATTTGTTCTTCATGAGCTGACAGCCCCCCATCTTTAGTCTTTCTGCTCTAGGCACATCCTGTGCACACAATAGTCAGACTGGGGACATTAGTGGGAGGGGCCTTGACCTGGCTTTCCCTGATAGCCTTGGGGTTTCTTTTCCCCAGGTGTGCAGGGACCTTCAGGACCAAAGGGTGACAAAGGAGAGGTGGGCCCACCTGGACCTCCAGGTGAGCATGCTCTGCACCCTCTGGGTTGAGGGTCATTGGGTACAGCCAGCCCCAGGGTGGGGCACCACAGTCTTGGAGTGTGAGACACCCATTATACCATGGTTGCTGCCCAACCCTCTGGAGGGAAAAAGTGCCTGGATATAGAGACACCTATCAGCCTTTCAGCTTGGGGGCCAGGGCGGCCTGGGAGTGTGGGTAGGGAGGGCAGCTCAGTGGGATGTCCCTGTCACCCCATTCACTGATAGGTAATGGTGGGATTGCTCTTCCCAGGGATCAGTGAGTTGTTTGTCTGCCAGTGCCCATGGCTGGTCTGACCATTCTCCACCAAGACCATCTGGGAAAGCAGGATAAACGTTGAGAAGCTTCCTGTGAGATGGAGGGAGGGACAGCAGGGAAGAGAGCTGGGGCCACTCCCTTAAACCACAAGAGCATAAGTGTTCATGTGCTCATGGGGGTCCCTGCTCACTGCAAGCCCCAGATTCTGCCCTCCAACAGCACTCAGAGTGTATGCCAGAGTAAAGAACACACACACACACTGGAACCAAGACCCTACCCGACATGGAGAGGGAAGGCCAGGCACCCAGGTCTCCTGGGAAGTGGCTACCAGGCTGGGACCAAGACTTAGAGTGTACAGTGCCCCAAAGCTATAAGGAAAAAAAATTATCTCGGAGAACTAGGGACTGGGATCTCCCCAGGACAGGCCAGCTCAGTGCCTTACCAATGGGCGCATGGAAAGGGAGGAGGCCCACAGAGTGAGGACACACAGCCAGGGTCTAACATACCTGCCACTGGACAACCAAAGAGAGACAGCACTTGAAGGCAAAATGGCCCAGACTTTCCAAAGTCGCAAAAAGATTTTTAGGGTTTCTCATTGTCAAAAGATGCACGAGAAGAAGACCCTGCGTGTTTTAGAACATCAGAGGGTGGCTCACGATACAGAATCCCACAGCAGAAAGTATGGCAGAACAAGAAGGTAGCCTAAGCAGCAAGAGCCTGATGTGTAGGCTCTTCCAAGGCTCCTGGAAAGACAGAGTTGGTGCCCAGAAAGTGGGAGGTGGTAACGGCTGACCAACACAGCAGGAAGAGTACAGGCTGCATGGCCATGGGCCCAGACTCTGTGGAGCACAGTCTCTCTGATGTTAGCTGAGGTCAAGGGTGCAGATGAACTTGAAAGAAAGCCAGAAACAGAAGAGTGCAGATAGATGCCCGATACAAAGATAAATGACACACAAAAATACACAGCAATGCCTGATGCTAATGAAGACAACGAGGGAGAAGGAACACAGATTAGAGACACGTAGAAAACAGTGGACAAAATAGATTTGAACCCAGGTTTTCAGCAGCTGAACAATGGGATGGGAGTGGACTGGCTGTCCAGAGAGACACAGGGAGACTCCTCCCTTAGGACGAGGGCAAGCCAGAGGACCAGGATGGAGGGAATTGTCCCAGGAGAAGGGAGCTGGCAATGGCCAGGAAAGTGTGTGTGTGTGTGTGTGTGTGTGTGTGTGTGTGTGTGTGTGTGTGTGACCAAGGGGATCTTAGGAAACATGGCTGGAATTAAAAAGCACTCATCTTGATCCAAGCCAATCTGGCAAAACAATCCTGTAACTGAACTCATCATGTGCCTACAATAACAACCTCGGGATAGGGAAGAAAATTGATAAGTAAGAAAAAATATGCATTGGAAACATTTAACCTGGAGACAGAAGGGCTCAGCAGCCACCAATGCTTGTCTGCATCATCTCTGGCCACATGCCAGTCACAGGGACTAGTCCCTGCAGGCAGAAGCGTGTTCTGCAGGTATGGGGAATGGCAGTCTTGTGAAATGTAGTAGAAGGCCATGGTGAGTAAGCATGGAGGACTGCCCCAGCAGCAGCACAATCCAGGCAGCTTAATGACAAAGGAGAAACAGAAGACCCTGAGACATCCTGGGATGCTGATGCTGATGCTGATGCTGGCCAAGCTTCTCTCAGAAGCCTGAATAGCTGGGTCCTCTAAGTCCCCAATGGGCTGGGTCAGTGGGACCTCTTGCTCATAGGTTATGGGGTCCCACAGAGCATGCATAGCCTGGTTCTACAGAGGTCCTAGGACAGGAGCTGGATCTTGGCCACTGTCACCTCCAATCCCAGATGATTCCATAAGGCAGAGTCTTTCAGGAGGACAGAAACAGGAAAAATTGACCCAAGTTTGCTATCCCTGAGAAAATGGGTTAACCACTTTGTTCACAAAATTACAGCCTTAAGTGGAATGTTTCTGTATCTCCGGCCCAAAGTTCCAGAAAGCAAACATCACATTTGATGAAAACAGGAAGGCATTTTAGGGACAGAAATAAATGAAGTTAGTTTTATTTATGTATGAGATAACAGAAATCAAGGGAAAAAATTCCAAAGATCAAGTTAATTCTTTGAAGATGCTAACATCTCCCTGCCTTTGTAAACTGAGACAACAGGGAGTGGCTCAGAGGTGAGGCCCTGGGCCAGAGGACAGGACCAGGATCCTGGAAGCAAGGGATCTAGGGAAAGAAGAAGCCAATTTACACAGACACCAAGGCTTGAGTATGCACCGCCCATGAGGATCTGTAGGGTTCTGTCAGAATGGATGAGTGCATCTCCAGGCCACTGGGTAGACAGCCATCAGAAAAGCCAATGGCCAGTCATAAACATTTACAAATGGTACTCTACAAAAACACCATGACCACCCCACCACCACCCAAAAAAAAAAATTATTAACCAAGAGCAAATTTAAGAAAATGTGTGGTCCTTACCCAAATTGACAGAGAAAGGTAGGGTGGGGGAGGGGAGCACAAACTGTGTAGTCAATGCTGTCATCTCAGCATACTCTCAACTTGTCTTCCTTCCCTGCAGGGCAGTTCCCCATCGATTTCTTCCACCTGGGAGCAGAAATGAAGGTGGGTGAGATTGTTGAGGAAAGGTGGATGTCCTCATGGGTGACTGATGTCCAGGCAGGTGCCTTTGTCCCTGGTGACAAGTCTAGTGACATTCAACCAAGACATTTTTCTTTCTTCTGGCTCTATGACATGGCTTTGTGGACACTCATTGTCCCAGGGCAGGGAGGGTGTGTGTGTGCGTATGTGTGTGTGAGTGTGTGTGTGAGTGTGTGTGTGTGTGGGGGGGTGATAGAGCAGGAAGTGGGAGCCTAACTGGATCTGGGAGGGTAAGCGCTGGGGACCAAGGAGGTGTCCATGACTCATGGGGTTAGTGCCATCCTGTCATGGCCACCGGGCTCAGATAACCATTCCCACCTGTAGGGTGACAAGGGGGACCGAGGAGACACTGGACAGAAAGGAGAGAGGGGAGAACCTGGGGCTGCTGGAGGCGGATTCTTCAGCTCAAGTGTACCTGGCCCCCCTGGCCCTCCTGGCCCCCCTGGGATCCCGGTAAGCCTGAGCCCTGGGCCTCCTGCATGTGTCCACACACTGGGCAAAGTCAAGGGACACGCCCTGCCTATGTACCCTGAAAGACACAGACAAACCCCACAACCTCAGCTGCCTATGACCCCACTTTTATTGGCTCCTCTGGGCATGAGGCCCGGTGCGCACATGGCCTCATTTGTACCTCGTGGCTGCTCTGCTGCTGCTACCCATCTGCTGCTGCCCCTGGCTTTGAGCAGCCCTGAGCAGACCCCAGGGTGTACCATCACAGCTGTCATGAGGACTTGAGGGAACAGGGACACTGGGAGGCCTTGGGGCTGTTCCTTTGTCCTGGGCGGCATGCCCAGCAAAAGGAACCCTGTGGTAGGCAATTCTACACTGGCCTCAGAAGCTCTGGGGCTATGAGCAGATACAGCATGCAGAGCAGGCAGGGTACGGTGGAAGATTTTCTTGTTCCTAGGGTCTGAAGGGAGAGAGCATCCGGGGCCCACCTGGCCCTCCTGGTCCTCAGGGACCTCCTGGCATTGGCTATGAGGGGCGCCAGGGACCCCCAGGGCCCCCAGGACCTCCAGGACCTCCCTCCTTCCCAGGCCCTCATAGGCAGAGTAAGTGTGGGGAGACTAGGGAGTGGGCCTGGGTCCCTGAGGGCTATCCATGGGGCCAGGAGTTTCCACCTTGATCTCTCTCGTAGCTGTCAGTGTTCCTGGTCCTCCGGGCCCCCCTGGTCCTCCAGGTCCTCCAGGAGCCATGGGTGCCTCTGCTGGGGTAAGTGTACAGTTGGCCAAGGTCTGAGGATCTGGAGTAGGGCTGGTGGAGGGGGGGAGGTGGCATATCAGGAACTCCTCACCATCAGGGTCTGTGGGACCATAGGGTGCCCAAGGTATCCACCTCTACAACCTCCACTGCTCTTTGGGGACAGCCTAACAACGAAGGGTGGCCTGCCCAGGGTTATCCTTTGGCCTCTCAAATCCTGGGAGCTCTGGGTACTCTGAGCAGTAGGTCCCACTCTGGGCTTGGGTTGGGGTTCCAGCAGGTGAGGATCTGGGCCACATACCAGACCATGCTGGACAAGGTGCGCGAGGTGCCCGAGGGCTGGCTCATCTTCGTGGCTGAGAGGGAAGAACTCTACGTACGTGTTAGAAATGGCTTCCGCAAAGTGCTGGTGAGTTCTCAGGGACCTTCTCTCCCTCCAACACCCTCAAGAAGGATGGAAGGATTTTTTTTTTTAAAGAACAGTACTCTGCACTTTCAGGGTTAGCAGTAAATGAATGCTGATTAGGGACTTTTGTTGTTGCTGAGACTAAATCTCCACCAAGAAGTACCTTAAGGAGGACAGGTTACTTTGGCTCATGGCTTGAGGCACGGTCCATGGCAGTGATGAAGGCACAGTGGCAGGGATGTCAGGCAACTAGTCACATGGCTTCTATAGTCAGGGAGCAGGAAGCAGACAGGAAATGGTGCTGTGACTTCTGTCCTCCGATGAGTCTTCACCTCCTAAAGGTTCCACAATTGTCCTAAACAGCACTCCCAGCTGGGGACCAAATGCTTAACATAACCCCAGGTCAGGGGCAGGGGGTATTCACATTCCATTCACAGCAGCATAACATGAGGGTAGGGTGGCTCTAGACTCCAGGTGGCTCATAGCTGAGGTTCTAAAGCCATCCTCTAATGGGAGGTATAATGGGATGAAGGATCAGGGCTGGTCTTGGCATGATGGCCTCAAGGTGCATGGGGGCTAAATATGCTTTGGATCCCAGCACTGTACTATATAAACACCACTACGGGGCTGGCCAGATGGCTCAGTGGGTACAGACACGTGCCACATGAACCTGTTAACCTGAGTTTGATTTCAATACCCACAAAAGGTGGAAAGAGGGAACCAGTTCTACAAAGTGGTCCTCTGACAGGCACACACACACCAAGACATGGGGACATGTATATTATGCGTACACACACACAATAATAAATACCACTGTGATGAGCATCTTTGGTACTGGTAGGATGCCCCAAGATGCATGATGGCTGCTGGGTACCAGATTTTGGGCTCTGGGTCTGGTAGGCCTGACCTACAGTACCTTCCCGACCTGTCTGGCCTGGGAGAGTCTTTGGTGTTATCAATAGGTCTCACCAGTGCCCACTGTTCACATAGTGCCAAAAAGTGAGGTATAGTCACATCCCTCTTTCTGCAGGCCTGTTGGGGGGGGGGAAGGGTGACAGATGAGGGGCTCTGGCCTTGTAGCATGCTGCAGTAACCCCTGCTGTTGCCTTTCAGCTGGAGGCCCAGACACCACTCCCACACAAGACGGTAAGGACCGTTTTCCCTCTGTACAGCTGTTAGAAGTAAGCAAGGGGACAGAGCTCAGGAAGGCCACATTGTTCCTTGAAATCCAGGGACTGAGTATGTATGTGTGGCTGGAGATTGGTGATACAACAAACTGAAGTGAAAAAATGATTAACAGGTAGATAAATAAAGCATTATCAAATTGGGTACTTGAGATGTTTAGTAGAAACTGACAACTGGGGTGTGGGGTAGGGTGCTTTAAGGTGGCCAGAGTTCCCAAGAGAGCCCTGGGGAAGTGACATCACCAAACTAGACACTCACAACATCCAGCAGAAGCTGACTGGGGGAATCCGGGCATCAGCTGGAGTTCCCCACTGAACTCTCTCCCTATGGTTGAGCTTCCCACAGCTCAGCCATAAGCACATTTATGCCATGGGACAAACAACGGCTACCTGGTTGGAAATGGTTCGCCTTCTAGGTGTTCTCGAGGGCGTGTTTTACTCTTGGGCTGTTTTGCCGTCCTCTTCCTTCCACATCACAGTTAGAGGGGACGTCTCCAGACGGGGGACCTTGGAGGACATGCTTGGGTGTGAAATGGGGGGAGGGGCAACTCCACCACTAGAGTTAGCCTCTCGGTGAGTTCAAACAACACGCGACGATTGACTAACACGATGTAGAGTCTTAGCCTGAGCAGCAGCCGGGAACCCTAAGGAGGCTCTGATGAGTGAAGACTGTCTTCTGAGCTCAGGGAGGCTTAGCAACCTGAGCAGAGGGCAGTGCCACCCATTCAAGCATCTTGGGCTAGCTCATGCTTGCACCCAGGGCTCGGGGCATAGCTCTCCTTTCTCACCACCTTGGGCCCAGCCCTGTCCTACCCAAGAGCACAGAATAGATGGGGAGGGGATCCCCCAGGTGAGCAGTTACTGCAGGCACCGTGTGCACTTCCATTCTCAGGGCAACGAGGTAGCAGCACTGCAGCCCCCACTGGTTCAGCTTCACGAGGGCAGCCCATATACCCGGCGGGAGCACTCATATTCCACAGCTCGGCCCTGGAGGGCAGATGACATCCTGGCCAACCCACCACAGCCTTACCCCGGAGTCCCACACCACCACAGCTCCTATGTGCACTTGCCGCCAGCTCACCCCACAGGCTCGCCTGCTCACACTCACCATGACTTCCAGCCAGTGGTGAGTGTCCAGAGTTGAGGGGCATGTGTTCATCCAGCCCCAGCCCTGGCAGGGAAACACCCCCCCCCCCCCCCCGCCCCGAGCTGCCAGAGGGAATACTGTGAACAGAGGTGTATTGGTAAGCTCCTAACTGCTATGGGGCCACTCATCACTTACACCAGGGACTTGCCTTCCCTCTGGTGGCTTAGTGGTTGTCCCCTGCTAGTCCTTAATATGACAGAGGAGAACGCACTGGACTGTGCTTGTGCTGTGCCTCTGCCCTAGAGGAGGCTGGGACAACCGGGGATGGGCAGCTGCTCCAGACCCAGCAGACTGAACCGAACCCATCACTGCTCACAGGAAGGGTATTAGGGGCTCTCTTAGGAGACCACTGGGACCACAGTTCCTCAGACAGCCTCTTATATCCTGGGCTGAAAGGGACCAGACAGGGCTGCTTGAAGGTTGTCACTGATGTTACTGCTAATGATGTAATCCCACATAAACTTTCCTGCAGCTCCACCTGGTGGCACTGAACAGCCCGCTGTCGGGTGGCATGCGTGGCATCCGTGGGGCCGATTTCCAGTGCTTCCAGCAGGCCCGAGCCATAGGCCTGGCTGGCACCTTCCGTGCCTTCTTATCCTCTAGGCTGCAGGACCTCTACAGTATTGTGCGCCGTGCTGACCGTGGGACTGTGCCCATTGTTAACCTCAAGGTGGGTGGAGCCCATCCTGAGAGGTCAAAAGTATGTCCCCAGATGTACCCAAGCATACCAAGATTCCCCCAGCATCCCCCCAAAACCCCTCTTACCCTTACCTCCCAGGGCCCTGGTTCTTGTCCCATGGATGTTTCTACTGGTTCCTATGCTGCTGACCATATAGTCAAAGTGGCCTGGAGCCATTTATATGTGCCACCTAGCCTGGCTCCTCTGCCAGAGGGCCTGTCTTGTGGCTTTATTACTGGGTCTTTGTGATAAAGAGCTGGGATTTTTGTGACAGTGGTTTTCCAGAACCAGTGATACAGACTTAAGGATCTCAGTGTCTCAGGCTTGGGAGGGTACCCATGGGTCTCACCTGCTGTGAAGGGGTGTGCCTTTGGAGAAGGGGTTCCTCTGCCTAAATGTGTAAATGTGTTCCTCTGTCTCGTGTGATCTCCCTGATTGATGCCCATTGCTCTGGTCTGATGTAATGGTGACTGAAGTCCCTGCTGTGTCTCCTGTAGGACGAGGTGCTATCTCCCAGCTGGGACGCCTTATTTTCTGGCTCCCAGGGTCAACTGCAGCCTGGGGCCCGCATCTTTTCTTTCGACGGCAGAGATGTCCTGAGACACCCAGCCTGGTAGGTCTCCTGGCATTAGATGAGGCAGGACCTTAGTCTCTAGACCGACACAGTCTATACAGAAGATCACAGACCCTTAGGAGAACATGAGAATGGATAGTTACAGTGTGTTCAAACACGAGCCGGTCAACACCCTCAAAGCCATGGCAGACTCATTCATCACCTGTGACTACTTAATAAACTCTACTGCTCAGCTATGTAAATGCCACAGACTGCAAGATAGCACCCTAGCATAGCACTTGGTCTCAGAATACACCCAAAATGCTGACAAACAGCTGGGCTATCCTCAGAATGGCGTTACTCCCATTTTCTCTACACCTGGCAGCTCAGACACCTGTTCCAATATCCCTGCTCCCTGAAAAGTGGCTTGGAGAGCTAGACAAAAGTCCCTGGGTGGCAGGTGAGCCTTGACCTGCTATCCCCAAGAGGTACCCATGAGGGTCCTCCTGGCCTCTACATGAGCTAAGTGTCTAAGCCCTGCCATTTATCAAGCAAGGGTTCCCAAAGCCAGGTCTTGTTGGTGTGTGAAAGGCTAGCCCAGAGGTTTCCTGGCCCGGGCTGTATGCCAACACCCTCTTCCTCTGCAAGAGGACATGCACATCTGGGAAGTGGACCTAAGTCACAGAGGCCTTTCCCTGTCCCATTGCCCTGCTGTCTCCAAATACAGCAGCTGGCCTCCCATCTTCTCTGCCCCAGAGGCCAGACCTGGAAGGACAGGCCTGTAGGTTGCTGACAGTCTATATGCCTTGCAGGCCTCAGAAGAGTGTATGGCATGGCTCAGACCCCAGCGGGCGCAGGCTGATGGAGAGCTACTGTGAGACGTGGCGGACGGAGGCTACGGGGGCTACAGGTCAAGCCTCTTCCCTGCTGTCAGGCAGGCTGCTAGAACAGAGAACTGCGAGCTGCCACAACACCTACATCGTCCTGTGCATCGAGAATAGTTTCATGACCTCTTTCTCCAAGTAGGGCCTCTGCTGGCTAGAGTGGTGGAAAGAGGTGGCACGAAGGACAGACACAGTGCAGGGAGCATCTGGTCAGCGCCCAGGGCCTGGCTGGGACACGATCCTGTATAGTTCACATTTTATGTAATCCTCAAGAAATAAAAGGAAGCCAAAGAGTATATTTTTTTAAACATTTAAAATAGACTTCCTGCCCTTCCTCTCCCACTTGAACTGGCCAGTCTGTATCACAGATCTTCCACTTTGCTTGGTGGAGCTCTGTGGTGAAGTCAGGCCTTAGCAGGGTCTCAGTAGGAGGCTGCTGCCCTACCGTTGTTGCCTAAGACCTGGCGTCTTTCTGTGCACAGACCCTTCAAAAAGCAGTCATATGTGAGTGCTGGTGACAGACCCTGGGACAGCACAGGGCAGCTGGGTCTCCTCTTTCACCACCCAGTGACTGCCAATAGTACAGGCTCACCAGGCGGTAACTGGGGTCACCCATGCTGATTAATGGAAGCCACCTTTCTGCCTCCCCTACTTTCCAGCAACAGCACTACTGCCAGGGCAGGATTCCAAGCTCAGTACTCACTGTGACCCAGATCTGAATCCTGTTCCCTGTCACTAGAGTGACTAGAAGTGGTCAGACTTAGTCCATGTGCTCCTTTTGCTGGGGGCCAGACATGACATGAGGCTCACCCTTAGGCTTGTCTCTCAGACTGGTCTCCCTAGTGATCCATGAGATCCCATCCAGAGCAGAAACCAAACCCAACCAAGCCCAGGAGCCCGTTTGCAACAGCACCCTGCTCACCAGCCTGCAGTCCATGAATCTCGCAGTGGCCACACAAACACTCGTCCTATGGAGGGACGTGTATGCTCAGGGCCACAAGTGGCCCATCATAGCCACTGTGCCTGCCTCAGGCTCTGCTGCCCAAGGATTGGGACAAATCCAGTGGGGCTAGTTCTGTGACTCTTGTGTGATATGAAGCCATTTCAAAGAGGCACCAAATAAAAGTGACCTTTTATACAGACGCTTGGTTTATAAGTTGCCTTCCCTGTAACAAAAAGGACACAGCATCCAAGATGAGACCCAGGAGCCTCTGTCCCTGCACTGGAGTCCTGCAAAGGGAGTACAGGTGAGCATGGGTATAGTCATGTGTACATGGATACAGACCTGTACGCACATGTGTAAATAGGTGGACACAGACATGCATGTGTATGTGTGTATGTACACTGGTGTACATAGTCAGGTATGTCTGCACAGGTTTGAATGGGTATACAGAAGCTATGCACAATTATATACAAGTGTATGTGGCTATGCACGAAGGTGTGTAGGCAGGCATACAATGGCATGCATGAATGTGTGCATGTATGGTATACAGAGGTGGGCGTGGTGTGCCTAGTTACACAGAAGTCTGTGTGCAGAGGTATGCAAAGGCATATGCAGGCGTGCTTATATACACAGGAATACAATGTATTGTACAGATGTGTACAGATGTTCTAAGTACCCTTCACCTGGTATCCAGCAGTGCATACAAGGTGACTTCAATATCATGTAGAGGAGGCTAGAGAGATGGCTCAGCAAATAAGAGTACTCGCTGGTCTTGCAGGGGATCAGCATTCAGTCCCCAGCACCCACATAGTAACTTATATCCAACCATCCATAACTCTAGTTCCAGGCAATCTGACACTCATTTCTGTTCTCTGCAGGTGCCAGCACACATGTGATACACACATACACATATGCAAGCAAGCACTCAAGTGATAAAATAAAAATAAATCTCCAAATTTTTCCAGAGGATCTGTTCACTGGGCCCCAGACCCTACCACTGCTGTAGTCACTATTATGTCCTGGCTGAGGCTGACAGAGAAGACCATGTCCAAAGCCTCCAGCCAAGTGAAGAACAGCTGGCGGCTGAGAGAAGGGACCAGGATAAAAGAGGTGACTGTCCTTAGCCAGTACAGGTTGCCAGGTGAGGGTGACAAAGCTGCAGGCCAGGGTGGGCAGGTGTTGCGGGAGGACTCTTGTTGGGAGAGGCTCTGCGGGTGAATGGCAGAGCACCATTCAGCAGGAACCATGTTATTGCACTGGGTGCCACTGCAAGAATGGCTGCAGGGTGGGCTGGCACAGCAGAGGTAACCACACACCATCTCTGCCTGTGGCAAAGGACAAGCCTTGTATCCTACGAGATCCCCAAGTCCAGAGGAGATGGAACTAGCCCTCCCCAATGGGGCTTTCAGGGTGCTGTGCTTAGCATGTTGGATGCAGTGAGCCCAGTGTTCTCCTAACCATCATGAGTTGGGTGTCAGGCCAGCCCTGCTTGCAGGCTCTTCCTCAGACCAGGGTCCCTAAAATGACCTTTCCCAAGCGGACCTTCGGGTAGGTCCCGAGGCACAGTTGGCTCCGCAGCAGCTACCATCCCTCCTCTCCCCCAGCTACTGGCAGTTCTGTCCTCTAATGAGCTGGTTACTCAATTCTACCAGCCAGGGGAGATACTACTTGCATGTCCTAGAGGTGTCAGATCTAGCACTGTAGCTACAGTGAACACAAGGACACAGAGCGCCTAGTCTCTGTGTGCACCCTTGCTTTGGCTGAGGCTAATCAACTACAGCCCTTACGTACCAGGTCAGACCAGCATGGAATGAGAGAGCTCCTTATACCATACCGGGCCTGTTTGTAAACTACTGGGAAAAGTGCTTATACTGCAGCTAGTCTTAACCTCACAGCGGGCTCTGATAGCTCTCAGGAGCTGAGCCGGGGTACATAGTTCCCCAGTGCAAGCCTCCAAAGGCATTCCCCTCTAGAAGGACCTCGGTTTCAGTCAAGGCTGGTACACCTGGGCTGCCTGAATGTATATCAGGTTTTTACTAGCCTGTTTGGGGATGGAGGGCAGAACAAAGGAGGACTCTGGGCTGAAGTATGCAGGTGAAAAGGGCCTGCCACTACTCTATCAGACTGAAATGTGCCTAGTACCCACCTGACTCCAGAAAAGGCCAAACGTAGTTCTCCATTTTAATGTCATTTTTGTTTGTTTTTGTTTTTTTTGTTTGTTTGTTTTTTTTAAAAAAAGATCAGATAGCCATCCAAACAAGCACCTCCAATGATGGAAGGGTGACAGCATAACCAGAAGCCAGGACAAGTGTCCACCCCACATAGAAGGACCAGCAAGCACCCTGCAGGGTCGGCGTACCTTAGCTGGTGTCTGAGCTACCTCACCAGCCCTGGGGACAGACTTATTTGTCCTGAGCTTCTTGAGGGGGAGCTGGCCTAGTGGACACAGCTGACCCCGACACAGGCTTTCCTTGGCAAGCCATAGGCAATGCAGGCTCACAGTGGCCTGGCATGTAGGTCACAAAGCCAGGCAAGCTGCTCTGGGTTTAGGGTCCTCAGCGGCTATCAGTAGGGACAAACTATTGTCTCAGTTAAAGCAGGTGGCTCCTAAGGTGAATCCTGTGGGCATTCTAAGGGCTCCTGAAAGGAACCCCACATGTCTTGGGCCCTGGGATAGTACAATCTATATCTTCAGCATTAGGCCCAGGCTGGTTCAGAATGGAGAGCACATGGGAGGGGCTGCACGAGTCAGGAATCCACCCACTGAACTGGGATGAAGCCAGGAAGGTCAGGATGGGTCAGGCCTTGGCTTCAACTCTCAAGTCTGCCTCGCTGTCCTCCTCGCCATCCTCTGAGAGCAGCTGTGGTGCTGAGGGTTGTTGTCCCCCTAGGCCTCCATCCTGCACACTTAGCACCTGCACAGAATTCTCCAAGGGACTCAGCTCCTGGGCCAGGGGCAGAGGCTGGTGGCGACCATGCCGGTAGTACCTCACGCCATCCAGCACAGCCCCGACAAAGCAGATGATGGAAAGCACCATGAAGTACACGGAGTAGATGCAGAACTGAAAGACAAAAAAAGAAAAAAAAAAGAGTTTGGGTGACCTAAGGTTTGGTACCCACCACCCCTGCCCATGCCCCACTCAGAGAACTCTACTGAACTTCCCCATCATCAGCCTCCAGGTGGCCAGGAGTCATAGGCCTTGCTCAGGGGCAGATACCAGGGTGCTTGGTCCCTTGCCATCTGTCTCCCACAGCATGGCTGACCACATAAAGGGTGCCTATCACTTCCCCAAAGAACCCAGCATGTGTCTGGTCCCCAGGTTCTAATTCATGGAACTGGCTTCTTTAGTCACCAGGAGGCCTCCAGGACAATGATCCAGGGCTTCTCCTAGGTCCCGGCCTTAGTCAAGACTGAGCATAACCTTGACCTGCACTGCACAGCAGTGACCAAGAGTAGGCAGGCAGCCACAGGTCATGCCCCTTCCTGAAGGACCAGATACGTTCCTCCCAGGGAAGACCTGATTACTGTCAAATGTACATGAAGGTTCTAGAACCTGGAGTGATCCCAGTGGAAGCAGGCAAGTTTCCTGAAGCCCCTTGGGACCCTTTCAGAAATGCTTCCATTTAAGGCACACTCAGAAATGGCTCATTAGGAACGGCTTCCCAGGAAGACAGGACTGACATCCTTTCCACATTCTTCCTGTGTCAGGCAAACCCCTGGATATCAGCACTCACTGGGGGTGGGTGGAGAGAAGTGTCAGCCAGCTAGACCTCAGGATCCATTAAAGGGGTGGCGAGTGCTGGGTATTGCTTTTTGCTACATGAGTCTTGGAACTGAAGCAGCCAGAAGCCCAGCATGGCTGTTCACTCTACCCACAGGACCAGCTAGAGGACAGTACCAGGACAAGAATATACAACCCCAGACATCTCCCAGAAAGCACCAGACTCAAAGGAGGACCTATGGGTGAGGCCGGGCAGGACTCCTGGGAAGAAACTAGAATCCCATTGGGTGGTAATGACCCCATTTCTTTGTTCTCATAAAGTCAGCAATAAGCGCGCATGCGCGCGCACACACACACACACACACACACACACACACACACACACACACACACACACACACACAACCTGGCAGTTATGAGGTATTCACTGCCCTCTGTACTAGAGAGGACATATGGAATTGACTTTATGCCACTGAGAAGAAATAATGTCCCGCCCTTGTTCAGTGAGGGAGCCACCATGGGAGTCAGAACTACTCTACCCAAAGGGCACCAACCTACATTGCCAGGGCTGTGTGGATAAGGCTTTTGACCCTTTGGCTCCAACACACAACACCAAGAGGCCTTTCACCTCGGCTACGGCTTGCCACATCAGAGGTGCAGACCTCATACCACAGCCTCTGGAGACACTAAAGCCAGTCAGCAGGTACTGAAGTCATCTGAGAAAAATTCTAGAGCAACCACCATGACATGGGTCAGCAAAGTGTCAACAATACCAGCAATTAAAAAAAAAAAAAAAAACAAAAAACCAAAAACAAAAAAACCAACCAACCAACAAACAAAAAAACCCTAAAATTCTGGCTCCACAAGTGAATCCAAGAGAAAAACACAAATTAAAACAACCCATGAGAATGCCTAATAGGAGAAAGTAGCATCAAGTGCTGATGAAGATTTGGGGAAATAGGTTCTCATATCCTGATGGTGGGATGGGAATGGCCTCCACTGGGAACCCACATCTCTACTTCTGGGCCCTCATTCCAGAGAAATAAACTTTCATTCATACCAAACCTAGGAAAGAACTTGTGATACCCAAGGACTGAACACAGGCCATAGGGCTTCTCGGGTCAGCAGCTATGCCGGGCATACCGACAGCCTGCAGTAGTTACAACAGCCATCTGCCCTTGTCTCGGAGAAGCCCAAGGGCACACACACAGGAGCCTGGAACCACCACCCAGGAGAACACCCATATCCAGGGCACAGGCTGATAAGGGTGTGGCTATGGCTATGAAACAACCGTAAGGGTCCCCAGGAGAATGAAATATTCTGGGTTCTGGCTGAACGTCAGCATCCTGATTATGATGCTGAGCCAGGAGAACTGAGCACAAGGCACCTGGATCCCTGCATGAGTTCTTAAACTGGGTGGAATGAAGCCCAACTTAAAAACCAAGCAAACATCCAGGCTGGCTCCCAGCCACAGCCCCAAGTTCCACCCTGGTTCTCAGTGGTCTCTGGCTCTGCTCCCACTGCCTGGACTCCTGCCTTGTCCCTTCTCCGGACTGGGGGGGGGGTGAGGTATGAGAGGGCAGAGCAGGAGCCTGCGTCTCTCTCGACTGAACAAAATGCAATGGTCAAAAGAAAACTAGCCAGAGAAAAGTCAGTACCCATCTCACAATTTGGCTGGATGAAGCAGGAACTAAAGCCAGAATGCCCCTCATCCCTCATGGGGCCCCTCGATATAGTCTGTGCCAGTGAGTAGGACTGGCCAGCCACCTTCCTACTGAGTCCCTGCCCCATTCCTCTGAGGCTCATTTGCAAGGGTGCCTTTGCAGGGTAGCTGTAATGAAGCAGGGGTCGGGGGGGAGACATAGGCATCAAGAAGGGTAGCATGAGGCTGCACCAGTCTCTAGGGAGTCCCTCAGGCTCCACCCACTTGGCTCCCAAAGGCTGAATGAGAGAGAAGGAAGGAGACAGAGGGAACACAGTGACCTTAGAGGTCAGTAGTATAGCTGGGGACACATGAGGTTTCCCTGGGGTTTCTCTGGAGAGCTCCTTCTACTTTAGAGGCCACTACTCTTCTAAGACCTGAGACAGTCTCCCCCAGGGGGAACTTAGGCCCTTCCAAGACTGTTTCCTAGCCCAGCCCACCGCTGACCTCACCCAGTACTGTGAGTCAACCTCAGAGCAGCCAAGTAGTAGTGAGGAATTATGGACCCTCCTCAGTCTGGATTTACCACTCCATGGGCCAGGCAAGACCTGCCTGTTCTGTGATCAGCCTAAGGGGATATGCACTGAGGGATTCAGCTGGGCTAGAGGCAGTCAGAGCTTAAAGTGGCAGGACCCTGGCATCCCCACTTCAAAGGCCTATTCAGATCCTACCATCAGATTCCCAGTGGGATGGCCTGTTCCTGCATGTGGAAACACCTGCTTCATCTGTATGTCCTCAGTGGCCAGCCAGACTAAACACTGGGCTTCAGTGACAAGGCTGTGCCAACTAGGGATCCTGGGTGAGTGGGGACTTCTTGACATACACCAACCTGCAGGTCTCCAGCCCAGGGAAACCTGGGCTCCAGGAAGACCAACGGTTTTCACAGGTTGCCAAAACACTGCCAGGCACAGCCTGGGGCAGCCACTAAGGAGCTTGGTTACCATCCCTCCTCATGTGTTGATTACCTTTGGCTTGGTAGTTGGGCAGTTCCTCTATCACAGTGTCCCTATCACAGAACAGTCAGCTTTCTCAGATACAAGTAAATGCTGGCTGTGGTGGGAAAACTGAAAGCATCCCATGAGGGTTCAGTAGGCTAATGCCATCTGATGCCAACTTCAACCAAGAGGCTCTGCCTAGCGCCTTCCTGGATATGAACACTTCAGCCATCATTCCATCATCAGGTCTTGTGAGATGAAAAGCAAGGAGTTATGACAGTACACGTTCAGTGACACAGGTCCAGGTAAGGAAATACAAGGTCTGATAAGGACTCCTCAGAAAATGACTAATAATTCAGTCATCCTTGGAGGCCAACCACCTGGGTTCTCCAAGTCTGAGAGATTAACTGGGCCTGGAGCAGGGTAGGGGCACATGGATAGATAAAAGTGGCTAACCCTGCCACATCAAGTGCCCCTGGAAATGCGAGCCTGTCCCAACAGTCTCACTTCCTGATCCACCGTGGGACACATTCTATATACTCCAGTGACAATGGATCTGTGTTCCCCGAGAATGGACCACAGAAAGTGGGTGCCAGGAGAACCTGCCATGACCACATGATGGGATTCCCTCCCCCAAAGACAAGAGACTGAAGTTGGGTCTTACCTGTTTTTCAGCTTTGAGGCCCAGACCCCGTTTGTCAGAGACCACAAGTGTGATGACAGTCTTGAGCGCAGTGGCAAGGAATGTATTGATCCCGAAGACCAAGGCACAGAGTTCTTTAGACAAGGATGATGCAATCTGAAAACTGGGAGGTAACAAACATACTTTGGCTGGGTGGTGGTGGCACATGCCTTTAATCCTAGTACTCGGGAGGCAGAGGCAGGTGGATCTCTGAGTTCAAAGCCAGCCTGGTCTACAGAGTGAGTTCCAGGACAGCCAGAGCTACACAGAGCAACCCTGCCCTGAAAAACAAAACAAAAACACTGTGATCAAACTTACTCAATAGGACAGGGGTAAGAACAGAATCAGACTGGACACGATGACAAATGTCATTCATTGTCATTCACCCTGGCACAAGAGGCAGAAGCAAAACTTGGTGATTCCAGGCCAGTCAGGTCTACGTAGTGAGACCCTATCTAATTAAGCAAACAAATGAACGAAGACCACAGAGCCACAGAGACTACTACATCTACTCAGGGCTACACCAACTGAGTCATACAAACCCACCCACCACTAGACTCACAGTTAAACTCCCCCTCTACAGCCACAAAGTCCCCTACCCCAGCCCCAATCCAGCCCACCTGTAAACAGCACTGTCCCAGGTTCCAGCCCCTCCTCCCCTCCCTACATACACCCACCAACCAACAGTAGCTGACCCAGGGCAGGAGTGGGGCTCAGGATATGTTAGTAGAGAGACTGACTCCTAGAGACGGGGAACAGGAAGGTGCTGTCAATTCAGGAGGCAGGAGTGTGTGCCAGAGAAGTGTCCCAGTGGCCGTCTGGCCAGAGAATATGCAAAGGCTGTCCAAGTAGGGAAAGGGGCAGTTATGGAACCCTGGGAGGTTGGAGCCAAAGTCTTCCCAGAGGAACTAGAGAGTGGGGAGGCAAAAGAAGGCAAGTGCCGTGTGTGTGTGTGTGTGTGTGTGTGTGTGTGAGCACATGTTCATATGCCATGTACAGTGCGAGTGCTAAGTACATACAGTGTATAAAATCTGTGTGTATCTGTGATATATATGTAGCATGTGGTATGATAACCCATATACATGGGTACTGTAAACATAGATTATATAGTGCTATTACACATGTAATGGATGCTGCATGAGTGTCATCTGTTTGGTGATGTGAGCATATTTGGGGTTTCCTTCAGACAAGGTCTCACCATGTATCTGGCTGGTCTGGAACTCACAGAGACTTGCCTGCGTCTGCCTCCTGAGTCCTGAGATTAGAGGTGTGCACCACCATACTCAGCTCTGTGGGGATGTCTGACTCCTACGTGGCACGAGCTGAGTGTGTCCTCAAACACAGCAGTGTGTGCTCTCTAAGGCCCAGCCTGGACAGGGTCTCAGGAAAAGCATGCTAGTGCAATCTGAAGAGATCCCCCACAGTCGGTACCAGAAAATTCTCAAAGTGTTCAGAGGGGCTGGGGGAGACAAGTCCAGGAAAGGGGCCAAAAGCAGTGGAAGGGACACCGGTAAAAAAAAAACTTAGGAAGGGTCCCCAAGGTGAGGATAAGGGACAGCCAGAGAGGCAGAGAGGGGAAGTGGAGTGCTAGCTAACTTTAGGTGATCTATGGGTGAGCAACACTATACAGAGGTTCAGGAAGGAGTAACAGAGATGGAAAGGAACTGAGGCGGGATAGGGGATCCCCTGTCCTTCCCTGGGGCCCAGGGAAGCCAGTGCAGCGGACACAGCTAAGAGTGTCTAGACGGATCAGACCTCTCGTACAACTGTCCACATTGCCTCATGCTCCCCAACAGAACCTTCCAGAAGCCTCTCCCGGCACCATCCTACTCACGTGGCAATGGGCACGAGGAACTGGTAGGCCCCACGGAAAAGGACGAAGGTCACATAGAGTACCCAGATGTTGTGGACCATGTACATACAGAAAACCAGCCCAGCCTGGATGGCTATAACACTTGCAATGACCAGCTTTGACCACAGAGCCCAGCGGATTTTCACAAAGCCGGCAGAGAAGGACGTGATGGCGCCTGGAGGTAGGAGGTATCAGTCATGGCTGAGCTTGGACAAGTAGAATCATGGGAGAGATGGGTAGGGATTCAAGCTTAGTTAGGGTGGCTCTGGTACAAGGGCAGGGTAGGGCAAAGGATAGGACAGCCTATGTTGGTGGTCTAGCTCAGGGCAAGGGGTAGGGCTGGACTGCAGGCCTGCTACAGTCCAGCTGGGAAGGGCAAGGGGCCTCCAGTGCATACTCAGCAGTGTGGAGGCAGCATCTACGGCGCCATTGTAGTTGAGGTTTTGGTTAACTCTCCACAGGACGTGTACGTAGTAGGTGATCAGGTAGTAGCCTGCAGAGTTGAAGACCCACCAGAGGCACCAGAGGCGCAGCTGTGGCTGCCGTACATTTTCTACCAGTTCACTTAGCATGCACACCAGGAAGGAGTTCCTACAAGTGCCCAGCACTCGCTCTAGTTTCCCAGGCTCTGGTCGGCCAGGGCCAGGGTGCATCTGGTCCAGCTCGCAGGGCAAGGCTCCGTGCACAAGTGCACTGCGGTTGAAAAAGAGGCTGTGCTTAGGGCGCTTTAGGAAGAGGGAGAGGCCCAGACTGAAGATGATAAAGCCCAAGGAGATGTAGTTGAGCATGAAGATGGATTTTTGTTCCAGGGGCCACAGCAACTGTCCCAACACAGAGCTGGTGAAGACTCCCAGAAGTACCGCAGCCCTTGAGTAGCTGGCCATGCGCTGGTAGCGGGAGGGGTGTACCAAGGAGAAGATGTAGGAGGAGTAGGCGATGCGCGCAGCCATGGTGATGCTGTAGAAGACTTCCATGAGTTGCATATGCAGTACAGAGTTACCCAGCAACAGCAACAGCCAAACGCACATGAAGCTCAGGCATTGCAGGACCAGGATTGGCTTGTATCGCAGGTAGTCCGTGAGCAGGAAGATTGGCACCAGCACGGCCAGGTGGGAGTAGGGCAGCACCGGGATGATCTCATTGGTCACCTGTGGTTAGGCAAGCACTGGTTATTAGTGACACTGGCTGCCCCGCTGAGTACTGCAAAGTGAGCAAACTCAAGTCTACCTTGCCTGTCTCTCTTGTGACCACAAATGCACCTTCCATGTCCACACCCAGGTGTTCAGGATTGGATGGAGTCTAGCAACCAAGACAGTCTTGCAGTCCAGGAAACTGCAGACTCCAGGCACAACTCACAGGGACAGACTAGCCATTTGGGCAAGGTACTGCTCTTCTGGACTGTTTGACTTTATGTTGTAGAAACTGGACATGCAAGACCCACAAAAAGGTGACTGCTGATGCAAGATGGACATTGCTACAGGATTCCTGCTTCATGGAAGAGGCTGCCTGCCAGACATTCTGCAGGACACAGAGAAAAGTGACTGACAAACTGCCAATACAGGTGGACAGTTAAAGTTTCCTGCTTTGTTGAGGAGTCTGGAGACACACTATGGCCTATGGGCTAAAGATGGAACATTACAGAAGAACTTTGGTGACTGACCAGGCAATGAGTTGTCTCTTTCATTTCTAGAGTGTATATATTATCCTTCTGTGGTTTTTGAAGGAGTTGAAGACAGATAGTTATGGTTATAGTTTTCCTTAGTTAGGATTAAAGATAAGTTACATATAGGACTCAGACTCACAAAGATAGGCTAGATGATATTTTTTTTAAGTCTTACAAAATGTTAATGGACTAAATATTGTTAACTATGATTCTTATTTGATAACTGTTGTATGATATATTTTGCTATGTCAAGGTTAAAACCCTTCTTTTTATTTTAGACAGAAAAGAGGAGATGATGGGAGATGTTATTCTGTAAATATGTTTTTCATACTGGTTAATTAATAAAGCCCTGTTGGCCAATAGAAAAGGAAGATAGGAGGGACTAAGAAACTAGGAGGAAGGAGGAAGTAGTTGGGAGGAGTCAGGATGTAGAGCCTAGAGGAATCAAGATGCCGGGGCTGCTGCTCTCCGGTAAGATGAGCCACGTGGAAATACTTAGAATAGTAGAAATGGGTTAATAATTAAGACAGAGCTAGCCCATAAACAATAATGGTAACTGGCCAACAGGATTGTATCAAATAGAGTCTCTGCGTGTTATTTGGGGCTGGTGCGGCTGTGGGCCCAGACCGGTGGCGGGCGGGCTGGCGGAAAACATACATGCTACATCTAGGAACCAAGACAGTCTTGCAGTCCAGGAAACTGCAGACTCCAGGCACAACTCACAGGGAGCTAGCAAACTGTGGGGGGAAGAGGGGAGCCACAATCCACTGCCAGTGGATCACATTAACCTAGGCTTTCTGATTTGTACTCTTCTTAAACCTGAGCATAAAATAGCACCATGGCTAGGAGACCCCAATACAGATTTCTTCAATCCTTGATAGGAGGGAAAGGAAAAGCAAGGGAATGGTAAAGGGTTGGGGGAAGCCACTCAAAACTAGGCAGGACACAATAGGGAGGTTAAGGCCAAGGAGGAGGACAAGGTCACCCCTCCACCCACCCTACAAGACAGAACTGGGCATGCTGACCTTCATGACCTTCGTTGAGGCCACTGTTACCTGGCTTCTGTTGGGGAACACAATGGGGTAGCTACCTGCTACAAGGCAAAGATCAGAAGGCATTGCCTCAGACTCCACACGGCTGTCTGGGAAGGTGCCAGGGCCCACCTGGCAGTGTGGGCAGGCCAAGCCAGGTGCCTTAGGTCCCCTGGATGCTCTGCAGGGAAAGCCTCCATCCCAGTGAAGCCCAGATGTCTACCTGACCTCTCCCTGGGAGATGGACATGCTTGGAACCTCCTCCTAGGCCAGGATGAGTTTCAGCAGGGCCACCTTAGACCTCACTTTAGAGCCAGCTCATGGAGCTGGATGGGCACTCCTGGGCTCCTAGAGGCTGAGACTCAGGCCCCATTGACTCCCACACTCACGCTAACTCAGCCCATACTCATGCTAACTCAGCCCAAGCATTAGCAACCATTAGCCTTACTCGAAAGCCACCTCAAGGACCCACTGCCCCAAAAGACCAGCAGTTACCATGGCCAGCCCCACTTCACTGATGGACAATCAAAGATCCAAAACAGAACCTGGGTCAGTGTGTAGGGGAGGTGTCAAGTCAAGATGAACGGCTGACACCCCCCAGGCCAGCTTCAGGCTGCCTCAGGCAGCTGGGAGCCAGACCTCAGAGACTTTCCTTCTTCCCTCTTTGTCTGGCCCTATCTTACACAGCATGAAGCGCAAGTTCAAAAAAAATAAACTGCTTTCATGTCTGCTTGGAATTAAGCTCATTAGCAGAGTTTCAATAGGACCCTCTGTCCCCATGGCCAAGAAAGAAGAGAATGCCTTCAATAATCTCTTTATATAAACAGCTAAGTCTCTGCTGGGGGCAGGTGCCAAGCAAGGTGGGGCATGACTGGGCATGGGCTCGCTCACCAGGATGGCGGAGGAGCCGCCTGGCAGTAGGGGTCAGCACGCCTTCATTTGCATTTTCCCCCAGTCCCAAAGCAGGGACAGGTTTCCTCTCTATGGAGCCCAGTGACACACTCTCTGGCTGGGTTAATGAATCAAAACCCAGCCCCTCTGTGTGCTCACTGCAGCAGGTGGGAGGTCAGGGTAGGGCCAAGCTCACACCAACCCAGTCTCTCTGGCCCCCGTGATCCTCCACAGCTTCAGCTGCCCAGATATCACACCAGGGAAGAACCCCAGCCCACACTACTGCCCCCCTGCCCTCCGACAACAACATGCCTGCTCCATTGTGAAGTTACGTTGCAGGAGGTAGGGTGTGATGAAGCTCTCCCCAGGCCGCAACTGTGCCATGAAGCCGAAGAAGCAGAGATAGAATACTAGGCATCTCCAGGACCTGAGTTCATGGTCCTGCCTGGGCTCCTCGCACGCCTGCTTTTCTGCCACCTGGCCAGTGGGCACCATGTTGCCCAAGTCCTCATGGGAACTGGTGACCAAAGATGACACTCCACCTGGAAGGAAAAGCCAAGAGTCTGGGGTTAGCAAAGGAATCCACAGGAACGCTCTACTCTCCAATCTTTCAGTTGAGACCCACCTTGAATGGCTGCTGGTCCCAGACCCAAATCATCAACCTGCTCTGCCAACCTAAGAACTACCAGGAGCATAATCCCTCAAACCAGGCCAGCACAGCTTCCAGGAGTCTTCAAGCAAACCAAAGCTTTTTAAATGTTTAAAAAGACCTGTTTAAATATTAATCAAAGTCACATAAACTGATTATCTTACTTTACTAAGTAAATTAATAACATTGAAAATTCAGGTTTGGGAGCACCTCAGATTCATTCTAAGGTCTTAGTTAGCCTGAGCCAGTGTTGATAGTTCCAGCAGTATCCTAGGTGTAGAGAAGAGGAAGAGGCTATGCTAAGCTAGGACACCAGGTGTGCACCAATATACAACATGGAGGTCAGTGGGGGTGACCACGAGTACACAGATCTGAAATCTATTCTCCCCACAGCAGGAGAATGCAGTTCTAAAGGACACTTGTCATAGAGGCAGGTGTCTGCCAGGAGCTGACAGCCACCACAGGCAAGGCAAAGCAAGCTCTGGGAAGGGTTACGGGACAGAGCAGGAGCTGACCTGAGGGACTCCATAGTTCTCTCTAGGACTCCTAGAATGAAACAGATTGAAGCCTGAGGAGGAGGTGGATGTGACATTTAGATGACTACAGGCTCCTCCCAAAGGCAGGTCAAGTCCAGCCACCGGTGGCCTGTCCAGTTGCTGACCCTCTGGCCTCATACCATATAGCCCAGGGCACTCTTGAGTATTTGTGGTGCACGAGAGAACTAACCTGCTCAGTGTGTTTTTCTCTTCCTGGTTCTGTCCTGGACACAGGCTGCTCTGATATAGGTGGGCACTTCCAATTTCCTAACGGAAAGGCAGGAGCTGCATCCACTCATCAGGACCCCAAATGTCATAGGTTCATGTGGCTTCAGGCTTTTTGTATAAGGCATTGGTATGAGTCAAAAGGGAGTGGCCATAAAGCTGCATGCCTGCTACCGAAGTAGAGGCTGGACGTCGTATAGAGGGGCTAGGAAGCTAAGACAGGTTGGTGATATGTGTATGTGTGGTTCAGAGCAGCAAAGAAGGGTAGAGGAGGATCTATACTGATGGCCTGCCCCTCTACAACAGGCTCTCTGAGGTTCCCTCCACTCCTTACTACAGCCTACCCCAGGAAGATCTGGACTAGGTTAGAATCCCCTTCATCCCCTAAGCAGGGGGCAAATAATACTCCCTAGATGTAAGAACTATGGGAGTCCAGATTCTCAGACCATGAACCCTACACTGAGCCCTAGGATGTCCCCTGAGTTCCGGTGAAACAGAGATTCAAGAAAGAAAAGTGATCGGTGGGTCCTGGGTGTGTGCTGCCACACTGGGACTTCAGAATCACACTATGCAGCTGTAAGGACTGCCCAGGAGCTCTTCCTTCAAGTCCTGTTTCTGTGACAAGGCAGAAGCTGGGTAAGACCTGGTCCCCCAAAGAAGCAGGGATTTATGGGTTTTTGTGTTGGGAGCTGTGAGGAAGAGTGAGCCACAGTGCAGAATTCCAGAGGTCTAGGAAGCAAGAATATCTGGGAAGATGTTAGGGCAAGAAATGGCCCCGGAAGCTACAGGGCCTGGGACAAGACCCAAATGGAAACTAGCAGCTAGGCAGGGGGTCTGGCTGGAGAAGAAACAAACATAGGCTACAGCAGCTCAGCTGGACAGACTGGGACCTCTGCTCTGCTTGGCCTTGTTTTTTCAAAACTTCCTCAGAGCTACACAAATAGCCGAGGAGGACACGGCACCCAGGCACCCAGGAGGTTTCACACGGCACCCATGAGGCTCAGCCCTTGACATTGACCCCTCCAGAGAGGCGGAGGGAAGAGCAAGCAGAGCTAAGGCCATTCCCCAACACACATTGCTGGGGCTGGGCAGGTCAGGGAATTGTCCATGGCAACTGCATTTGCCCAACTAAAGCACCCCCCAGGCTAAGTGGTGGCCAAGAGCGGAGCTAAGTCTAGGATTCTGTGCCCAGTATGGGCCTAGGAATCCCCAGGAATTAGCCCTCATTGGAAAAGTGCCTTCCCCAGAGGTAAAAAGAACACCTTTACTTGGTGTCATTTGGTATTGGTATCCTGGGATAGTAAAAGTTATCGAACACTAGTTAAAAAAAAAAAAAAACCTCTATATTATTCCATACATATAGCCTTATAGATTCCCGAGGCCTCTACACCTAGGGGAAATATACTTTTACAGCACAGTGAGTTCATCATGACCCTACCCAGGGGTTTGTCTGAAGACCTGGGTTCAGAACTTCAACAGGTGTCCCACCACAGCTGGAAGAGGGTCACTCAAAGAACTCTTGAACCCCATGTGACGCGAACATCTAGGATTATCAGACTGGCAGAGCTGTACTGCCCGGATCTGTGCTCAGACGGGCAAATGACTCGAGTGGCCAAGACCCCAAAAATGGACTCCTATTTGTCCTCTGAGATTCTGAAAATTCCACCCACCCACCCAGCTCAGACTCAGATCTGTTTTAGGGGACAGGACTATATCATGGCAAGATCCTCTGAAATCTTAGTGACTAGCCCAAGTCTCTGGACTTCCATTCTCAGAGCACATAACTGACAAGGAAGGATGGTGCTCACAGGGAACACACGGGCATCTCCGATTCTCTTGGGAACCAATTCTGAGTCTACAGTCTACTGCCAAGCTCATGCCTCCCACCATAAACATCCATTCAACAGAAATGCCTAGTCGCCTGGTGATGGGGAACTAGGGACTGGGCTCCTGGTAAAGCCATAGATTCCATCTCTAGTCCCCACCCTAAGCTCCTGAGACATCCTCTGGCTCTTCCCTGATCTTAGCCAGGAGCTGCCAACAGGCTTTGAACAAAGGTGGCTCGTCTGTCCTATGATAGATAACCTTTCCTTCCAAAGTCAGCCCGGTGACCCTCATGCTAGGAGGCAGAAACAGGAGCTGCCAGGCCCTGTGGCCCCTCCAGCTGCCACTTTTGCTCAAACCTGAAACATTTCGTAAAGACCTGCCTTCCGCAGTTCCAGAGCAGCAGGTATGGCTCTGCCACCCTCCCACAGGCTACAGTGCACTCGATGGAACCAGGGGCTGAGAACATAGAAACGCCTGCTTCTCGGAACTTCTAGGTCCAGAGCTGACAGCTCCAGTGCCCAGCACAGGCCAGGCAGAAGAGAAGCTGCTATTCAGGATAGTGGCCCAGAGTTCAGCGTTGTACTCAAACTCTATCTTCCACACTGGCACTGATGGAAACACAGGCCCAAATTCTTGTTTGGCACTGTCTCTTGTGCCCTGGGGCAAGGTGGCTTCAGTCTGGATTCTCAGCACCTCCAGGAAGGGACGCTATGAGAGCCCCAGGCTGTTACCTATGCAGAGAGTGCCCATCAGCTTATTCTACTCTACCATAGGCAACATTATTCCTACATAGTCAAGAGTCCAGCTACAATGCAATTCAAGCCCAAGCTCTTCTTACTAGCAAAGCTAGGCTCAGCTCAGTCAAAACCCATTCTGAGAGGCAAGATGAGAGACCCTGCCATCCGCTTAATTGAAGAAACTGAGTGTAGAGAAGCTCATGGCACACAGGCATCACAGCTGAACCTGGACTCCATATGCCATATGAACACAGCATTGCTCTGTAACTTGCACCCTCTTCCAGGTACCTGAAAGACACCCTTGACAGCCCAGGAGGGTTGTGGTCTGGGGGAGGGGCGCCACACAGTCCTTTCTGACCAACCTAGCAACTGCATGGGAGAAGAGTGAGTAGGGAGTACAGGACACAACTGCTCACAAAATTCTTTCCACGGCACCCCAAAACCAAAGCAAACAGCACCTTCCTCTTGTCTTAAAAACAGGAAGGTTCATTTTAATCTTGGAATGCTCATGTTGCTGGGGTAGGGGTGGGGGTGGGGGTGAAAGGGTGGGGAGGGGTGAGGAACACTGTTGCCTCCCATTGTGGAAGCTGACTGCTGAATGTATCTTTGCTGCAGGCTCAGAAGCCCAGAACCAACCCTTTCCTTGATCCATCCAGGAACACAGGAGTGGGCAGGTGCAAAGGCAGTGCCTTGCTGAGGGCACATCTGGCTCCTAGGCCTAGAGGACGCATGAGACTCTGCTAAGTCTCTGCTAAGTCTGAGGGTCACTGTTCTGATTAGTCCATCTGGGCTGCTTCAGGGGAGGGGGTCCTTAAATGTCCCTGGGAGGAGGGGACTTCATTAAAACCAGGCAAACAACTGTGAAGATTTGTTCTGTCTTCACTGTGGGAAGCCACGGAAGGCCTTCCTTAATGGCCTGCGTTAGGTTCTGACCTGTATACTCAAGACAGGCAGGTTGGGGCTGGGTGCCTTCACAGGGTGAGGAGTTTCAATTGTATGGTTTATGTGTAGGCTATTAGCCAGAATCCTCAGGAGCTTTCAATGGGAATGTGGACTGAGTCCTGGGACTCATTCATTCCTCACAGAGATGCTAGAAGCACACAAAGGACTGGTTGCAGACACCTCTTGTTCCAAGGGGAAGTTGTTAGAGCTGTCTTGTGTCTTGGAGACCTGCCACGTACCAGGCGTGGATAGTGGGGTTTCCTTCCAGGCAACACGTGCTCTAAGGCGGCTGGGGCAGGCGCACACGGTTGACTCCTGACCTCAGGAAGGTACTTCGAAGGCAAGAGAACTCAGTTCCAGAGTGATGACAAGGAGAGAAATGGCGCTCAGAAGTCCCACCAGGCAGCCTGGGGAATTTACCCTCGCGAGGTTTCTGCAACCATGCTCCCTGAGTGCGGGCCAGCACTCACACCATTGCACCGGAACCTAGGCTCGCAACGCTAAGATCCTGTGCCCAGCATTCACACAAGGACTCTAACACCCCACAGGCACAGGCCCACGTCCCGCACCCACCCAACAGTTCCGATGCATCCCAAAGATTCTGCCGTTCTTCCACCCAGCGAACCCGCATGCGCCTTTCACTCACTACACGGGCTCTGGGCACGCCGCAAACCTTCCCCATAGCTCTTCAGTCTCTCCAGGGAACCCCCGTTACCCTGTAATGTAGGACTCAGCCAGACCCCTACTTTCATCGTCAGGACACCTGAAGGACCAGAACCGCGCCTTGCACTATCCCGTTGCCCCCCAGGCACTCAGAACAGACCTGTGTCCCCAGTTAGGCACCCCATAGTCCCGTACCTGGTTCAGCCAGCAGCGGTGGTCTGTTTCGCACACACGCGCACTACAACACCCACAAACCTGCGCGGAGGCCTAAGTGCAGCATGGAGGGGAGGGACTACCTAGACTGACCACGCCCTAAAGGAGTGGCCATCGTGATGAGTCGAGGGCGCAGCCGCAGAACAACTAGGGGGCGGAGCAAACACCTGGCCACACCCGCAGCTAATCCCAGAAAAGCCTCGTGCATGCGCCCTCCACACTGAGGTTAGTCACTGGGTCATGTGGTTCCCTGAGGCGTGGGCGACCCGCGGCACGTTTCCCAGATCGTTCATTCAGATCTTACATCTCTAGATTCCTTCCCCCTTCAGTAAGCTTGCTCTCCTCGCGTTCCCGCTCCTGTGCTCCCACCCCTCTCCATACTGCCCTTCTTCCCCGCCCTCTCCCCCCACCCCCGATTGCTCTTCACCCGACCTCTCAGCCCTGCAAGCTGCCTGGCCGGCCTGAGCCCCATAACGAGCCCCTTACCCGGCTGCACTGGGTCGTGGCTCACAGCGGACTGCCTGGTCTTATTAAGCACAGAGGTGACTGCCGGACCTAGGACCGAGGCCCCTCCCCGGATCCGCCCCTGACCCTGCTGTCCTGCAGAAGTCTGCGCGGGCTCTTTCGGGCACGTCTGGAAAGCTGTGCCAGGGACTCACCTGCTAACGCAGTCGCAAGTCCAGGGATCTGAGCTTTGGCCAGCCCCGGACCGCAAGTTAGAGTTGCACTGCTTGCAAAACCCCTCGTTTGGATATCTGCGGCTTTGGGTTCCAAAGGCACCGATGGAGTGTGTTTGGCTGTGCAGGGAGACCCCAGAAACAGAGCATCTGCTGGACACACGCGCGCGCACACACACACACACACACACACACACACACACACACACACACACACACACACACACACACACACCTTCTATCACCTAGACTCTGTTAACGGGGACAGAAGGCTGGCCTAAGTGTTTAAGGCCACCCACCTCATCCCCCTCCCCATACTCTAACACTATCCCCACCCCTGAACGTGCCCGAAAGAGCCCGCGCAGACTTCTGCAGGCCCTGCATCTAACCTCCTTGCATCCTACCATCTTGGGATCTGTTAAGCCAGAGTTGCTGTTCAACACGGTTACTAAGACAATGCTCAGCAGATAGAAGGCCTTGGCAGCTTGTGGTGAGTTAGGAGGGGGCGGGGCTCCCCAAGCCAGGCTCTCTCCTGATGGGCTTTGGTGGAGCACTTGTGCAGGGCAGGGGTCACAGAACCATGCATATTAGGGGCAAAGTAGAACAAATGGGGAGGGGCATGGGTCCAAAGCAGAATGACTGACAGCAACTCTGGCTTAACAGATCCCAAGATGGTAGGATGCAGGGAGGTTAGATGCAGGGGTGGCCAGTGGGTATGGAGTCCTGGGTATGGACGCCCAGTCTCCACACCAGCACTGCTCCTCCCCCAGCCTTTGGCGGCCACGCCCCTCTCTGGACTTGGCCCTCAGTGGTACTTGCAAAGGTACTGGCCACCTAATTACTGGACAAGGGACTCAACCCTTGAGCCCAAGGCATTGACTAGGAAGCTGGAGTGCTTCTCAGGCCAGATCTGTGGAAAGCAGTGATGGCATCATGAGGTCTTTGAGAGCCCACTGCCTCCTTTCTGCATGTTGGCAGCATGGATTCAGGCACTTTTGGGGCTGCCTGCTGCCCCATCTCCTGGTGAGCAGAGTGTAATCAGTCTCAAGCCTGCCTGGGAAACCTGCAGGACCCTTGCCATTACCATGCCAGACTGTCCATCCAACACATGAGTCCTTGGAGTAATAGGAACACGTCTCAAATTATTTGCAAGTGATGGTCAGGTAGCTTGGCAAATTTTAGCAGAGTCTGGGTGATAGAAGGTGGGTGGTGTGTGTGAGTCCACACACTTCTGTAACTGGCTGTGTCAGCAATGTGTACCCTCAGGCTGCTACTTACAGCTTGAAGGGCAAGGCAATACCTGTTCTGAATGACAAAGAGGAGTCTATACGAACTCCCTCCACGGACCCAGTGGAGGATGGCGGAGTGTGACTGTCTGTGTGACCGACAGGTCTATGCCCTCATGGAGCTCAGTGAGAGGCATCTTATCCACAGGACCAGGTGTGGTACCCAAGCCACATGACCCATGTGTCATGGAGGTATATGCCCTGACAAACTCAGCGTGTGCTCCGGGGTACTGGGCTCCCTTCGGCCTGGCCCTTGCTGTGTTAAGATTCCTGAAGGAGCAGCTCCTTGGAGTGGACTAGGGTTATAATGAGCCCTGTATTACTTAGAGACAACCACTTAGGGAAGAGCAAGGAGGCGTCCAGAATGTTCTCTAAGATACCAGATGCTGGCACTGGGGGCGCTCCACAAGACCAGTACAGTCATTTTGGTTTCTTGGATATACAATAGCCTATCATTGTTGAAGTCCTGGTGTAAGCATGGTAATTGCCTTCAGTCTGGGCTGTGGGAGTGAAGGATGGTACCCAGGATGGTGCCATGTGCTGGAGTGGTCAGGACGAGCCAGGAGCCAAGCCTCAACTTCAGCAGTTTCTAGCTTCCAGTCACAGTTGTCATCGCAAGGCCTGAAGTTTGCAGATCCACAGACATCTGGAGGAGCGTGGGTGGACTCTGCAGCTCAGTCCCATATGGTATCAAACCCTTGCAGAGGGTCCCGACTTGGTCTTCGATAACAGCATTCTTACCCCCCAGAGAACAAGCGTTCCTTGTCCATCCAGCATCACCTGAAGCCAGTCCACCAACACCTACCTCTCCAGCTCATTTCCCAGCAGGTCTGTGAGAGGCAAGGCTGTCTGGTGGGGTCTGGGCTCTGAGCTCAGGAGCAAGCAGTCCACCTCAACTCAGCAGTGCCTCTAGGGAGCTCCAAGCCTCCTACCAGTGAGACAGAGTGGCACTTCGCTGTGCAGGGGTTTGAAGAATGAGATGGGCACTTGGCACCATCCTAGCCCCTGGCTGGCAGAGCTCATGAGGGATAGAAGCCCAGCTGTCACTTCCTCCCATGGCCCAAGCTGACTTGAGAGCATTCGGGCCCTCCTTAGACAGATCCAGGAAGAGAAAGAACAGAATGGGGTTTCCCTGCCATGTCCACTCCAACCAGGGAACCAGGCAACCAGGCAACCATGCTCACTGTTAATGGTCCCAAAGTCCATAATGTTCCAGACCAAGGACCTGGCCCCTGGGGCTGGCCTAGCCTTTGCCCAGCTCCAGAAAAGCCAGGCCTCACATCTTCACAGCACCAGGGCCAGGTCAAGGTCTATTGGAATGACTGCTCTCCAAGAACCTGTCTTCCTAACTCGCAAGCAGCAAAACGTATCCCAACACACAGTGGAAATCTGGGTGTATACTGGTGGGAGAGGCTATCCCTCCCAGTCTGAACTATGCTCTTCCCTTTATGTCAACTTGACACAAGCTAGAGTCATCAGGAAGGAGGGAGACTCAATTGAGAAAATGCCTCAGTAAGATCATAATTAATGATTGGTGGAGAGGGCCCAGCCCATTGTGGGTAGTTCTATCCCTGGGCTGGTGGTCCTGGGTTCCAGAAGAAATCAGGCTGAGCAAGCTGTGAGGAACAAGGCAGTGAGCAGCTCCCCTCCATGGTCCCTGCATCAGCTCCTGCCTCCAGGTCCCGCCCTATTTGAGTTTCTGTCTTGACTTCCTTCAGTGATGAACTGTGATGTGGACATGAAAGCCAAGTTAACCCTTTCATGGTGTTTCATCACAGCAATAGTAACCCTAACTAGGAAAAATTGGGACCAGGGTAGCGGAGTATTGCTGTAACAGACCTGACCATGTTTTGGGGATGATTGTAGAAAAGCCATTGAGTGTTAAAAGCTCAGTGGGATGTTCGGTAGGAATTTAGAAGATAAGAATGTTGAGAGCAGTGCAGATGATTGAGGCCTGGCTTGTGAAGATTCAGAGGGAAGTAAAGACTCTATTGGACCATTTGAACTAAGTAGCTGTGGTACTGGCCAGCTGGAGCTGATGAATCGGCTGTGGTTACCAAGAGACCAAAACTACTAAGGTGAAACTTTTGCTTTGCTGGGATAATGGATGCTGGTCAGCCGGGGCTGAAGAACCAGCTGTGATTAACAAGAGACCAGAATCGTTGAGATGACATCTTGGAAGTGTTTCCTAAGAGCTAGCACACTGAAGCTTCTAGGGGTGGCCAAGGAGGTTGTACCGGGTCCTGGCAGTTGATCTTGGTAGTGTAAGAGTCACCCAGGTGGTGTTGGTTTTGAACGTGTGAAGGGGTCATGGAGAGCAGCTGAAGCTTGGCACTGTGATGCAGGGTTGGAGTCACTGAGTGGAGCCCAGGAGAGGCCATTGTGAAAACACAACCCAGTTGCAGCAGAAGACTACAGCATTTTTGGAGATGACAGTACCACAGGGTGACCACCAAGAACAGCAGTGAATGGGTGGAGCCGACCAGAGCCTAGAAACAAGCTGCAGCTGCAGAGGGCAGAGCCAAAGAAAAACCCTTTGGAGGAGCCCAGAAGATGGTGAGTGATTCCCAGACACTGGACCTTGAGTTATTTATACTGTTGGAGTTTGCTTTTGCTTCCAGTTGATTGTGTCTGTTCCCTGGTTCTTCCCTTTAAGTGAGAAAGTATTTAGTTTTGATTTTACAGGAGCCCTTAGCACCAAACGGCAGCCAAATGGCCTTCAGCCAGTGGAGAAGAGGAGCATGGGGAGGAGTTGAGTCCCACTGTTATATAGGATCGGGGTCAATGGTCAGTTTGAAGCGTATCCAGCGAGGGGAAGGGAGCTAAGGTGACCATCCAACCTTGGCAAAGTGAACCCTGGGCCTAGGGTAGAAAGTCAAGGGGGGTGTATGGAAGAAGAGAGAAAAAGCAGAGAGGAGGGAGGGCTTTGGGAAGTACCCATAGCGCAGGATAGATAGAGCACTTGGGGCCTGGTGCCACTTGTTGTGTACCATCCCAGTGGTCAGGATGAATCGTGACCACCTGGAAGGCAGCGAGATGTTGTCATGCGTTCTCCACAGCCCCTGTTACAGTGACTGCTGAAGCGAGGCTCAAGGATAGGGACACCCAGGTCCACTGGCCTCACTCGGTCCCTTTCATTAGCACTGACATGGGCATGGAGACAGAAGAGGAGGCAGCTGTTCCTCTGCCTGAGAGCCCTACAGTCACTTCTAGGTTAGTGAGATCCTTAAGGCAGTGGTGAGAGGCCCTGGTGAGACAGAGGCTCCCAAGCTCAGCTTAGGAGACTTTGCTTCCCTGTCCTGGGCAGGTCATCTCAAACCTGTCACCATGTATGGTGTCTCTCCTCCCCAGGATTCTTAGAATGGTTCTGAGTGGGCACCCCAGGAGACCTCCTATCCACTCCCAATCCCCAGGTCCCCTTAGGTAGCCTCCTCTCTAGCATAAACCTGTATGCTTTCAGTGGGAAGGAAAGACATAGCTAGACCCCATCAGCAAGGAAGTAGGGTATAGCAGGCAGCCTGGTGAAGGGCCTGCTGTGCTACACACACACACACACACACACACACACACACACACACACACACACACACACACACACGTGTGCCTCTGAAGTCCTGAAAGATGATGAGTGGAGCCCTTCTTGCCACTGGACCCACAGTACAGCCAGTGTCCTTGGTGTCACTTCAGGGTTCCTCCACCTTTTCCTAGACATTAATCTTTCATCTCATTTCTGGCCAGCAGCTACACAGGGCGAAAGTGAGAGGGAGCTAACATGGCAAGTCTTCTCAGAGTTCTGCCTTGCCCCTCTGGTCGGGTGGTCAGGCACGCTTTTGAACTTGTGATGTTTGTGTTTCTCCTGTCATCATCCCTTGCCCTCTTCCCTCATTCTGTGGGTGCCTAGGTTTGGGCACTTGTTTGTTTGTTTGTTTTGATTTTTTTCCAGACAGGGTTTCTCAGGGTTAACAGTCCTGGCTGCCCTGGAACTCACCTTGTAGACCACGTTGGCCTTGAACTGACTGAGATCCTCCTGCCTCTGCCTCCAGTGTGCTGGGATTAAAGGCATGGGCCATCACACCTGATTTAGGCATTTCTTGGAATGGTGAGGAGTTGGTTTCTGCTGGTGTACTCCTCAGAGCCTGGGCTGGGAGGGGTTAAACAGACCATTAGCAGTGTGTCCACACTGGGCTGTTTATAACATATTCCCTGACTAGTTTTTACAATGTGGAATTCAAGTGTGTCTTCATAATACAAAGTATGAAGGTGCCCCCATCCATCCCTTCATCCCCTGTGAGAAAAGGATGGTTTATTCTGAGCCAATATGAGGGACATGGCTCAGGAATGCAGATTTGGGTTGCTCTGAATAACTTGTCCCAGCATAGAAGCAGTCACATGAACTTTTATGCTCACAGAACAAAAGAAAGTCATAAATTGAGGCATTTTCCAAATGCCTTGCTGGAAACATCAAGGAGGTAGGTAACAGAAAAGCAGGGCAGTCTCTGCTCTAGGCTTCAGATGCTGTCCAATGCCATCCTTAGCTGTGGGGTTGGCAAATGCCGTTAATTATATTCTTAATGGCAGCCCTGTAGAAGAGGAGGGAGAAGGATTGTAGGAGTCAGAGGGGTCAAGGATATCACACAAAAACCCACTAACCTGTGCTCATAAGGGCTCACAGAGACCAAACCAACAACCAAGGAGCCTGCATGGGACTGACCTAGGCCCTCTGCATATATGTTTTGACTGTGTAGCTTGGCCTTCTTGTGAGACTCCTAACCGTGGGAACAGGTGCGGTCTCCAACTCTGTTGCCTGCTTTTGGGACCCTTTTCTTCATACTGGGTTGCTTCATCCAACCTTAGTACTGGGGGTCGGGGGACACCTGGTCTTACAGTAACTTGATATGCCATGTTTGGTTCATATCTGTGGGAGGAGTGGATTGTGGGAGTTGGTGCAGAGGGGAGTTGAGGGGAGGGGTTTGGAGAAGAGTGAGGAAAAACAATGGTAAGAATGTAAATAAAATAGTGTGTGTGTGTGTGTGTGTGTGTGTGTGTGTGTGTGTGTGTGTGTATTCTAAAGATTTTACTTAATAAGCTAATGGGTGTTGGGTCAGGCACAGCCAAGGGCAATGCCTGCTATTCAGGAGACTAAACAGCCCCAGATAAATTGGCTGTGGATCTGCAACACCCCAGTGCTTCTCAACATTGAAGTTATAATCAGTGGATCAGTCTTGTGAAATCCTCAACACAATCATGTGGGATTCCTTTGCTTTTCTGAAAACTATAGTTCATAGTGCAAAAATTCTAATAAGTCTATTGGTAATCCCAGGACAGCAAGCAGAGACAAAATGATCAAAAGTTCATGGTCAAAAAACAGAACAAAACTAAACTAAATGCTGGGCATGGCATTGCACACCTTTAATCCTAGCACTCAGGAGGCAGGGGCAGGTGGATCTCTGTAAGTTTGAGGCCAGCCTGGTCTATGTAGTGAGTTCCAGAAGAGCCAAGACTATGTAAAGACACCCTGTCTCAAACAAACAAACAAAAAATTTCACTTTCAACCTCAGCTACATAGGGATTTCAAGGACAGCTTAGGGTTACATGAAACTGTCTTTTAAAATGGCAATAGAGACCATAGGGCAAGAGAAATGTTTACAGGGCTGGCTCTCAGCAAAAGTATCTCACTGAGGGAAGACAATCCTGAGATGTCAAGGAGTTCAAGAGCTCCTGAGGTCCCTGTGGGAACAGAGTGAACACCAGGAATACAGGAGTTCCATGGCAGGAGCTTGCCCAGCCTGGGGATGTCATCCCCAGCCCTGTGGGGGAAAAGCAATACATCTGTATTTACATCTTCAAGCGGGTCACATGTCAAGATGAAAGGATAACACCATTCACACTTGCTTTGCTGAGCTTCCGTTCCCTTGCCTGCTGGCAGCAGCTGGTGCTTGAGGACTGGAAAGCTTACGTGTGGCCCATTTCTATCATTGCAAGAGTCCCCTGGCAGCCATGTGCCACCTTATCATTGAATGGAAGTCCTGAGACAATTAGCTTATCAAAAGGAGAGGTTTATCTTGGGTGACAGTCACTTGGCCCCATTGACCTTGGCCTGTAGCAAGGCAGAGAATCATGGTAGGAGCCAGTAGGACAACACAATTGCTCATCTTACAGCCAGGAAGCAAAAGGAACCAGGAAAAGGCTGGGTCCCTTAGTCCCCTTAAAGGTCATATGCTCAGTGACCTGAAGACTTCCCATTAGGTCCCATCCTTTGAAAGTACCATCACTTTTCTAAATACCACCATGGGAACAAAGCCTTCAACACAGGGCCTGCAGAGGACTCAGCATCCAAACTATTGCACTAAGTTCTGGGATAAAATTGGACACTTCATCTTCCCAAACAGGATGCCTAGGGTAAGAGTCCTTCCAGGAAGCGAAGTCTCCAAAAGGAAGAATTATCAGCCCAGACATCAAAGGGTACCATTTAATGAACAACAAAGCAAGCCACACCTGTGAGAAAATATCCATATAGGTCATTTGTTCAGAATACACAAAACCTTCATAGCTCAAGACTAAGAAGATGATATGCCCTGTTTTTAAAATATGAAAGATCTATGCCAGCAGATGGGTTAAAGACACTTGTCACCAAGCCTGACAGCCTGAGTTCAATTCCTGGGACCCACATAGTGGAAGAAAAAAACTGACTACTGCAAATTGTCTGCTGACCTCCACACGTGTTGTAGCTTAGTGTGTGTGTGCGTGCGGCACACACACACACACACACACACACACACACACACACACACACACATACACACACACAATAAACAAATGTAATAAAAACTAATAAACTATGCAAGATTTCAACACATGAGTACTGACCATGTGAAAGCATGTCTGATATCACTATCATTCATCATCAACAAGCAGGAGACCACAGATGTCCTCAAAAAAGGCTAATATTTAAAATCAGACCACGCTAAGTGCTGGCAAGGACATGCAGCCATCATGGGGCTGAAAGTGGTATGTCTGTTTTGGAAAGAGTCAAATGTGTACAGCCCCCTGTCCTTCTCAGGAAGAGCAAATCATGTTCCCACTGTGATCATGCACACGGTGCTCATGTACACAGGGTTGTTACCTGTGTAACAACAGGATTTTGATTTTCATTCAAAATCGCTGATGATCAGCCACAACCCAGGCATGCTGCAGGAGATAAAGGAGAACCCAATGCCTCCGTGCTGACCAGGGCACTGAGTCACTCCTCAGAATGCTGAGTCTTGGTGATAGGATGGCAAGAGTCCCTCCTGTATGTGCTGCCCAGGGGCAAGGGACTCTTGTGGCAGGAAGCCTGTGGCTATCAGGGGGTACTTGGGAGGGCTGGGCTAGGGTTAAGTGAGCACCCTCTGACAGGCAGAATGTGAATGGCATGTTCATTAGTCATGGCTTTAACCACACAACTGTGTGTGTGGTTCTTGCCTGTGAATTGCACCTCAATAAAATCGATTTTTCTGTTCTGCTGTACATGGGTGAAAGGCCTGTGGTTGGGGCAGATTGCAAGCTCTTCCCTATCCTACTAGATTCAGGCCAACCCAGCTATGAAGGAGACAGCAGCAGGAAGCTGGGTCCTGGGAGGCCATGGGTGATAGGGAAAGTGGCCAGCTGGATAGTGGTACTCTGGCCTTTGGGCACAGGCAGGACACAGTGTCCTAGAGCCAGGATGTAGGGTTCAGATCTGGTATGTTTCAGCCACACAGATTTCCACATGAATAATAGAACTAAGGACACTTAACGATAAACTCTCTTTGGGGTGTTCTGTGATGAGGTACTCAGTATGTGTAATATGTTCTCATGACCATAAGTCTAGGAACAGGATGCTGTTTTGTTTGCTTTCCTCTGGTCTGTGATTCGATTAGAATAATTAAAATGTTTTCAATGTTATGATCTTTTACTATGTGTGCACATGCATGTATGAATGTGTTCCTTCTCATGCATCACCAGATGTTGACATTGGGTGTCTTTCTTTATCTCTGTCCACCTTTTTTTAAAGAAATGATATTTTATTTGTGTGTGTGTGTGTGTGTGTGTGTGTGTGTGTGTGTGTGCTCATGTGTGCATGTGTATACACACATGCCATGGAGCACATTCAGTGATCAGAGAAAGAACAACTTGTGGGAGTAGGTTCTTTCCGTCTACCACGTGGATCCCAGGAATTGAACTCAAGCCCCCAGCCTTGAGCAGCAGGCACCTTGACCCCCTTGAGCCATCGTGCCAGCCCTTCTGTTTCATTATTTGAGGCAGGGTCTCTCATTGAACCTGCAGCATGCCATTTCAGGGACTTTGTCTAGCAGATAGTCTCTAGAACCCACCTGCTTCCATCCTCCCGGGGCCGGGGTCTCACTCACGCTCTGCTACACCAGGCTTTTACTGGGTTCTGGGGACATACTCAGGTCCTCATGATGTACAGCAAGCACTGTCCCCACTGAGCCGTCTCCCAACCCCTTAATGCCAGGTTTCCTTGCACTTTTTGTTGTTGTTTGGTTAGTGTTTGGTGTTACACAGTTAAGATCTGTGGTCTAATGACTTTTTTTTTTTTTTTTTTTTTTTTAATCTAGGGAACTGGAGAAGTGGTTCAGAGGTTAAGAGAACTTGCCATTCTTGCAGAATCTGCATTCTTTCTTCAGTACCCACGTGACAGCTCACAATAGAGAGAGGTTAGGACAGAATAATTCAAGATATTCAAGAGGAAAGTGGGGCTCTTCAATGGCCCGCATCTGTTGCGCATGGCTGTGGTTGGGGGAAATGTTGTCATCAGGCACAGATTGGTGACATCCTCTCATCTCTCATGACACTGGCTTCCAATTGAGTGCCAGACTCCTTGACCCACTTCACAGCAGCCACCGTTGCCGCCGCGCATGGGCACAGATGGTAAGAGCTCAGCAGCTGACAACCAACTGCCGAGTGTGTTCTTTCTGCGCCCCAGGGAGCCGAGGATCTGGGATGAGGGGGCTTGTTTGCTGTTGCTAGCCGTACTGGGTCCTGCATGCTCTTCCTCCCCTTCCCTTTGTGTTCCAGTTTAGTGTGTACTCTGGTTCTCTCACCTGAGGGTCCCCTGCCACCATGTGGTCTCTCTGGGTTCCTTTGTGGGGGCAGGGATTGTCCCCCCAAGCAGATCCAAAGTGCAGAGGCACTCTGAATTAGGCATCAGTAGGCATCACTGAACAGGAGCTGTCCCCATAAGAACCCTTGAATGTGTTGCCCCACCGTGACAGTATGCATTCTGTTTACTGCTATAAACAGTGTTGTTAAGTTATGAAAACCCAACAGTTGATTAGAGATGGTTGCCAGTACAGGGAAGTGCATGGTTATGCCACTAGGGGGCAGTGTGGTCACACAGTGGTTTCCAGACTTGGCTGGGCAGGGCAGGAGTGGGGTTACCAGGTCAGGTTGGGCCCAACAGAGCAGGGAATAATGTCTCCCCAACTTCAGGCCAGCATAATCCTAAGAGACCTACTACCTCTGCCTTCCAACCCTGGGATGCAACTGTTCTGACACTCCCGGGATGAGGGACGGAACATTTCCACCATTCTCAGTGGGACCTTCCCTAGAGGGAGTTTCTTCCCCAGGAGGGCCCGGGAAGCCAGTGTGACACCAGGAAAGAACTGATCACACTCACAGGGGTCAGTCACTTTTTGTTCCAAGGCAGTGATTCTCAACCTGTGTGTGGTGATACCTTTCTTGCACAAATAAAGCCTGTCTGGGGGTCAGAGAATGGAGCTTGCCAGTAGCTAACCATAGAGGTCAGGAGGTCTGTACAGACAGACGAGAAGTGACGTAGCTGGGCAGAAACAACAGGAAATCACACTCCCCTCTGCTGAGACACTTAGGAGGTGAGGTGTGCTGTGGCTTGCTCCTTCTCTCTGATCTCTCAGCACTTTCCTCTAAATCTGATTCTGGCCTTTTATTATCTAGACCAATTAAGAGCTCCATTTACACCTGTGGATCATGACCCCCTGGCCAAACCTCTGTCTTCAAAAATATTTACATTCTAATTCATAGTAGAAGCAAAATTACAGTTAATGAAGTAGCAATGAAAATAATTTTATGGTTGGGGGTCACCAGGACATGTATTGCAGGGCCTCAGTGTTAGGAAGGGTGAGGACCACTGCTCTAGAGAGACCAATTATTTCACATCTAAGACTTCTCACAGGCTGCAAGAGGGTACAGTGAGCCCATCTGCGACTGCATCCCATTGCCAGCCTGAGAGAACACCCAAGGATCAAGTCCCAGTGGATTAAGAGCAGGTGGTCTCCATCCTCATAGCGGGCCCCATTCTCACCCTAACTTGGGCCCCGCTATTGATATGAGTTTATTCTTTTTAATGAACAATAAAACACGTAGCATGAAATTTACCATTTGAACCATTTTCAGGTAATCAGCCAAGAAGCAGAAGTTCTTCACATTGCTGTACAATCATAACCACCATTTCTAGAATGCTCTATCACCCCAAACTGAAGCTCTGCCCCCATTAAACAGATAGCTTTTTCCAGCCACCTCTCTGCTTTCTGTTTTTGTGATCTGATGATGACAGGGACCTTATTAATGAAATTGATAGCATCTGTGGTGGTTTGGGTGGTTGGCCACCCATAGACTCATGTATTTGAATTCTATAGGGAATGGCATTATTAGGAGGTGTGGCCTTGTGGGAGGAGGTGTGTCACTGAGGGAAGGGCTTTGAGGTCTCATTTATGCTGAAGACACAGTTTACTTCCTGTTGCCTGCAGATCAAGACTAGAGCTCTCAGCCTTTTCTCTAGCACCATGTCTGCCTGCACGCCACCATGCTCCTTGCCATGACGACAATGGACTGAACCTCTGAAACTGCAAACCAGCCTCAATGAAATGTTTTCCCTTATAAGAGTGGCCATGGTCATGGTGTCTCCCCACAGTGATAGAAACCCTAAGTAAGACAGCATCTTTCCTGTGACTGGTTTGTTTCACTTAGCACAATGTCTTCAAGGTCCTTCCATGCTATAGCTTATACCAGAATGCTTTTCCTTTTTAAGGATGGGTAAGATTCCACTGGGTGGATGGGCTGATGGACTTCACTCTGTTACGAGTAGGTTTTTCCCTGCCGGTCGGTCTGGTCCCACCGCCACGCCAACCCCCAATAACACACAGGGACTCTGTATTTGATATAATTCTGTTGGCCAGTTACTATCATTTCTTATTGGCTAGCTCTGTCTTAATGATTAACCCATTTCTACTTATCTAAGTATTTCCATGTGGTCATCTTATGGGACAGCAGCGGCCCGGCATGCTGTTTTCTTTCGGCTCTCCATGCTGACTCCTTACTACTTCCTCTTTCCTCCTTGTCTCCTAGCCCCACCTATCTTGCTTTCTTATTGGCCAACAGTGCTTTATTTATTAACCAGTATGAGAAACATATTTACAGAATAACATCTCCCATCATCTCCTCTTTTCTGTCTAAAATAAAAACAAGGGTTTTAACCTTAACATAGCAAAATATATCACACAACAGTTATCGAATAAGAATCACAGTTAACAATATTTAGTTCATTAACATTTAGCAAGATTTAAAGAAAATATTCCATCATCTATCCTATCTTTGTGAGTCTAAAGTCCTATATGTAACTTATCTTTAATCCTAACTAAGGAAAACTATAACCATAACTATCTGTCTTCAACTCCTTCAAAGACCACAGAAGGATAATATATAAACTCTAGAAATGACAGAGACAACTCACTGCATGGTCAGTCACCCAAAGTTCTTCTGTAATGTTCCATTTAAGCCCATAGGCCATAGTGTGTCTGGCAAACTCTTCAGCAAAGCAGAAAACTGTTCATGTGTATTGGCAGTTTGTCAGTTATTTTTCTCTGTGTCCTGTAGACTGTCTGGCAGACTCTTCCATGAAGCAGGAATCCTGTAGCACTGTCCATCTTGTATCAGCAGTCACTTTTCTATGGGACCTGCATGTCCAGTTTATACAGCATAAAGTCAAACAGTCTAGACAAGAGCAGTATCTTGCCCATATGGCTAGTTTTGCCATATTGAAAGCAAACTTCATCACGTGCTTCTTCTATGTCCATATTTTTTTTCTGATGCAGGTGGTATTGCCAGGAGCAGTTATGTCTCACTGTCAAGAAAAACCCTAAACCATTTTAAATGCCATATTTTGTAGGTCTTTGAAAGGTTTGAAGAATGTCTATCCATCTCAAATACATCTCTGTATATCTAGAAATCCTAACTAACTTAACACTAAGTTTTGACTAGCATAGGTAACTCTCTATAATGTGTACTAAATTATATATTACATTTTTCAGTGAGTTATATAAACACAGTACCTAAACAAGAGGAGAAATAAACATATCACAAAATTGACCTTAAATTTGTATCCCCATGCTGACCCCTCCTTACTACTTTCTCTTTTCTCTTTGTCTCCTAGCCCCACCTATCTTGCTTTCCTATTGGCCAACAGTGCTTTATTCATTAACCAGTATGAGAACATATTTACAGAATAACATCTCCCATCATCACTCCCTTTATCTATCACCCACAATGGATGCCTGTGGCTATTGCTAATAGTACTGAGTGTTATTTTTCCCCTGTTACCATTGTCAAATTGGTATGAATCACCCTAGTGTTTGGCTTTTTCTGTGTTCCCTCTTGATTAAGCCAACTGTAACACTGCATGTTGATTCTCATTTTCTAGTGAAAACTGCTAGAACCAGCAAGATTCTTCTGCCTGCGGGTACCTGTTACCTGACAAGGATCAAAGAACTACAGTTTCCTATTTCCAAAATACTGTGCCCTGATATTTCACTAGTATTTCTTAGCAATGTTTCCACATGCTGCCCCTTAGGGAATGATTTTTTCTAGTTGTTTTTTTCTGAAATTCAAGGTTGAGATATCCTTGTCAAAGTCTGCACTGGGTCTCTGGTTCAGCACTTTCTTCAGGGTGGAGTAGCTGAGGTTGGATGCAGGCTCCAGGCAGGCCCACTGACTGGGGACACTTGAGCCTGTGAGAGACAAGAACTGGACTACAAAAGGCAGGACAGATGCAGGGACCATAGCTCCTAGGAGCCCTAGGATATGTGATCATATGCTTCATGGCTAGGTTGGGCTGTTTCCAAGATGGAGGAAATGTAAACAAACATACTCACTCATGTTGGGTAGGGTAGGCTGTCCTCTGTTTTGCCCATGTGTACTGAGTGCCTCTAGCTGTCTCCTCTACTCAAGGTTCCCTGTGCTATCTCCTGAGGTGCAACCCAACTGGTGGGGGTCACAGCTGTGGTAGACCGAGCTGGGACCCATGATCACAGAGGTGAGTGATGCTATTCAGTGTCCTCCATTGGCATCATAGGAAGGTGTCCTGCCTGCCTGCCCAGTGTCCTTGAGGCTCTCACCACCCCACAGCCTGAGAGGCCCTGAGCTAATGTGAGTTGCTCATCTGGACACTGAAGGGCCCTCACTCCAGACCTCTGCAATCCTTGTCTTCTGAGCCCCCACGACCAAGACAGGTGGGGAAGGGCAGGGCATGGAAGAGGCATGGCAATGGAGAAAAAGCCAGGCAGAGGCAGTCCGTTCACACTGCCTCAGCAACCTGGCTCCCAGATATTTCAGGGCGAGTGGACGAGATGAGAGTGGTAGAGGTACTGACTTCCAGCTCTTTTGTGGGCCGGGACCCAAGGACAATCCTTCAAAGGGCATAGGCCATGGTAAAGAGCCCCAGAGCACACAGGCACTGGTGGAGGAGTTCACAGAACTGGGAAGCAGGGCCAGGGACTTGGGGAGCCAGGAGGAGCAGCTACAGAGGAGATGCTACGGAAAGAGTTGGGAGTGATAGGGTTCTACCATGTAGGGAGAAGTCTTTAGGGCTCAGTGCCCATGATCCAAGCATCACACGGGCATCCCCAGCTGGGAATGCAAACTGACAGGCATACTGCAGGCAGCCAGTGAGGGGCATAGGCCTTGAGAGGGAGTCAGGCCCTGACAGCCACCTTCAACATCTGCCATGTCCATGTCATTCCCAACTTGTTTCCAGTCTGAGATTCTTGGATGTAAAGGCTGACTTTTTACTAATTAAGAGTTTACAATTAGTTAAAACTAATTAAAATGGATTAAATTTGTACTAATTAAAACTAATTGAATTCTTTTTGAAATGCTGCACAGACTAAACCAAGCGATGCCCAGCCTCCTACTAGTGGATGTGCAGGAGCCTCTGGGATGTACCAGTGGGGACAGTAGGGACAGTGATGATGGCCTGGGTGAAGGTGGCTATGGGGATGGCTTCTTGCTAAGCTGTCTGTCAATTCTGCTATTACACAGGTATACTCAGTGGGAATGTAAGCCTTGAGCCCACCTTGTGACTGGTTCTGAGGTGTGGCTGGCCACCTCCTCTCTGATTTTGTCCCAGGGAAGAAGGACAAACTTGATTCCGTTGTCACAGTGTTGGGGACTCCTGAGAGGATGCGCAGAGGGCTGGGTGGGCAAGTCCACCAGGGTTCATTCAGCAGGCTGGCAAGTAGAGGAGCCATGCTCTGGTGACTGTCATGCTTGGGTGTGGGGCGGTTGACCTGGGCTTGACTGTGTTATAAAGTGGCCATTGCTGGTGGCCCTGGGCTCTCTTCCATTCACCCACCACAAGCAGCCTTCACCCATCCTCCTGTGCCCAGGACTTTGGGCTAGTGGGACTATCTGGACTGTTTTTTTTTTTTTTTTCATCCCATCCTCCCTGTCTTTCCAAAGAGTAGGAACCCCAGGCTTAGCTTGGCTGCTGGTCTCTGAGATGGGCCAGCTATACAAGGGTGGGAGTGAGGCAGGGCTGTTCCAGGCATCTCCATGGTGGACTACCCTCTGCATTGCCTAACTAAACAAAACTCCTACTCTGGCTTCCATGAAACCAGCCACACTCTAGGCACTTGATTGCTGCATTTGGACAATGAATACTCAACTCCCATTGTCCAGGGAGCCCTCAGGTAGCACTGACCCAGAGAGTCCCCACAGCCTTCCAGACACACCTCTATTGAGTATCATAGGGATTTGAGCCTGGGGCAGCTGCCTCTGCCCACCTGTCTGCCTGTAGGTGCTCCTTCTGGGAAGAGCACAGATACAGTATGAGGCGAGCAGAGAAGACAGGGGGATGATGGTGCCCCAACATGAGGTGTGATTGGAAACTGATTTCTTAGCCTCGATCGGTACTGGGCTGCAGATTGGGGTATCCTCAGAGTGAAGTGGAAGACTGCTGGTCAAGAGACAGGACTCTGGGAAAACAAGAGTAAATGCATAGCTGGCAGAGACACAGGAAACACTCATAAAAAGGTTGAAATACTTAGAAATAAATGTAGAAAGATGGATCTGAGGATCTGAGATATGAGGGATCTGCTGAAATAATGGAGGTCTTGTCCCAGCCTGGGCAGCACTCCCTGCAGTCAACTTTCTTGTCCCATGGGTAGATGGAGACAGCCCATGAGGCTGCAGCAGAAGGCAGTGAAGGCTCTGGGTTTGTCAGTGTGGACAACTCCCCATTGCATGTCTAGGAGAAGGGGAATAGTGATAGAAATGTGTTTGTGTGTGTCTGTGTGTCCACCAAAATGTGTTTGTGTGTGTCCGTGAACAAGAGGGTCAGTGAACAAGAGGGAACACACACACACACACACACACACACACACACACACACACACACTCACACACACACACACACACTCTCTCTCTCTCTCTCTCACTCACACACACACACACACACACTGGAAACAAGGACAGTAGCTTCCAGAGTTTGAAAGATTTTATTCAGATTGCTTTGTTTTGGAGGTGGCCTTACTATGTAGTCCAGATTGATCAGGAACTCACAATGATCCTTTTAGGTGCTGGGATTATAGGTGTGAGCCATCGTGGCTGGATTTTTCCAGGTAAATTTTAAAGTCTTTGTTCTACTAAATGGATAGTTTATTTGCATAATTCAAAGGTTAAAGAAAAGCACAAACCCACACACAGTGCAAAGTCTCCTGCCCATACCCTGTGCCTAGTGTGGATAGTTTCCCATCTGTAGCTCCCATTCAGAGAAACATGTGGCCTGTGTAGAGCAGAATCCAGGAAGAGCTCCCAGATAGAGGGTTCTATGTATGAGTTCCAGGTCAAGGTACACAAGTATAAGCTACCAGGCAGTCTGGCCAGTACATAGTATCCTTCTATACATATACATAGTATCCTTCTACACACACACACAGACACACACACACACACACACACACACACACACACACAGACACACCCCCACACCACACCATACCACACCATATACACACAGCACACACACCACATCCCCATACCCACACACCACACACACACACACACACACACACACACACCATATACACACACACCACACACACACACCACACCACACCTCCCCCCACACACACACACTGCACAGCTGGCCAGCAGCACTGTTGAGTGTTTTCACTTAACATCTTGAAGATTGTTTCCACACTAGCACACAAAGCACTTCCATGCTCTTTTTTAACAGCAGTGAGGAACAAATTGCCTGAATATTCATGGCTTCCCTCACACACCAGGATATTTATAAGGTAAATTGCTAGACACAGAATTACTGCCTTCATGGATGGAGGCAAGGCAGAAATATGTTTAACCCCATCATTCTACAGCCCATGTTTCCCACCATGGGGTAGCACCCACCCTGTGTTCCATAGCTAAGCCCACCACAAGTGAGATCAGTATTAGGCTAATGAGAAAGAAGGGACGTTCTGGAAGAGGAAGTGAGGGGACCACCATGGCATTGAGTCAACTGCTCTGAGGCCTGGCTTCTCAGACTGCTAAATGACCACAGCCTTGCTGCTTGGTGGCTGCGTGACAGAGACCCCAGCTCTTCCTGTCAGTCTGAGATCTCCTGTGCTTTGGGATGTCTTTGATTCTCAGCCTCTCTCAGAATCGAGAGAAGAAAGAACAAAAGATAGGAAGTGGTTGAACTCAACTCCCTCCCAACGTTACTATTGCCATGCTTGTCTGCAACATGTAGAGAAGGTGACACTAGCCAGTCTTGTGCAGTAGAGCAAGCTCAAGGCCTGAATGAAATGGCCTCAGACACAAGACTAAAGTAACAAGGAGGGACAGGTTGAGACTTTAGCCCCTTTGCTGAGGCGTTAGGCATGAGGAAATCAGACTCCAGTTAGAGCAGATCTCTGTGTCTGCCCTCATATGTAAAAATGACATCACAGTCCCCTTTCCCAGGCTTGTACCACTAGGTCACTAAATCAGAACTGAGGCCAGATGTGGAAGATATACTTCCAAACACACACCCCAAGTCCAGCAAGACTCCCTCTGTTCTACAAGGAAACTTCAGAGCTCCACAGCTGCACCTAGATCACACACAACACACAGATCACACACCTTGGAGGGAAGTCCTAGTAATGACAGGGAGTTGGTCTTCCGGAGGGTTTTAGAAGACAATTCTGAGATTCTCTACCCCGGCTGAGGGACGGACAACTATAGATTCTGAACTCAAATTCCTCAAATAACTGAAGGTGGAGTACTTGGAACTGTGTTGGGGACCTGGGTGTCAGAGAAATGTGGCTTTGCCCTTCCTGGTGGTGGTGGTGGGGAATAGCTATAGATCAGGATAAACCAGGCCATGAAAGGCCTGAGCTCTTTGAGGATTGGTGTTCTCCGGCTGGGGACATAGAGGTAGAAGCCTGAGAGACAAAGATGCTGAAGTCATAGGTAGACACTCGTAATTGGATATTAGACATAGGCCCACAGGCCACAACCCCAGAGCACCTAGGTAACAAGAGGACCCTAAGAGAGACTTATGTGGCTCTGTCTAGGAAGGGGAAAAAGACAAGATCTCCTGAGTAAATTGAGAGTGGTGGGGGGTCAGGGGAAGGATAGAAGGAGAGAAGGGAGGAGGGAAGGAAAGTAGGGAGAAACATATAGCTCAATTTAAAATTTTCAATAAAATGAAAGAAAAATAAGGTCCATAGCAAGGTAACAGAGTTAATATGCAAGTGAGAAGCAGACAGGATTGATGAGTCTGTGTTCTTCAGGGGGTGAATACCAAGCCTTGCTCTGAGCGTGTTCATGCTGAGAGGCTGTCGTCTGAAGACTGAGAAAGGAGGAATAGAGCAGCTGAGGGACCTGGACACCTGCAGCAGGAGCCAGGCCTGCAACCCAGCTGAGCTGGGCTTACTGTGTGCTTCCTTACATCCCATGAAAATGATACCCATCTATGCCTTTTTTGGGGGGGGCAGGGTTTCTCTGTGTAGCCCCTACTGTTCTGGAACTCACTCCGTAGACCAGGCTGGCTTCGGACTCAGAGATCCACCTGCCTCTGTCTCCTGAGTGCTGGGGTTAAAGGTGGGTGTCACCACTGCCTGGCTGCACTGTCCTGATTGTCCCAATAATCAGGAGCCCCAGAGGACTCAAGAAAACAGTGGACACCAGCAAGTGTCAGTGCGAAACATTCTGCAACAGACTGGTCAAGGTCATCAAACACAAGGAGAGTGTGAGAAAACTCACTGCCAGGAAGGCCCCGAGGAAAGGGTGTTCATGTGTGAGGAGAGGCAAATGCCTGTGGAGGCCACAGGTCAAGTTTGAGTGTTGTTTCTCAGGAGCCTCAGTTTTTCTGAGGCAGGGTCTCTCACTCTCCTGGAACTTAGCAATTATGCTAGCCTAGCTGCCAGCAAGCACCAGGAATCTGCCTGCCTCCACCTCCCCAGTCCCAGGATTTCAAGTGTGAGCCATCCGCTTCCTGGGATTTTTACGTGGATTCTGTGGACCAAACCCAGGTCCTCAAGCTTATGTAGTGAACACTGTACCACTGAGCCATCTCCCTACCCATGATGTCCATTTTAACGATGGTTTTATAAGAGCTGACATGTTAAACTGTATTTTAAAAGTATTTGCAAGCTGGGTGGTGGTGGCAGCTCATGCTCTAAATCCCAGCACCCCAGAGGCAGAGGCAGGTGGATCTCTGTGAGTTCCAGGCCAGCCAGAACTACACAGAGAAACCCTTTCTTTTAAAAAAAAAAAACAAAACAAAAGGCTCCAAAAAACAAAACAAAAAAACAAAAACAAAATGCCCCTTTGTAGTTCACAATAAAGATGTGGGAGACAGAAGATACTGGATATAAGGATTTAGAGGCAAATTATGATATAGTGATGTTTCCAGAACCATAGTACTTGGCTATTTTCTGTCCCTCACAATATGTTCATTTTCTTTCTGGATTTTAATTATTTTTAAAATCATTTTATCTTATGTATAGGGGCATTATGTCTGTGTGTATGTTTGTGTAATATGTGTGTTCTTGGTGTCCATGGAAGCCAGATTCCCTCCACCTCACCCCCAAAACAGGAGCTGTAGACAGTTGGGCACCACCATGTGGGTCTTGGGAATTGAACTGGGTCCTCTGCAAGAGAAGTATTCTTAACTGCTGAGCCACCTCTCCAGCCCCTCTTTCTACCACTGGAATGGCCAGGCTTTGTCCCCTCTCCTTACACAGCCTATAGTTCAGGTAGAGTGGAACAGGGGCCGGAAGTTGGGTGCATTTGCTGATGTCTGCCTTTGAATGTGTTTGGGTTTGAAAACAAACTCCGAGTTGCTCACTCCCTTGGCAGACCCAGGGTAGGTGCCTGGTAGACGGCTTGGAAGGAGGACCGTAGCCTGTAACAAAACCTAATGGGGGTGACCAGGCTGGGTCCCCACCAGTGGCACACTGACGGAAATTTCCAGAGATATTTCTACCTCCCTCACATCTTTAATTTTTCAAATGGACCTCTCTCCAGTTGCCAGGTTAGCTCTGCTGCCAAGGCCAAGCGAATGCTGGCAGCTCCCCAGGGAAGTATTTTAATCTCCAGCATCAAACCAGACCCCTCTTCCATCCGCCATCTGCCTGTCTCCAGCCACCTCCATCTAGGGAAACCAGGATGGGGCTGAGGGCCTAATCGGATCACAGCTCCGAGCTGTGCACTAATCAGATTGCTCTGCAGCCTGGCCTTGCCAGGGGAGCCTTCAGACTCCAGTCTGAGCCTGCTCAGAGTGCACGCCCTCCTCCCATCTCAATTGGAAAGGAGTGGAGGTGAGTCTAGCATCTCAGGACTGCTCAGAGGTTTGCCTTAATGCAGTTTGCTTGGGGTAAAATCTGGCCCCTGTCTGACCTTGAGAAGGCAAAGCATTCTCTCTGGGTCCAGCCTCCTGTACCCTGTAGTCAGTAAAGAAATCCCTTTCAGGCCATCATTCTTGAGCCCTCTTGGTATTTTTATAAGGTTGTAAACAGCCAACCATCACATTCCTCCCGTGTCAAGTGGCATCTTTCCCGGTCCTGCTGTTTTGCTTCCAGGGAGAACAGGTCAAACTTCCCCAGAGCAAGCTGTGCAGCTGGGTCAGAGGTCAAAGCTAGCCATTTGGCACATGCAGAACAGACTGCCAGGGGGATTGTAAGGGAGGCAGGGGCCTTGGCAAGAATTCTGGGTGTGGGTTTCACAGCAGCTCTGATTCAGGGAAGGGCTGAAGCTGAGGGAGGGAGCCCAGGTAACACCACCCAGCTGGCCCACTGACTAGGAGCCTACAGTGACTGCTTTCTTATTTGGGGATGGTAAGCAGTCTGGGAGTGATAGGCCAACTGTGGCTGTCCTTCCATCTCATCCTTCTCCTGCTTTGTTTGCCTGGCTGCCCATCTTCTCCCAGGCAGAGTCACCCTCCATAAGTGGAGTGTCTCCCCTGGTAATGTGAAACCACAGAGCCCAGCCCTTACTCAGGTCCTATTCTGGAGCAGGTAAGCCACTTCTGCCCCCAAGGCAGCCACTTCTGTCCCCAAGGCTGTTTCATGGCCTGTGTTTGGAAGTCAAAGATGGAAGTTCCTCCTCTTTCTTGGATGGCTTTGAGTATGGGTATGAAGTCTGAAATGCTAACACTACCTTGATGCCATAAGGGAGGCTCCCCTGAGGGTATGTTTTATGGAACACTGCCTACTAGAGAAATGAAACTGGAACCCAAATATCTCAGAACCCATCTGTTCCCTTCTTGATTATCTAGACTTGAGTCAGTGTTCAGACCACACCACGGTTTGGACCTGCAGCTCTATCATTCTTAAGCCTTGGGGTCCATTGTTTACCTTCAGGGAAATAAGTAAATGGCTTGGTTTCAAAAGGAGAGTAAGGAAGAAAATAAAATAAATGCCCATCTAAGGCAGTTTGCTGTGGACACCCTTGACATTGGAGGCTACCTCTGAACGGTCCTGATGGTGTCTTCTCACACAGCAAAGCCTACGGAGCCCTTAGTTGCTGAAGTTATCTTTCTTTATGGCATCATAATGGTGTAATACAAGGCCATGTGGGAGTGCTGTTTTGCACTCATCACTGTGGGACCCCTGTGGGCAGTAGCCATTGAAACTGTGCCTATCTCCATCCTGCAGAGATGGAGACCCATCTGAGGACACTGAGCTGTTGCTGATGTCCCCAGTGGGAAGGGCAAGATGGTAGCCCTGAAACTCTAAGCTCAGCCACTTTCCTGGGCCTGCCCCCCTCCCCATCTCTCTTCCCCTCTCCCTCCTCCCACACTACCTCCCCAGCAGGTGCACGTTGTGAAGAGAGAGTGGGCAGGCTGGGCGTAGCTGTTTCAGTAACCATTTTTTCTCTCCTTCTGTGTTTTTCCCCTTCATGGGTCACACAGAATAGTTTTGAAATCTATATTCCCATCATGCATTTGTTTCTCCCTTTGACTTTTTAAAGCATCATCATAAACATTTCATTGTGCATCAACAGATTCTGCTTTTTTCTGTGACAGGGGAAACCCTGTCACAAAGTCAGCTTTTTTTCCCCTATTTTAATTGTTTTTAAGTTTTCAAAGAATGGCTATCCCTATGTGTGTCTTCTCTCATGATTTTTGCCACCTCTGTTTATTTTTCATGTGCAGCTTGTTCTCCAGTTCACAGATCAGACTCGTGACTGTTTCTAACCCGCCTTTTGCTGTGAGAGGAGGAGACATGGGAGAGTTGCTCTCAGGTTTCTGGAACCCTCCTGGGTGCCCACCTTCTGCCCATCTCGTTCTTTTTGTGACTTCCTGCTACAGCCTCATTGGGCAGAGCCCGGGTTCTCCCATTGTTCTCTTTCCTGCCTCTGAGCTCTTCTGGGTGAGTCATCCTCCCTGTCCTTCCAGGCCTGAGGATGTGCAGAGCCTTATCACCCCTAGCCTCTGTCTCCCTGCCCAGCAAACTCCAGCAGTGCCTGAATCTTGTGACCTGGCTCTGGCCAGATCACTGAACTGGCTAAGTCTCCTCTTCTTCAGCAACTTCTGTCTGCCTCAGGAGTCTGGGGCTTTATCCACATGGATCTGGGGAAAAGCCTGTCCTGTGTGATGGGTGATGTCTTTACAGGGTCAAGAAATTGAAGAAATGAGCTAGAAATCCCAGGATTTGTCCAGGATATTTTACAGGCTCCCATCTACATCACAGCCTCCACCAGCCCCCTCCCCCATGCCTGCCCAGTTCCTGGCTGCCCTCCCCCCACTCCTGTCTTCATGTTTACCCTTCCTTCGTCCATAAATTAGGCTGTTCTTGGTGGGGATGGGATCCCCAGTTGCTGGAGCTCCAATAGGGTGATGGAATGCTCCAACCTCACTGAGTTCTGTGAGGAGACCTGGGGGTCTCTGAGAGTCACTATAGCCCACTGGAAGCTATGGTTAGGCTCCCTGATCTCTCTCCAGGTTCCATGTTTCCAGGTAGAGCCTGTGAGTGAGGCCTGTGTGTGTGTTTGTCTGTGTTAAATTTGTCTCAGTGGGTACTTACAGAGGGGTTCTTTCTTGAGAACAGTTGCTAATGGTCACATGTTTAGGGTTTTGTGGAGGATGTGTGCATGTGTGTGTGTGTGTGTGTGTGTGTGTGTGTGTGTGTGTGCATGTGTGCAGTGTGTGTGTGTGTGTGCATGTGTGTGTGTGTGCATGTGTGCATGTATGTGTGTGTTTCCATCCATCCCCTGACTCCTTTATTTATTTCTTTCTTCCTTCCTTCCTTTCTTCTCTTCCTTTCCTTTCTTTCTTTCTTTCTTTCTTTCTTTCTTTCTTTCTTTCTTCCTTCCTTCCCTCCCTCCTTTCTTTCTTTCTTTCTTTCTTTCTTTCTTTCTTTCTTCCTTCCTCTCTTTCTTTCTCTCTCTTCTTTCTTTCCTTTCCTTTCTCTTTCTTCTTCTTTCTGTCTTTCTTTCTTTCGTGGCAGGAGAAAGCCACAAAACACCTGTTGCTGGTTTCACATGCTGGAGCCTGAGGACATTTGACTGTGACAGTTGTCAGCCACATGGTGAGGGCCAGGGGTGGCTTTTGCTGACCTCCCTGTTTAATGGAGGGCAGCAGAACTGAGTGGCAGTCCGTAGGCTCCCAGGTACTGACCCAGCAATTGAAGGTACTATTGCCCAGAGTCAAACCAATGTAGAGGGCCTCCCAGTCCTGTCCAGGAAGGGTGAAAGGACCTGTCTTGGGGGACACACAACTTGGGGATAGGCTTTGTGTCCTATAGCCAGGGTCCCCACCTCATATCTGGTGATAGACACACACCCCTCTTGTTGGTTCCCCCACAAGAGTCTAGCAGGAGGCTAGGTTCCATGTCAGGCTGTTCTCTACTGCAGGGTCAAAGATTCCGTGACAGACAGGGTGACTATCATGGGGCCTCTTCTGTCACGGGGCATTTTCTGATTCTGTTTTAGGGTTGGTGAGATGGCTCAGTATGTGCATGTTCCTGTCACCGAGTCCACATATTCTGTGGAACAGGTGCCCACACAAACGCACACATGGCCAGACACATGCTTACCAACAGGAAGTATAATATAAAGTCTTACCGTGATGCTTTGGGGGCAGGAGATGCACCTCATTTGGTTAGGTGTTTGTCTCACATTGCAGTAGACCAAGGGTTTGATCCACACACATCATAAACTAGCTGTGCTGGCTGGTTTTAGGTCAACTTGACACAGGTATAGATAGCAGAGAGGAGGGAACCTCAATTGCAAAAAAAAAAAAAAAAAAAGCTTCTATAAGATCAGGCTAAGGCATTTTCTTAATTAGTAATTAATTAATTGTGGATGGTGCCACCCTTGGTTTGATGGTCCAGCCAGTAAGCAGCATTTCTTCATGGCATCTGCTCTGTTTGAGTTCCTGTCCTGGCTTCCTTCAATGATGGACTCCAGTGTGGAAGTGTGAGCCAAATATATCCTTTCCTCCCAGACCACTTGCTTTTTGGTCATGGTGTTTCATTGCAGCAATAGAAACCCTAACTAGGAGGTGTATGCCTAGATTCCTAGCTCTTGGGAAGTGAAGGCGGGAGGGTAAGAAGCTCAAAATTATCTTCAGCTCCATAACAATCTTGAAACTAGCTGTGGGAACATGAGACCCTGCCTCAAAAACATCACAGTACAGTCAACCCCTCGGTGTTTAGTAGGTTAGTGATTATCTAAAGAGACTATCCAGCTGGCTATAAACACTACTGAGAACCGTCTATCCTCAGAGCAGCAAAGGGCCACATGGAAGCTAAGCTTTCAAGGTGGGACTTCTGCCTGAAAGAAGCACCTGCCAATGCCTGGGCCCCATGAGGAGCCAAGGGGTCCTTTCTCTAACAGGCACCTCGAAGATATGCTGGAAAGGTGGGAGGAGCTTTGGAGAAGCAACTCTGTACCCTGGTTGATCAGAATGGTCCTCAATACATTCTTTTTCTGGAACACAGGTTCGCCATGACACCAGGGAGTCCACCTGGGGGCCAAGATGAGGCTGAGGAGCTCCAAGAGATGGTTAGTGGAAATTTGGTTCATGGGACTTGAGGTGATATTTATCAAAAAAGTTAGTTGGTTCATCTTGAAATGCACAGCTGTGAGGATGTCTGCCTGCCACTGCTGTTGTAGCTCAGGTGCAGGCCCTTCCTAGGCCACTCCTATGCCACCTGCTCTGTCCTCCCAGGTTCTTGTGGCCCATGGTTAAGCTTTCTGTTCATCACAGTCTGTGTCAATTTTAGGGAAGAGGCGATAGGTAGTCTGCAGCTTTGGTGTAACGTGAAAGAAGCTGCCATCGTTGAGGCATCATTGAGTATGACCTGTTGAAGTTCATGTCTCACCTGTCCCACCCTAGGCTATTGCAGGCTTACCTCCTGCCCACCTCATCCTCTCCTTACTTCAGCTAATTATTCTTCTACCTGGATAGGAGTCATGCATAGGCTAGCAACCTCAAACCCCCTGGGGTCCAAGGCCTAGAAACTGTCCAAGGGCTGTCGAAGCAGAGACTTAGTGCTTTGAGCCCTGACATCTGGGGGGACCTGTTATTCTAGGACTTGGAGCTGTATTACAGTGGCCTCAGCGGGTGTTGTCATCCTCAGGCCCCAACAGCTCTAAAAGCAGCAGCAAAGAGCACTATGCATCAGCAGGTGGCAATGCAGAGTGTTGCAGCATCCAATCTCTCTGTTTGTTCCACATGGACAATTGGTCCAGACCTGGACTAGCTGAAATCCTTGATTTTAAGCTGGCCTCTCCCTAGAGCTTTCCCAAAACGAGGGTCCTCAGTTGCATGTGTTAGACTCTTCATGGCCCTTTTCTCCATCATCGATGCTCCCTGTCATTTCTGACCTGGCTGCTCTCTGAGACACCAGTTGCCCTCTCATTGCTCCTGCCCGTGCCCCCGACACTGCTGCTGGTGCTGCCCCTGAGATGCTGGCTCAACCCACTCTACTAATGATATGGACCAAAAGTAGGCAAGTAGATCATTCCAGAAAAGCCTTTCAAGGACCTAATGATGTAGCAGCAAGAAACAGCACAAGAGGGGTCCTACGAGCTGGCTCAAAAAGTGAGCCAGACAGCTTGCTGTTTGTTTTCACCAGCTTTCCACTGGGACCAGAGAAGCGCTCTCTGCTGTTGGCCTGGGTGAAGATGGTGGTGGGCTCATGGAGCAGGGCTTTTGAAACTTTTTCTACTAATGACGTTTCTCTCTCCCTCTTTCTCTCCCCTCACCACACACCCACGGAAACAGACACATACAGACTCACACACACACACACACATACACACACACAGACATAGACATAGACACACACACAGACACAGACACACAGAGACATAGACACCCACACCCACACACAGACACACAGAGACATAGACACACACACACACACACACATACAGAGACAAGACATAGACACACACACAGACACAGACACACAGAGACATAGACACACACACACACAGACACACACACACAGATACACACACACACACACACACACACACACACAAAGACATAGACTCTCTTGCTCTTTCTCTCTCCCTCTTTCTTTCTCCCCCCACACGCACACCCACAGAAACAGACACACACAGACTCACACACACATACATGCACACAGAGTCATAGACACACACACAGACACAGACACACACACACACAGAGACACAGACACATACACACACAGAGAGAGATACACACACAGACACACAGAGACATAGACACATATACACACACAGACACACACAGACACACATACACACACAGAGACACACACATACACACACAGAGAGACACACATACACACAGAGAGAGACACACACACAGACACACAGAGACATAGACACAGACACACACACATATACAGAGACATAGACATACACACACACACAGACACACACAAAGACATAGACTCATAGACACATACACACACACACACACACAGACACACACACATACACACAGAGACATAGGCACAGACACACACAAACATATACAGAGACATAGACATACACACACAGACGCACACACATACACACACAGAGAGACACACATACACACAGAGAGAGACACAGACATAGACACACAGAGACATAGACACAGACACACACACATATACAGAGACATAGACATACACACACACACAGACACACACAAAGACATAGACTCATAGACACATACACACACACACACGACACACACACACAGACACACACACATACACACAGAGACATAGGCACAGACACACACACATATACAGAGACATAGACATACACGCACAGACGCACACACATACACACACAGAGAGACACACAGACACACAGAGACATAGACACAGACACACACACACACACATATATACAGAGACATAGACATAGACACACACACAGACACACACAAAGACATAGACTCTCTCTCACACACACATACACACACACACACACACACACACACACACACACACACACACACACACACACACACCACAAAGAACCCAAATGAGAAAGGCTTACCAGGACCCTGTTTAAGGTCCCACCAAGTTACCTCAATCTGAGTGTATAGGTATATTCAATAGGTAGACAAGTCAAACATGTATCTGCAGGTGGTGGCATATGCCTCTAATGTTAGCACTCCAAAGGCTGAGGCAGGTGGATCTCTGCAAGTTCAAATCCAGCTTGGTCTACATAGGAAGTTCCAGGCCAACCAGGGCCACATAAGTGAGACCCCCATGTCATAAAACAAACAAAAAAGTCAAACATGTACTGATTAGAAATCACAAATTATATTTTGAAGTGACTTTTGTATATATATATATATATATATATAGTTTAAGACATAATATATTATATAATTATATATATAATTTAAGAATTTATTAAAGAAGAAAGAAAATTTACATGCTGAGATGGTGTACTCATTTATTCCTGTGTAAAGAACTGTTGACATGGCTAGTCCTGCTACCTCCTGCTTTGGCACATCTTACTTGCTTGAGCTGCTGGTCCCACTGGCTTGTCTGGGCTGATGGCTGGACCCTGTGGACAGCTCAGTATCATCTGCCTTTTTCCTGATTTGTATCTTAAATGCAGAAGTGCCATGGCTCCCAGCCCTGAACACTGCATTACGTGGCCTGTCCTGGCTCCATTAGCTAATTATGCTTCTTATCATCTTTCATTTGTAGAAATAGAATTTGGCTGGATTCTCCAAGCTCTCTCAAGTCACAGTGACTCTCTTGTCCCTCATTTGTCTTCACTGTTGACAACAGTTCTTGTCCCAGGCTTCTTGGCCCCACCCTGTTCTGCCCCTTCCTGGGAAGGATATGATTGCCCTTGACTTGTGAGTTACTGCTCTTATATTTGTGAAAAAAAAAAAAACTTGACAGAAGGCACACCCCACCATGATGGGGAAGGCGTGGTAGGATGGCTCACATCATAACATCTAGGAAGTAGGGAACATATCTGCACTGTGAGATTTCCCCCCTCTTTTTTATTCTACCCAACCCCCTAAGCTATGGAGGTAGGATATCCAGGGTAGATATCACTTACTCCTTTCTAGAAATACTTTTATTGATACTTCTAGAAATGCGCCATATTAATCTCCTAGATGATTCCAAATGCAGGTAAGCTAACAGAAAAGATTAACCACTGTAGCATAGCTCAGCTCCAGCCCTGAAATAAGGGACTAGAAGCAGAGCAGCACCTAGGTTCCTTGGGTAACCATCCGAGTCTTTGGACTTGTTCAGCCCGATGCGAAATGAGGCAGAAGCTTCCTAGCTTAGGCTCCTGGCTTTCATGAGCCAGTGACCTGCAAGTTGGGCTCACAGTGTAGGAACTATGAGGCCACCCGACAATCCCTGTGATGTATGGCCATTTTCCTCAGGGGGAGATGTTCCCAAGTACCCTCCAAGCTGAGCCAGGGAATTCTAGGGTTACTCATCAGGTGACAGTTACCATCTGGGGGATACTCTTACTGGTCTGCTTCTCCATTCCAGTGTCTTTCCATCTGGATGGACTTGGGTGTGTCTTCATAGAATACTGGAAAGCAATCTATCTTCCAACAAATGCCTTTTGAAGATAATGATTCCTCCAAGTTGAACTTGCCTTGCTCCCAGGAGGACCTATCAGGAAAGGGTTGCTGACCCAGTGTATTTGTGTATCTATTTCTTAGTCCAGGATAGACCAGGCCTATTGGCCTGGGATGTTTGTGATCTCACCCTCCTAAGTCCTTCCTTCAAGAGCCTGGCCTAACATCCTTATCACACATTCACACCCTTAAGCTTTGTAGCCTTGTCTAAGAGATCATGCCAGAGTTGGTGCCTCAGTGCTTCCTATGGGATGACTGCTTTCCTAAGAAACCAGGAAGGCAGCTGGCAGCAGTGAGAAGGCTCTGTCCTCTGGGGGCTCAGATAAGGTTAGTGAGAGGACAGACTCGGCAGACTATTGGAGGAAACTTCCAGATGGCAGAGGGGTAGCAGACAGGTCCCACACCCAGTTAACACAGGCCTGTGTTACCAGGATACTTATCCCCAGCAGGACAGAGGTGGCCCTGTACTTATGACCCTAGGGGCAGTAAATCTCTACCGTGTGACATGATGCTGTCCTGTAGACACTTCTCAAGGTCCTCAAGACTCACTATGGGATAAAGCTCTTATGGGTCTCCTCCACCAGCTGTCCCTATGTCCAAAGTCTCTCTGAGGCTTGCAGAACAGGGACTAGTCACCTGGGCTTTGCTCACATGGCCACTTGGCTTGCCTGTGTCTCCCCCTGGACTAGGGAGTAATTTTCATCTTTTTGCTGAGAAGAAGGAGGACCTAGGGGATTCCTGGTGTGATTCCACTCTTCTTGAGCTCTTTTCAATCAGAATAGGAGATATTTATCAAGACACATAAGCTTTGAGCTGCTCTGAGAACCGCAGGACCCTCACTGATGGGCAATGAAGCTACAGGTTAAGTCCATGACCTCAGGAGCTCCATGAGAAGAGCCATTTCTGACTTGATGGTCCCCTCCTTCCAGAGGAGTATGAAAAAATTCTGTTTTCCAAATGTGTTGATAAAGAGAACGGTGTGTTAATATTATATGTGAAATAATCTCTTTGACCTCAATGCTTTTTTTCTTTTCCCATCTTAAAATGTTAATAGTAATTGCAACTCTTAGGAGAGCATGGTGGCAAAGGTAGTGGTGAGATCTTGGAGACAATTTAGGTGAGAAATGGGACATGGGAGCTTCAGAATTCACATAGGAAGCAAGACACACAGCATAAGTGTGTGGGGAAGACTGGCAGGCCAGTGTGACCCATAGAGGGCGTTAGTTCCCAAGACTTGCTTCCACATGAGGTACTAACCCTCACCTAGGATCGAGAGATCTCTGTTTGGACCTGTTGTTGGTGGGCAGTGGCAACCTCCAGGGTGTGTGTCTGCTTGAATGTCAGTGTCCCTGTGTCTATCCTGTGACCCGAGGCAGACCCATGACTGCTTCTACAGTGAGTTATCAATTGGAAGACACTTCTCTGACCCGATGACTGGCTGGCTGTTTGTGCCTGTGTTTCTTTCTTCCTCGTCGTCACTGTTGCATCTCAAGTGTTCCCTGAACACCTGCCAGAGTCCACCCCAACCATGATACATCAGTGGTGCCTTAAACCCACTCATTCAGACATGTTCGTGTCTACCCATGACTGCAGCCATGGGAGGAAGGAGAGGAGAGAGGGTCACAGTCCTGTGCAGATCCCAGGGGACACCGTGCTTGCTTCTGGCCTCTGGCCCAGCTGAGTAGCATCATCACTTGGCTCCAGGCCACTCTGCGGACTCTCTGGGCTTCTGCAGCTTCCTTCTCAAGGGCAGCCATGGGTGCTGTTTTGGAGGTGGCACGACCTTGAGTATGTGTGAAAGCTCCTGTACGCAGCAAAGTTCTGCCCCAGGTGGAGGGAAGAGGGGAAATGAGCAGTGGATGAGGATGCTTCTGTTCTGGAACATCTTCAGAGATCCTTTGGGAATAGATTGCAAACCATGGGCACCAGTGACTATCACAGTGGGAGATAGAGCCTCAGCCTTATCAAATCTTTGTCCAGCTCCTCCTATGAGCCAATGCTCATTCAATCCTCATCTACTCATTCATTCATTCATTCATTCATTCATTCATCCATCCATTCATTCATATACATTCATTCACTCATTCATTTACTTACTAATTCACTTATCCAATCATTCATTCACTCAGTTTTTTTCATTCTATCATCATGCATCCTTGGGGTTGCCCTGTATTGAGGCAGACACATATGAAATACAAATGACTCAAGCACATGAGTAGTAGTTCAAGATGGGTTCCTGTCTGTTCAATGTCCAGTGTGGGGAGTACCTCAACCCCTCTTCATCTTGCCTATCCTCTCTGTGTTGCTGAGAGAAAGTGGGCAGAGCTTAGTGGAGCCAGCTGCTTTAAGAGGTGTTAGATGTTCACAGAACATTTTCTCCTGTAAGGTCTGTCATGTTTTGGTACATATTTCAGTTTCATAATAAATAGACGGATGCTCAAATACTGCATAGCTTCTCTCCCAAAGATAAACTTTGTGTAATTATTTCTGTCGTCAACGTAAGTTGACACAGTAATTGGGAAACCAGCTGGATACTGTTCATAAGGAAAGTTAATTAATCAAATTTTAAACTATTTTTTATTCCCTTCCTTTTCTTAAAATGAGGTTAAAACTAATTAATATATGTGCATGATAAATTTTAAGCAGGATAAAGGTGATAAAAAAAAACTAGAGACAATCTTTCTCTGCCCTATCTTACACATGTTGTCTTTCAAAAAATGATTTGCAAGTCCAAAGAGTGAGTGTAGGAGAATTTAAGAGCCCGCACAAATAAGTTAAAAACATCAATGAGATCACACTATGCAATAGAACTCTGTGTTTTGACATTGAGTGAATAACAAATTGGAGAGCCTCATGCACTGGTTTGACTAGAATCTAGCTCATTCTTTTAACTTTTCCCAATTTTCCCCCTGGTAGGTTGCTGTCTGTTATTGGGGAAGATGTATGAAACTTTTCTTATGACTGATGCTGTGGTTCTGTCCTTGTTTGCTTTCTGTGTTTGGAGTCATGTTCTTAGGTACATATGGATTCATTACAGTTCTTAACTGGGGAGCCATTCTTGTAATCTTCAAGCTTTACAGTGCCATCTAGGTTGAGTTTGGGGGTAGTCATAGTGTTTTAGTAGCTCTCAGCTGGGTATTGTTGCTTTAATAAATCTTCACCTTTCCATTTTTCCCAGTCTCACCATATCCTGTGTGTTGTCTCTTCTAAAGAACATGTTTATAAAACAGTGGGAGTCATATATGTACAGCACTGTGTACAGTGCATACACTCCAGGCAAGAGATGAGGAGGCAGTAAGCGGCAGCAGTTTTCATAGATCCTTGTAGCTCTTAGTGTAATTTTAGGTGCCTAGAAGGCCTCACAGAATGCCTTCATGAAAGGCTTGCCATTGGCTGGCAAGATGGAGCACTGGGTAGAGACATGGATAGGAGTTTGTTTTCCAGACTATGCACGGTCACAGAGAAAATCCACTCCCAAGAGTCATCCTCTAACTTCCATGTGCTATGAAACATTTGTGCCTGCACACACACACACACACACACACACACACACACACACACACACTTTAAAAAAAAAAAGATTTATTTACTATGTATACAGCATTCTGTATACATAATGACTGCAGGCCAGGAGAGGGCACCAGATTTTATTACAGATGGTTAGGAACCACCATGTGGTTGTTGGGAATTGAACTCAGGATTTCTGGAAGAGCAGCCAGTGCTCTTAATCTCTGAGCCATCTCTCCAGCCCTGACACTTATTTATTATTTTTAAAGCCCTGCCATTTGAGGCCTCAGTTTCTTCAATGGGATGTGCTGGGGTGAGGGTACTTCTCTTCAGCTTTTGGTGACTGGATGTGGCTGGGAATTTGGAGAGTATAAAACTCCTGTTGCCCACTTTACCCCAATTCTTTTGTTCCTCTTTTCTAGCCGTATGCTTTTCTGGTCCATCTCTGTGATGGCTAGTTTTTATGTCTACTTGACACAAGTTAGAGTCACTTGAAACTTACAGAAACTCAGTTGAGAAAGCACCTCCACCAGATTGACCTGTGGGAAAGCCTGCGAGGCATTTTCTTGATTAAGGATTGATGTGGGTGAGCCCAGGGTCACCGTTGGTTGGGTGGTCCTGGATGATACATGAAACAAGCTGAGCAAGTCATAAGAAGCAAGCCAGTAAGCAGCATCCTCCATGACCTCGACATCAGCTCCTGCTTTGACTTCCTTAGATGACGGACTACAAGCTACAAACTGAAATTAAACCCCCTTGTCCTCCAGTTGTCTTTGGTCATGGTGTTTGATCACAGCAATAGAAGCATTAACTAAGGCAGTCCCTAGAGCTTTAACCACTGAAGCACCCCTCCAGCCCCTCACCCTGATGAATTTTAAGCCAAATACTGTGGTTGAGTGCAGAGTGGGAGGAGATGCAGCCACACTGTGGGGCAGCTACCTCTTGATTCCTTAAAGACAGCTGTGTCTAGAGCCTCAGAGAACGGTAAGGCATGGTAAATAATTAGAAAGCAATGGTATAAGTATCTACTGCCATTTAAAAAAATATAGTTGACTTAAGTATATATTCATATTAACTTAGTGCACAGTGATAACTGGGATTCATAACTGGTTCACATGCCCTTGAAAATTCAACACAGTTCCTGAGGTTGGCATGAGCCACCTCCAGCACACTGTTAATCTGTAGTTTGTTTACCAAGAGATTTTTGTTGTTGTTCCTGAATTTACTCTACCTTTCAACCCATAGGTCTTGTTTTGCTGTGTTTGCTACAAGTTATTTATTGTTATGTGTGAGATGTGGACCAGGTTGGGACTCCCTGAGTCAGAGATGGGAAAGTAAGGGTGCTCAGTGGAACTAACCCATCTGTGCTGCCTCAGACCATTGTTGGTGTGAGTGACACCCTTGCAGATGCAGGCTTCACATCCAATATGTTACACACACACACACACACACCCTTAGCCTTCCCTTCTCCATTTCCCTCTCCTCAGATTTAGAGTCTCCCCTACAGGCTTTTGGAGGCTTAATCTCTGTGCTGCAGTGGTCTCAAATTAGATGGTACTTCATCAATGAGTTAATATACTTATAGATTTATAACTTGATGGATTATTGGGAGTTGGTGGAAACTTTAGGAGGCGGGACTTAGTTGGAAGAAGTAGGTCATTGGATGTGTGTCTTTGAAGGTCATGTCTTGTCCCCAGCTCCTTCCTTGCTTTCTCTACTTTTGGGCCACCATGAGGTGAGCATCTTTGCTCATATGCTCCCTGTCATGATGATCTACCTGTCCTGGACCCAGAACTGTGGAGCCAGCTGACAATGGGCTGAAACCCATTCAATTAAGTCTTTCCTCCTTAAAGCAAACTTTTCAGATACTTTGTCACATGGTGGATAATGGCTGACACATCCTGCCATTCTCTCTCTTCCAGCCCCTTCTCTTGAATTTCATCTTGCAAACTCTAGTTCCTTTGGCCCCATAAGAATTCTAGCTCTGTCTCTAACTCAACAAGCCCTCCCCTGTGCTGCTTTGGGCTTGGAAGGTTTGCTCTCTTGATGTAGCCTAGGGGACTGATTGGTCTCACCTCACTTGTTTCCTGCCACATGGCAATCTTTGTTCAGTGTTGCCTCTTGTCCATTGTTTAAGAGTTTGTTCATATACTTTGTCCAGATTTCTACTTGTTTAATGAGAGAGTAAATCTGGACCCAATTATTCCGTTATGGCTATTAGTGGAAGTCACAGTTTTAGTTTAACTACAGACATTTTTTTTTTCTTGCTATTTTTTGAAAGATAATTTCATGGAATAAAGAACTCTCAGTTAAAAGTTATTTCCTCTCAGTCCTTGGAAAATACTATGTCATAATTTTCTGTGTTGCCGTTTAACTGCCACTTAATTGGTATTTAATTAAATTGCCGTTGATTTCTCTCTCTAGATGCTTTTAGACCCTCTTTGTCTTTGAAATGTTTCCAGTTTTGCTTAGACATATCCAGGTGTGGCTTGTTTTCTCTTCCTGGAGTCATTGAAGGCTTGGGATCTGATTGACACATTTGTTTTCCTCCCTCCATCTCTTTGCCATCATCTCTACTCATTCCATCTGCTTTCTTGTGCTAATTCCTGCCACCCAGCTTCACAGATCCCTGATCCACTAGGTGCTATCTCTGACACAAGCTATTTCTCAGCTCCATCCCTCTGTGCTATGGATGGGTGGCTTCTTCAACTAGGTTGTTTTTGTTTGAGTATGAAATATCTCCCACAAGTTTCTGAGTTGGAATACTTGGTCCTCTGCTCATGGCACTGTTTTGGGAGGCTGTGGAAACTTTAGGAGGTCAGTGGCATGGGTCAATGGGATGTAGACCTGGTGGGGTATAGCTCAGCCTTGGTTCTAGCTGAGCAGTCTGGCCTCTGACTGTTGCTATGATCAGTTACTTCCCTATCCTGTTGTCACAGCCACAACCTGCTCCCACTGCTGTCCTTTTCCTACCAGGATGGACAGTAAGCTCTCAACTATGGGATGGAATAAATCCCTTCTCCCTTGGGTAGTTTCCATCAGGTATTCTGTCAGAGAATGGAGAAAGTGACTGATACACAACAGGGTCAGTTTTCATGTGCATCTGTGTAGAATTTGTTGCTGACTTATTCATTAGTTTCAAGTCCATCCATCCTTTTCTTAGTCCTGATTTTGTGTTTTTATTTGCCTCCTTGGTTTTGATGGTCTCATATCTATCTACTTTTAGTGCCTTCTCTTATTTCTTTATGTTTTAGACAGGCTCTCGTGTATCCCAGGCTGGCCTTGAACCTGCTATGTAGCAGCTGGCATATGCCATCATATTCACTTTATGTGGTGCTGAGGATTCAACCCAAGAGTTTTGCCCATGCTAGACAGGAGCTCTCCCAACTGAGCCACATCCCCAGCCTAATACCTTCTCTTGTTTATTAAGCATCTTTCCAGAGGATACTGGCAGGTTAGGCCACATTGAGCCAAGTTCTGTCTTGGGTTTCTGGGAGGTAGTGACTCATGTTGGATGTTTATCTGTGTTTATCTTTTTCTGACCACTTAGCTGCCTCCGAAGTAAAGGTTTCCTCTGAAGGTATGGTCTTTTCATCCAAGTGTCTCTACTCAAGGTCCCTTTAGGTTCCAGGCTCAGTTCTTGTCTTTTGAAATCGAGGAGCTTGTTCTCAAGAGTCCTTGTACCTCTGAACTCAGTTGCTGTAGGTGTTTTGGGACCCCACAGATTTCTTTCCTCACAGTTCCTCAGTCACGCTTTAGAAACTGGGAACAGCTTGTCTGCCATGATGATTCAGGGATTCTCTGTTGGAATGGCTTGTCTGAGAATCAACTTGCCAATGGGGGGGGGCAGACTATTTCTGAAAATGTCCTTGTCTCTAACTTCCTCCTTGTGGGGATGATGTAGAGAGGTATCCAGTCCTGGAGAGGTGTCTAGGGAGTTGCTGGGGTGGAGAGGCCCCTGAACCTCTATAACATTATTACTCTTTGTCCCTTTTGCTTGTTGGACAGTGGAACTCAAGAGGCAAGGCAGCATTGGGGTTGGAGTCCAGACACAGCAAGAGCATGCACTCTGCCCGCTTCCAGATGAGAGGCCGGCCTGGAGGGGAGCAGATCCAGCCATGCCTTCTACTAGACCTTTAGTCAGACCTTGGTTCCAGCTGCTAAAATTTGAGCTTGGCACTAGCCTGTCAGTTCACCTCACCCCAACCCAGGCCCCACAGGCTGCAGCCATACCCAGGATGTTGTGTTCTGGGCTTCCAGCACGAAAGCCATTTGCCTGTTCCCATGGGGTAATCCTCCTCAGGTGTCTGTCCACTTGAGTCGATAAGAATTTCTCCCTAATGTTTGTTGTTGTGACCTTCCTGTCTCTGCATTCCAGCTACAGAAGCACATTGCTGTGCCTGCTGCTAATACGCATGCTCAGAGCCCTGCTCTGTCCTCGTTAACTGTAAAGCCATGCTAAGCATGGATCCATATGGTTCTATGCAGGGATGTCAGGAGCCTCACAAAATGGAGAGCAGGTCCTGCTCAGGAAGAGCTGGAGGCAGCACCTGGTGGGGCTAGAGGCTCTGGCTGTCCCCACCACCACAAGGTGGTTGTATGTGGGAATCTTTGCCAATAGAATCTGATTCATATCCTGTCTGCCCTTGCTACGTTTAACGTTCTGCCAGTTACTAAGCAAAGCTTTGGAGTTTTCTATGAAACTAAAAATGTATCTATCCTTTTCTCAACCATGCTTTCCCGTAGAACAGCTGCCCTAGTGTACCAAGACCCCCAAGCCTACCTCTCAGGGCTTCCGGCCCTGCTCGCCACCTGTGTGACGCACCCCTGCTCTGCCCTGCTCTCCTTTCACACCTATTGCTCACACCTTTTTGTTGGGACATATGTCCTGTCCAACACAGTCTCAGAATTCCACCTTTTACCTGAAACATGGTTCTTTTGCATTTTAATTAACTACATGGCTTAAACTCAACACTCTATTGTTTTTCCCATGTGTTCTCTCTGTCTCTCTCTCTCTGTCTCTCTCTGTCTCTGTCTCTCTCTGTCTCTCTTTCTCTCTCTGTCTCTCTCTCTCTCTCTCTGCCTCTCTCTCTCTCTCTGTCTCTCTCTCTTGTATTGATTACTCTTATTCCACGTTTATCTTCTTGGATCCAGCCAGTCATAAATCATGATTCTTCCAGTGGTTTTCTTGGGATGGGGTAGGAGTGGCATTAGTTTAGTGTAACTTACTCCTGTCATCTCAGGTCAGGTCCCCAAGGACTGTGGCTTCTTCAGAGGCACTTTTCAAGCCTACCCTGTGTGCTAGCGTCACCTCTGGGGTTTGCTTCTGCTTGCCTCTCTGTCTTTCCTTGCTTCACCTTCCTTCCTCACCCCAAAGCTTACTTTTGGGTCACTTTCCCCCCTTCAGAGTGGGACCTCATTGATGACACAGTGGTCTCTTCTCAGCTGTTTCCCCTTCACCTTCCTCTGTTGATTTTTGTCTTGTAGTCCTTGTCATTCCCTCCCTTTCTCCATCCTTCCCTTTTTTCCTCCCTCCCTCTCTCCCTTCACTGTCTCCCTTTCTTCCTTTCTCCCCCCCTCTTTCTCTTTCCTTCCTTTAATACAGGAGGTTAAACATAGGGTTTTACAAATGCTAGGCAACACACTATGATTTGCTAAATTTTCAGCCTTCTTTTTTATTAAGAAAACAAATCAAAAACTTTTGAGCTATCAAGACCTGAATTAGATCCCTGGTACTCACATAGTAGAAGGAGAGAAGTTGTTCTCTGTCTTTTACATGAATGCCATGGTGTGTGTGTGTGTGTGTGTGTGTGTGTGTGTGTGTGTGTGTGTGTGTGTTGTGCATGCCCGCACACTTTAATGATTAGTGTGCAGGTATAATGTGTTTGCACATGTGATCTACTGTGTTTCTAGTGATTCTTGTTTTCTCTCCAGATACCACGGCCAAGCACCCAGGATACCACTGGGTCTTAGCCCCTAGATGTGTTCTAGATACTTCTGCAGTGTAGACAGAAAGGAGTGAGCTGGGAAAATGCTGGCTGTGGTGGGTGACACTCCCATTGTCCTCTCCAGGGGACTGACTCTCACAGTAACAACAGATTCTGTTGGGCTCTCCAGGAGCCAGATGTAGGAAGGAACCAGAGACTCAGAGATCCAGAAAGCTCCAGTTTGGGAGTCCCTGAAGCTGCCTTCCGAGCCTGGAATGTGCCAAGCCCCAGGGAAGAACCTGCCCTGTATCTTGACAATATTGCAGCAGAACTCTAAAGACAAGGATCAGCTCTTCAGACAGACCCTTTCTATATTGTCCTTTCCCAGTGCACAGACATTTATTTAATGTTTTTAAGGCAATGCTTTAAAAACACAAAAGCCTAGAAGCAGGCTTCTGCTTGGCAAGACAGATCATTCTAATTTGAACGGAAGCTGCGCATCCTGCTCTCAGAAGGGGCAGCCGACAGCTGACAAGGACATGCTGTGCATTTCCATCCCATTCTGAGAGTGCTCACAGGCCTCTGGGGGAGAAGGACCCATGAAATATTCACAACACAAGTGAATAAAATATATAGGACCTAGACATGGGTGAGGGCAAGCTCTGGATCCCATATAGCCCCCAAGGCAGAGAATGTGCTGGAAGGGATGACCAAGCTCTCTGTTCCTACCTGGAACATTTATGAGGTAAATTGGGTGCTGAGGCAACAGATACATTTTGGTGGGTGGCTGTGATTTTTACTGATGGCAGGGGAGGGGTACTGGATGGATACACCCATGCCTACTGGCACCACAGCACATAGCTCTGGATCCCTTTCATTATGTCCCCATGTCATGGCAGATCCAGGTATAGCTATCATCCACTTTCAGCCCATGTGTAGTACAGACAGCCAGGGAGGCTGGAACTGAGGCCGCTCAGAGTAGAGAATTGCTCTGCCCTGAAGAGTATGTGTCTCTGCATTTTCTAGGAAGACATCAAACTGTTGCTTGCCATCAAAGCTACTTCTACCATTTGTAGCATTACATAGAGGGAAACTTCCAAAAGGGGAAGACAACCATATTTTGGAAAATAGTGCGGCATGGTTTTCTGTTTCTTTAATGTATGTTATTTTTGCCAGTGAGCAGACAAACTCATAAGAAAGCTTGACATAGATGTAAGATGTCCGTCATACTCATGGGCATGTGTCCATGGGTAGCATTTTATTAAAACAAACAAACAAACAAACACAAAGCCCAGGGAGAGCTACGTGGGGTTCTAGGTAGAGCAATAACTTGTTGATGGCATCACCTGCCTGCTCCATGGGGCAAAAAACTGATTCTAGACCTAGAATTTAGGGCTTCTATATGATCAGGGCATGTGCCTCCTGCCAGGTTTGTCCTCACATTCCAAGAGGTCATGTCCTGTCCGGATTCAGACATCTCCCTCCACACGTTGCTTATTTTCTTCAGGCTATCTAGCTGATATGTCACAAATCCCAACCTGTCACACCAATATTCTCACCTGTGTCCCAAAACCATCTCTTGGTTAACATTGGAGGCAGGATCAATCTTAGAGCTGTTTGCTTGGTAGAAGGAGCTGGTAACTGAAGGGTGTGGCTTTGCTTGAAATCCATGTCATTCTCCCTTGGTCCTCATTCTTCACTGAGTTTTCCACAGCCCCAGCTGGGTCTGTGTCTTCTCAGAGCTATCACCATCATTTACAGCATTATGTAGAGGGGGAGAAATCAATGAGGGGAAGAAAAGTGTATTTTGAAAAATAATGTGGCAAAACTAATACGGCATGATATTCACGGTAAGAGCTCTATGATAAATGCTGCTTGTGCGGAAGAGTCTGGATCGCCTTTTATCTCCCTCGGTTTTCACATAGATGCAAACATGGTCATCTTCTGTCCAGTTCTATGTACAACTGCTTTAGGAAAGGATTTAAAAATCTTTGCCAAGTCACTGCCAGAGCAAGAGTGGTTGGGTCACTTTGAAGACTTTGACATGTCCCCAGAGACAGAAATTGTTCAAGAGAATTCAGGCTTTGTTGTTGTTGTTGTTTTAAACTCATAAGCCCTAGCTCTCACATCTCTTTTGGACTCCAAATGTGGCCTGACTTTCCCTCAGGAGCCATAAAGATTTGCAGGTTGGGAGCTGAAGAGATGGTTGAGTGGCTAAAAGCACATGCTGTTCTTATAGAGGACCTGAATTTGACTCGAGGCACTCGAGTCTGTGTCTCAAAAAGGCCTGTACTTCTAGCTCTGTGCATATCTAACACCTCTGGCCTCTATGGGTACCTGTATTTACATGCACCTACCCACACACGGACCCTCACATACACATAATTAAAAATAACAAACTAAGCTGGGTGTGGTGGCACACACCTTTAATCCCAAGCATTTGGGAGGCAGGGGCAGGCAGAGCTTTGTAAGTTTGAAGCTGACCTGGTCTACAGAGTGGGTTCCATGACAGCCAGGAATACGTAGTGGGACACTGTCTCAAAACAGAAAAATAAATCTCAAAATTAGAAAGCTGCAGTTTGGGGAGGCAAGGGCTCTATGTTGAGGACCTGTCAGAGAGTGGGCCGAACCAGAGGTGTGTCCTGGACCTGCCACAGCCATATCTGTCCTAAAGTCCCTAAAGTCCAACTATTTCAAGCTCTATAACTGCCTGAGAGAAATAACATGATGTGTTCATTAAAAAAAAAAAAATGACTTGTTTGGGAATGTTTCTTAGCAACTTCCTTCATGGTAGCCCAGAACTGAAAAGCACCTAAAGGTTCATTGGAAAGTGAGCAGGTAACAATGATTGAGAGGTATACGACATGGTAAGACAAATGCTATCAATGTAGGCAATCCGCAATGAATTTCAGAATACTCACCTCTGGTGCAAAAGAGATCCTGTAGAATGTGATTCTGTGTATATAAACACTAAGTACTCAAATGTTCACAGTGGCAGGGGCATGGGGTGTTTGTCTGTGGACACCAGAGGACAAAAAGGAGGGCCACCAGGGGCTGGTGGAAACGGGGATGGACGTCTTCCTTTTGAACATAGTTCCATGTCAAAGGTCACAACGTAAAGTTTAGCTATGTGCAGTTCATATGTGCCAATTTTGCTTTGGGAAAGCAGGGAGGAGAAACACCCAAATCGACAAACAAGTCAGAGTAAACATAACCCATTTAAAATGTACTTATTTAAGCATTTATTTATTTAAAGACAGTCTCACTTTGTCTCTTGTGCCTGGGTTTGGAGGGCTGCCTGTTTGCTTTTAAATCATAGTATAATTTACAAGTAGGAAAATGCATTGCATGCATGCATAGATACATCATATAGACACACAGTTTGGGGAGCTCATCAGTCTGTACCATGCTCTACTCCTGCAAATAGTGTCTGTGTTTCTGCCTGCCCTCCTTTCCTCATCAGGCAGTAACCCCTCCCCATCTTTGGAGCTTCTCGAGGCTCTGGAATGACTGTGTTCCTCCTTTACCTCTTCCCATTCATGGCCCATTTCACATAAATCTTTGTGTGGTGTGCCATAGGGCTATGGTTCATGCCCCTTCCTGAGAAGGGTTGCAGCACCCTGGACAGAGGCCATTCCTCTAGCCATCCCAGGGACTGTGACTGAGTCTCACTGACAAGCTATGTTCTACAGGGATAGGATCAAGTGTTGGGCACTTCTTTTTTTGGCATTGCTACAAAACGACATCTTTCACCTCAAAGAAGATAGAGAGATAGTGTATTCTGAAGCCAAAATTGAGTAACCATGGCATAATATTATCCCAACTTTCATGTTCCAATATGATAACACATTGAAGAAGTTGGGGTTTTTGGGTTTTTGTTTGTTTTTTTTCAGCGACTGAACAAAGAAAGTCATAAATGAAAACATGTGTGGTGGCGCACGCCTTTAGTCCCAGCACTTGGAAGGTAGAGGCAGGCAGATCTCTGTGAATACTAGGCCAGGCAGGGCTACAAAGTGGGACTCTATCTCAAGAAAAAGAAAGGAAGAAAAAGAAAATCACAAATTAAGGTAGTTTAAACAATAGTGGTGGGATGTCAGCAAAGCTGGGAAGCCACAGCCATTAGACCTCAGAGGACACTTCCTGATGACATGCTCAGCCTTTAGATTGGTGGAGAACAGGGCTTTGTTAATTGTTAATACAATCCAAAAAGTTCCCCTGTTTGTTAGTCAGAGTGTTGGGTCACACACAGAGGTGGACAAGGAACGGGTATTAAGGGGGCTGATGATAGCCCAAGATAGGATTTTAATTGGAGTCTGGACCAGCAACACTCTAACCCTTTGTAATCACTGACTTGCTAGTCAGACAGTCAGCTTTTGCAGGAAGTCCAGTGGAAACTATGACTTCCTCCTGGGAACTTCTGTTCACACCAGTTAGTTTTCTTTCTTTCTTTCTTTCTTTCTTTCTTTCTTTCTTTCTTTCTTTCTTTTCTCTTCCTTCCTTCCTTTCTTCCTTTTTAATCATAAACAATGGATATTTTAAAATGTTTTCTTTCCCTAGCTATTTCGTATGTCATATGGTATTTTACTTCTTTAGTTTTTCATTTGGTGATGATACATCATCTGGTGTGTGTGTGTGTGTGTGTGTGTGTGTGTGTGTGTGTCAGTGGGGTTTCCATGCAGGTTCTGTGAGGAACTCTGGCGGGGCAGGGTGCGGGGGGGGGGCAAGGCTTTGCCATCAGGTGTCATTACTATGCTTGCCCCCATCTTTTTTCTGGCTGAGCACACATAGACGGCATTTGTTCTTCCTTAATGGTGACAGTTACCAAGCCATCAACCAGGCTAGTGATGAAGATTAAATGCATTTAAAATACACACAAGAATTTTCAAGCTTCTGGTGTCTGTCAGTTTGGGTGGTCTTGGTGAATGCGTCCATGTTATCTGTCACCAACCTTCCTGAATCTTCCTCATTTGCAACTAGTGACCAAGAACCATTAAAGATGTTCAGCTCTCAGGGCTGACAGCTGAAATAGCTATGTTTTCTTTCCTTGTTTCTTCCTCTGCCGATTTCATGAATCATTTAGAAGAACCCAGCTTGGATTTGGTTGACTCACCAGCCCTTTCCATGCATGTTGGCCCCATGGCTTGTTTTTGTTGCCTCTTAGCTGAATGTTCTGAGACCGCTGAGATAGCTCCCCATTTCTCTTCATCTTTTGGTGCTGCTATAGAGGGGAGAAGAGGATAGAGTGGAGAGATGCCCCTGGATGGACTTACAAGTGTAGAGCTGCTGCTTGCTATGTAACTCATCCATGCCAGAAGCAGGTGTAGAAACATTGACGTGGAGGGTGAGGTAGAGTCATTCACAGTGGCTGCAGCTGCTGCTTTGGATAATTAGGAACATCTGTTTGTGTGGGCTAGGTGATAACACAGCTCTCCTTAGAGCGTTATTAGCGGTGGCTATGTCCCACAGAGAGCACTAAGCTGTAAGTACACGGGTGACTCCCACTCATCTCAGTTCCACAGGTCCTCTTCCTAAGACCTTCCAGGTGAAGCAGGATTTAAAACACCAATTATGAGTCGTTAAAACACCAATGCTTCTTTTTCTTATAGACAGGGTTTCCTCCATGTAGCCTTGGCTGTCCTGGAACTCACTAAGTAGACCTGGCCTTAGATTCACAGAGATCCACCTGCTTCTTTCTCCCAAGTGCTGGAATTAAAGGTGAGAGCTACCAAGCCTGGCTCAAACACCAAGCCTCCTGGGAACTGGCTGCATGACAGCACCTTCCAGAGCAGGTTATGAGTTGCTCACATACCTGTAAGTTTCCCGAAGCATACTAAAGAGGAGCAGGAGAGATTCTTCCTTCCTCTGGGTACCAGAAGTGCCAGGGTGAGATCACCTTTGAAGGTGTGGGAGACTAGAGGTCCACTCACATGTGTGAGGGGGCAGGGACCCCCAGATGTGTAGGCAGCAGATAGTCTTTTCCTAATAGGTGCCCTTCTATCTGCAGGTTCCATAGGCAGACTGGAGGGCAACAGGGCCACAAGCACAGAGCATCCCTGCCTGCAGAGGCAATTGGGACACCACAATACCAAGGTCTGGAACACCCTCATTTCAATAGCAGCAGTCTATCTGGGGCAAGCCAGAGCGTTTATGGGGCGTTCACTTTCTGGTTTTTAGTATATGCTTCCACATGATGAACAAGCATCTGCAGAAAGCTAAGAGAAGTATAGCAGTGGGAAGACGGGACTAAGAGAGGAACAAGAGGCTGGGAGAGAGCAAGCCAGACCCTTACCTTGTGAGGGGCAGCAGAGCAGGGAGTCCTATGGCTGGAGTCCTTCTCTACTTAGTCATCTGACTTGACCCAGGGATATTGTTTATGACCTTGGGATGCTTAATCATCAACTTGACAGAAGCTACAATCACCCATGAGACAGGCTTTCTGGGCATGCTGTGGTAGACTATCTTAAGAGTTAACTGACGTGGGAAGACCCACCCAGCTGTGGGTGGGTCATTCCCTGGCTGCCATCCCAGACTGGGAGAGGAGGATGGGAGCTGAGCAGTAGCGTGTATTCATTAATTCACCAGTGTGACCAGTGGCTTCAAGCCCCTGCAGCCTTGTCTCCCCCACTCCCTGGTGATGGACTACACACTTGGACTGTGAGGCAGAACCACCCCCCCACTTGAGTTGCTTTTGTCAGGGTGTTTTATCACAACAACAGAAGAGTAACTAAGGCAGATCCAGGTGAAACAATGTAGCTATGTTTGTAAGGTGTGTATATGGTCATAGAGCCCACCTCTTGAGAGAATAGGGCATTGGCATCAACCTTGTGGTGTCTGGGCCCTGAGGTCATCAGCTTTGTGGTACAGATGAGTGCTTTGTTCTTTAACTTCTCACATATGCAGATCACTTGGAGGGGTACTGACTTTCCATGACTTAGGAAATAAATATCCTTGCTTTGTAAAATCACTCTTGGGGTAAAGTATGTACCGGGCAGCTTAAAGGGAAAAAAATAAGCTTAAGCCAAATACTTGGGTTTCAAGTGACAGGCAGTAAGAAGGGCAATGTTTTCTGTTTCCAGGATTGAGGACTTTAATCCAAAGCCCTACTCATGCTGAGACAAAAACTCCCAGGAAGGATCAGTCGCGTCATCCCCATCAAACTCAGTCACAGATTTCTTTTCCCCTTGAACATTTTTAATTCCAGTTTTGTCCTGTGATGAGTGTCATTTGTTATCACACATAACACACAGGGTGGCGGGTGCACAGGCTCTCATGACTGAGGCACTTGAAGGCCCGTCCTGCATCGAGGTCATGGTCGTCACAGGATTCATGCTGCCACGGTTCTGAGTTGCTAATCCCAAGCTTAAGGGGACCTGTCCCAGCTTTGGACTGATTAAGACTCTGCTTTTACCATGCATTAAAGGAACAGGGACAGAGTGCCATTTTTATTGGTGCTTCTTTTGCTTTTAATAAAATGTAACTGGATACCTATTTCATGGCCCCGTGCTAGACACCACTCTTGGCAATGACCAGGTTACCTTGAAGTGAACAAAGGTCCTTGTGAGGGGCAGGAAGTGGGGATGTGTGTGTGGACATAGTTGCCTATCGGTTAGAAATGAAGGTTGCTGTCCTAGATTAATTTATCCGTTGCTGTGAGAAAACACTCTGATCAGAACCAACTTGGGAAAGGAAAGGGTTTATTTCATCATACTCCTTCAGGTCTCCTTTCATCTGAGAGGGAAGTCAGACAGGAAAACTTGAGGTAGGAATCTGGAAGAGCTGCTTTCTGGCTTGGTCAACCTCCACAAGGCCTTGCCAATGTGGCAGTGCAGACTAGTGATTTCACACAGTAGTTCAGACCCCAGAGAGCCCAGGAGAGACGGAGTGGCAAATACTGTGCTTTGTAGCCTGACTCAGGGCCTGGTGGGTCACCTGTGACGCGCTTTGAGTGGGAAGTCCATGAGAGTGGCTTCAGTCTTGTGTCTTCAAGAGCAAGTAGCAAGTTCTGGGGGAACAGATGGCAGAAACGTTGCCCCTGCATTCGTATCACAGACATCCAGGCGTTCTTTTCCTCCCCTCCACCTTGATTATGGTGATGGGCTGACTGCAGGTGGATGCAGGTCCACTTGGTGAGAGCAGAGTATACAGATGGCAGCTACTGTATGCCAAGTACTGGTGACTCAGGGCTGTTTGTTTAGCCCTCCTGCCAGCCCTGAAGCCAGACTTTTCTCACTCCTGTTTTGTAGTTAGGAGTTCAAGACAGGATTGGCTTCAAAGACTCATTAGGAGAATAGATGAATACTGTCCTACCAACTGCACTTGGCCTATATGTCTTCATGTCTCCAATGTCCCTTTTGGTTGTTTATATATATTTTTAACTCTTAAAATCTTTTCTGGGGCTGAGAGGTGTCTCAGTGGCTAAGAGCACTGACTGCTCTTCCAGAGGACCCAAGTTTAATTCCTAGCACCCATATGGCAACTCACAACTATCTGTAATTCCAGTTCAGGGAACCTGACACCCATGGTGAAACACCAATGCACATAAAATAAATAAATTTAAAAAAAAAACCTTTTCAGTGCTGATAGTGCATGATAGTTCAGTGCTGATAGTTCATGCCTAGCATGCACAAGACTCTAAGTTCGATCCCCAGCATGTGTGCATGGGCACACACATATACACACATACATACTCATACACTCACATACACTCACACACAAGCATGCACAAGCATGCACATATACATGCAAGTTAAAATTTTTTAGTCTAGTCTGCTTGCTTTAAAAAGTTTTTTTTTTATTCAGCCAGCCTATCATATTAATTGATTTCCTCAAATATGTGTGATTTAACGGGAACTACTAAGCACACTGTAAAACACACCCAAACTCAAAAGGGTTGAGAAAAAAAAAATAGTTCAAAAACTTCTACTTATTTTACAAAAAAAAAATAACATTGTGCATGCAATGTAACACAATTACTAATTTAAAGTTACTAATTTAAAATTAGTAATTATAGTGCTATTTTAGGAGGCTAGTGTGAATGAATATGCTCTATTATTTTAAACACCTCAGTTTAGTTTCTTGTGAAACTGTGATTCCAAGGGTCTCATCTACGACGCTTGCTTCAATAGCTGGCTGTCAGAGCTAAAAAGAACATCTTGGAAAAATATGCAAATTGAAATTTAAAAAGTGTGTTGCTGGCTGTACTTACAAAAATCATGGTATTCTTTGCTCAGACCATCCATCAATTATGCAAAGGCTTTTGGTGAAATTCAGCTGGTAAATTTCCATTTCCCCCGACATCACTGTCCTGGCATGCTAACTGGAAAGCACAATGTTGATACAGTTTTTTAAAAAACTAACACAAAGCTCATGGAAATCTTTCATTTGGAAGAGGTTTATTTATCTATTTTTGTATATTAGAAAACTGTTTCCATATCTTAAAATGAACAAGTATGACCATTGTTTGACATAGGAAGGACACAGATTTAACGGATTTTAGAAACAAGGTCACTTGACGTTAAACACAGGCCTGGATGTCTGTTTTTATGATGCCATGTGTCTCTTGCATCTCCGCAGGGAGGTTCTTTTTCATCGATCGTTGAAAACCTCATTTTACATAGAAGGGACAGATTATATATAAGATTTTCAAGTTCTGGTGGCATTGCTCACTCAGGAAGACAGGAATGTTGGGGCTTTGAGAGCAGGTGTCATGACAGCCTCAGTGTGTGCTATAGTCCAGAGGCTGTGTACACCCATATTGAAGTACGTGTCTTCTAAAGTAGCCTGCCCACTTTGTGAGGGACACTTAACTGTTATCATCTAATATCCATACTTGGAACACCTGTCCCTGGGCCCATGGGAGTCCTTTCAGGCTTCTCTATCCTCACTCTATCTCCCTTACATCTCAAGACATTGGGACAAACCAGTATCTCCACATAGATCTTGTCTGTTCCCTTGTAGATCCTAGCCTGAGTGCCTGGACCACGTCCTGGAGTTCCCTGCCAACTTTGCTAGCATTCTTTCTAAAGGCTGAGTGGCCCCTTCCCAGGCCTGTGGGGTGTGGGCTGTTTCTGGGGAGTGGTAGAGAGACAGGGCTGGCATGTGAAGTAGGGAGATCAGGATCATCTGTAGGGAGGGACAGTCTGTACCGCAAGAGAGTGGATACAGACCCAAAGCTCCACAGTAAGGAAGTCTAGTTAGTTAGCACCGCTGGGCTCTCAGGTAGAGGCTGAAGGTAACTGCAAAGTCCCTGGAGGCTCATCCTGCAACCCAGCCTCTACATTCACATTCCGCGTCCCTTTTAGATTCCCCATTCCAGGCACTTCCTTCTTGGTTGCCCATGGCTGTTTACTCCACACAATCTGAAGTGATTTATATGGTAAATCCATCATCACACAACTCCTTGTGTGTTGTATTGCTGACAAAACGAGGAATGCTGGGATGATGGCTAAGTCAGCAGAGTGCTTACCTGCAAGAATCAGGACTTGAGTTCAGGTCCCCAGTGCCTATGTAAAATTCTTGGTGTGACAGTGTATGTCTATGATCTCATTGTTTGGGAAATGGACATAGGAGGATCCTCAGTCGCCAGCCAGCCTATCTGCATTGGTGACTTTCCAGGTTCAGTGAGATACCTGTCTCAAAAATAAGGTGGAGGGTGGCCAGAGGGAGAGATGTCTCAATGGTTGAAGTATAGCTGCCCTTCCAGAAGAGTCCCAGGTTCCCAGTGCTCACATGGTGGCTCACAACTGTCTTTAACTCCAGCTCCAGCGGATTTTGGAGTGAGTTCCATCTTCTGGCCTCTGTGGGTAGCAGGCATGCTTGTGATGTAGGTAAAAGACTCGTTGCACATAAAATGAAATACAAATACAAATTAGGAAAGAAATAAGATGGAGTGCTAAAGGCATTGCTGTGCAAGCCTGGCAATCGGAATTTGATCCTCAGAATCAACATAAAGGTAGGAGAGACCTGGTTCCACAAGCATGTTCTTGGACCACCACAGGCACACTGTGGCAAATGTGCCCCACACATCATGCATACACACACAATGAATGAATTAAATGAAAAGGTAATAGGTAATAAGATGACAAGGCATTGACAAAGTCACCTGATGTTGACTTCGGCTGTCTACATGCATATGCACGTGAAACTGCACACGTACACAGCCCCTTGAACATGTATGTATGTGTACTATATCATAGTAAGAAAGCTGACTCACTGCTGCTTCTGTAACCACATCTTCCTTTAGGCCTCAGCTGTTTCTCCTTGGGTTGTACCTTTCAGGAGTCATTTCAGAGATGGTCTGTAACACTCTCTCAGCCTTTGCATTCAAACGGTAGTTTAACTGGGCATGAGGCAGAGGCGATAACCTTTCCAGCTGTTCAATTATTGGGTGCCTCGCTCCTTTCACAGGTTCGTTTCCTGATTTGATCGCCACTGCCTCTGCCATTCTGCAGTTCCCCCATTCTCTACGGCTTCTTTATGTTTCCAGCTCATGCCACATGAAGGTAGATAGGGATAAGAATTGGATGAACGGCCGGGCATCGGTGGTGCGCCCCTTTAATCCCAGCATTTGGGAGGCAGAGGCAGGCAGATCTCTGTGAATTTGAGGCCAGCCTGGTCTACATAGCGAGTTCTAGACAAGCTAGTTCATGCACCAGGAATAGGGGGAGACGAGGGAGGGTGAGAGGAGGGGTGGGAGGGAGAACTTTGGTTGGAATGTAAAATGAAATTTAAAACATAAAATTTTTAAAAGAAAAAAAAAGGAATTAGATGAAGCTTTTTATTGGGCCTAAAGCAGCAGTGTCAAGGGGAAGCAACATGGGAAATATTTCCCAGTGCACTCACTCAGTGAGTTTGAGTAGCCAGCTTATATAGACTGGGATATTTGGACCTATCATAATTGTTTGCTTTGAACCAAGCACAATCTTGTGTCTTAGCACGAATCAGAGACTTATGTTTGAACCAATCATCATTGTCTTGCTTTTTGGCACCAATCACAGTCATGGATGCTTTTGTTTTTGGCCAAAAAAACAAAACAAAACAAAAAAAACCAAAAAACAAACAAACAAACAAACAAAAACAAAGAAGTTTGTCTGTTTGTTAAGGTAAAATACTTGCAGGGTTGTGATAGCAAAAAGTATGGTATAAATTGTTTTAGACAGCCCAGGTGGAGGTCATGCCTTCTGTTGCTGGGGCAATCAGCTGTGTTTGTTGTATAGCTGTGTTGAGGCATCGGCAGAGCATTTAAGATGGGTGGTGCTGGGATATGGGTGGTCTGATTGGCTGTTAGACTGCTCATTGTTTTCATCAAGGGAATATGGGAGAGGCCAATAGTTGCTAATTATGGAATCAAGTTGCCTGTCTCCATTGTCTTTATTTCCAGGAAAATGAACATCAGGAATGTTTATGATGTAAATATTAAAAGTTATTTTTTTCCCCTGGGATGTGATCTTACTATGCATTCTTGGCTGGCCAGGAGCTTGGTATGTAGATCAAGCTGGTCTTGAACTCACTGAGATCCTGCTGGCTTTGCTTTCCAAGTACTTACCATCATGGATACTAATCTTTTTTTAAAATTATTTATTTATTTTTTACTTATGTGCATTGTTATTTTGCCTACATGTAGGTCTGTGTGAGGGTGCCAGATCTCCTGGAACTGGAGTTACAGACAGTTGTATACTGTCATGTGGGTGCTGGGAACTGAACCCAGGTTCTTTGGAAGAACAGCCAGAGCTCTTAACCTCTGAGCCTCCTCTCTAGCCTATTAAAATATTAATAAATTTTAACAGTGTCTTAACAATGATTTGCACCTGCTCAGTTTCCCAGGGAGAAGCAGGTCTCGCTTGTCTATCTCATAGCAGAGGAGCTAGTCTGGGACCTGACAGCTGAGAAAGAGAGGACTGGAGTTTCAGAGGAGTAGAAGTTGCTGAGGATACAGACTGGCCTGGGCCGGTGTGTGTGTGTGTGTGTGTGTGTGTGTGTGTGTGTGTGTGTGTGTGTGTCACGTGCACGAGAGAGAGAGAGAGAGAGAGAGAGAGAGAGAGAGAGAGAGAGAGAGGAGAGGAGAGGAGAGGAGAGGAGAGGTCAGCACCTGCACTTGGTGAGACTTTCCTCCAGGGAGCCATCCTCAGTGAGGAGGCCTCTGTAGCTCAGGTTCTTAGCAGTTGCTGGCACTGAGACCTGGGAATAAAAAGCTGGCGATGCCTCTTCCTCTGCTACTTGTTCGAACTGAGCGGGGGCCAGCAGCAGAGTGGACAAGAGAGGCTGTAAGACGGCACCCTATGGTTTGGTACTGCCCAGGTCTTTGTTGGCATAGTACAAGGGTAATAAGCAGGGACACTACCTGTGTGAGGGACTAGGGGTGGTGGCGGTGGGGTGGAGATAGGGTGGGTTTCACATGATTTCCACCTCAGATACGGAAGAGGGAGCTTACCCTTGTCACTTGTGTGCTCTTCAAAATCTGTCCTTGATCCAGGAAGGGAACCAGGTGAGACCCTGTAGAACAATGATTTTCATTGTTGCCTAGCCTTGTTGATGGGTTTCAAATGAGTTCCTATTGGCTAGGCCAGGATCATAAAGACATGGACTTGATAGATCCAGGATCACTGTGGTGGGATTGTGATTGGGAGAGAAAGGATTCAAAGAATCTTTTGTGAAAAGGGAAGACCCCTACTCCCAGTGTGTGTTCCTTCTCAAGTGGAGATTTCCCCCCTGCTCTTAGCTTACCCTCCAATTGCATATTTTCATCATTCATATTGTTGAATTTTCACCTTACAATATTTTCCGGAGATTTTTGATTACAAGGAAGTAGAATGTACAGCTACTTACTCTCCTGAGAAAATTGGTAAAGTCTTGCTAGGGTTGGAACCCTCCCCAACCAGCTTCTTTCTATTATAAGAACTGTCTAAATAGTGCCGCCCGTTTAAATCCTCTGTGGGTATTAGAGATGATCTTGTCAATGGAAGTTTAAGGTGGCTGTAAAATTAAAATGCAGCAAATGAAAGTGAAAGTCCATTCTAATCCTTAATGGTATACAGGTAAACCGAGGGCAGGGCATTTGCCTTCCCCAGTCTACTCAGCCTCTCCTCGGGATTTGGAGTTTGAAAGCACCGCATCTCCCTTCTAGTATCTTTCTAATTACGTAGAGGAGGTTTGGGGGGAGGATGGTGGGTGCCACGGGGCTCATGACTAAAACAAAGAGTGGTTCTAATTTTAGTCTTAATGGCATCAGTAGAGGCACAGGGAAGGGGAGGGGTGTTTGGCAGCCACCGCACTGAAAGTCTTCCTGAAATAAAGTCCCGTTGACCCCAGTGCTCTGTTGCCATGTGGCATGAAGAAAGATGCAGCTCTTCTTTTGTTTACGCAAACACATTAGAAAGCTTGCTTATAAAAATGATAAAACTGGAGCTGCTTGATGCCAAGTGAGGAGGGGCCCAAGGCTCCTAAGACAAGGAAGTAGCTAGAGCCTGTGATGCAGGCTCCAGGGGCTAAGATATCTCGGGTTCAGAGGTACCACTTCAAGGCAGGCTGCTGACTCACTTGCCTTCTGATATGAGTGCTGAGATCCGGAACACAGCAACAGCTCTAGTCCACTGGCGACAGTGGGTTGTGGAACCCAGGTTATTTTCCACAATCAGATGTTGGAAGCCCCACAAAAGTCACCAGTGGGCTGGTACATACATGGTCCTCCTACACATGTCCAGGTCCCTCCCCCCTTTTAGGGTTCCCTGCTTGACTGAATCCAAGTTACTGACCCTGAGACACTTTCCTTGTCTGTAGAAGACACATCTATCAACGCTGACACTTCCCTCTGCACAGTTACCCCCAAGCAACAAAGCAGTGCTGGTCTCTGGTCCTTGTGCTCACCCTGGTCTTCTAGCACCGGGGCCAGAGGACTACGGGATGGTATGCCTAGGTGAAAGGTGAACCATAGCTTTCTCAGGATGCAGAAACTACAAACTCCCACAGAAATGTGGTTCTGGGAAATGTCTAGAAGCCAGGGAGGCTGGAGATGCAAGTTGCAAGAGAAGACTGTGTATGTGACAACTGGAGGCCCTCTATCTTTTCCCTGGAGGCCTCTGGGTGAATATGGTTCCAATTAATGCTGCTCTCCACAGCTCTGCCACCCCAGCTGGGGGCCCCTCAGTGGGGCTGCCCACAGCTTTGCTATTTCTGCAGCACCCCATCTCCAGTCACAAAGGATATGGCCGCCACAGCATGTGGCCATAGCCTCTTACATAGGCAATGAGCCCTTTAATTGCCCCACCCAGTAGCAATCAGATTCAAGATCAACCAGGTAAGTTAGGTGAGGCGTATATATTGTGTTAGGATTCTACTGTCTGGGAGGAACCAGTCTTGGTGATGATGATGATGATGATTGCAGCTCCCTAACAGGATATCCAATGCAGCACTGGCTTCTTGCCTTTTGATTTTCCCTACATCACCTTGGCTCCCAGAGTTTCCTAAGAACAACTTGCTTAACTCAGGCAGCTTTTCCTGAGAGAGCACCGCAGCTGTCCTGGTACAGGGAAGGAGTTAGCAATAGACACAGCGAGAGATGTGGCCTGCAGCAAGAGGCACTTAGATGACAGTTTCTCCAGTTTTCCACCAGGTAAAACTAGCTATATTTCAGTTTTCTATCTCCTGAAAAGGGCAGTTCTGATGGGGTCCTGGCTCCAGGAAGACTCAGTAAGAAAGTGGAGTCCAGCTGAAGGTTAACAGAGGCCACTCAGGGTCCTGCCCCATACTCTGTCCCTCTGCCCTCCCGAGGAGGAGGGGCTGCAGCTGTAGGGCTGGTGTGGGCTTGGGTTGCAGGGCGGAAGAAGGAGGGGGAGGCCTGCAAGCCTCAGAGGATTTAACATTAATTACCATCGTGACTGCTTTCTGTGTGTAACCATTTTACCGGCACTTGGAGCCATCTAATGTGGAGTTAAAGGGGGCCTCCACCCCCTCCTCTCCAGATGTCCCAGCCTTTGAAAACTGCGGCCTCCCAGTTCTCTGGTGGCAGGGATGTGTGCAACAATCTCGAGGGCCAAGTGCTCAGAGACTTCCTAGGGCTTGGTCTGACATCACAGCAAGCAGATGATAATTACAAGGTTCCTTCACTCCCCACTCTCCACACCCCAACAAGACACCATGGAGTTATTTATAAATGCAAGCCCCTGGGTGCACTTCTCCCGGGAAGGACCACGCTGACAGCACACTAGTGGTGTTAATGGAATACAGGAGGCATGCATTTGGAGGGATGCAAGGTTGTACAGAAGGGAGGGTGATGGGTCAGCAGCTGCCACAGCCAGGGGTGGGGCTGCCTGCCCTGGCTCTCCAAGATCTGTTGGGATATGGAATGGGAGAGCCTTACACGATTGTCTTTTGTGTCAAGGGTGGGGCCCTGAGATCAACTGCCTTTTCTCTTCCTAGGGCTGGCAGGAACTGGAAATAATTGAAAGTTGTTAGGGTCCAACATGCTGCCTTGAAAACACTATCATTACTCTCCTAATGACTAAGTGTGTCTTCCAGGAGAAGATGTAGGCAGCTGAGGCCCCCGGCTCCTGGAGAGCAGAGTAGGAGGCTGGCAACCTGTAATCTGGAGAAGGGTGGGGGGGGTGCTTTGGCAGAGCTTGCTTCAGTTCCAGCCTCCGGAGCCTCCATGCAGAGCCTAGGAGGTGATGGCACACTGTTCCTGTAGACACTTCCCATCTTAGTCTAAGCCCTTGCTCAGGTCTGGGTTCTGCCGGAGGGCTGGCCTCAATCATTTTGTTCATCCCCCATGGACAGCCTTGTCTCATTGACTCCCAGAATGATGCCCGAGGTACCCTCCTCCAAACCTCTGTCCTCTTCTCTCTCCCAAGCACAGGGTTGATGTACGATAATGCTTGTCCACATGCTCGCTAGCTTCCCCAGGTGGGAGCCCATAGCCCTGTCCTGAATCCCTTCTTTGTAAAGATTCACAGTTTGCTAGAGCTGGACTTAGCCTCTGGGTAGGGCTTTTTACAGCCCCCTCTTGCTCACACTCAGACCCTCTCTTTTAAAAGGTTTCATTGAATATCACAGGTGATATGTGAAGACAAATAAGACCCCAAATGACTACTGTATGTGTCTCCTGTGGGGTCCAGAGCTTTTTCTCTCAGAATGGATTCCAGGACATCATCCCTGCATGACTGGGCGTTCCCAAGGGCCACGTGGTTACTGTGACAAGACTCCAGACCTACAAGGGTCTTCCTGACTCTACAAAAGAGGTCATAATTGTAATATGTGGAGGGTTGAGAGCTATGTATAGACCCTTTTGCATGTATAACATAACACTGTTGCCACTAAAGTGGGCTGTTGGTGAGTTTGAGGCCTCAGAGCTAAAGGAGAGTTTTGTTAGCTAGAATCTCACCCTCACTGATTTTCTTCTCACCCACATGTTCATACGACAACAAAGTAGTAGTCCTGTTTCCCAGAGATGCTTCCTGTATGTCTGGAGGGGAATCTGAGCACCACTCTCCCCACCTGTGAAAGGCAAAGCTTGATCCCTGAGTCCAGAGAGGCCTCCCCTGGATGGTTCAGGCTGCTGGAGAAAGGTCTTAGGAAGCCTGGGTGTCTAGGTGGAAGGCACAGTCCCAGTGCTGCCAGCTTGTATCAGTGCTGAGATGACAATATAGCTTGGTTTCTTCCCTTCATGTTGTGCAGAAAGGGGTAATTCTAAGTACATAGAGCACAATCAGATGAAAGATAGCTTAGTCGGATGAAACAAAACAGAAACAAAACAGCAAGCCATCTCCCGAGAAAGGTGCACAAAAGACAATAACAGTACAACAATAATCATAGTAATAATTAATAATAAATTGACATGTTTTCCAACAGCCGTCACTGTCAGTTCCTCCGTCGGCTTTCATTTGTGGATAGGTGTGCAGGCCCAGCACATGGGGAGAATGTGGACGCAAGTTCTGCAGTCTGAGTTGCGTGGGCTAGCAAAGGCTCCCGTGAAGAGAGGTAACCCACGAAAGGCTGCTGGTCAACCGATCAGGCCCGCATGGTTGCTAAGGGCCGTGGGTCCAACTGACCGCCCCAGAATACCAGAGCGCGAGACCGGGTGTTTGCAGTCTCCCACTAGCCGCGAGTGCCAAACACGCGCGGGCACCTGCAGGAGACCGCAAGCGAGAGGCAGGCCGCGCAGCCATCTCACGTCCACGTATCCACTCCCTTCCCTCTAGCCTTCTGGAGGCCCCGCCCCAGGCCCCGCCCCTGCTCTGCCCCCGCCCCCAGGAGTTGACTGGCCTTCCCAGAGGCCCCGCCTCCTTCCAGCCCCACAGTGGGGCCCCGCCCAAACCTAACCGCCCTTCGACGCTAAACGGCTTCTAGCCGGAGAGCTTCCCGCGCTCGGATTGGCCGTGCTGGTCACCGTCCTGCGGTTCGATAGGATCTCGGCGCCCGCTTTCTCAGGCCCTGCCCTTGGGCGGGGGCGGGGCCAGAGCCGGCGGGCTGCGCGGGAGTGGTTGGCTGCGCGGAGGGGGCGGGTCCTCGCCGCGCGCAGTGCTCGGGCCAGAGCTCGAGGCGCTTACCGACGCCTGAGCCAAGAGACGCCGCGGCCGCCGCTTGGTCGCCTCCGGCTTCGCGTCGCGCCGAGTCTGCCTCCTCTGCCCCACCCGATCGGCAGCATCCGCTCCACCTGGCCCGCGGCCTCGCTGTCCCTGGCGGGGCAGGTGAGTGAGTGGTGGCCGGTTGAAGTGGGGGGGGGGTCCAGCGCGGGGGTTAGACTGCACGGCGCGTCCCAGGCCAGCCGAGACCCTGCGAAAGGCCGGAGGACTAGGCTGTTCGCGGTCAGAAAACTTCATCCGAGCTTGGGTGTTGGGGGTCCTAGGGGTGGATTGAGGTTGGCGATCTCAGGACTAGGGCCGGGACCCCAGGTTGAGGCGAGGGTCCCAGGCTAGAGGATGGGGTACCAGGCTGAGGGCGAGGGTCCCAGGCTGAGATAGATGGAAGTTCTAGGCTGAGGGTGGGGAATTTCAGTACTGAGGGCAGGGGTTCCAGGGCTGAGGGCAGGGATCTCCGGGCTGAAGGTTGAGGTTCCAAGGCTGAGTGCGGGCATCCCCGGCTGAGTGAGGGGTTTCAGGCTTAAGGCAGGCAGGGGTTCTCAGGCTTGAGGCTCCCAGGCTGAGGCTGGGGTATTAGGTTGAGGAGGGAATCACTTGATGGGAGAGAGAGAGAGTACGGGGTTGAGGGTTGGGTTCCTAAGTAGAAGGTTCTTAGTGGCCCTTGGGCATGGAGCCGGGCCCAGAGCAAGGTCCTAGACAGAAGTTTACAGCGAGGGGTTCAGTCTCTGGCCCTGCATGGTCGTGCCTGAGGGTTCAGGCAAGGCCCAGGGTCCTTGTGAAAGTCTGATGGTAATTGGCCCTTGCCCATGTTGGGGAGCTACTCAGGAGAACCCAGGCCTCTTCACTCCCTCCCCAAATTCAGAAGTTGTCAATTGGCACATAACTCGGCAGGCTTCCGGGTCAGCATACAATAGCTGTGATCTCACTGGGACTTGCAAGGCTTGGACGGATGTCTTGTGATTGAGATGAACAGGGGGGAAGAAAAGGAAACTCAGAGGATGGATGTGGGGCGAGGGCAGGGCGCGGCCTCTTCTCTCCCTTCCCCAGCGATCTCCTGTCTCTCTTTTTCTATCTCCTCCGGTTTCCTGCGCCATCTATTAGAGGCAGAACAGGTAGACCAGACAGAAGCTGGTTCCTCTTTTTGATAACTGCGCTTTTCTTTTTTGGGAAAGAGGTGCGCTTAGACCTGTTTCTTATTGTTCCCCTAAGAGTTTTGTTTAATGAAAGGGTTTAGTTGCCTAGTTTCCCTCCTCACTCTGGCCTATATTGTTTGTATGGGAAATCTGTGAGTTAATGGAAGTTGGGTCCCAGGATTGGTTATTTTCCCCCTTCTCCTTTTCTTTATGGCACCATGGACTTTCAAGTCTCATTAACCTTATATGTGAACCAATAGCACTATAGGTCCAGGAGGGTTTTTAGTGGGGGCTGCACCAAAAGGAATCTTGATGCCAGGGCCTTGGAGCAAGACCTTTTGAGGCCAGACTGGATAGCTAGCATATACACCGCAACTCTCAACACATTCCTCTGACACAGCCCTCCTGAAATTTGTGAGGTAAACTTGTGCCCCATTTCTGTTCTTTAGACTTAATTGTGATTTGTGTTCCAGAGGAACTGTAGGGTGTGTCTATACTGAGAACTGACCCTCAGTCCCCACCCACAACAAGGACAGTTCCATCATCTAGCATCTGATGTACTCATTTTGTTCTAGAGAGGAGTGTGTACAGATTAGTGCTTGGTGGAGATGGCTGGAGCATGAGAGGGGCTGGAGGAGCTCTGTATGGTATCTTGAGATGGGAGGTTCTCCTGCAAGCTGGGTCTTCTTGCTAGGAGTTCAGCTGTTGTCTTCTTTTTCAACCATGCTGTTTTCACTGTGTGTATGTGCCATGTCAATACAGCACAAGTTCAGTGCACATGCTTTGGAGTTTATATAACTTCATGCACATAGTTAGAGCTTAATATTATAAAATATTGAAAAAAATGTTTCCAGGCTGGTAGGATGGCTTAGCATGGTCTTGCAAGCTGGGTGATCTAAGTTCAGTCCCTGGGACCCATGTGGAAAGAGCAAACTGATCCCTGAAAGTTGTCTTCTGGCCACTGCAGGAGCACTGTGGCATGTATTTGTGCACATGTGTGGGTGCACACACATATACAAAACAGTAAAATAAGTTTGTTAGGAGTAGGGTCTTTATAACTGAAAAGATTGGATGTTGTTTCTGGAACTCAGAGCTGGTATTACCACAGTAATGCTCATTTGTAGGTAGAAGTAAATTTACGTAGATTTAGGATGAGTCTTTACAACTTTTTATAAGAAAAAAATATGCAACATACAACATACGAGGCATGGTTACATCTTGTTATTTTTTTGAGCCAGGATCGCATTCTGTAGCCAAAGTTCTAAACAAGTCATTGTGAGACAGTGTTATCAACTACTAACTTTACACACTCAATAACCTCACAACTGAGTGACAAAATAATCACTGACAATACTGTAATGCTTTTCAGTTTACGATACTATGTTGAACCATATTTATGGCTATTCTTGGCCTCATTTGGCCACTGAAACACAGGTTAGATGTGCTTGGAACCTGAGATCTTCCTATCTCAGCCTTTCAAATGACTAGATGAGGCATGTATCACCATGCCAGGCTTTGTTAGCTGTTTTGAAGAGGCTGTCCTATCTGTCTTGTTGTATATCAGAGATCATGCTGCATGTGTGAATGGTAAAACTTCCATCAGGTCCTTGAAACAGTTCAGACAGTTGAAGTTCCATTCTGTATAGGTTTCAGTAAATTCTGGAACTGTACTGATGTGTCAGGGGCAAAGTCATGTCTATTTGCACAGAAACCTCAAAGATTTATTGTAAAGGAGATGACTGGAGCAGATTGGTATAGATGTATATTGTGTATCCCCTTGGCGAAGGAGGATGGTGCTTTGGAATATAATAAAAATACCTGGTCACACATTGAAGCTGCCTCCCCCTAAGCATTTGCTGAAATGCTGTAGATTTTGGGGCGACTCTGAGCCTCTATAGCTAGGACTCTGACTAGTCAAGTTGCGGGACCACTGTCCATGGTGCTGAATCGTATTCTCCCTCACCGCCTCAGTTTTCCTTCAAAGTTTCATTCCAGTGAGAATAGGTTTTGGAAATATATTAAAAATAATTTCAGAATTCATATTATTAAAGAAAAATGGAAGGATATCTTATTGAGCTTGATTGAGAGATGCCTTTAAAACAACTAATATCTCTCTTTTGAAAAAATATACTTATTTTTCTTTTTCTCTCTAGGTGGGGAGTTTTATGGCTATGGACTTCAAGTAATGAACACTGAAATTGTTTAAATGAGTGTCTGTTTTCTTAATAACTGCCATTAAACAAAAAGAACCCTTGATTGCAATATGTACAGGTATCTGTTTGCAGGGCAGCTTGTCCCTAAACAGTGCCACTTATAACACCCTCACACTTCTCAGCTTTCCCTGGAGAGAGACTGAGAATGTGAGTTTTGGTGATTGTCAGGCATTCACTTCATGTTGGAGCAACATCTACCTTTATGTGTATCATTTTGAGGAATGTAAATCATTTCAGAGAAAGTTTTTATTTCTCTTGTGGATAATTTGTTGGTTACTTAAATTGTTTCATAGGTTAGCAATAAAAATGATATGTGTCACTTGTATAAATTCTTTCACATGGCAGGAAGTTGTACATCAAGCTGAGTGGATAGTTTTGGTTTTTGGAATAATTACCCTGAACTAGTAGTTTCTTATGGCATTTCTTTTGTGGAGGAAACTTAAGGGATGCCTCCTCCTCTTTCATCCAAGTTTCAGGAATTCTCTGAGATATTTTAAACAAGGGCTGATGAATCTTGGAGGTCCCTGGGGGTGTAAAACTGAGTTCTTGTCCTAGAAGGGCTACCATTTGTACTGAGGAAGAGCATGTCAACAGATGGCTGTAAATGGCTACACTGTGGTGAGGTTGGGATGCACAGACTGCTGAGTGTGTTGAGGAAGGACAAGCTGGGAGCATCAGAAAGCTTCAGAGAGGAAGGAGCCTTTGGGTTAAGCCCTAAAGGATAAATTGTAAATGTCTGGGCACAGATAGAATATGTTGATTAGGAAAAGACGAGAAGGTTAGTGTAACTGGAAAACAGAGTGGATATGGAAGTGTTACCAAGGAGTTGGGACTCCGTTGGGATGTGGAGGGTGAATTGGAGAGGGGTTGTGTGTTCAGCAGAATGATGGCTGCCTGACACTATGCTCTCATCCCCAGAGCCTGTGATGTATTACGTTGCTTGGCAGGGGAATTAGGTAGCAGATAGACTAAGGTTGCTCATCAATTGGTTTTAAAATAGGGAGGTGATCCTGGTTGTCGGGGCAGGCTCACAATGATCACAGGCATCCTTAAAGGCATAAGAGAGAGACAGAAGAATTCGTGTCAGAGTGATGTGAGGTGAGGGTTTTAGGTGCCATCATTAGCTTTAAAGACAACAGGACATGCCAAGGGATGTAGCAGCCTCCAAGAAAGGCAAGAGAAAGGTCTCAGAAAGGGGCTCAGCCCTTGATTTTAGTGCAGTGGGACCCATATCTGTCTACTGACCTCGAACTGTTGGATAGCAAAGGGCAGTGTTTTAAGCTAATATGTTTGTGGGAATCCATGGTAGCAGCATTAGGAAACTGATGTGGCTTGAGCCTTGGCTTTACGCTGTCTCAGCTGGGACGTTTCAGGAGGGAGTCACACAGTCAGATTGGCCTCAGAAGATGAAGTGATCTCTACTGCTTGGGAGTTGCTCCAAATAATCACGATTTTGATATATTCCCAGACAGGACAGGTATCTGATGCAATCTTGTCTGACCCGTTTCTGTCTGTCCTTAGCCCCTTGCTCGGCCTCTGCTTCCACTGGTGCCATGCTCCCTGGCTCTCCTTTGTTCTGTGCAGGGTACAGTGCACCCTGTGAGGACACTGAGACTGGGTCACAGCCTCCCTGTTGTTGTTAATTACTTTCTAAAGACTTGATTCCCAGTCTCAGGAATTCTTTAATCTTTAGATACTTAGTTGCCAATCAGGTAGGTAGGAAATATTTTACCATTCCAATTTGCATTTCCTTGATGACTAGTGAGTTTGAGGATTTTTACTACCCTACCTCCCCAATTTTTCTACTTGGATTTTCTTTCCCATAAATTGTAATCTTATGTTGTTCATCTATTTATGTCTAGTCCTTATACCTTATTTGAAGTTGTTTTAATAGTATTTTTTATTCTACTTTTGTCCCGTTCCTTATTCTTTAAATAATATCGCTTTGGTAGATATTTAATTCTAATATAGTCAAATTCATCAATCTTTTCTTTATGATTTGTGATTATTGGGTCTTTTTTGAGAAATCTGTGTAACTTCAAGGTTATAAGACATTCTTTTTAAAATGTTAAAATATTTGGCTTTTATATTTTACTTGGAATTCATTTTTGTATGGATTGTGAGGTAGAGGTTTTCTTTTGGAAATATTTTCAAATGCCTAATTGTGCCATTACCATTTATTACCACCCATTCCCAGTGATCTGCGATGCTACTTTTGAAACACACTGAGTTTCTCACATGGTGTGGGTGAATTTTCTGTTTTGTTTTTCTTTTCTTTTGTTTTTTTAGACAGGGTTTTTCTGTGTGGCTCTAGCTGTCCTGGAACTCACTCTGTAGACCGGCTGGCCTTGAACTCAGAGATCCACCTGCCTCTCCCTCTCGAGTGCTAGGATTAAAGGCATGAACCACTGTACCCGGCCCCCTTTTTTTGTGATGTTTCTACATAATGGTAATTTGCTTCTTTATAGTCCTTAAATACTTTTATTTTCATTTTATTTACTTTATATGAAACACTAGAAATTGGGTAAGATTATGTTTGCATTGCTTTTCACTGTGGGAATAATCCTGTTGGATCTTTAATTGTGAACTTTATATTTTAGTAGGTTCCTTTTATGAGGTTATGGATTGTCTCTTCTACAAATAGTTTAATGGAAGCTTTTTTAAAAGTCAGCTGGGCATGATGACAGGTGCCTACAATCCTAGCACTCAGGAGACTGAGGCAGGAGGATTTTGAGTTTGAGGCCAGTCTGGACTATGTAGTGAGTCCCTGTGTCAAAAACAAACAAACAAACAACAGTAGAAATAGCTTTATTTTTATTAAATGTTCTAAATATACATATTTAGTTTTGTGGTTTTTCTTTTTTACACTTACACTGAAATAAAAGCTTACATCTTTAAATTTTAAGCTATCATTAATTTCCTGGGATATACTTTTCTTTGTCCCAATGCACTACATTAAACCAATATTATTGGAATTATACTAATATTTCATTTAGTGTCATCATACACATTAATAAGGGGGTATAGGCCAGTGAAGAGCTTCTCCTGCATTGCCCATTTTTAGATTTAGTGTCAAGGTCGTGATGCCTCTCCCTCTCTGGAATAGATTTTGAAAGGGAATGTACTTTGTCCTCTGGAAGTTGATTAGAATAGAGTAACCTTTTTTTTTTTTTTTATGTCTTGCTATGTAGTCAAGATTAGACCTAAACTCAAATGTGCCTCAGCCTCCCAAATGCTGGGTAGGTATGCAACAACACACCTGTGCCAAAATGACTCAAATGCTCTGGTTCTATTCCTTTTAGAACCAAGGGAGATTTTTGGGTGGACAGTCAACTGGAAGGGCTTCTAGTATATCTGCACACATCAAATGGGGCCAGTGAGTGGAATCTTTCATGTCTCACAAGGATTGAAACTTGAACTCTGGTAAATATTAGTAGTATTCACTATCCTGAAAAGACTAAAGGATGTTGTTGGTATTGTAGAGGGTATCCAAACCCAAACCATTAATGTGTTGCCCTCCAGGTCTCTCCCATAGGCTTCTCAGGTTTGTTGGTTATAAGAGACCAGTTAGAATGTGGAGCTAGACCTCATCTGTGATTTGAGGTTTTTTGTGAATGACTGTGTGGATAAGTCAGCTTTGCCTCACTATGTCCAGCATGATAAGCTCCTTAACCAGTAAAGATACATTTATTTTGATTCACAATTTTGGAGGTTTAATCCCAACAATAGGTGGTCCCTTGGGTTTGTGCCTGTGGCTAGTCTATCATGGTGTTAGTATTTGCCACATCAAGCCAGTGTTTTGTCTTCCAGCTGAGAATCAGAGACTCTGGTCTCACACAATGCAATGGGATGGCCACCACAGTACCTCCTGGTACCATCACTCTGGGGAATAAATCTTTACATTTGGACCTTCGGGGACACCATTCTTTCTTTTTCTAATACCTGTCCTGGGCATACTGCATTTCTTTAGAGAAAAATGTCCTTTTCTCTTTCCCTGTGTCTAAATCTTAACCTTTCTTCACGGTGAGTACACCTGCACTCCTGTTGCCGTTCCTGTGTTCACTGGGACCCTTAGTGAGCTCTCGTTTCAGCCTTTAACAGTACTGTCCTGCCTTTGCTGTGCACAGAGTAGGGTTGTTTCCTTTATGGAGAGCCTCAGATCCAAGCACATACTTCCCTCCTTTGCCTGGGATCTTTGCAAGAAGCTGGATATAGTTAAGGTGGGCCACTTATCTCCAGAAGGGGGAAAATCCCTTTGGGTGAATGTGTGTCTTTCTTCTAGATCACAGGATATGGCCAAGGTGACAGGTTGTCACTTCTGTGTTGTGTTAAGGTCTACCATCTTGTTGCAGATTTGGTGTATGGATTCTCTTTTTTGACTTGATAAAGGAGGTAGGAAATGCTGGAGATTCATTAGAGCCTGTTAGAGCTGAGGGTGGACTCAGAACAAATAGTCAGAAGCAGGGAATACTTAGTCTTAAAATTCAGGGAAACAAAATCTGTTAATTGCTTAAACAGACCCCACCCCCACCTCAGGACACACACCAATTACATCTTCAGGTGAGAGGTGCCTGACTAGCACCTTGATTGTGACCTTGTAAGTCCCTAACCATGAGGGCCAGTTAGTTAATCCTGCTTAAATTCATGACTCATAAAGATGGTGAGATGATAAGCGTATATTGTGTGAACGTCTAAGTTTGTCATAGCCTGTATAGCTGTAGAGAACTAACGTGCAGATGTCTGCTGACCCCCAGTTAGACTCACTAGAAATACATTTGGATTGCTGAAGAGTCAATCTATTTGAGGTAGTTTATGTTTAATTAAAAAAAAACAAAAACAAAAAAAAACCATTTTCTTACCTGTAAAGTAATACAAATGCTTTGAACAGAAATATTGAAGCAAAGAAGAAAAGTAGAGATAACTATCAAAAGATATCTACCCCCCTCTCTTTCTCTCTCTCATATGTGTGTGTGGTATATGATATTCCAGGCATATCTTAAAGCTGTGATTCATTCCATAACATAATCTGTATTTTTTTTCCCTTTAGGCCTGGGATTGTAGCTTAGTGGTAGAATGTATGTTTAGCATTCATGAGACCATATGTTCATGCTCCCACATCAAATAAACAAATGAGTAAATAAATTTGCTTTTAAATCATGAGAACTTCCAGCTTACCATGGGTAATCTTCTGAAATATGGTTATAGATGGCTACATGCTATTCCAGTGGATATCCCAGTTTATTGAACTACTTTCTTATAACTGAAAATTTATTTTACTTTATGTAGTATTTAAACTTTGGTAAATAATCTATACAAAATTATGTATTGATGAATACTTTTGAAGGACAATGTTCAGAAAGTCAAAGTTTATTAATGTTTTAAACCTTTTGATACCCTACTGTCTAGTTTACAACAAAAAAGTAATGCACAATTTAAATGCCTATTTCTATAACTCACCAGGTTGGAATACTACAGAAATATTGATTTTTGAGCATTTAAGTTCCTGTTTTCTTTACCCTGTTTGCAAAGTGCTTTTAAATTATTCATTAAAGTACAATATAGATTCTATTTATAGATGTGTGTATATGAGATTTATAGATGTGTGTATATGAAATATTTGGGAAAAAAGCTTACCATTTTTATCACTTCCCTGTCTTTGTAAGTCTTTTTATATTCCTATTTGTCAATTGTTTTTGGGCATTTGAATAGAGACACTAAGTCATATAATGTGCTGTGGGCTTGGATCACTCAGACAAAATGGCTGTTCTGAGCTAGCCTTGTTCTTGCCATTTATTAACTAGTTGACCTCAGTAAGAGGAAAATCAGCAGAATATTAATTACTAAAAATATTTTCATAAGCTTAAGGTATGTTTATTTAGAAAATATTCAAAATAAAGAACAGCAGTAAAAGCAGAATAAAAGAATCTGAATAATTATGCTACTGTTGAGATATAACTGTTAGATTCTGATGACTTGAATTTTCTTTTTGGTTTTTGTGTGTTCAAGCTGTGAGATTTCAGTGTTTCTGTAGCTGTTTCTTTCTAATATGAGATGTAGACTTAATTAATCTGTAGTTTTCCTTTTTTCTAGTTATGTGCTTAAGGTGATATATTTCCTAGTAGATAATTTCCTGTATTTTACATTTGATTTGTTTTCATATATTTTATAATTTGCATTATGACTTTTCTTTGACTTACAGATAATCCATAAAATTATTGAGACATTCCAGACACATATATTTTCTTACTTTGTTTTCCAGTCTAGTTACATTGTTCAAGATCTTACTTTCAGTTAGGTGTGGTGGGACACACCTTTAATCCTAGCACTCAGGAGGCAGAGGTGGAGAGGCAGAGAGGCAGTGTGAGAGGTGGGGAGAGAGGCAGAGAGAGAGGCAGAGAGAGGGGCAGAGAGAGGGGCAGAGAGAGGGCAGAGAGGTGGGGAGAGAGGCAGAGAGGCAGAGAGGCAGAGAGAGGCAGAGAGGCAGAGAGAGGCAGAGAGAGGCAGAGAGGCAGAGAGAGAGGTGGGGAGAGAGGCAGAGAGAGGGGCAGAGAGAGGGGCAGAGAGAGAGAGGTGGGGAGAGAGGCAGAGAGGCAGAGAGAGGCAGAGAGGCAGAGAGAGAGGCAGAGAGAGAGGCAGAGAGAGAGGCGGGGAGAGGCAGAGAGAGGGGCAGAGAGAGAGAGGCAGAGAGGGGCAGAGAGAGGCAGAGAGAGGCAGAGAGGCAGTGAGAGAGGTGGGGAGAGAGGCAGAGAGAGAGAGGCAGAGAGAGAGAGGCAGAGAGAGGGGCAGAGAGAGGGGCAGAGAGAGGGACAGAGAGAGGCAGAGAGGCAGTGAGAGAGGTGGGGAGAGAGGCAGAGAGAGAGGCAGAGAGAGGGGCAGAGAGAGGCAGAGAGAGAGGCAGAGAGAGAGGCAGAGAGAGGCAGAGAGAGAGGTGGGCAGAAAGGCAGAGAGGCAGAGAGAGGCAGAGGATCTCTGTGGGTTCTAGGCCAGCCTGGGTTACAGAATGAGTTCCAGGAGAGCCAGGGCTACACAGAGAAATCCTGTCTCAAAAAACAAAACAAAACAACAAAAAACCCAAAATCTTACTTTCTATGAGTTTAATCCTTTGAAATTTGCTGATATGCTTTTTGAAAGACGTTCATATGTATTTGAAAAATTAAGTTCAGAGTGCTGCACATTCTACTTAGCTAAGTTGTAAACATATTAATCATAGATATTTTCTTATTAGTTTAAGTCTGGTGGTTATATCAGTTACCAAGATGATTTCATTCATTATGGATGGCCTTATTTCTTCATGCAGAGTTTGTTACTTATATATATTTGAGATCATATTATTAGGAACATGCAAACTTAAAATTGTTTTGTCCACTTTAGAGATGGGGTCTTATGAAATCCAGGCTAACCTTATCCCATCCTGACCCTGCTGCTCTACCGTGCAGGTGCAGAGACCATCAGCACATACTCGGTCTTCTTGATGACCTGTGTTTACTGTCTTGCTCATCCCTAGTTCAGTGTTTGCCTTTATAGTGGGTGTATATTATGTTCATATAGCCAGATCTGATCATTTTAGTCTCGTATCTACAAAGTATCTTTCTTGATGCTCTGAGACTTTAAATATCTCTCTTGGAAGGAAGTTAGTTTGTTAGACTTTTTTTTTTTCATCTAATTTGACAATTTTTGTCATTTTCTTGGAATATTTGGTTTATTTACATTAAATGTAATTATTGACATACTTGAATTTAAAATCACAGTCCTATGTATTTATCTTGTCTTACATTTTCAGTGTTGATTTTCCTCTTATTTAGAGTTGATATTGTGATGTTGAAAACATTTAGTTTTCCCCACCCTCTCCCATATACTGGAAGGTCTGTTCTGCTTTTCTTTGTTTTAGTAGTTATCATGATTAGATAGTGTGTTCTAGGCTATCCAAATAATGTAATAATCTTTACCTCTTTTTAAATCTTTTATTCATTTTCGTTTATTCTCTGTTCTTCATGTTCTTTGGCGTTTCTCACTTCTGCCTGGGACTGTTTTCCTTGTGTTGAGTCTTTTTTATGTACTCTCAGTTCAGGTCAGCTGTTGTTACATACTTCAGATTTTTTTTTCCCCTAAAAATATTTTTTTCACTCTTTTCCAGTTAATCAAAACTTTTTATGTTCAACAGACAGAATTCATCCTTTTAACTTTTACAATTCTGTAGTTTTGGTATGTTTACAGTGTATTCAACCATCATCACTCCATTATTCTGCAATCTTTTCATCTTCTTTAAGAAAACAGGTGTGGTGGCGAACACCTTTAATTCTAGCACTCAGGAGGTAGAGGCTAATGGAGTTCTGAGTTTGAGGCCAACCTGGTCTACAGGACAACCAGGGCTACGCATAGAAACCCTGTCTCAAACACAACAACAACAACAACAACAACAACAACAAACAAACAATCCCCTCCAAAAAACCCCTCGTACACATTAATATTAACTTCTTGTTCTTTTTCTCTCCTGACTTTGGTACCTTGTAGTTTATGTCTCTAAGGATGTGACTGTTAGAGACATTTCATCTGGTTAGAACCGTATGACGTGTGAGTCTCTGTGCCATTTTCTTTCATTTAGCGTGGTATTTTAAGCTTCTTCCATGTTGTAGTGTGTCGTAGTGTTGCATTCCTTTTTTATAGTTAAAGCATTTTATGTGCCCAGTTGCCACTAGGTGGTCATTTGAGTTTTTTTCTTTTATACTTCTGCTTTTTTCATTCTGAGCTATGTATTATGACTAATCATGTGCAAGATTTTCCTTAGTTTTTTGGGTTTACACCGAGGAGTAGAGTTGCTGGGTCAGCTCTTTGTTTAGGTTGTTGATGAGCTGCTAAAGTGTTTTTTAAAATGCTACACCATTTTACATTCCCATCAGCAGTATATGAGGTTCCAAGTTCTCCAGATCCACTTCAACCTTTTTTTAATTTTTCATTTTTATTAATCATAGTGTCTGAGAGGGTAGGAAGTGGCATCTCACTTTATGGTATTATTAGCATTCTAATGAGTAATGGTAGTGAATACCCTTCCATGTACTTATTAGCCATTTGTATGTTTTCTTTGGAGAACTGGCTGCCCAATGCTTTTCCTGTGGGGGTGTTCTGTGGGTTGGCGGAAGGAAAAGGTCACTCCGAGATGAAATTTTAAGGTCTGTGTGGCACCAGGAAGGATAGCCTTCTGATAATTGAACCCTGAACACCCATACAAAGGAATATTTGTTGACTAGTTGTTTTTTGGGTAAAGTATTTCCTCATACCAAGGTCCTACCTAATCTATATGTCTCTTTAAAGGAAAGCATCACATGCCCTCATGACTTTAGTCCTTTATTCTGTGTCATTTACAATACATGGTAATTCAAGAGCCTCAGGTGTCATGTGACCAAAGTCATGCCAAAGCTGCAATGCCCCTTCAGAAAGGCAATTCTACAAATCACAGAAAACAATCACTGTTTTCCACAAAGATTCTTCACTGTGTTCCACAATGATCCTTCAAGATCAAAGTTCTTCTAGAAAACAACTATTCACTATAATGTTTACCCCAGATACAGTGAAAACTATTTATTCTAATGTCTACCCCAGATACAGCAACTCTGCTAAATTTCTACATTTACCCATTTTAAAACTGGAGTATTTGTCTTCTTATTGTTGCATTATAGGAGTTCTTGCTCTCTACTAGTCCCTTATCAGATGTATGTGCTGCAAATATTTTTATAATTTAATATATTTAAAATTATAATATAATTATATCCTTTACTTTCCTCCCTCCATCCACCCATGTTCTTCCTTGTATCCCTGTCAAATTATTAGCTTTGTTTTCTTCAATTATATATATATATATATATATGTATGTATGGTATGTATGTATGTATGTATGTATGTATGTATGTATGTGTGTGTGTGTGTGTGTATCCATGTATACAAATATATAAATATAGCCTGCTGAGCCCATTTTTATTGTTTGTATGTATGTGATTTCAGGTCTTGCCACTTTGTATTGGATAATCTATTATAGGGCTCATCTCCAGGAGAGGCTAATTCTCCCTCTCTCAGCAGTCATTAATTGCCTGTAGTTGTTTGTCCAAGGGGGGCACTCCATGAGATTGTCTTCTTTCTGAGTTAGCATATTTATTGATACTGTCATTGTTTAGGTCCTGTAGGCAGCCATTTCTAGGGGACACAGTCTCACAGCAGACTTCCTGGTCCCCTGGCTCTTACTGTCTTTTCACCCTCTATGTTCCGGAAGTTGTGTTGGAGATGTAACTGTTGGGGCTGGGCTCCCCACATCTGATGACCTCTGCATTGTGTGCAGTTGTGGTTTTCTGTAATGATCTCTATTTGCTGTAAAGAGAAGCTCTTTTGTTTGTTTCGAGACAGGGTTTCTCTGAGTAGCTCTGGCTGTCCTGGAACTTACTCTTTAGACCAGGCTTGCTTCAAATTCATGGAGAACTGCCTGCCTCTGCCTCCCGAGTGCTGTGACTAAAGGCATGCACCACCACCTCCAGGGCAAGAAGCTTCTTTGATGAGGGGTGAGAAGTATGTTTATATCTGAAGGCGCTAGGAACTGCAGATGAGAGAGCATGCAGTGTTTTGTCTTTTTTAGTGTGCTTTCCTCCCTCAATAGAATCTTCTCAAGTTCTACCAACTTACCTGCAAATTCCATGATTTTACCTTCTTTTACAGCGGAATACTGTTCCATTGTGTAGGAATAGTGTTCCATTGTGTATAAGTAGCACATTTTCATCATTATTGTGACTAGGGCAGCAGTGAATGTTGCTGATCAAGTACTGGTGGAGTATGTGTGGAGTCCTTTGGGCATATGTCAAGGAATGGTTTAGCTGGGTCATACAGTAGATTTCTTTCTTGAGGTTCTCCTTACTGATTTCAGAGTGGCTACTCCAGTTTGTGGTCCTCCCAACAGTGAACGAGGGTTTTCCTTTCTCCATAGCCTTGCCAGCATTTGTCATTTGTTTTGCTGGTCTTAGACATGACTGGATGAGATGACATCTCAAAGTTGTTGTAATTTACATTTTTCCTAATTGCTAAGGACGATGAATACTTTTTCAGGTATTTCTTAGCCTTTTTTCCCCCTTTTATTGAGGGATCTGTTCAGATCCCTAGCCCATTAAAAATAAAAGTTACACAGTATATTCTGATTACATTTTCCCCTTCCACTAACTTGTCCTAGCCCATTTTATTTTTATTTTTTAATTTTCTTATGTATTCTTGTGTCTTTCACATTGTGCATCTCCATCTCATTCATTTCCCTGTTCTTTTGTATCCATCCTCTGCCCTTGCTGCTGACCCCCCTAACAAAATAAAATAAAATTTAAGAAAAAAAGAATAAAACAAACAAAAAAAGAAAAAAGGAAAAAAAAGAAAGAACAAACAAAAAATGAAAAGGAAAAAACAATCTTGTAATGGAAGCTGTAGTGTGATACAGTGAGTAATGCAGCAAACCCTTTTATCCATATATCTTTACTTCCAAGTGTTCATTGCATAGAGTCAGTGGTCTGGTTCAAGGTCTCTGGTTTCTGTTATGCTATCAATGCTGGGCTCTTACTGGAACTCCTCTTTGATATCCTGTTGTTTCCCTGTGTCATGGAAATCATGCAGCTTTGGGTCTACAGACCTGGTCTCTTCATGTGCTCCAGCAGATCACAGATGGGGTGGATGTTGGGCTGGGCCATCTCCTAACCTTGGTTCTGGGCCTGAGTAGCTGCAGTGTTGGTCAGCCTACCAGCTCTCCCTGTCCTCACCACCAGGGTGAGCTCTCCTTCACTGCCCTGGCTAGTTCACCCCTTGCAACAATGAGCAGGGGGTGGGTCAGTTCTGTTTTCACTCCTCAGGGTTAGCTCTCCCATTCCTGAACTTCAAGGCCAGCTCTGCTGTGTTGCTCAGGTGAGGTGTAGGGAGCACTCTCCAAGTGCTGCTGTTGGTGAGGGACAGGGACAATAGAGCCACAGCTCTTATGACCTCAGGGTCTGCTCTCCCACCTGCCCCAGGCATTGATGGGTGAGGTTCAGGGTTGGGGAGGACATCTCTCCACCCCCTACCCCTCCACCCCCCCCATGCCATCACATGACAGATGAATAATGGGGATAGCTCTGCCAAGCTCACAACTTTGGGGCTGGCTCACCCACACCTCTGCCAACAGGAATGGCTCTGTTCTGCTGCCTAGGCGAGGTGCAGGGCCTGTCCTGAGTGTTGCAACTGTGGGGGACTGGGCATCTTTCCCGAACTTATTCGTGTGACCTCAGGGTCAGCTCTCCCACCTGCCGCGGGCATTGAAGTAGGGGGGTGGATGGCATCTCTACCACCCATGATACCATATGACAGATGAAGGGTGAGGTCAGGTCTTCCATGTTCACATTCTCAGGGCCGCTCACTCCCTGTCAATAGGGTCAGCTCTACTGTGCTGCCCAGGTGAGGTACAGCATCCACTTTTCTGAGTGCTGCAATTGGTAAGGGGGAGGGTCCTCCCTCACCCACCACAGGTGGCCGGAATAGGAGGGGAGAACATCTTTCCCTGCCCTCACCATCACAAGGCACAAGAGGGGGTGTGGCCAGTTATCCCACTTTCACACCCTCAGCTTAGTCCATTTTTAAATTGGGCCATTTTTTTTTTAAGTCTTGGCTTTGTTTTTTGGGTTTTTGTGTATTCTGAATATTAACCCTCTGTCACCTGTCACATGAATAGCTGGCAAAGATTCTGTCCCACTCTGGGTTTCTATTTCACTTAGTTGACTGTTCCTTAGCTGTATAGCAGGTTCTTAGTTTTATGAAGTGTCACTTGTCAGTTTGCCCTTAATTGCTAGGCAAGTAGAGGCATATTTGGAAAGTCCTTTTCTATACCTGTGTCTTTTAAGATACAGCCTTTTTTTTTTTATAGCAGTTTTAGCATTTCGGGTTTAAATTGAGGTCTTTTATCCACCTGCACTTTTCTGTGCAGGGTGATAGATATGGATCTGATTCATTCTTTCAAATGTGTATATCAAGTTTTCCCATCCACATCTTTCCAATTGTAATGGTATTTTCCTGATAGTGTCTTTTGATCCACAAAATATTTTAATTTTGGAGAAATTCAGTTTGCTTGTTTGTTTCTTTTGATGCATGTACTTTACAACTTAGGACACTAATATTGGGTTGGTAGTATAGCTCAGTAGTCGAATGCTTTTTTAGCATTCCATGGGACCTGGGTTCACTTTCTAGAACTATAAGAGAACAAACAAAAATTCAGTAATGTTTAATCCCAGGTCATAATGATTAAAGCAACCAACCAGCCAATCTAGAAAACATCAGTGGTTAATCCCAGGTCATAGTGACTTACATTTCTGTTTTCCTCCTGAGACTCTCCTAGCCTCTCCCCCCAGGCTTCAGTGTGTGCCCAGGTTAGTCTCAAAGCTCATGGTACTTCAGTCTCAGCCTGTGGGGTACCTGGGGTTACCTGTATGTACTATATGCCTGCCTATTTTCAGTTACTTTTTTATATATGATGTGGAGAGGAGTCACAGTTCATTGTTCTACATGCAGCTGTCTAATTGAATGTAGTGTCTAACGCTAGTTGTTGAAAAGACTATTCCTCTATTGAATGGTCTTAACACTTTTGTAAAAAAAAAAAAAAGTCAGTTGACTCTAAAATTGGGTTTATTTCTGGACTTTTAATTCTATTCCTTGCACCCATATATCTTATATTTATGACAGCTCACAAGTGGATCAAACATCCCAGTTTAAAAACTGTTAGAAGGAAACAGGCCGTATTCCTTAAGATTAGTTATAGGACAGAAAAGTCCTTTAATTATTTTTTTTTGTGGTACTATCGATTAAATTTAGGGCCTTCAGCATTCTAATAAGCAAGAGTTCTACTTTTTAGTGTTTTTTTTTTTTGTTTGTTTTGAAACAAGTTTGTCCACTAAGATGTGCAGGTTGGCTTTGAACTCACCCTGTCAATAAGGCAGGTCTTGAACTTGTAAACCTCCAATTCAGCTTCTCAAGAAGCTGGGATTTTAAAGTCTGTATTACCAAGCCTGGCACACACAGCCTTGATTACTGAAGTTTTAAAACAGGAATATGTGAGTTCTGTGACTTCGAATTCTTAAGATGGTTTGGGGGTCTGGGGACTCAGTGCAGTTGGTAGTGTGCTTGAAGCTGTGATGCATGAAGCTTGGGCTTTGGTCCCCACCATATAAAGCAAAGTGGTAAGTGTCCATCTATAATTGCAGTAATTGGGAAATGGAGGCAGGGGGGTCAGGAGTTCAAGGTCGTCTTCGGCTGCATAGTAAGTCTGAAGCCAGCCTGGGCTAAGCAAAAACCAATGAAAGATGGTTTCTGTTTATATTCTGCTTCCTTTACATTTCCTATGATTTTTAGGATCAGTTTATGAAGTTCTATTGGGGGGGTCTTGGCCTGGAATTTTAAGAGTACTGAATCTGAAGAGGGTGGAGGTGTCAGGGTTTTGAGCTGGTTATATGCTGTAAGCTGGATTCACTAGTGTGGCGGTGACGTGCGGGATGGTGGGCTCTGAAAGAGTAATGGCTGGCAGTAGGTAATTAGGTCTGTAGTGGGGTTAATGGTTTTATTCTAGGATCACTTTCACAGAGGAAGTGCTGAAAAGGCAAGTCATTATGAGAGATGCTGACGCCTGTGAGTCTCCTACCTTCTCTCACACGTGCCCTTTATACATGTGGCAGCTTCCGTCATGCTCCTCTGTCATGCCTGGCCGGGGTGTGGGGGTGTGGGGGTGTGGGAGTGTGGGGGTGTGAGGGTGTGGGGGTGTGGGGGTGGGAGATGGTGTGGGCATAACCAGGATACTGGCTTCATGCTGGTTGGAGTTTGTAGACACCAGAATCATTAGTCAAAGAATCTCTTTATAAGTTACTCAACATCAGGTATTCTTAAAATAGCAACGCAAACTACACAAGAGTCAGACATGGTGGCTCAGGTCTTTAATCCCAGCACTCAGGAGGTGGAAGCAGGCAGTTCTCTATGAGTTTGGGACAGGCCTGGTCTTCTGAGTGAGTTCTGGGTCTGCCAAGGTTATAAATTGAGAGCCTGCCTTAAAAAAAAAAAAAAAAAAAAAGAATAGAGAGGGCCATTATAGGTTTAAAGAGAAACCTGTCACTAGGGAAATGTCCAGAGATCCATAAGGATGACCCAACTAACAATCTAAGCAATAGTGGAGAGGCTACCTTAAATGCCCTTCATCCAGTAGCTGATGGAAGCACAAGCAGACACCCACAGCTAAACACTGAGTCAAACTCCTGGAATCCAGTTGTAGAGAGGGAGGAGTGATAAGCAAAGGGGTCAAGACCAGGCTGGGGAAACCCACAAAGACAGCTTGGAAACCAGCATAATTCAGAACCAGGCCCCCTGAATGTGGGTGTCAATTAGGGGGCCTGGGCAGTCTATGGGGCCTCTGGTAGTGGAACAGCATTTATCCCTATTATACAATGACATTGGGGACCCATTCCCCATAGAGGGATACTTCCTCAGCCTAGACACACAGGGGAGGGCATAGGCCCTGCCCCAAATTATGTGAGAGACTTTGATGATCCCCCATGGAAGGCCTCACACTTTCTATGGAGCATAAGAGGGATGGGATGGGGGTTGGTGGGGGAATGGGAGGATGGGAGGGAGAAGGAACTGGGATTGATATATAAAATAAGATTGTTTCTAATTTAAATAAAAAGACTAAAACATGAAATAGTGCCATCTTAACAATATTATATTTTCTATTATATGTTCGAGGGAGTTACAATAATTTTTGGTGGATTTCTGATGACTTTATATCCTTAATATGATTCTTCTCTTATTTAAACATTTAAGATAAATTATTTAAGATTTTTTTATCTTATAGATTTAATATTGAGTCTCCCTTAGAAGCAATTCTTGTGAGTGCTTCCCCCCATATATGAACTATGTTTTCTTGGGATTATAGGCATGTGCCATCATCCCTGGTGGCAGAAACTCTACTTTTTAAGTAATATAATGTAGCAACTCCAAACTTTGGATTCTTTTTCCTTCCCAAATGTGTTGCTGTTGTAGATGCTTACTAATTACAGTTTTCAGTTAGTGACTTTTCTGCTGTATGGTCTGCACTGTTTTGTACTATGTCTCCACCTTTAACCTGTCAGTTTATAGCTTGGCTTTAGCCCTTTCTTCCCATTTGTGTATCGTCTCCAAGTCAACTCTATGAGTGCTTAGGACCCACCAGTCAAGCCTCAGTTCTTTTCTGGGCATTCATGGAACCTTGAACTCTCTGATGGATATGACTCTCTGGCTTTCTAGGAATACACCAGGGTTCTTCAAACCCATCCTCTGCTCTGCATGTACGCTTTGGGGGTTATTTTTTTGTTAGTATTTGTTCAAACTGCTGTTCAGTGTTTTAGGTAGTCACAGAATCGAACAGTGGACGCCTGTAGTTTTGACAGAAATGTGAAGAAAGTACCTTGTGCCCTGGGTGAGTGCTGAGTTGGCCAAAAGAAGGTAGCCTTGTAAGCACGGCCTATGAGCTGTGGCAGCTGATGCTCGTCTGTGAGTAGAGCTTTGCAGAGAGCTCTCTGTAGTGATTTTGAGGCTGTTGGTTTTTTGAGACTGCTGTGATCTATGAGTGGAGATAATGGGAAAAGGGCAAGTTATATATAACACTGTAGATATTCATGAACACTCAACTATTTTTCTTTACCAATGCGTCTTGGTTTATGACAAGTTTTTAGTCAAAATTTGAGAATCCTGAAAAGTTGGTTACTCCAATTTTTGCCAATTTCCACTGTTTTCATGAAAGGAATTTTGGATGTGCTCCCCCCTCCCCATTTTCACTGTTATTACCTTCTCACATTTGTTCTTAATATTATTCCCTAAATACTGAATTTAATGTTGACATTGTTTTCTACCAGTACATTGGGGATAATTGTCCCAAGTGTCTGACTTTTCTTGTTCCTGGTCAGCAGTCAGCCGTCTGTGTAACTTTTCTGCTTGTAACCTGTGTGTCTTCAGTGCCATTATAGGATTTTTCTCCCTGCCTTTATGTTCCTGTAATTTCAGTTGGTTTGATGTACAGCTGCTTGAGATGTGAATAACATCCTTCATAAGTCTGCAAATTTTGCTGCCACAATTGTCAGATGTTACATCTTTGCTATCTTCCTTCTTTCCTCCTGGGACTCCTATTAAATGTGCCTTAGATGCTATTTCATTATTTTCATGATTTGGATTTCAGATACTTTGTTTTAATATTTTCTTTTGGTCTAATTTCTAGTCCTTCTGTTAGTGTCTTAAAACTCACGCATGATTTTGTAATGTTTGAGTTTTAAATTAAAAAATATTATAACTGTGCTACTTGTTAATAGTTTCTAATGAACTGTTTTTTAATGATAGTAATATAGTTCTTTGAAATTTTTTTGCTTATTTATATGTGTATATATATCTTTAAGAGTTTATGTTTACATGCGTATGTGGGTGCGTGCTTCTGTACACGTGTGGAGGTCAGAGATGGCATGGGAACCCACAAGTTTACAGTTACAGGTGTTTTCAAGACATCAGACTTGTTACACAAGTCTGAACTTTGGTCCTCAGTGCTCTGAGTTGCTGAGCTACTTCTTTACTCCAAATACATTTTCCTCTATTGTTGTCAAGCATATGTATCTAGATATTTTATTTTAAATTTTCATTATTTTAAAAATATTTATTTAATGTATATGTGTATGCCTGAGGTTTTGTATGTGTACCATGTGCATCATGTAGGAGTCTGTAGAGGTCAGAAGAGGATATCAGATCCCCTGGAACTAGAGTTACAGGTGGTTATGAGCCACCATGTGGCTGCTAGGAATCAAATTCAGGTCTTCTGTGAGAACACTAACCACTCCCAGGCACTACACCATCTCTCCAGCCTTTTATTTTTAGTTACATGTATGTGACATATATGGGTTTGTGCAAATGAATGCAGATGCCTGCAGGAATCAGAGGTGTCAGCTACTCTGGAGCTAGAGTTACAGGCAGTTGTGAGCTGCCCAAGGTTGGTGTTGGGACTTGAACTCAGGTCCTCTGCAGGAGTTGTGAGCATTCTTAGGTGCTGAGCATCTCTCCAGCTCTTTAAACATACATGCACTTTAAAGTACATCTGTGTGACATTAATTACATCCACACTGTTGTACAGACATCTATCTTCAGAAGTGCTGTCATTGTAAAACACTGAAACTCTGAATCAGTTAAACAGGAACTTTCTTATTTCAACTCCTAAAAATCACCATTCTACTTTATGTCTCTGTGAATTTGACTATTCTAGGTATCTTATATAAGTGGAATCATAGAGAATTGTCTTTTTGTGACTGTCTTACTCATTTATTCATAGTTGATCCATGTTGTAGTGTCAAAATTTCGTTTCTGTTAAATGCTAGATAATATTCTATTCTATAGTGTGTTAGGGCTGTTATTGCTGTGATAAAACACCATGATCATAACAACTTGGAAAGGAAAAGGTTTGTTTTTGTTTACAATTCTCAGGTCATCCTCCATTGCCGAGGGAAGTCAGGGCAGGAACTCAAACAGGGCAGGAACCTGGAGGCTGGAACTGAAGCAGAGGCCATGGAGGGTGCTGTTTACCGGTTTGCTTAGATTGCTGCCTTAATAGCACCTGGGATCACCAGCCTCTATGTGGTAGCACCCACCAAGGGCTACACCCTCTCACATCAATCACTAATTAAGAAAATGCACTACAGTCTTGCCCATGGCACAAGCTGATGAAAACATTTTCTCAACTGAGGTTCCCTCTTCCAAACTATAGATTGTATTAAGTTGACATAAAACTAGCTATCATATAATAGTATTACGCTCTCTCTCTCTCTCTCTCTCTCTCTCTCTCTCTCTCTCTCTCTCTCTCTCTCTCTCTCTCTCTCTCCTCTCTCCCTCTCTCCCTCTCTCCCTCTCTCCCTCTCTCCCTCTCTCCCTCTCTCCCTCTCTCCCTCTCTCCCTCCCCCCAGACAAGGTTTTTCTGTAGTTTTGGAGCTTATCCTGGAAATTGCTCTAATTGCTCTGTAGACCAGGCTGGCCTTGTACTCACATAGATCCGCCTGCCTCTGCCTCCTGAGTGTTGGGATTAAAGACTTGCACCATCACCTCCTGGCATGTATTACATTTTCTGTGTTCATTTGCCCCTTGACACCTTGAGTTGTGTCTGCTTTTTGACTTTAGTGAATATGTCATCCTCATAGATCTATAAAAATCTGAATCTTTGCTTTTGCAAAGATTCATTTGAGTGCATACTCCAAAGTATAAGTTCTTATTTGTCCATAAGTTTGCCAGCATTTGTTATTTTCTATTTTTTTTACCTTGTATTAGCCATTATTATGGGTGAAGGTAGTTTCTCTTTGAGATTTTGATTTGCATCACTATAATTAGTAAAGCTGACCAACTTTTCATGTGCCTGTTACCCATCAATATGTCTTCTGAAATGTCTATTGAGATCTCCTCCTATTGTTTGATTGTGTTATTTGCATTTTGATTATTGAGGACATATTGGATAATTCTAACTTGTGGGTCTCTTTGGTTCTGCTTGAGTGTGTGTATTGGGCTATTGTTTTTTTCTTCATGGTGTCTAATTTTTTTGTGTGTGCTAGACGTTATATTTGTAGAATTACTTGGAGGAATAATTATAACCCGTGATAACTGTTTTCATGTGTGTTGGTATTTTTCCTGTATGTATGTCTGTGTAAGGATGTCAGGTCCCCTGGAAATGGAGATACAGACAGTTGTGGGCTACTAAATGGGTGCTGGGAATTGAACCTGGGTCTTCAGGTTGAGCAGTCAGTACTCTTAGTACTGAGCCATTTTTCCAGTCTCCAGTTCTTTAGTCTTAATGAAGACACATTTAATTCAGTCCTTTGGCCAAGCAGATAAGTGGAATAACGCTGTGGTGCCTGGGAGGGCTAGCTTGCTTCTCAGGACTTCTCTAGCTTTAGGCTGTAGCACTTCGTGGATCAAAAACAAAATGAGAGGTGTTTTCTCAGTATATGATTCGTAGTAGGCAGAGTATGGGTGGAGCTCTGTGAGCTTGTCTGTGTGGCCAGATGAGCTGTCTCTTTGGCTGAGTATTTGTCATGGGCCTTTGTTGCTCAGAACAATTGCAGTCTTGCATGTTACTTTTAGGGCAGGGGTGGCTTTTGTTTGGTGAGGCCTGTGTTTCAGAACAGTATCTAAATGCATTTCTGCTTTTCTCTGGCCTGTTTTTGCCTAAGCTTGACTCTGTGTGATGGTTCAATTGAACAATGTGGATGACAGCCTTGTAGATAGCTGTCATTCTCCTTTCTTCTGTCCCTGACTGGATGTTGGATTTGTACATGGACTGCCTTCCAGTGGTTGGGGCAGCTCTGTCACCAATACTTTGTGAGGTATAAAGCAACTGTTCTCCATTATTGCTGTCTGACAATAGGTTTTGTTCTGGTACTACTTTTCTTCAAAGAATCCATTTCTGTCTTAATTTGTGTCTCTTATAATATGTATTTAATGATAGAAAAGTTTTAAAGGGGGGGAAATTTCTGATTTAAGCTCTTTTTTTGGAAATTATCTGACCTATTTTCTATTTTTTTTGTCTTCCTCCACTGCCTGGAAATGAAGTTGTATGTTTTTGGCAGTTTTCTGGGCAGATATTATAAAGGCATGGTAGTCTGTCTTTTTTATTTTTAACCATATCCACATGGGAAAAATCAAGTTTTTTTTTTTTTTTGATATTACAAGAGAAAGAACCCAATATGTTCCACTTATTTTTGGAGGCAAAGGTAAAGAAGGTAAATGAACTTGATGAAGGAAGCAATTTTGAAGCCAGCTTATAGTAGACTCTTTGGAGTAGATATTCCATTTTGTTCAAGGAAGCTGGTTCCTGGGCCCCCTTCTCTGAAGAAAGGCAGATGGAATTGCCTGGCCTGTGCTTCTCCTGGGGCCATTATGGAAGCAATGTGAGATGACTGATGTGCAAACATGTTCAATAGTAAAAGCTTTCTGGGTAGGGAAGCCATTATTATTTTATTCAGAAGTACTTTTAGAGGATTAATAATTTATTTAGCTCACTAAGTTCGTCCTCTGAGGACAACTGCTCCTATTGTCTGGTGCCTGAGCCAGACCTGGGGACGGACAGTGTTGCAGAGGGAGGAGGTCTTACTGAATCGTGCTATATTAGTCAGCTTTGCGTTGGTTAAAATACCTGTGACATTTCAGTTATAACTAAAAGTGGATTTTTTTTATGATAGTTTTGGAGGTTCCAGCCCCAAATCTGATTGTTTCATAACTTTATTCTCTGGACATGTGATGAGGCTGCCCAGCATGGTAGGAGTTTGTCATAAAGCAAACCATGAAAGCCAGGCAGTGGTGGCACATGCCTTTAATCCCAGCACTTGGGAGGCAGAGGCAGGCGGATCTCTGTGAGTTTGAGGCCAGCTTGGTCTACAGAGAGAGAGAGTTCCAGGAAAGCCAGGGCTACACAGAGAAACTTTGTCTTGAAAAACAAAGCAAAACAACAACAAAAAAGCAAACCACTTAAATTGGGGTCAGGGAGGAGAGAGGACCTGAGAGACCCAGGTAGGGCATGCCCCAATGACCTGCTGTTCTCCCACCTTTCAAAGCCGTTGTCCTGGGGACTAAGTTTCCAATGGTATGGGCATACAGACTGTATTTAGACTGTAGTAGCCATCTATCTTTTTTTTTTTCCTTTTTTGTTTTTTAAAGAGACATGGTCTCATTCTGTAGCTGAGGTTGGCTTAGAACTCAAGGTTAGCCTTCTGCCTCAGCACCCTCAGTGTTGGGATTACAGTCATCATGTCCAGTGCAACCATATTTCTTACTCATGTCTTCCATAATCTCTTTTGACTAAATGGTTGCTAAATTGTCTGTTCTCTTTATAACCTAGGTTGGCCTTGGATTCACAAGCTTCTGCCTCAGTCTCCTGAGTGCTGGGATTTTAGGGGTATATCACCAACCCCAGTTTCACTGAACTATCTTACTAAACATCTCATTAATTAAACTAATAATGAAGTGGATTACTTTGCCTGCCGAGAAACTGTTCATCCTAAAGTTAATATTTCTCTAAGTGTCTTTAGGAAGCTTAAAGTTTTGGGTTATTGAGCTTTTCAAAAATAGACCCTGTAGCATTCTTGTCACTAGTATGAAGGCTTACACTGAGAAAGATGTAATAGCCTGCCTAATGTATGGATGGTACAGTGGAATTTGACCCTTGATTCTGCCAGTAGCCTGTAGCTCATCTTACACTGGCTTTTCCCCTCCTTCTATGTCATAGCTACGTTATGTAGGACCCCCTATAAACAGTTGGGTGCTATCCAGGGAACTCACAGAGCTTTGGACTCTTCTGTGCAGTACCCATTATGCAGGATCTAGACTGGAATACCAAGCTGGAGGGAAGCTCACTAGTCACTACTGAACAGAGGACCAAATGCAACTCAGACAGGACAATAATTTCTGGTGTATCGGTAGGGTGACCCTGGTTTATGAATGCTTGCTGAAGACAGGGCTTTGAGTTAGGCCAGGTAGAAATGTTGAGGAAGTCTGTACCTCTAGAGCTAGGACTTAACTATCTTATGTCTGTTATATACATACAGCCATCTGGCTTGCAATCTGTTGCCCTCGAGATACTTGGAAACTTTTCAGGAGACTTGTAGGGTTCAAATCTTGTTCATTGGAACCTTTTTCTTGTTGGTATTTGTGTTTATGGCTTAAAAATGATGGTAGGGGCTTCAGCACATACCAAAACCATGGGAATAGACTCTTCACAGTCAAAGTGTTCTTCACCTGCTGAGTATACCCCAGAAGATAGTACTATTTAAGAATGCCCTTGATAAAGTTAAAATTAAGATTTTTTTTTAACTTTAAACATAAGAACAAGCTTATGGTTTAAATGTATTTTTTCTTCCAGAGGTTCATATGTTGGAGCCTTGATCCTTAGTTTGTCAATGTATAAGTGGTAGAGCCTAATGACAGGTCCTTAGGTTGTGAAGGACACGCCTTTGAAAGGAACTCAAAAGATAAGCCCTGTAGACTCTGAGTGCTTTGTTGGGAAATCTAAGGCTGGCCTATGAGCTGCCCTCTGGCTCTCCATCTGGTGCTGTGGTTTCTTTTATACATGCTCCTGATGACATGATACCATTGCTCTTAGGCTGTCACCATAGTCCAGATTTGTCCAAATGGGCCCCCTAATTTTGAACTTCCACCTTCCAAAACTGGAAACTGAGCAAACCTCTTTAATCATGAAGCTATCTAACTTTGGGTACTTTATTGTAATAATGAAAGTAGATTAACAAAAATATATACTTAAATTATTATTAATTCTTTAGAATCTCAAAAAATACTTTTGATTATATTCACCCTTTAGTTCTTGTGGTGGTTTGAAAGAAAATGACCCCCAAAGGGAGTGGCACTATTAGGAGGTGTGGCCTTGGTGGAGTAGGTGTGGTCTTGTTGGAAGAAGTGTGTGGGCTTTGAGGTCTCTTCTCAAACTTCATCAGTGTGTTTGTTAGTCTGTTGACTTCCTGTTGCCTGCATGATACAGGGCTTATGGATTTGCTAGCACCATGTCTGCCTGTAGGCCACCATGCTCCCCATCATCTGAACTGTGAGCTACCACAATTAAATGTTTTCTCTATAAGAGTTGCCATAGTTGCTGGGCAGTAGTGGTGAACTCCTTTAATCCCAGCACTCAGGAGGCAGAGGCAGGAAGATGTCTGTGAGTTCCAGGCCAGCCTGGTATGCAGAGTGAGTTCCAGGACAGCTGGGACTACACAGAGAAACCCTGTCTTGAAACTCCTCCCCTCCAAACAAAGGAGTTGCCATGGTCATGGTTTCTCTTCACAGCAACAGGAAACCTAAGACAGTTCTCCACATCTACTCCCACCTTCCATCTCCCCCACCTTAACAATTTTAAAATAACCTTGTTGAATCCTGGTTTTGGAGCCATCCCTTGGAGTGTGGTCAACCCACCAGGGCGCTTAAGGAAAATTCCCTCTCCTTCTCCCAGAAATCATCAACTGTTAATAGGCCCTTGGTTAGGGAATGGGGCCTTGTGAAACCTTCCCTTTCCATGCTACAAAGTTGACCGGATTGATCTTGTGCAAATGGCCACAGCTGCTCTAAGTTCATAAATGCATCAGTCCTAACCTCTAGATGAGTTTGATTTCATCCTTTCTGTGGTCCTCCTAGGCCACTGGCTCTTATAATCCTTTTGTCCTCTTTCCCACCACTAACAATTTGAAGGGAGGGAGGTATCCAATACCTATTTGGTACTAGGCTTCTTATTTGTCTATCTATGGCTTCTGTGTAAGATAACTCCCATTAGACTCCTTTATTTTAGTGTGTGTGTGTGTGTGTGTGTGTGTGTGTGTGTGTGTGTATTAAAATAGTATGCTTCTGTGTTTGGTTAGTTTTATGTCAACTTGACCCAAGCTAGTGTTATTTGGGAAGAGGACTCTAAATTAAAAGAATAATCTGTCCATAAGATTGGCCTATAAGCAAACCTGCGGGCATTTTCTTAATCAGTAGTTGATGTGGGAGGGCTCACATCCTTTGTGGATGTGCCTTTCCTGGGCTGGTGGTCCTGAGGTAGATAGTAAAGCAAGTTGAGCAAGCCATGTGGGGCAAGCCAGTAAGCTGCGCTCCTCCATAGCCTCTGCATCAGCTCCTGTCTCCAGATTTTTGCCTTGATTTTCTGCCCTGACTTTCCTTGATGGTGGACTGTGTTGTGGATCTGTGAGGTGAATGAACCTTTTCCTCCCTGAGTTGCTTTTGGTCATGGTGTTTTACCACAGCAATAGACACCCTAACTAAGACAGATTTCCATGTGCTCTTTCAAACATCCTCAGTATTATTTAATATTGTTGGCATGTTATGGAAGTGGGATTTGCATAATACACTTCTGTAGGTGGAAGTGTAAAGGCTCTTTTGAGGGAAAATGTTTATGCCTTTGTTGGGTTGGTGATTAAGCTATGGACTCCCATGCGGAACTGTTTTACTTTGGCGGGGGGGGAGGGGGGGAGCCCGCAAAACTACTGGCAAACTGTGGTTACTTCAACTTGTGATTTTGGCAGACAGTCTGGAAATTAAACAAGTGAATCTGCTACTTCAAAGGAAAACCTGCCTGTATTTGTTGCAGATGACAAAATTTGTGGCTTCAGGCAAAAGTTAGAATTTTGGTGAACTTTTATCTACCATGGTTGGTTTAAACTCAGGTGTGACTAACCAATGTGAATTTGGGATGTTGTGTAATGAAATATGTTGTTAACTTATGAGATATGTCCCATTCAGTGAAATCATATTATCATGAAAAGACTATACAGAGCATAAAAATTTGTTCATAGAGCAAGAACAGTAGATAGTACTATGTAGTATCTTCAAAATTGATTGGTAGTGTTTCAGATTCTACTTTGCAGCTAACTTGTAAGACTGTTGGTCCAGTTTTAATGTTCTATCAAACAAGAATGACTTGTTATGGTGCTTGGATTCTCTCTGTGTGTGTTCTACGAAGAGTCTGTGTGAAGCTGGATTTATTTCATGTACTTTAACCTAAGCAATATAGCATTTCAGACCATGGGCCAAGGAGGCTGCTGTTTGCTGATCTTAGTTTTAAAATTTCTTCTCACAAATTTACTTTTGCTGTTAATTTTGTAAAGAGTTTATGATTGATTAGCAATGAATTACTGAATAAATATTTTTAAAATCTCTGCATTAATTTCTAATAATTTAAGTACCAGTAGACAGATCCTTCCTCAGAAAGTTAGAGGTCTGACAATACAGGGTAATGTGTAAAGGTGCTTGCTGGATGAGCCTGGTAATGAGTTCAGTCCCCAGAACCTACTTGGTGGGAGGAGAGAATTGTGTCCCACAAGCTGTCCCTTGTCGTCCACTTGTTCACAGGGGCATGGGTGTGAGGCATGGGCATGGCCCTCACTGTGCTGGCTGGTTTTTGTTTTCTTTTCATTTGTTTAACTTGACACAGCTAGAGTCATCTGAGAGAAGGGAATCTTCAGCTGAGAAAATGCCTCCAGAAGCCCAGACTGTAGGAAAACCTGTAGCTATGGGGGAGGGCCCAGTCCGTTGTGGGTGGGGCCATCCCTGGGCCCGTGCTCCTGGGTCTATAAGAAAGCAGGCTGAGCAAGCCAAGAGGAACAGCTGAGTAAGTAGTCCAAAAAGAGCCCACCACGATTAGTCTCGGGCCTAGGATATCACAGAGTCTGAGGAGAGAGTTCTGTCACCAAACTGTCCGCCTGATTCTGGGGCAAGTGCAGACTGAGTTGTTTGTGTGTGTGTTTGAGGTGAGTGACTCGGAATGGCAATTGTCTGAGGGATTCATTTTAAGTACAATTACTGTAAGTAATTTTAGAAGCTGATGTTAAATTTTATTTATTTGTTTGTTTGTTTATTTGGTTTTTCGAGACAGGGTTTCTGTCCTGGAACTTGCTCTGTAGACCAGGCTGGCCTCAAACTCATAGAGAACCACCTGCCTCTGCCTCCCAATGCTGGGATCAAAGGCGTGCGCACCACCACCACCTGGCTCAGAATTTATTTTTTGAGGCACTAGGCTCCACAGATGATTCCATTCTGTGTCTAACCCAAATGATTTTGTTATCCAGCCACGTTTAATAGCACTCAGGCTCTAGATGTTTCTGCCAGGCGTGGAGGAGCATAGATACTGTGGATGGCCTTTCTACTCCTAAGAATTTTGTTCTTTAGGAAACAAAGAACATTCTTAGGATGAGCTTCATTAAACTGAAAAGCTGCAGGAGAGGGAGGACGAGGAAGGGATAGGCGTGTTGGTGCTGAACTCTTCAGTTGCTCTATACAAGGGCTCTGTGTGGGAGGGAGCGGCCTGCTGTCCTCAATGACTGGGTCTGGCAGGCTAGATCCACTGGACAGCAGTCACCTTTCACTGCCTGTTGTTAGGAAGCATAGCCAAATACCTTGCATTTACTGGTGCATGTAGACATTGTGCAGTGGAGAACAACAGTGAAGGGAACATATCTTGCTACTGAGGAGCTTGTCACAGGGTGTGATGGTTAATCTCAGTTGTCAGTTTGATGTAGAATCATTTGAGAGATGGCCCCTGGGCATGCCTGCTGGGGGTTATCTTGACATGCCCACTGTAGGTAGCACCATCCCCCTGGCAGGAATCCTAGACTGAGTAAAATGAAAAAGGGCAGAGGGCAAACACTCAGCACTTGTTCCTTGATTATAGATGCTATACAGCTAGCTCTCTTAAGCTTTGGTGCTGTGACTGCCCTGTAGTGGTTAGCTATAACCTTGAACTGTGAGTTTGTCCAGTATTTTACCTCAACAGGCAAAATAATGAAGATACTAGGCAAACTACTCATACAAGGCATTGTCCTACAAGGAGCGTTGGGAAATGGGGACAAGGCTGGTGCTGGAATACTGTGTTCACCCTTTTCTATAAGAGCAGCCCCAGTGTTCCATGTGGGAACTACAGTGAGTCTCTTCCTGTGGGATCTGGGAGCAAAGAATTCTGACTGATTGCATTTCTTCTTTGACTGTTAGACCATCATTAGACTATTTCTTAACTCTGTAAGGTTAAGTTTCTAATGCACTTCTTACAACACATGAAACTTGAATGGACCTCTCTAAAGTCAGGAGAAGAGCATACATGGAGAGATTTTCCTGCTGACCGTTCCCCACCAGACTGCAGGGAACTGTTGCTGGTGTTGAGGGGGCCTGTCTCTGAAGTCAGAAAGCCCAAGTAAGGACAAGAGCCCCATTACAAGTGCCAAATGACTTTGGACACCCTGCCTACTGTCAGGGTAACTCATCACCCAGAGAAAGAGGAGTGTATTGCTGAGGTCTCTGCTGAGTCAAGTGGAAGGAGGACAAATTGGACTTTTGAAATATTTTTTAAGTTCCATCATCTCTTGCTTAAGAGGAGCCTAAGCCTTCCATACAGATCTTCAGCATGGATGAGTCCCAGGGTGCCAAGTGTGATGTGAGATGGTTACTTGTTTGCTTCCACTTGGAAGCCTTGGGTTGCTTCTGGCTGGGCACCTTCTGATCCCTTCAGTGGTACAGATTAAGTGGTCCATGCCTGTTTGATTTTATTTCCTCCTTTATTAGTGAATGAAGACTCTCCTCTCTTTGTGGACCATGATTGAGTTACTACTTGAGATGCAGGGTTATGGCAGGTGATGCTAGCGATCGTTCTTGTCCTTAAACAGCATAGCTCCTATAGGCAGAAGCACTGCTTCATAGCCTGGTTGTGAGGAAGAGTATTCACAGATAACCCTAAATGGCTGGCATAACATTTGAAAGTCACTAAAATGTCCTGCTCCTTCCATGAGAAGGGTGGCTGCAAATAACGCCCCACAGTAGAGAAACTTCCTTTAGTGCAGACCGGAATCATTAGTCATGATGCATTAAACTTAGGTTGAATCAAAATGAAGAATGGCCATGGCAAAATCTTGATTATCGGAAAGTTAGTCATTTGTTTTCTGAGTCAGCTTAATGGTGTATAATGTTCGCATCACTTTCTCTTGGGGCTGGGCCAAGAAGCCAGACCGATTGCCAGTGTTTTAGCAATGAGCTAATCAGCCCTTGGCTTTCAAGAGTCCTGGCCAAGAATATCTCTGGAATTAGTGACTTCACTGCATTAGACTCAAGCTCTCATGGAAATTTGAAAGCTTTTCTCCTTTCTTTCTTTTTAAAAGTTTTTTATTTTAAAAATATTTAATGGGTGTGATGTTTTGCCACATGTATGTATGTGCATTATATGCATGCCTAGTGCTGGAGAAGACCAGAAGATGGTATTAGATCCTGTGGGACTGGAATTAGACAGCTGTGAGCTGTCATGTGGGTGCTGGGACTCCAACTCAGGTCTTCTGCAGGAGTAGCAAATGCTCTAACTGCTGAGCCATCTCCCCAGCTCTTCTTTCCTTCCTTCTTTCCTTCCTTCCTTCCTTCCTTCCTTCCTTCCTTCCTTCCTTCCTCCCTCCCTCCCTCCCTTCCTTCCTCCCTTCCTCCCTCCCTTCCTTCCTTCCTTCCTTCCTTCCTTCCTTCCTTCCTTCCTTCCTTCCTTCCTTCCTTCCTTCCCTCCTTCCCTCCCCTCCCTTCCCCCTTCCTCTCTTTCTTCTTAAAATATAGCATTTTTTATATGTGTATTTATTTTGATCACATTCACTCCCATTTATTCCCTTACCCCATCCACTGTCTCTGGCATCCTTATTTCCCTTCTTTTCAAATGTCCTTCTCCGCCTATGGTAATCTAAAACAACAATAAAAGCTACACTGAATTTAGTTAGTGTTGGCTGCATGTGCATGGGTGTAGAGCTATTTACTGTATTATGGGGAGCTTATAAGTGTCTACACCTCTAAAGAAAAGGATACCTGTTCCTCAGCAACCACCTCTTTCTTTCCCTCATCTCCCCACCCTTCCTTTAAAGCTTTCAACCACCAGTACCCCCCCCATATTACATGTGTTCTACTATCCCCTTCTCACTGTAAGCCTCTTCCACCCCCAGCTCTCTGAGCCTTTTCTAGCTTCCTGATCTCTACAGATGCTCCAAACTAACCACACATATCAGACAGAACAGCAACATTCCATTGTGATTGAAATGGTGATACCTCCAGCTGTATTTTTTTTTTTTCTTTTCATCTTTAGGATTGTTTTTTCTATCCTGGATCTCTTGTGTTTCCAAGTTAATTTTATGACTGTTTTATATATTTCTGTGAAGAATGGTACTGGGATTTTGATTGAGATTACATTGAATCTGTAGATTACTTTTGATAGGATGGTTGTTTTTGATAGTATTAATTTTTCTGATCCATGTGAGTGGGAAGTCTTTCCTTCTAGTGTTTTTCTCAATTTCTTTCTTTGTTGTTTTAAAAGTTTTCCTTATAGAGATTTTTCCATTTCCTGCTTAGGTTTATCCAAAACATTTTAGATTTTGAGGTTGTTGTGAATGAGATTTTGCCCCTGGTTTCTTTCTCAGTATTTTTGTCTTTGTAGAAAGGCTGCTGATTTTATCCTGACACTTCGATGAAGTTCTTTATCAATTATAAGAGCCCTTTCTGTATATAGTGAGGTGACCATGATTTTTGTTATTGAGTCCATTTATATAGTTTATTACACTTATTGATTTACATATATTAAATGGTCCTTGTATCTTTGGAATAAACTCAACTTGATCATGGTCAATTATCTTTTTTATTTGTTATTGAATTTGGTTTGCAAATATTTTGTTGAGAAATTTTTCATCTATGTTCTTCAGGGAAATTAGTCTACGTCTTCCCTTCCCCTTCTCCTTCCTTCCTTCCTGCCTTCCTTCCTGCCTTCCTCCCTCCCTCTCTCCCTCCCTCCCTCCTTCTTCTCCTTCCCTTCCTGCTCCCTGTGTTTATCAGCATTTGGTATAACTTCATAAAAAGAGAATATGCTCTTAAATTACTACTTCGTTATCAGTGTTTGTTATCCATCTGTTTAACTTGTTTATCTTGTCTTGGCTTAATTTTGGTAGATTATATGCATCTAGAAATTGATCTGTTTTGACTTTCCAGTTTAGTGGAAGTAAGACATAATGGTTTTCAGGATATTATTGGTCTCTGTTGTGATGGTTCCCTTTTCATCTTTAATTTTATTAAACTGAGTGTGCACTCTCTTTCTTTTGGCTGGTTTGGCTAAAGTTTTGTCCGTTTGTTTATCTTCAAAGAGCTAGATCTTTGTCGCATTGATTCTTTTTTCCCCTCTCATTTCATTAATTTCTGAAGTGTCTTACTGATTTATTTCTGTTTACTGATTTGAGATTTGGCTTGTTTTTTTTTTCTCAGGTTCCTAAGGTATATGAATAGATTATTTATTTGGGGAGTCTCTCTAATTTCTTAATGTAGTCACTCAGTCATAAATAATTCTCTTGTGACTGTTTGTGTCCCTGTGTCTCATAGATTTTAGTTGTGTTTCCATTTTGTTTGATGCTCATCATTCAGTAATGTGCATAATCTCTGAGTATGTATTGTAGGGTTACTCTTCTTGTTAGTTTGTAGTTTTATTTCGTTGTACTCAGAAAGGATATAAGGGATTATTTTTGTATTAGTAGAGACTTGCTTTGTGTCCTGTATATGATCTCTTAGAGAAAATTCCATAGGCTGCTCAGAACATGTATTCTGTGGTGTTTGGATGGGATATTCTGTAGATGTCTATTGAGTCCATTTGTTCTGTGGTGTCATTTAGTTCAGATAGTTTATTTTCTGTCAGAATGACCTGCCAATTGGTGAGAATGGCGTATTGAAGTGACCTACTATTGTGCAGGGGTTAGTTTGTCAGTGACTTTACATCTAGTAGAATTTGTTTTATGAAATTCGATGGACTTGTGTTTGGGGCATGCATGTTCAGAATCATGATAAATTCCTGATGGACTGTTTCGACCTTCTCAGGGGGTTTGGTTTGAAGTCTGTTTTGTTAGATATTGGGACAGTGACCTTGCTTGTTTCCCAGATTCATTGCTTGGAGCATTTCTTTCTGTCCGTCCGATCTAAGAAAATGTGCTGTTTAGGGTTTTTTGTTTTTGTTTTTGTTTTGTTTTCAACTTGACAATGTTGTGCCCAAATTCTGAATCCCCAAATCACCAAGAGACCTATTTTGATGCAAAAGCAAAAGAGTCTTATATTATTTAACAAGTTAATTGCATTAACTCGGTTCCTTCATCTTTCCGACACAGCAGGTAGGTAGAAAAGGACCTGATGGGACCCGAATGGTAGGAAATTTATTGGTGAGAGCAAGGGGAGTGTCTAGGGGTACACAGCAGTCTCAGGATTGGTGTACTTCCGGGCTTGGGTGACCTGTCCTGTGTTGATTGGTCAACTGGTTGCTATGGCCTATAGGCCCTCCTAGGGTGGTTGCCATGCTCTATATGCCACTGTTATGCCACTTTTACTATAAAGCATGTCCAGAGCCCACCAGCTAACTTCTGATTGGTTCCTTGCCACTTGGAGGATATCTGACTTCCTAGTGACTAGGGCAGGTCAGCAAGATCAGAAGGGTGGAAACTCAGCAACATGAGCTGTGTCAGAGGCCTACATCTTGCTGGGTCTTTTCTGTAGCATGTCATGGCTGCCAAGGCACGGGTCTGGATGAGGGTCTGGTCCTTTCAGACAGAGCTAGAGTAATCTGGAAAGAGGAATCTTAATTGAGAAGATGCCTTCATTACATTAGCCTGTAGACAAGGCTGAGGGGCATTTTCTTAGTAATGGATGTGGGAGGCTCCAGCACATTGTGGGTGTGGCCACCCCTGGGCTGGTGGTCCTGAGTTGCACTAAAGCAGGCAGAGCAAGTCATGGGGATCAGCACCCCTCTGTGGTCTCTGCTCCAGTTCTTGATGAGTTCCTGTGCTTACTTTCCATCATGATAGATTTGAAGCTGCAAGGAGAAACAAACTCAAGTTGGTTTTGGTCAGTATTTTTATTACAGTATTAGAAAGCAAACCAAGACAAAAGAGTCTGTCTTTTACTGTGAGGTATGTTTTTGGTGTCAGCAAATAGGTAGTTTCCACTGTTCCATTCCTGTCTACTAGTCTGTGTCTTTTGACTGGGGGGACTGAGACCATTAATATTAGGAGTTACTATTGAAAAATGTGTAGTGATTCCTTTTCAGGGCATAAAGTAACATCACTGTAGAATTCTGTCCTCACTTCCATTCATATTGTAATTCAAATGTACTTGTTTATATTTTTCCTTATAGTTCTGAAAGTCTTATTGACCTTAGATCTTCTACCTTTGTTGTATATAACATTAGGTCCTTAGTGATTATTACCTAAGAACGAAAGTCATCAGCATTCTCAATATAAGAACTTAAAGATCAAGCTTCATATCTGTAGTTGCTGTTCCTAATCATTTCTGTGATTCATTGTTGAACCCACTGCAAGTGCTCTTCGCTGCATTATCCCACCATACAACCTTTTCAGGATCAACAAAGACATGCTTGACTGGTGAATCCAGTTGTATCTTCATGGAATCTGGATCCGCCAATGGCTTCTTTTTCCCTAGAGACTATCCATATTTTATAGATATTTCTTAACCATTTCTTTTCTTCTTTTAAGAACTTTGTCCAGTTTCCAGGTCAATTTTTTAATGGGTCATTTGCATTTTTTGGGTTTTTTTTTTTAAATATATTCTAGGTATTAAATTTCTGTCAGATGTAAAGCTGGCAAGGATCCCCTCCTATTCTGTGGGCTTTCTTTCCACCCTGTTCATTGTTTCTTTAGTTGTGCAGAAGCTTTTTAGTTTTATGAAGTCCCATTTCAGTTGTTGGTCTTAATTCTTGGGCAAATGGAGTCTTACCCAGAATGCCCTTTGCTCCACCTCTATCATGTGGTACTGCCTGTGTTTTCTTCTAGCAGTTTCAGTGTTTCACATTTAGGTTTTTGATTTATTTGGTTATTTTTTTTTTTTGCTAAGTCATAGATAGAGGTCTAATTTCATTCTTCTGCATGTGGATATCACTTTCCCAGCACCATATTTTGAATATGCTTTCTTTCATCCAATGTATGATTTTACATCTTCATTTAATATTAAGTGGATGAAGCTATGTATACTCATGATTGGATCTTCAAGTTTGTTACATTGTCTACATGTCTGTTCTTGTGCCAGTACCATATTGTTTTTATTACTGTGGCTCTGTAATATATCTTAAGCTCTGGGATGGTAGTCCTTCCAGCATTGTTGTTTTTGCTCAGCATTGTTTGGTTGTTCAGGATTTTTTTTTTTGTGATTCCATATGAGTTTTAGGATAGTTTTCTTTTTGTTTTTGTGAGGAATGAGATGGTTGCATTGCATCTATAAATAACTTTTGGTAAAATATCATTTTTGCAATATTTTATCAATCCATATACAAAGGATGTCTTTATATTTTCTAATGTATTTCTCTCTTTAGAGGTTTACAGTTTTCATTATAAAGGTCTTTCACTTCCTTGGTGATGTTATCCTTAGAATATTATTCTTTGAGGCTATTGTGAATGGGAGTGTGTCCGTGATCTCTTTCATTGTATATTTGTTGTTGTATCAAAAAGCTATTGATTTGTACTGGTTTATTCTGTATCCTGCCACATTATCATTTCCAGATGTTTTCTGGTAGAATTTTTAAGATCTCTGATGTTTAGTATCATCTATGGCAAATAGGGATAAGGAATAGTTTGACTTATTTCACTATTTTGTTGTTCCCTTAATTTCTTGTTTTATTGCTGCCCCTCCTATTGCAAGCACAATATTGAAAAGGAATGTGGATAATGAACATTACCTGTCTGGTTCCTAACTGCAGTGGGATTGCTTTCAAGCTTTTCTCCATTTAGGATGATGTTGGCTGTGGGTTTTTCATATATAGCTTCTATTATGTTCATGTATTTTCCTTCTAGTTACATTCTCTAGGATCTTTATCATTAAGTCATGCTGGATTTTGTCAAAGGCCTTTTCTATGTCTATTGAGATGATCATGTGATTATTTTTTCCTTAAGGCTATTTATATGTTCTAGTGCATTTATTGACTTAGATATCTTGAACCACTCCTGCACTTTAGGGACAAACCCAACTTGGTCTTTGTACTTACTCTTTGATGTATATTTGTATTCTGTTTGCAAGTGTTTTGTGGGGCATTTCTGAGAGAGTCTGTTTATCAGGGCTATTGGCTTGCAGTTTTCTTTGTTCTTTTGTCTTTGCTTGCTTTGGTATTAGAGTGATACTGGCTTCATAGAGGGTGTTTGGGAGTGCTTCCTCTCTTTTCCACCCTTCCTTCTTTCTTCCCTCCTCTCTCCTTCCCTCTCTCCCTCTCTCCCTCCCCCCTTTCTGTTTTGAATAGCTTAAGAAGGATTTGCTGAAGAGCTCTGAAAGTCTGGTAGAATTCTGCAGTGAATCCATCTAACCCTGGACTGTTTTGGTTTTTGTTTTTAAAAATAAAAGTTTTAAAATGTTGCAGTTTTATTTGTTGTGTTTGTTTTGGTTGTTGATGACTTCTTGATGTAATTTTGGTCATTTGGCTAAGTCTAGAAATTCCTCCATTTCTCTTCCATTCTAATAAAGTAGAGGTTTTTAAAGTATTCCTGAATAATATTCTGAATTTCTTTGGTGTTTGTTGTAATGTTTCCCCATGTTTCAGATACTGTTACTTTGGGTCATTTCTTTCTTTTGGTTGATTGGGTCTGTCAATCTTTATCCTATCAAAGAGTGAGCTTTTAGAATTGTTGATTCTTTGTATTTTTGTTTGTTTTGTTCCTATTTCATTGAGTTTTGCTCTAACTTTTATTATTTCATGCTATTATCTGGGTCTGGATTTGGTTTGTCAGTATTAAGTTATATTTTACTGTGAGATGGGACATGTGGAGTTATTTTAATCTTTTTGAATGTGTAGAGATTTGTTTTGTGCTCCAAGATATGATCTATTATAGAAAAGCTTCCATGTGCTTCTGAGGAGAATGTTGTTTAGTGTTTGGATGGAATATTCTGTAGATATCTGTTAGGTACACTGTAGATATCTGTTAGGTCCATTTGATGTATGATGTCAATTAGTTATGATGTTTCTCTGTTTATTTTTGTCCAGATGACATGTCTATTGGAGAAAGGGGGGTATTGAAATCACCTATTACTAGATTTATGTCTTCAAATCCAGTAGTGCATTTTTTGTGAAATTGAGTGCACCAGAGTTTAGTGCATATGTATTTAGAATAATAATGCCTTCTTGGTTAATTATTCCCTTGATTAGGATGAAGTGTAACTCTTTATGTCTTCTGATTAGTTTTAGACTGGAGTCTTTTCTCTGGTTTTAGGATAGTGATGCCTGCTTGCTTCCTGGTACCATTTATTGAGTTACTTTTATCTATCCTTAAAGGTTTTCTTATAGACAACAGATAGCTGGAGTTTGTTTTTTGATACATTCAGTGAGCCTCTGTCTTTTGATTGTAGAATTGATGCCATTTATATTTAAAGTTATTGAAATGTGTGTGTTAATTTAGGTCTCTGTGTTGATTTTTGTTGTAGTTTGTTCTCAGTGGCACTTTGTGCTTTAGGAATTTGGCTTCATCTTCCTTTCCACAGTGTCTCTGTTATGCTCACTCCTCTCTTCAACCTGAAATATTGCTTTTGGCATTGTCTTTACCTCTGGTTTGTTGACTATAAACTTTTAAGACTGTTTATATTGTAAAAAAAGTTTTCCCTTTTCTCTTTTCCTTTAATTATGAATAATTTTGAGTTATTAGTCTAGGCTGATGTCATATAGTCTTTTAGGATTTGGCATGTATCACCCCAGGCCCTTTTGACTTTCAAAGTTTTCATTGAGAAATCAGCTGTTATTCTGGTGGGTTTTTCTTTATATGTGATTTGTGTTTTTCCTCTTGAAGCTTTCAATACACTTTCTTTGTTATGTATACATAGTATTGTAATTATGATATGCTGTGGGGATTTTCTTTCTGGTCTAGTCTATTTGGTATCTGTGTGCTTTATATCAGTGTGGATGTGTCTTTCCCTGGTTTGGGGAAGACCTTGTTGAAAATCTGGCCTTTGCCATTGACGTGGGATTCTTTCCCCTTATATTTCTATAATTCAAAGCTTTGGTTTTTCTCAGAATGCACATTTCCTGTATGCTCCTTTCTCATAGATTTGTTGTTAAGTTATAATATTTTTCATTTCACCTTGAGTCCTCTTCAATATTTCTATCTCCTTATTAAATCCATTGATAATTAATAATTCTGTTCTGGTCCTGGATTGTCTTCCTCATTTCCATCAGCTTTATGTTTGCATTTTCTTGGGCATTATTTAAGTTACTTCTTTTTTAGTTTTGCAGAAACTGGTTACAAGTACCAAATGGTTCTCCCCTTCAGGCTGAAGGGAGTTTTGGCTGCTCTATCTCTTCAAAATAGACAAAACCATCAAGGTAGTTTTTGTTTCCCTGGGGCTCACTGTGTAATCAGTCCTGAATTTTCAGTCTTCACATCAAAAGTCCCTTATAATAGTATATGACTTCTTTTAATAGAGATAGATCATATAGTTTTTACCTTTAAAAGTAGGATTCCTAATCTGTATTTTATAAGGAGATACTGGAATTTTCCAAAAGGGGAAGATTTTATATGCAAGTCAAAGCTTTAATTGATTTTGCAATATATTAGTATCATTTGTGTATTTAATAGACTATAAATGGATTCCAATACTTATATGAGTATGGGCTTCCCAAGGGAAAGTGGCCTTTGCAAATGGGGATTTCAAATATAGTATGGACTCTATTTTTTGTAGCTTTAAAAAATTTAATTTGATCTAAATTTTTATTTTATGCATATGGGCATTTTGTCTGTTTGTATGTATGTCAACCACATATGTGGCTGGTATCTGCTGAGGCCAAACAGATCCCTAGAACTGGAGATTATAGATGGTTGTGAGCCATGATATGGTATTGGGAATCCAAACCAGGTCCTCTGGAAGAGCAGTTATTGATCATAATGCAGATACGTCTCTCCAGCTCCCCCTTTATAGCTTTCATCTTAAAATAGACCATATATGATAAGAGACTTTTACTGGGGAGATACAAGATAAGGAAGCAATGACAGATCAAAGTAACCATTTCACTGCGTCTGATTTATCAAGCCAGTGAGTTTATTGAAGTTACATACAGGAATAATGGTGAAGGGTTACTAGCAGAAGAATGGACAACCCAAGTGCAGCTGCATCCCCCCCAGAGCCCACTCAAGCATGAGTGATGACAGAGCTGCAACCGTGGAGCTCTCTGTATGACACACACGCAGCTCAGCTGTGTCCCCCCAGCGGCCTGCTTGGTTGGAGGATGTCCTCTTCTAGCACTTGTTTGCTGCTTCCAGAACCACGTGAAGGGAGTCTTGTAAATCCTGTTAGTTTTAGGAACTTCTTGACACTTGTGAGTTGTTTTCTTCTTGAGTCTTAAGAGCCTCTCTCCTCTGTTTTAGAGGGAATGTTTCAAATTAGGACTTTCTGAGCCTTAGGGAATCGCCCTCCAAGATTGGTTCACTAATAGGAAGGAATTGCTATACAACACGTCACCCTTCCTCTTGCTCATTTATTTTTGAGACAGTGCCTCATTGTATACCCCTGCTGGCCAGATGCTGGCCTCAAACTCACAAAGATTCACCTGTCTCTGCCTTCTGAGTGCTGAGATTACAGGTGTGTACCACGATGGTCAGCTTCACTCTCATGTTCTTTCTGCCTTCTCTTCCATGACGTTTCTTGAGCTTTGTAGGGGTTGATCTAGACACCTAAGGATAAATGTTGGGCCACAGCATCAGTCAGTCACTTGTTTTGCCAGGGGTTGTGTGTGTCTCTGTGATACGCCATCAATTGCAAAAGGGAATTTCATTCCATAACCAGTTGCTATTGACAGTAACAACAATCTCTTAGTATAAGCACAAATGTATACAAGGCAACTTAATGGGCACATGAAGTCCATTTAACAATATAATAGTAGTGGCCTTTACCCAGGGACCTGTGATCCTCTGGCCATATGTTTTGTCTTGGCTAGTGCCTGAATAATTTGTCCTCTGAAGCGGGCCTTAAAGCCAATTAGAAAACTCTGTTAGACCATGATAGCTCTGCCACAGTTGCACCAGCAGCTGCATGTTGCCTGGTATTTTGGTACCATTCCTTTAGCATTCATGGCTGAATAGGCATGTTAATGACAGTTTCCTCCCAGCAGCCTGTTCAGTGCCTTCTGGTACTGTGAAGCCAGCTAGTAAGGACTGAGTTTCCAGGTCAGTTGCTACACAGCACCTAACAAATTTTGCCTTTTATAACACTTAAAAAATTTTACCTTTGCTCTATTAAGAGTCATAAGATGATGGAAGAGGCAAATGCACAGATGGCTAGATGAGAATAGAGGATTAAGAACAGAGTTTTCCAGCCAGAGCTACACAGAAAAACTCTTGTCTTGAAAAACCAAACCAAACCAAACAGAACAGAGTTTCAAAATTTATCTTTAGTTTTGATGTAACCTCTAATTTTTTATTAATAATATAATTTAAACATTTTACATGTTGATCCCAGTTTCCCCTCCCTCTCTCCCTCCTCCGCTCCCTCTTTCCCTCCTTCCCTCCCTCCTTTTCTTCCTTCCTTCCTCCCTCCCTCTTACCCTTTTTCCTCCCTCACATGCACCCTGACCACCCTCCCCTCCCATCTCCCCACCCCCATTCTACATGTAGGGCTATGCTATCCAGGGGGGGGGGTCATGTAAATCTGTCAAGACATTTGAAGCAGGGACTAGGACTTCTCTCCTGTCTCTAGGTTAAGGGAGTATCCCTCCATGAGGGATGTGTCTGCAAGGTCCTTTTGTGCACCAGGAATACATCTGGTTTTACTGTCTGAGGTCCCTTAAGACTGCTCAGTCCTTCTAGCTGAGATCCATATTCAGGGGGTCTGAGTCAGTTCCATGTTGGATTCCTAGCTATCAGTCTGGAGGGGGGGCATTAGCTCCTCCTTGTTCAGGTCAGCTGTCTCTGTGTGTTTCTGAAACCTGGACTTGTCTTCTCTCTCTGCATCTGGATTCTAGTTCGACTCAGTGTTTAGTTATGGGTATTTGCTTCTGTTTCCAACAGGTACTAGATGAGGGCTCCATGATGGTGGATAATTTAGTTGATGATCTCACTATCAGGGAAGAGCATTTATGGTAGCCTTTCCACGGTTGCTCAAATTGTTAGTTGGAGTCAGTCTTGTAGGTCTCTAGACCTTTCTTTAGGTTCAGTTTTCTCTTCAAACCAATAATGGCTCCCTCTTTTATATTCTCTCTCTCTCTCTCTCTCTCTCTCTCTCTCTCTCTCTCTCTCTCTCTAACCCTGACTCAATCTATCTAGTCACATGTGTTTTCCTCTCCTCCCCTTCTCTTTCTCCTAGTTCTTTCTCCATTCACTGTCTCCCCATTTCCCATGTGCTCTAGGGGACTTGTTCCTTCCCCCTTTTGTGAGGGACCATATATGAATCTCTTAGAATACACCTTGTATCCCAGTTCGTCTGGTGGTGTGTATTATAGGCTGGTGATCCTTTGCTCTAGGTCTAAAATCCATATATGAGTGAGTATATACCCTGTTCCTCTTTTTGGACTGGGTTACCTCATTCAGGATGGTTTCTTCAAGTTCCATCCACTTGCCTGTAAATTTCAAGATTCCATTATTTTTTTCTGCAGAGTAGTATTTCATTGTGTAGATATGCCACATTTTCTTTCTCCATTCTTCAGTTGAGGGTCATCTTGGTTGCTTCCAGGTTCTTGCTATTACAAATAATGCTGCTATGAACATAGTTGAGCACATGTCTTTGTTGCATGGATGTGGATCATTTGGGTATATACCTAAGAGGGGAATTGCTGGGTCCTATGGTATACTAATTCTCATTTCCCTGAGGAACCACCATACTGATCTCCAAAATGGCTGTAAAGTTTGCACTCCCACCAGCAGTGAAGGAGTGTTCCCCTTTCTCCACATCCTCTCCAGCATAAGTTGTCATTGGTGTTTCTAATTTTAGCCATTCTGACAGGAGTAAGATGGTATCTCAAAGTTGTTTTGATTTGCATTTCCCTGATAGCTAAGGATGTTGAGTACTTTCTTAACTGCCTTTCAGCCTTTTTGATTTCCTCTATTGAGAATTCTTTCTTCAATTCTGTACCCCATTTTTTAATAGGGTTATTTGGTGTTTTGTTGACTAGTTTCTTGAGTTCTTTGTATATTTTGGAGATCAGCCCATTGTCAGATGTAGGGTTGGTAAAAATCTTTTCCCAGTCTGTGGGCTGCCGTTTGGTCTTGTCTACTGTGTCCTTTGCCTTACAGAAGCTTCTAAGTTTGAGGAGGTCCCATTTATTAATTGTTGATCTTGGTGTCTGTGCTACTGGTGTTATGTTCAGGAAGCAGTCTCCTATACCAATTTGTTCAAGGGTACCTCCTACTTTCTCTTCTAATAGGTTCAGTGTGGCTGGATTTATGTTGAGGTCTTTGATCTATTTGGACTTGAATTTTTTGCATGGTGATAGACATGGGTTTATATGCAGTCTTCTACACACCATCAGCCAATTGTGCCAGCACCATTTGTTGAAGATGCTTTCCTCCCCCCATTGTATTCTTTTAGCTATTTTGTCGAAAATCAGGTGTTCATAGGTGTGTGGGTTAATATCAGGATTTTCGATTCTATTCCATTGGTCTACCTGTCTGTTTTTGTGCCAAATACCAGGCTGTTTTCAGAACTATAGCTCTGTAGTAGAGCTTAAAGTCAGGGATGGTGATGCCTCCTGAAGTCCTTTTATTGTACAGGGTTGTTTTGGCTATCCTGGGTCTTTTGTTTTTCCATATAAAGTTGATTATTATCCTTTCAAGGTCAGTGAAGAATTTTGCTGGGATTTTAATGGAGATTGCATTGAATCTGTAGATTGCTTTTGGCAAGATTGCCATTTTTACTATATTTATCCTTCCTATCCAAAAGCATGGGAGATCTTTCCATTCTTTAATTTCTTTCTAGATAACTATCACTTACAAAAACTAAATCAAGAACAGACAAACAAATTTCTTATTGTATAGGTCTTTCACATGTTTGGTAAGCGTTACCCCAAGATACTTCATGTTGTTTGTGGCTATTGTAAAGGGTGATGTTTCTCTGATTTCTTTCTCAGCCTCTTTGTCGTCTGAATAAAGTAGGGCTACTGATTTTTTTGAGTTTATCTTGTATCCTGCTAGTTTGCTGAAGGTGTTTATCCGCTGTAGGAGTTCCCTGGTAGAGTTTGTTGGGTCACTTACGTAAACTATCATATCATCTGCAAATAAAGACAGTTTGACTTCTTCTTTTCCAATTTGAATCCCCTTGATCTCCTTTTGTTGTCTTACAGCTTTAGCTAGAACTTCAAGTACAATATTGAAGAGATATGGAGAGAGAGGACAGCCTTGTCATGTTCCTGATTTTAGAGGAATCACCTTAAGCTTCTCTCCATTCAGTTTGATGTTAGCTGTTGGTTTACTGTATATTGCTCTTATTATGTTTAGGTATGTTCCTGTTATCCCTGCTCTCTCCAATACCTTTATCATGAAAGGGCGTTGAATTTTGTCGAAGGCTTTTTTAGCATCTAGGGAGATGATCATATGGTTTTTCTTTTTCCGTTTGTTTATATGGTGGATCACGTTGATAGATTTTCGTATGTTAAACCATTCCTGCAACCCAGGGATGAAGCCTACTTGGTTATGGTGGATGATTTCTCTGATGTATTCTTGGATTCGGGTTGCCAGTATTTTATTGATTATTTTTGCATCGATGTTCATCAGGGATATTGGTCTGTAGTTTTCTTTCTTAGTTGTATCTTTGTGAGGCTTGGGTACCAAGGTGATTGTGGCCTTGAAGAAAGAGTTTGGTAATGTGCCTTCTGTCTCTATTGTGTGGAACAATTTGAGGAGTATTGGAGTTAGCTCTTCATTGAATTTCTGGTAGAATTCTGCACTGAAGCCATCTGGCCCTGGGCTTTTTTTGGTTGGAAGACTTTCGATGACTGCTTCTATTTCATTGGGGGTTTTAGGTCTATTTAAGTTGTTTGTCTGTTCTTGATTTAGTTTTTGTAAGTGATAGTTATCTAGAAATTTGTTTATTTCCATTGAATTTTCAAATTTTGTGGAGTACAGGTTTTCAAAGTATGACTTGAAAGTTGTCTGGATTTCCTCTGTGTCCGTTGTTATGTCCCCCTTTTCGTTTCTGATTTTGTTAAATTGCATGTTCTCTCTCTCTGCTTTTTCGTTAGTTTGGATAAGGGTTTGTCTATCTTGTTGATTTTCTTGAAAAACCAACTCTTTGTTGCATTGATTTTTTTTTTTTTTTGTATTGTTTTTCTGGTCTCTATTTTATTGATTTCAGCCCTCAATTTGGTTATGTCCTGGCATCTACTCCTCTGGGGTGAGTTTTCTTCTTTTTGCGCTAAGGCTTTCAGTTGCACTGTTAATTCTCTAATGTGACTATCCTCTGTTTTCTTCATATGGGCACTTAGTGCACTGAACTTCCCCCGTAACACTGCTTTCAAGGTGTCCCATAAGTTCAGGTATGTCGTGTACTCATTCTCGTTGAATTTTAGTAAGTCCTTAATTTCTTTATTTTTTCTTTGACCCAGGTATGGTGCAATTGCACATTGTTTAGTTTCCATTAGTTTGTAGGGTTTCTGCGATTTGTGTTGTTGTTGAATTCCAATTTTAAAGCATGGTGGTCTGATAAGAATCAGGGAACTATTCCAATTCTTTTGTATCTGTTGAGGTTTGTTATGCCACCTATATGTGGTTGATTTTAGAGAAGGTTCCATGTGGAGCAGAGAAGGTATATTCTTTTGTGTTTGGATGGAATGTTCTATAGATGTATGTTAGACCCAGTTGAGACATAACTTCTGTTAGTTCTTTTGTTTCTTTGTTGAGTTTCTGGTTGGTGGTCCTGTCTAGTGGTGAGAGTGGTGTGTTGAAGTCTCCCACTATAAGTGTGTGAAGTTTTATGTGAGGTTTGAGTTTTAGTAGCATTTTTTTTATGAATGTGGGTGCCTTTGTATTTGGGGCATAGATGTTCAGAATCTAGACTTTGTGTTGAAGGATTTCGACATATAATAATCAAAACACCTAACATACAGAATAAAGAAAGAATATTAAGAGCAGTGAAGGAAAAAGGACAGGTAACATATAAAGACCTATCAAAATTACGCCTGACTTCTCCATGGAAACCCTCAAGGCCAGAAGGTCCTGGATAGATGTTCTACAAGTGCTAAGAGTCCACAGATGCCAGTCCAGGCTACTGTACCCAGCAAAAGTCTCAATCACTACAGATGGAGAAAACAAGATATTTAGTGACAAAGCCAGATTTTCACAATACATATCTACAAATCCAGTCCTACAGAAAGTTGTGGAAGGAAAACTCCAACCCAAGGAAGTTAACTATGCTCACAAAGACATAGGCAACAGATAATCCCACTTCACCAGAAATCAAGGGTAAAGCAGGACAAATATATTCACGATACCACTGCCAACAACAAATCTAAAACAAACAAGCATTAACAATCAATGGTCCTTACTTTCCCTCAACATTAATGGTCTTAACTTGCCTATAAAAAGACACAGGCTAACAGAATGGGTACGAAGACAGAATCCATCCTTCTGATGCATACAAGAAACACATCTAAACTTCAAAGATAGACATTACCTCAAGGTAAAGGGCTGGGAAAAGATCTTCCAATCAAATGGACCCAAGAAGCAAGCAGGTGTGGCTATCCTAATATCTAACAAGTCAGATTTCAAACCAAAATTAATCAAAAGAGATGAAGACGGTTATTTCATAACATCTAATTTTTAAAAACTAATTTTTTTACTTATTTTTAATATCTTTTAACTTAGATGTACTTTCTAGCTTTTTTAAATTGTAAGTTGCCAAATAAATTGTTTGTTGTCTTTAGATGTTTTAAAATTCCAGTTAAATAGGGTGTTCATTATTTTTTTCCTATTTTACATTTCGATTCCAGTTCCCTCTCCCTTTCCTTCCTCCCTCCCTCCCATGACCTCGGACCACCCTCCCTCCCATGACCTCTGACCACCCTCCCATCCCTTCCCCCCCCTCCACAGGGAGGGTGATGCCTTCCAGGAGGGATCAACAAAATCTGTCAAGTCATTTGGAGTAGGGACTAGGCCCTCCCTCCTGCCAAATCCATTGCCTAGGATGTTTAAGCATATAAAAACAACTTAGAGATATTAAATAATGTTCCCTGTTGAGTGAGTCAAACTGTAAAGCCCAGTTCGTTTGAGTTAGATCCTGTATTAGTTACATTTCTGTTACCAGTGAAATATCTGTCATAATGAAACACCATGACTTAAAGCAGCTTGAGAAGGAAGGGTTTGTTTGGGCTTCCTGTCCTTCACACTGGGGAAGCAAGTGGCAGGCATGGTGGCAGCTAGTGGCAGTAGCAAGAAGTCTAGGGCTTGTATCTTGGCCTCAAGCGTGAATCAGAGAGCAATAGTAGACTGGAAGTGGTGCGTCTTTAAATTCTCGATGATTCTGACTGACCTTCAGTGATCTACTTCCTCCGTCAAGGCTGTACCTCCTAAATCTCCCTAAACCTCCCCGAACCTCCCCGAACAGTGGCACCAATTAGGGACCAAGTGAGCCAATGGAGGACCATTCACACCATTACGGATTAGACCTCCCCCCAATTGCAGCCACCTCTCAAAAAATACTTCTAAGTTGAATTGACACACCTATCAAACATAAAATCAGGGGGAATTTTTGAGTACCTGTCCCCCTCCCCCCACATCTCTTCCCTTGCATGAAGACATTGGATGAGGAGTCAGAGTAAAGGACTGAATATTTGCAAATTAACAGAGCAAAAGGCCAGACACTAAAACTCTTTTCAAAACAAATATAAATCATGGATATTTCAAACTAATGCTTTGAAAGCAAACCAAAAAAGGTACCTAACAAGTAGGATGCAAAACATCAGTATGGAAGAAACAAATAGACCCTGAAAGAACTCACCAGCATCCAAGGAACAACCCTGGGTGGTTGGGCACACAGGGCCCATGCTGGTACAGGGCTCTGATCCAGGTCACTCCTTTAGTGAAGAGTTGATTCTGGTGTCCTATATTGAGGCTACTGCAAAAGAAAACACACAGAGCTCTAACCACAAAGGAGGCCAAGGAGAGTATATTCCTGAGCCAAATATGAGTGCTAATGGCTTAGCAACACTGATTTAGTTTACTCTGTATTCCATGTTCCAGTGTGGTTAACAATGCATGAAGTCTTTATAGTACCAGAACAAATGCAATTGTAAAGACACTTTTAAAATATGGTGGGGTATCAGATAGCCAAGTAGGGAGACAGCCAAGTAGGGGAACTTCTGTTAGTAGGCTTTGGATGCTGTTGTGAAGACAGTCTTGAGTCAGTAGGAGTGAGGGGTTTGTTTATAAACTTTAAGATATTCCCTAATTAATAATCACAAGGATGTCAGATCGTACAGAAGTGGGCAGTAAATGGTTATCTGTGGATACATGATTATGTAGAAAATCCATGAGATCTATAACAAAACCTACTATAATTAGTAAGTCATCATTTTTTTATAAGACAAGCTCAAAAATTAATTTTATTCTTGTGAATTATCAACATATGAACGCCAGAATTTAAAATAGTGCACAATCACTGAAAAATGAGCACATGTTTAGCATAGCTGTAACATAAAAGCATAAGACTGTGATGCTGAAAACTTTAAAATGCTGATAAATATAAATACATGGAGAGACATACAATGTTCATAGAGTGGGGACAGAGGATCAAGGATAGCTGAAACAAAACTGAAGAATAGGTAAATCTATCCGCCTTAAAATATTTTTTTTTCTAAACAGGGTCTCACTATGTATTCTCAGATGGTCTGGAACCCACAAGAGCTCCACCTGTCTCTGCTTTCCAAGGGCTAGGATTAAAGGCATGCACCACCAACCCATCCAAGATTTACGTTATAGCTGTGTGGTGAAGATTATGTGCTATTGTTCAAAAGATCAACACACATATACCTGTGGTGCAGATTAGGAGATTTAGTGTACACTGCGGGGATCCTCCTGAATAATTTATATATTTCTCAAATCCAAAAGTAGGATGGCCTTAACCAGGAAATGGTGTTAGAGCAATCCTCCACAGTTTATTTCTCACTTCATTATAGAGTTAGCTCAAAATCTACAATTAACAAAGCTCAAAGAAAAGAAAAAAGGAATTCTATACTTTACATCAAACTCTGCCTGTAGGAGAAAAATACATTGAACCTCATCAGAATTAAAAAGATCATGTTAAGAGGATGAAAAGGTAATTTTAGACAGGGGAAATACTTTAAAATCATATACCTGAGAAAAGAGTGGTCCTATAATGTATGAAGAGTCCTCAAAACTCATCAGTAGAAATAAAGGGTTAACAGCACAAGATGAGACATCTTATCAAAAGGGACATACAGATATGAGAGCATCTTCCATCTTATTATTTAGGGGATGCAAAGATACAGACTGGATAAGATAAAAAAAAAATGCAACACCAAATGATAGCACATGGTGGATGGACAGAGGAAATAGAAACAGTACCTGGCACAAGGCTATATCAAACTTTGGAGCTGGTTCCAGGAGGCATTGGCCTTGGAAGTGTGGGGTTTCTAGAAGCCTGGAGAAGGGCAGGTGTGTTCCAGGATGAAGCAAAGTCTGACTAGAAGGAGGGCTAATGATGGCAGTAATTATTTTTGCTGTTTGTTTGGAGATAGGGTTTCTCTGTGTAGCCTTGCTGTTCTGGAACTCACTCTGTAGACCAGGTTGACCTTGAACTCAGAGGTCCACCTGCCTCTGTCCCCCAAGTGCTGGGATTAAAGGCATGTGTCCACAGAAGTGATTGTTAATGTAGCCCATAGTTGAATTCCTGTAAAGAGTCAGGAGGGCCAGGAAATGGCTCACTGGGTAAAGTGATTGTTATGCAAGTATGAGACCTGAGTTTGATTCTCCAGCACTCAGGAGTGTCAACATCCCATCACTGTGGGGAGGAGGCAGGAGGTTACCTGGGGGCTTTCTAGACAACCAGTCTTCTTAATTGGTCCAAATAATAACCCGGAGTCATATATCAAAGAAAAACGCTAAGAGATCAGAGAGAAGGAGGGACAAGCCTAAAGCTCCTTTACCTGCTTAGTGTCTCAGTGGACAAGAGAGAGTTCTGTTTCTTCTCACTTATATCCTCTCCCCACCCAGCCAGCTCACTGTCTGTCTGTACAGATATCTAGACCTCTATGGTTAGCTAGTGGTAAGCCCTAGCCTCTGATCTTCAGACAGGCTTTATTTGTACAAGCAAGATATCACCATACAGTCTAGCCCAAACAAGTTAGGTGATTGACCTTGTTTCAAAAAATAAGCTCTTGAGGAAGAATCTCAGCATTAACCTTTGGCTTCCACATCTTTGTATAGGTAAGCATGCAACAACATGAATGTGCCACACACACAGTAAGGAAATGGGTGCTGGTTAGTGAGGAAAATAGGACCAAGTGGAGGGTTTTTTTTCCCAATAAGGTAATTTTGTATTAATTTCTAAAGGCAGCATACACAAAATGGGTGTCTTGATGATTTCTAATATATATTTATTATTGTACTTTGCCATATTTAACCTGCCATTGCCTTTTCTTGTCTCTATTATCTCCCATGTTACCCATATAGTTCTTCTTTCTTGTCTTTCTGTCTCTTCTGCATCTTTCTCTCTGTGTGAGTCTCCAAAGGAAGAATTTTACTTAAAAAATCCTTTTAAAATATATATTTATGGTATGGTGTGCATGTGTGTGCCTACACTCAGTGTGTGTCCATATCATGTCACATATGATATTTAAACTGAGTGCTAAAAGGCTTCCTCATGCCAATCAGAATTTACACCCACTGGGCCAGTATTTGTGATCAGAGGACAACGTGTGGAAAAAATTTCTCTTCATCCATTTTGTGGGCTTAAGGGGATTGGACTCAGATTGTCAGACTTAGTGGGGAGGGCTTTTTATGCTGAGTCATCTTGCTGGACCCCTTGAAGCAGAAATTTTTTGAACTGCAAAATATATGAGCTTTTGTTTGGTGTGATCTGAGAAGATGGCTGCCGATGCAAGGCTTTCAGAAGTGCTGCTCCTTCAGCAGTCGCTGACAGACTCCTCACGGAGATCTGAGAGTGCTGGGTGCCATGGAGGATGTAATGGGATAGGGACAGATGTAGGCAGACATGGAGACATAAAACACTGTCTAAGTGAAGGGCAATCGTATTTGAAGTAATTTGAAGATTGACAGGAAATTCATAAAAGGAATATGGAGCCCCATTTACAATGGTAAGGGATTGCCTTGTCCATGGCTTCCTGACCTCTGGAAGAACCACAGTTGGCTGCTGGCATAGTTCCAAATCATGAAATGTAAAATGGAATTGAATAATCTCTCCTAAATCAATTTTGTGAGTCAAATGACCTACAGAGCTGTGTGATATAGTGCAGGTGTACAGCATGGAGAGCTGTCTGCTTAATCCATTACAGCGATTGGGTTTGAAGATAGCCAAATGCTACCTTCTTTGGTTTCTGGGACCCTGTCTCTAGGTAACCTCCCCCGAGCTGTTGGAGCCCATGTCTCTCTTTGGAGCACTGATTTGAGTCTTGAGGGTCACTTCACTGGGTGTGAGGAGCTCTCTGGGAAGTCCTCCTTAGGAGCACTCAGCCGCTGCTTTGTGTAGTGTGGACATGGGGTGTGGATGATCTCAGGCTGTTTCCTGGAGGTGGGGCTCCTTCCTGCTTTTCCTATAATGTTGCTGTTTATACTTATCTTGGGAACACCTTTGACCTCAGTGCTTTGTCCTTATCTGAGGTCTCTTCAGGACCTGGGGTAGATTCGAGGGTACAGTGGGTAACTTTGAAGGCGAAATATAGTCAGCACTCCTTACCAGTTGTGATACTGGACTACATAGAGATTCCTTTGCTCTTTTGGAGCCTCACTTGGCTAGACCATCGTCAGTGGCCTTGGAGACTAGGGCCTCTAAATGATCCTTAGGGACCAACAGTTAATAGCTGGGTTTCTTTTCCTTGAAATTTTTGGGATAAATGATAGCTTACTTCTTTTTTTTTTTTAATTTAATATTTTCTATTTTACATATTGATTCCAGTTCCTTCTCCCTCCCATGCCCTCCAATCCCTTCCCCCATTTACTCCCCAGGGAGGGTGAGGCCATCCATGAGGGATCATCAAAATCTGTCAAGTCATTTGGAGGAGGGCCTAGGCCCTCCTCTGTGTCTCTAGGCTAAGGGAGTATCCCTCAATGGGGAATGGGCTCCCGAAGTCTGTTCATGCTCTAAGGATACATCCTGGATCCATTGTTAGATGCCCCATAGACTGCCCAGGCCTCCTAACTGAGACCCATGTTCAGGGGATCTGGGTTGGTCCTATGCTGGTTTCCCAGCTATCAATTTGGGGTCCATGAGTTCCTCCTTGTTCAGGCCAGCTGTTTCTGTGGGGTTTTTTTTCAGCCTGGTCTTGACCTCTCTGCTTATTATTCCATCCCCCTCTGCAACTGGATTCCAGGAGTTCGGCCCAGTGTTTAGCTGTGGGTATCTGCTTCTGCTTCCATTAGCTACTGGATGAGGGCTCTAGAATGGCATATAAGGTAGTCATCAATCTCATTATCAGGGAAGGACATTTAAGGTAGCCTCTCCACTATTGCTTAGATTGTTAGTTGGGGTCATCCTTGTAGGTCTCTGGACATTTCCCTAGTTCAGACTTCTCTTTCAACCTATAATGGCTCCCTCTATTATGGGGAGCAGGAAGATAGAGTTGGGAAAAAATAGAGGATAGCTCACGTCTACCTAACTTCACATTTGAAGACATTGCAGGGTTCTCTAGTATTGGTTTATAGAGAAAATGGCTGCCAAAGTGGATCTCTGCTGGAGACATCAGTTATGTGGGGCTACCAAGAACCAGGAATTTGCAAATGCTCTTATGTGGTCACATGTGGGTCCATCTATCTTTTTTTTTTTTTCTCCCTCCTTCAACTTTTTTAAAAATCTAGAAACCATTCTTAATTGTAGGCCACACAAAAATACCTCATAATATATGCTTTACTGACCTTTGCCACAAGTCCAGCAAGCAGAAATAAGATAGTGAGCTGCTGGCCACAGCGTCACTAACCAAATCTACCCAGGGTGAGAGCACAAAGCATGCCCAGGGAACATTGTGAAATTTGGTCTTGGAAAGGACTTCTACTTGTATGTATTATAGACTTCCACCATACTGGCACTGAGTTGCCAATAGTCTTGTAGTTAGAGATCTACTTTCCCTGTGGCTGCAGGAACACCAGGCTCAATGGGCTTAAGCAAATATTTTCATTTCCTGGAACAGAAAAGCTACCAGGAGTGGGGAGTTCTGCCATGCCCTCTAGCCTGGAAAGAATCTCTGGGGCCTCGTTATTTTCTTCAGAGCCACTGATATGACCCCATATCCTTTGTGCCTGAGAGCATTGGTGTCTGTCTGTCCTGCCTGTGTCCTCAGGCCACTGTTTCCTAGGGTGGAGTCTTGAGGGAAAGAAAAGGAAAGGAAAAGTGAAAGGGATGGGGAAAGAGGGAGGGAAAAAGGAGGATGGATGAGTGGAGGGAGGGAGGGAGGAAAGACAGAGGAGGGAGAGAAGGAAGGAGTGGCTATCCATCTGAAGAGCAGGTCATTGAGTCTGATAGGGGTCTCAGAAGGGAGCGTGGTTTTGTCTTCAGAGCTTCTCAAACTCTAGTGTGACAAGACTACTGAGTTTTATGTGTATGAGTGCTTTGTCTGCACGCAAGTCTGTTCACCACATTCACGCATTGCCTGATTGTCTGTGGATGTTAGAGGAGGGTGTTGGATCCCAGATGTTGGTCAGTTACTGTATGGGTGCCAGGAATCAAGCTCAAGACCGCTAATAGAGCAGTCAGTGCTTTTACTCTGAGCCATTGCTCCAGCCCCTCTCCTGAATTTAAAAATCCAGATGTAGATACAGGAGACGTGAGGGTTGGGAGTCTGCATTTTATTTTATTTTATTTTATTTTCTGTCCAAACGTTGAGAGGCTCTGGGCCCAGACACATGATCATCTGCAGATATAATCAGATTTGCTTCTAGGGTTGCTGCCAAGTCTAGGTTGTGTTATTAGGGTCATGCCATCCCAGTGCAGTGCAGGTTCTGAAGGAGGGTAATTCCTGCTTTCCTGTGTGGGGTCTGTTTATTGTTAGGCTCCTGTGAGGTGGAGATGGGTGTAGGTGGGGACGTGTCAGAAGGCCTGTGCTGTGCCATGTGCATAGGTCCAGAGCATCATCCCAGTGTCATTGCCATCCCAGTGTCACCCCATCCCAGTGCCACCCATCCCAGTGTCACCCCATCCCAGTGTCATCATCATCCCAGTGTCACCCCATCCCAGTGCCACCCCATCCCAGTGTCACCCCATCCCAGTGTCACCCATCCCAGTGTCACCCATCCCAGTGTCACCCCATCCCAGTGCCACCATCCCAGTGTCACCCATCCCAGTGTCACCTCATCCCAGTGTCACCCCATCCCAGTGTCATCATTATCCCAGTGTCACCCCATCCCAATGTCACTCTATCCCAATGTCACCCTATCCCAGTGTCACCCCATCCCAGTGTCACCCCATCCCAGTGTCACCCATCCCAGTGTCACCCCATCCCAGTGTCACCCATCCCAGTGTCACCCCATCCCAGTGTCATCCTCATCCCAGTGTCACCCCATCCCAGTGCCACACCATCCCAGTGTCACCCCATCCCAGTGTCACCCATCCCAGTGTCACCCATCCCAGTGTCACCCCATCCCAGTGTCACCCCATCCCAGTGTCACCCCATCCCAGTGTCACCCCATCCCAGTGTCACCCCATCCCAGTGTCACCCCCATCCCAGTGTCACCCCCATCCCAGTGTCACCCCCATCCCAGTGTCACCCCCATCCCAGTGTCACCCCCATCCCAGTGTCACCCCCATCCCAGTGTCACCCCATCCCAGTGTCACCCCCATCCCAGTGTCACTATCCCAGTGTCATCCCATCCCAGTGCCACCCATCCCAGTGTCACCCATCCCAGTGTCACCCATCCCAGTGTCACCCCATCCCAGTGTCACCCCATCCCAGTGTCACCCCATCCCAGTGTCACCCCATCCCAGTGTCACACCCATCCCAGTGTCACCCCCATTCCAGTGTCACCCCCATCCCAGTGTCACCCCCATCCCAGTGTCACCCCTATCCCAGTGTCACCCCATCCCAGTGTCACCCCATCCCAGTGTCACCCTATCCCAGTGTCACCCCATCCCAGTGTCACCCCATCCCAGTGTCACCCCATCCCAGTGTCACCCCATCCCAGTGTCACCCCATCCCAGTGTCATCCTCATCCCAGTGTCATCCTCATCCCAGCGTCCCCTCATCCCAGTGTCACCCCATCCCAGTGTCACCCCCATCCCAGTGTCACTATCCCAGTGTCACCCCATCCCAGTGTCATCCTGACAGTGCTGCTGCATCCTTGGGCAGCTGGCTGCTCATAGGTGAGATAGTCACTGAGATTTAGAATGACTGATGTCACTGAGACTTCACTGACCTCAGAGCCCCTGTTTACTGGGAATTAATAGCACTCAGGATGAGGCTGGCTCAGGGCTCAGGGAAGCCTGACTGTGCTCATGCTCTGTGCTTCCCCCTATGTGCATGAGCAGCTCTGTTTAAAGGACTGATGTTTGGAGGGTTCTAGACTGGTCCTGTGGAAAAGGAGCATATTTAGAGCCATATTGTGGATGCCGGTGTGTGTGTGTGTGTGTGTGTGTGTGTGTGTGTGTGTGTGTGTGTGTGTGTGTGTGGTTTGCAGAAGCCTGCCTCACCAAGGAGATGAGTCATGTTCTGGTCACCCTGAAGTTGTCCTGAGGCTGTGGGCCACCTCGTGGAGAAGGTATAGCTGGAGGGGTGCAGAGGGAATTTGGTGGCTTTTAAAAGTCTTGTGCCGATGAAGTTGCTTGTGAGATAGATTTGAGATGTCAGGGAGGGCAGCACCTGAGTTTTGGACATTATAGGACTTTGGAACCTGTTTCAGAACCTCCTATATTCAGGAAATAAAGATCATATGTAAAACATATGTTTACATGATATTCATAGTGAAAGGAGTCAGTGTTTCATTTAATTAGAGCAAGAAAAGCCAGCTAGTGTTTGGGAGAGTTTGATACAGAAAGGGTTAGTCCCTTCCTGGCTCAGAAACACCCCAGAGGGGTAGTCCAGGAGCTAATGCATATTGATGGGTGTGACTCATGTGCCTCTGGAAGCTTTTAGGCCCTGGCCCTGTTTCAAGACAGACTCAAGAAGCCACACCACCACCTGATCTTTCTCTGGTAGGAAGAACCCTTTGTCCCTGTGGGGGCCTTTGCACTACTCAGGGAAATGCGCATTGTTTAGAGCACTCACTTGTGCATGGGTGTGGCTGTGTTGCAGGTCTGGTGGGCACATCTTCAGCAATGTAGCTGTGGGCAGAGGGACCCCAAAGATGACCTGTGGAGTCTCAACCCGGGAGGCATGCTTTTGAAGACTGGCTCCTGTGCTTGCTAGCTGTGAAACTTTTAGGCAAAATATTTAGCCTTTTGGGCCTTAGTTTCCAAATCTATGAAACAGTGGCCCACATCTGCTGGGCTGGTGTGAGGAGCACAACAGTGTACAGAGAGACACTACACGTGACAGATGCTCACCAAGAAGGGCTTCATTAGGTAGTGACCCACTAACATGAGGAGTTTTCATGTGTTCAAAATTGATAGCCCCCCCCTTACAGAACATTCTGTGTCCTAAGTAGAATATTCAACATTGGAATTAAGGGCTGTTTTTGAGTTAGCTATAGTATGTTGCTTTGCATCTCGTAGGACTGACCAACACGCCCCATACTTATAGCAGGGGAAATTCTGCTTCTTAAATATACCACAAGTAACACAGTGCCCTAGATAGTAGGTAGCTCTGGGTTGTTCTACCATTTGGCCTCATCTTTGCCCCTGTCATCTGTGACAAGTTTCCAGGATCTGATACTGCTGAGAACAAAATGCATTTTCCCTCTAGGAGTTTTCCCGAGTTGTTGTCTTTAATACTGGTCATTGACATTGGCAAGGCACATTTGTCCTGGTTACCACCATCATAGAGGCACTGCTGCTATTATCTGTTCTATAGGTTTCCTTAGTTTACCTTTCTTGTCTTTTTCTCTTCCTCAGAAGACATATTGTAATATGTAATCACCATCTCAGATCTTCCTGGAGTTGATGACTTCTCACATTCTCCTTTTTGTTGAAACACACACACACACACACACACACACACACACACACACACACACACACACACTTTTATGTGTTTGGGTGTTTTGCCTGCACCATGTAAGTGCAGTGTTTTGCAGAGGCCATAAGTTGGGTTCCCTGGGATTTTTGTGAGCCATCTTATGGCTTCTGGGAATAGAACCCAGGTCCTCTGGAAGAGCAGCAGTGCTCTTAGCTGTTGAGCCCCATCTCCAGCTCATTCTACTAGTTTTGATGACCTTGGCCTTTTTCAGAATGTTCTTTACTGACATCTGCTGGGGTCCATTGTAAGTGGCCCATGGTCCTGGGTCCTGGGAAAGAAGACCACACAGGAGCACTGTTTTGTCACACATTAGGAAGGACACAGTCAGCTCAACTCAGCACTGAGATGTGGACCCATGCTGGGGATGTTCCCAGGTCTTCACTTCATTGACTACAGAGGATCTTTGTGCATGCTTCTAATTACCTTTGGAGAGTAGTCTGTCCTATTTATTGGTATGAAGTTGTTTATTTAATACTTTGACTTATAGCTGCTTTATACTACTTTATTTTTCAAGTTATTCAACTTTGGTTGGACTTTGTTGGACTTTTGGAGTTCTTCCAATCGACTTCTGTATCCTGTGTGTATCCTGTATCCTATGCCCTCGTGTGTGTGTGTGTGTGTGTGTGTGTGTGTGTGTGTGTGTGTGTGTGTGTGCATGTCTGTCTGTGTTAAGAACTTTTTCCTTCCTAGGTTTTATGTTCTAGGTTCATTTTATTTCTTGTGCCTGTCCTGTGAACATCCACATATGTAAGGAATCCTTGTTTCTTTTCATCAGCAAACAGTATAAGAAGCCAATACCAGGGTGCTGGATCTCCTTGCTCTACTGGGTTTTGTTGCCTTTGGATTCCCTTGACAGATCTGTGGATGTATATGTGCCTACTAGTCTCTAACTCTTGCCCTTTGTCATGGATCATTGTAGCCTCCTTCTCTTGCTTGGAAGCAAGCCCTGCATCCAACAGTGAAGCTTCTGGTTCCCACATGCCCAGTCTGCATCCTTTGGCCCAGTGGACATGTAGAACAGTGTAGGAACTGTTAACTCATGTTCCTTACCAGCCACAACACAATAGTTGTAAGGACTTTATTTCACAGAATGACACAGATGAACACCTTTTACCCACATAGTTAGAAGTTTTACTATTTTAATTTTAGTTAAGGCTGTATTGTCGAATTGCACATCCTGTCTTGGGGTTCCCCAATGTTTTGGATTATTCCTGTAAAATTTTCATGCAATCTGGTTTATATTTAGTGCTGTGGAATGCTATGGATTTTTGATAATTGCTTTGTATCTTTATAGCTTTATACTTCCTGCCTGGCTACTGACCAATCAGCATTTTATTAAACTGATACATGTGACAAATCCTTATAGTGAACAAGAGCATTATCCCACATCAGTGATACACATTTATTTATGAATCATCTGTGTCCCTATAGCTTGTCAGCTCATTTCATTTTATTGCAGAATAAGAGTCTGTGAATGAGCCCATTTGCTTACCCATTCACCTATGGAAAGATGTCTTGGTTGTTTTAGTCTTTGACTATCTAAATCAAGTCAGTCTTAACATTCGTGTATAGGTCTTTGAGAATGCAGGTTTTCCTCTTATTTGGGTATATTCCAGGTAGCATAATGGTGGAGTGCATGTTTAGTTTGTGAGGAACTGTCCAGCTGTCTTTGTGAGTTGTTCCACTATTCTGTCTCACTTCCTTCCTGTACCCACATGCTGGCAAGAGTCCCTACATCTTTTCCATTGTTTGGTGTTGTCAGTTCTTTGCATTTAATTCTACTACATATGAGGTTATAGCTCATTGTTTTAATGTATAGCTCTGACTTTACTGGTTTTTTTGTCTGGTGAACCAGCTTTGAAAACTGGTTCTTTTAGGCATTTCTCTCTCCCCCCCACCCCATGACTTGCCTCTGAGTCTCCTATTGACAATGTAAACAACTGTATGCGGTATAATTATGATTATACATTTTTAGTGAGTTGCTTCTACTGCATAATGTATAGCATGCTATTGAGCCTTTACAGTAACATATACATATAGGTCAGGAGACTTTGGGGGAGTGAATATGTTATCTAGACTGTCAGTAGTTCTGTGGTCCCAGATTTCAGCATGCTTCTATTGCTCTGACATTGTATTTGATCTCCTTTGATCTTTCAAAGCAAAGCCCAATTGACTGGTACCTTGGCTTCACTTTCCATGTCTCTGGCATTGGCTGGTACCCTGCCTCTACAGCTTGCTGACCATGTGTCCCTATAGTTTGGTTTGTGCTCCATCCAGGCTGGACTGAGCCTCTGACCTTGCTCTTGGTTTCCACCTGCCAAGTTTGCCATTCAGAAGACTGCATGCCTAGTTCTGTCCACATGTCAACAGCACCTTGTCTTTGCATAGTTCTGCTTTATCTGGGAGAAGGCCGTGATCACTTTTTGAGGGTGAAGGTTTCCGCCTAACCTTGTGTCTATGTACTTGTCTCCTCTTTTTATGTTATGTGACTCCTTGAAAATGTTCCTGCACTTCTGACTCTCTGCTGGCTTTGCTGCCTGTCAGGAGTGTCCAGCCTTCATGGCTTGAACTGGGAGTGTAAGGTGGGTAAGACTCTTTCTAGTGCCCCCACCCCCCACCCTGCTGTCTCAGGTAGGCCCCTGGGCCTTATTCCACAGCAGCACCCAGAAGGATGATAGTGGAGATAGATGTACAGCTCTGTGGCATTTGTCAGCTTCACTGGGGTTCTTTGTGGACATACGTGTGATCCCTTTTGTCATAAGCAGACTCATGTGCTGGGGATCCTGTTTGTAATCTGCTTCAGCAACTCCTCTCCAGACTTTTTCTCGTGAGGACTCTGTTGTGTTTTGTAGTGCTGTCATGGTTACTTTTCTTGGGGCTGTGATACAGTATGCTGACAATAGGGCTGAAGAGAGAGCTCAGTGATTACTCTTGTCCTAGGGAATCTGTTACCCTCTTTTGGCTTCTGTGAGCACAAGGCACATATGTAGTATACAGAGAATCCATGGCTAAAATGTCCATTGGCAAAAGAAACTTAAGGAAGGAAATTTGTTTTGGTTCACATTCAGAAGTACAGCCCATCGTGGTGGGGAGTTTAGTGGTCATGGTGGTAGGAGCTTGAGGCATTGTGTCTGCAGCCAGGAAGCAGAGGAAGAGGAACACAATGCTCAGCCAGCCTGCTCCTTTTTTCCTGCTGTCTAAGACCAAAGCCCAAAGAATGGTGCTGCCATTTTTAGGGTGAATCTTCCCACCTCAATTAGCATAATCAACATTATTCCAAACAGAGATGGTCAGAGGCCAACCTACTCAAGATAATCCCAAACAGACATGGTCAGAGGCCAGTCTACTCAAGATAATCCCAAACAGACATTGTCAGAGGCCAATTTACTAAGGATAATCCCAAACTGACATGGTCAGAGGCCAGTCTACTCAAGATAATCTCTCCTAGATGTGCCTGGAGATGTGTCTCCTAGGTAATTGTGGAGTGTGTCAAGCTGACAAACAATACTACCTACTACAGTTGCTGTGGTAAAAACACCATGGTAAAGTAACTTCATGTTAGGAAGAGTTTTTTGGTTCACAGTTCATAACTTGGGATGGCTAATCCTGGTTGTCAATTTCACATACCTGAGAAGAGAGACCCTCAGTTGAAGAATCTCTTTTGTCAGATTGGCCCTGTGGGTATACCCATGCTAACTGATGTTGGAGCTCACTGTGGGTGGTACCATCCCTTGACAGGCAGGTTTGGGCTGTGTAAGAAGGTGTCTGACCTTGAGTCTGAGAGCAAGCCAGTCAGCATTTTTCTGTGGTTTCTGCTTCAGTCCCTGCTTGAGCTCCCACCTTAACGTCCCTCAGTGAGGGACTGCGACCTGGAAGTGTAAGCCAAAGAAATCCTTTTCTTCCCCACATTGCTTTTGTTCTGTGTTTAGTTACCATAACAGACAGCAAAGGAGGGCACAGTCCATCATAGGGAAGGCATGGCACGGGCAGCAGCATGGTGTCAGGAGCATGCTGCTAGGACTCCTCATATCTAAGCAGACCAAGAAATAAAAGGAGGACGGAGTGGGGCCAAGTTGTGATTATTAAGGCCTCCCCCCTCCTTAGATTTTCGCTTACAATAGGTAGGCCTCACCTCCTGAAAGTTCTAAATGCTGTCAGCTGGGAACCACGTGTTCAAATGTGAAAGTCTATAGATGCCTGTAGCTTTACATCCAAGCTATAACTAGAGCCAACTAGACCTCCCCTGCTTAGCATCAGATGTCAGTATTTTCCTCATCAGCTTCAGGAGGGCATCTGCTGCCTGATGTCAGTAATGGCACATGCACAGAGACACTTGGTCAGAAACTGCTTGCCTTTGCTTTGGTGAGTAGAGGGATGTGAGTGGTTCTTGTTCCTGTGAGGGCAGTGGTCTGTGCACATGCTCCCCAGTGTACTGCCTTTTCAAAGGTTTTCCTTCAGCACTAAATGTACTTTCATTTCCCATTCTGAAAGCTCTTGGCCCGTTTGAAAAAAAAAAGTTGTTAACACAAACCACAGGGGCAGACATTGACAGTGGCCTAGGCCTTTAACGGTCTTGTTCATCAGTGTTGTTGTCATCTACATCTTGTTCCACTGGAAGGACTTCAAGGCAAATGACATGCATGGACATGTCATTCTCTGTGGTTTCTTCTGGAATACGCCCTGTTTCCAATTAGAAACTGTATACATTAAAAGGATGATAAAGGTACCGTACAGTGAGCATATTCTGTTGTCATTGTGAAGTGCTGTATACTGTACACAGTTGGTTTGTTTATACCAGCATGTGACACACGAGTAAGGCAGTGTGCTGTGGCATGACAGTGGCTGCTATACTACTGGGAAGCAGGAATTTTCCCTTCTTTTATAATTTATTTTTACTGTGTTCCCAGGCTGACCTTGAAATCCTAGGCTCAAGTCATTCCTTCCTGGCTCAAATCCATTGTAATCTGATGGGGCTTCCATGGACTGTCACTGACTGAAACATTGTTAGGTAGCATCTTACTGTATCTAATAACAAACCTCAGAATATATAGAATGCTCTCTCTCTCTCTCTCTCTCTCTCTCTCTCTCTCTCTCTCTCTCTCTCTCTCTCTCTCTCTCTCTCTCTCTCTCTCTCAGCCTGCTTTTTTATAGAACCCAGGACCACCAGGCCAAGGTTGGCCCCACCCACCATGGCTTGGGCCCTTTCATGTTGATCACTAATTGAGAAAATGCCTAACAGCTGGATCTCAAGGAGGCATTTCCTCAGCTGAGGCTCCTTTCTCTCTGAGGACTCTAGCTGTGTTAAGTTGACAAACATACCAGCCAGTTTAACTGATATTCATTCTTTTTAAAACGTTTGGCAGAATTTACAGAAAGCCACCTGGGGAAAAGTTTTTTTTTTCCTAATTCAATCTCTTTACTTGTTTCAAGTTTATTTAATTTTCCATGATTTTTTTTTCAGTTCATGTTTACAGGAATTTGCTAATTTCATCTAATATGTTAATACAAATTATTTATTGTGTTTTCTTATTATTTTTTATTGTTGTATGTTTAGTAGTTTTTGTTCTTTATTTCTTGATTTTAGGCCCTTTTTGTTAGTTTAGGGACAGGTTTGTCAGTGGTTTTTTAAGGGACCAACTTTTGTTTTCTTGTCCTTTTATTTACTTTTTATTCCAATGTTTATCATTCCTTATGACTGTATTTGATTTAATTTTCTCTCCTTTTTCTAGCGTTTGGAGGTAGACACTTACTGAGTTGCAATTCTTCTTTGTCACATGCAGGTGTTTCTGCTGTGGTGAACCCTGCTCTGGCCTCGGTAGCTGTTCTTGTTGAAACTGGGAAGGGGATGACAATAGGGTAAGTTAAAAAGGCCACCAAATGTGCTGTTCTTACCGTGATACGGTTGTTTTTCTCAAATAAATGACTCTTGGATTCCCCCAGCCTTGTATTTCCAGAGTTCTGAAACAGTTAACTAGGGAGACTTTTGCTTTGTTTCTAAGGGAGAGAGAGTTCTGGAAGTGGCCATTCCTCTTCCATTCTCACTGGTGTAAGCTACTTGTATAGTTTATACTTTAGAATTAATAAAAAGAATGTGATTACCATAAGGTGTTTCATGGAAATGCGCTATACTGGCTCATAAGTATCACAAGGAAATGAATTGTATGAAGTTTGCTAGCCAATTTTGGGGAAGAACAGCAGTGTAGGACTGTTGATTACAGTGGCAAACACTCTAAGAAGCCGAGGAAATGAAGGCTCTGTGGCTCTAGTGTACAGCCCACTCCTCTCAGAGCTACTGGAGAGTCTGGAGTCAAGTCTCTCCTGGAGTCTGGAGACAGCTCCCCTGTGAGAGGCAGTGCACTGGGGATCCATGTTGAGGCAGGGTGTGGAGACCAGTGGTATCCTCAGTGCTTCAGCCATGGCTGAGCATTCACATCTTTGCTCCAAGAAAGATCAGTTGTCCCTTGGGTCTGGACCTGTGTTTGGTGCTGAGGAAAGGGGCTGTTTCTGCAGGGGGAAACTCCTGGGTATCTATACCCGACGGAGGGAGTAGCTAGGGTTGCTGTGTTGCTTGGGGACTTGCGATAATCCAGGAACTGTGTGGCAAGAGACTTTGTACTCTTGAAACAGAGCGTATGGACAGGTATTTTCGTTGTGAGTTCCTCAATCATGAAACAATCATGATACTGCATCTGGGAGCTAAAAGCAGGCCATATTTCTAAGGTAAAATTTACCACACGTCAAAGTTCAAAGGCTTGTAGAAGGATATGGTAACTTGTAATAGCCAAGTGATCAGCAGGCATAGCACTTATGGTTTGGCAAATGAGTGATGAGAAATGGCAAAGGTTTTTTAGTGTCTGAGAAACTTTTGTGCTGGAACACTTGATACTGTTTGTACTTTAAGACTCAGTAGTTTAAATACATATACGAATCTGAAATTTGTGTTCCTGTGAGTGAATTATTCTCTTAAATACAATGGCAGTGAAAGAATGCAAATATGTGGTGACCACAAAATTTATGGCTAATTTAGATCTTTGAAGATGCTGGCATACCTCACGTTGTAACTACTCTTGTAGGGCCATTGTAGCCTCACTTGATGCCTTTGGTACTTTTGATATAAGATAACCTCAGTGACCCAGAAGTTATATCTTATCTCATCAGAGATGTTAGACCAGCTAGTTGGTGAGCTAGATTGCTTAATTATATATTCTGAGATCGTTCAGACCTTGAGTTCTGTCTGATCCACATTTCAGAGTTGAAATGGATGATTCTTAAAATCTTGCATGCTGGGATACCTGCATCTTGGCCAGAGCTCCCTTCAAATGGAAGATGTGTCTTAGCATCAGACATTTGGAGGCATCTTGTGACCCACCCTTTCAACCTGGTAGAGAGTAGTCTTAGAGCCTAAAGTCTTGGGCTCAGGCATGCCTATGAGTATTTCTGGTGAGAACTGGAGGCAGACCTTTATATGCTGAGTTCACAGTGGTTTTTGTCCCTGCTCCAACGTTACCACAATAAGATTCATTTAAAAAGAAATTTGTCAGGCTGTGGTGTGGCTTTCTTTTTGTGCTCCTCACATGTCTCATCAGTTCTGTGCATCTTGTAAGATGCTGAGCAAGTATTTCACAATAGGAACCCAGCTACCAACAAGCTCAGAGTGGTGCTGGACCTATCATTCCTAGACAGAGCCCATGCACAGCATCACTCTTAACCATCTCACTGACTCATAACTTGAGAAGATTTGTAATACTGTGTTTGGCCCATAAAGCACTGAGCCTGAGAGTGTCATCATGCCCCAGGATGGCTATAAAAGTCAGGTTTCCAGAGGGCTCATTGTTTATCTATATGAGAAACTTTAAAAACATTTATGGACTTTGACATTTCTACCCTTTTGAATTTACCTCTAGTATATAATCAGAGAAATGCTAATTTTATGTACAGAAAATACTTATTATGGTATTATCTTAAATAATTAACAGTTGGAAATAAGTCAAATGCCCCCCACAACAATAGAGCATTAAGTAAATGAGTTATTGTATTCTTATAATGCAATGGAATATTAGAGTGTTTATAGGACTGATTCATGACATGAAAAAAATACACCTTGTATACTGGTACATGTGAACAGCATGTATAAAAAATGAATGTAGCTGGGAGGTGGTGGTGTACACCTTTGATCCCAGCACTCAGGAGGTAGAGGCAGGTGGATCACTGTGAGGTTGAGACTAGCCTGGTCTACAGGAGCTAGTTCCAGGGCAGGACAGAGAAACTCTGCCTTGAAATTCTCCCCCCCCCAAACAAAAACAAAAGCAAACAAACAAAAAGTGAATGTAATATAAAGTCACCCATGTGCATGTGTGTTGGTATACATGCATGAAGGTATGAATTGTAAAAGCCTAAGTAGTACAGGTAAAGGCTATGTTGTCTTGTTGAGGAGTGGGGTCAGTGTTGCTCAGTTTCATACATTTCTGAATTTTCTAAGTTTTTCTCAATGAACTCAGGTTACTTTTACACTCATGGGGGGAAAGAACATGTTTTTTTTTTATCACTAGAATATGTATTGTTATGTAACTGTTACCCTGGTCTGTGAGACCTTATAGGAACATTTTTCTAAGCATTAAATCAATCTCAAGGAACAGATGTTTGATTTTCATAGTCATATTTCTTTGAACCACAACAAATATTAAAAGGCTAGAGAGGTGCTAAGACTATTACATATATGTATACATAGTAAATTACACGGAGAGGATATACAGTTGATGTCATTTTGTTTTAAAATATGTTAATTATGGGACATTACTGAGGGAAAAGCACAATGCTGTCAGCCCTTCTGTGTGGGAATTGGGGGTACTTTTACATGTATTTCTTGTACTTTTCCACTGGTTCCCAAGGCCCACACACAGAACAGGCATACATTCTACAATGGCCCATGCTAATGGAGAGCAGGGTGTGAGTATATGGCCTGCTGCCTGTGTGGGGTCTGCTTGCACAGGGAACCAGCTGGCTTTTGAGGGGCTGAGGCCAACCTGTGCACAGCTGACTTAGATGTCACTGATTGCCATGTGCTAAGTTGTTGGCAAAATCCGGCAGATTTTTTTGTGGGGGGGGGGTTGTTCAAGATAGTGTTCCTCTGAGGCTTTGGAGCTTGTCCTGGAACTAGCTTTTATAGATCAGGCTGGTCTCAAACTCACAGAGATCTGTCTGCTTCTGCCTCCTGAGTGCTGGGTTTAAAGGCGTGTGCCACCACCTCCTGCCTGCAGATGTTTTTAGGCTGGGCTGGTAAGTGGGCAGACAGACTGAGTCTGGCAATGAGAATGACCCACTCTGAAAGCCAGAGAACTAAATGTGAGCAAGTTTAAAATTATTTTAACCTAAGTCCACACACTGACACCAAAAACTTCTTTCTAAATCACTGGAGGCTTATCATAAAAAAAAAACCTTTATAATTAATAAATTGAGACATGGGTATACGCATCTATGTCCACACTTAACCTAAAGTGTGATCTATTGTAAATAGAAAAATAAAACAACCACAACAAAAAAAAATGTCCTCTCTAGATGTGGCTAGGTGCCTGGGGAAGGCACCGAACCTCTCCATGAGGGGGTGGGGGTTCTCAGGCCTGAATATCCGTATGGCAGGAAGGGCTACACAGGATAGTGCCAAGATGGCATCAGATAGTCCTTTAAGGTCTGCGCCCTCCCACCTCCACAGATGCGTCATGGCCACACATTGTCCTCACAATGCTATTTTTTGAGCTGGAGGAATAAACAAGCTCATCCCCAACTATTTCCTTCTCTGTTCCTCCGAGGCTTAGAGTGCTAATTATTTAGAAATGGTAATTGTACCAGGGAATCTGTGATGGGAATTGAGCTGGAACATCCTTGCCTGTCCTCCCCCTTTGAAGCCCGGCTCTTTCTCCTCCTGACTCTTGTCAGTGCTGCAGCCCTCTCTCTCATCCTAGTCTGCTGTTGGAGGATGGTGATGAGATACTGACCCCTAGATCTGCAAAGGAGTCAAAGGTCGCCCGCTTCCCAAAGTCAGATCCTCACCCTGTCTGTTTAGTTTTAGGGTTTCTTTATAGAGATCCATGACAGTCTCTGCACCTGCAGATGTGTTATCACAAATGCCACCCATGAGTGCCTAAGAACCACATTTGTAGTCGTTTCCATCCATAGTGCACCTCATCCAATCCCAAGTCATCAGGTCTGCCTTTGGAGTGGTAGGCTAGAATTGCCCGCAGGACAGTCCACAGTACTGCCCTCACTGTGCTGGTCTATCCTGTGTGCCACTTGGTCCCCTCCTACTGAGAAAGCTCCAGAAGCCCACACTGTGTCAGAGGAGGCTTAATCCTACCCTATCTACTGTGACACGACCACAAAAGCCCTTGGAAGATGTTAGCTGTGTCACTGAACATGTGCAAATAACAAAGGCATATTAGATGTTACGTGGTGTGGTAGAGTGTGGTGCCAGAGACCAATGCAGGGGAAATCTGGTGTTAGGTTGGAACTTCAAAGGGTGTAGAAGAAATCCTTTTCCTTCCTGATGACAGTTTGTTTTTGGCTGGTGGGACATCGAGGACAGTCATATCCAGAAGGAAGTCTACTCTTGGTACATGCACAGGTTAGAATACTGCACTGTGCCACAAAACCTAAGTAGTACAGGTAAAGTACATGATTGCCTGTGCCATTCTCAAGTTCCCTAAAGGCGTAGCACTTTATTTTTACTTTTGCCTAATCATTAGTTTCTGTTTTAGAAATATTACCCTGATGAAAAAAAATTCTGTTACGTGGTTTTCACATTAGTGCTGAAGTGTACATGTAAACCCACACCAGTGCAGGAGCCTGGCTCAGCTGTACCACCTAGATGCCCTTAGCACCAAGTACGTGCAGGAGCTTGCAGAGACTTGAAAATAGCAGCAGATCCCCGGGAACTGGAGTTACAGATGGTTGCTAGTTGCCATGGGGATGCTGGGAACTGAACTGGGATCCTGTGCAAGTGCAGCTAGTTCTCCTAACCACTGAGCAACCTCTCCAGCCTTCTCACACTCTCTTGAAGGTCTCATTTGCATGTCATGCTAGTGTCTTGCTTGCTAGCTTCTCGTGTCTGGCTTCATGTCAAGGTACATGCAGAGGCTATGACTGGTCCAGATCCAATGGCAGCGTGAGTTATGTCCTCCCCATCTATCTGCAGTGCCATGATTTAGCATAGGCAATGTCCTTTTCTGGTACCATCTCCAAAGCCAGCTGATCTGATGGATGGTCCAGTCGAGGTCTTATGGTATATACATACATATATATATATATATGTACATATATATATATACACATACATACATACATACATACATACATACATACATACATACATGTAGAAAAAGAGCCAGTGGGTAGTAGGAGTGGAGAAGATCCTAGCCCACAGCATCATACATTCATCCTAAGTTCTGAATTGTGGCCCTGACTCCAGTATGCAAACTACCTTGAGATGATTAAAAAATGTTAGCTTTTTATTTTTGAAATTAAAATATCACATTGTTCCCCCTTTCTCTCTTCACCCTCCCTCCCCTCTGTTGCCCTCCTTTCTTGTTCTCTCAAAGTCATGGTCCTCTGACCTTTTTTTCTCTATTTGTTGATGCATGCACACACGCACGCACACACTGCTTAGTCCATACAGTGTAACTTGATGTATATGATCTCAGGGCTGAGCACCGTTATTGAATAACCAAGCAGGGGTTGTGGGGCATTTTACTGGGGAAGACTACTTACCTTACTCCCAACATTTCTTAGTTGCTTTATTTAGGTATTTTTTCCCCCTAAAGCTTATAAAGGTTATTTTGAAAGTTTTAGCAGGAGACTTATTTTTAAGCAGACTTTCAGAGAAAACTCATATAACCATAATAGCTGCTAATATTAATAAAGCACATGATTGGCCCTAGCTGTCTCGATTTGACTGTCTCCATTAGTGTTTAGCTCAGTCCCCATCTGCTCCTTGAGGTGTATGTATTGCTGTTTCACTCTCCTCCTGAGGTTTGAGAGTGAAAGAATTCTCCTGTTTGCAAGGGGTAGGCCAAGTCTGACTCCATGGTGGTGGGTGGTGGGATGGGAACTCCCAAGAGCTTACCTCCCACTGGGCCTGACAGCCACCCTGTGAGGCTGTGGAGACCTCCCCAAGCTGTCACACAGGAGAATGGCCACTTACTCATAGGTCTCCCATGAGAGAGAATATGAAAGGCTGGGGACTTGTGTCACATGTAGTACTGGAGTCCTGGCTATTACGCAAGGAGATTTTTTTATTAGCAGTGATTCCCTTTATTCTTTCACTTGTGTGCTGGGTGTTCCTGGGAAAGGCTGGGCAGTCCTCCAGCATATTGATATCCATGTGGAGGACACAGAACATGGCTGGAATCAGCTAATGCATTATATCGCATGTCAGGTGGTAAAGGCTGCCATAAAGGAAACAAAGAAGGGGGAATGTAATGTTGGTTCCGTGCCAGTAGGCTGTTAGGGCAGCCTCGGGGATGGTGGATATTCGAGGAAGGCCTCGCTGGAGGTACTGGAGTGAGTCTGACTGTGCCGGTAGGTGAAGGGTTCTGTGCCTGTGGGAACTGGCACAAAGGCTGTTGGGGACATGCTCAGTGTGTACACTGGACGCAAGGAGACATTATGGCAGAAGCAATATGTACGGGACATGAAGTGAGGTCAAGGTGGTATTGGTGCACTTTATCAGGTGCTTTGCAGGGAGGGCATCCTAGGACTAGCTCTTGGTCTGCATGGAGCAGGGGCTGAGAATAGAACATGTGGGGTGAATGTGCTATGAGCCTGTTTTCTCTCTGTGCTGGAAAATTTGCTTTGTAAATGGGTGTTGTTAACGATACTTGTTTCTTAGAGGACAAACAAATCCCTACTGCCTGAAGACCACCTTTATAACTGTGCCAATTGCATCTAATTTTCACAGAAATCTCCAGGGAAGGCCTCTGAATCTCCAGAATACACACACCTTCTATCTGCTAGGCCTTTCCCTCATATTTTTATGCCAATTCATCCTCTTGGCAGATGGAGGCCTTGAGTTTTGATCTGGCCTTCCATGTTGGAAATAAAGCCGGATGCTGGGCCAGAATCCGTCATAGTTACCTCAGCCGTCTGCTCTGCACAGTGGGCTCAAAGCTGGTGACAAAGCAGCCACGCTGAGAGGCTGGTTGAGCTGCACAGTGTGAGCTATCAATGCTGTGAGCAAATGGTTTCTGGCGGGCTGCAGCAGGCAAATTCTGGAAGCTCCCAAAGGTCTTAGTCAAGTGGAGGCAGGAGATTTTTAGTGGGCACCTGTGGCCTCTACTGCCAGTCAGGAGGGAGCTGTTAGGGGTACTGAGCTGCTGGGAGCAGAATGGCTCTTCCGCCATGGGTGATGTTGATTGGGCACTATAGTTGCTTCCGGTGGGATTCCTGGCTGGTATGCCAAACGAGAACAGAGCTCATCTGCAGCAGTGCTTCCTAGGAGAAGTGATAGCTTTGAAAACACTAGGCTTCCATGTCAACCCCCCCAACCAGAACTTCCCTATTTCCCCAGAGCCAGATGATGCTTCCCTCTATGGAGAAGCCCAGGAGTGAAGATGGAGATTTCTGTCCCGCCTGGTCCCACAGCCGCTTTGACACAAATGAACACACAAAGACTTATTATTTTAAGTATAAAATGTTTGGCAGATGGCTCAGGTTTTTTGTTGGCCAGCTCTGTCTTAATTATTAACCCATTCCTATTAATCTATGTATTGCCACGAGGCCGTGGCTTACGTGTAATCTGGCATGTTACTCTTTCAGCAGCATGGTGTCTCTTGGCTGACTCTCTCTGCCTTCCTTTCCCCTTATTTTGGGCAAAGCAGCTATGGGATCAGGTGGGGCAGAAACCTCCATCTTCACAGGAGGGCCCTTCCTGGGTTATGTGCCATAATCAGCTGTATTTAGTAGACAAAGACTGATCTCCACTGCTGCTCGGCTACTCCTAGTTCTACTTTCAAGCTCTTTTGTCTTTGTCTATACTCAAGTCAGAGAACTGAGAAAAATAACAAATCCTTTGTTAAATGTTTTGTTTATCGTTTATTCTTTTAATATCAAATGGCTTATTTGTGTTTTTATATTTATGCAGATTTCTTTGAGAACTTACAGAATTGTAAAAAAATTAAAATTATGAAAAACATTTCAACTCACCTCATTCTTACAGATGGAATTTTTGGCAATGGAGTCTGCTGAGTGGCCCCTTCTTGTTATGGTTCAGGAGGTCACTTGCCCAGTTTCTCAGTTTACCGTCATTGTTCAGGCTCTTCACTTTGCTGTGTGTGTTGAAGGTCATGTTGATTGAGGGATCCAGGGAGGCTGCACAGCCATGCACACTGGCTCCATAGTCTCTTGGGCCCGGGTTTGGCAATGCCCAGGACCTGGCCAGTCCCTGCAACACTTTCTCTTCCTCACATTCCTATTGGATTCAAATGTCAGGCTCTGCTCAGGGTCCCATTCCACGTAAAGTGAAGGACACAGGCACTTGTCTGTCCTCTCCCCAGTCTCAAGGGCCTAAATCACTTCTGAGACTTCCTTGTTCGTATATGTAGAGCTGTCTGCTCTAGCCTTGGGTACAGTCCCCTTTCCTGCTTTCTTAGGGATATGTTCGTGGATCCTGATGCTGTCTGTTTCCTATGCCCTGCCTACCAGCAGTCCACTTCCACTAGCACGCCAGAGGGCTCAAGCTCTATTCTCCCGCATCTCCTTTTGGAGACTGGTGTGCTATATCACATTTGTTGGCCTCAGACTCATTATCCTCCTCCTCAGGCCAAGTACCGGGATTACAGGTGTGTGGCAGTACTCCAGGCTTAAAATCAAAAGTTGCCTTCCTTGCCTAAAGAAAAAAGAAAAAACAAACTCAAATGGAAGATAAAACTTGCAATGAGCCCTGTCACTGTCCATGCCTTCTCCTTCTCTTCTTTGTTTTTAAAAACCCAACCAGCTAAAATGGGGCAAAAGATAGAGTTCAGTGGTAGAGCTCTTGCCTGGCATGTGTGATACCTAAATTCAAATCCCAGCATCATAAACAAACAAAAATGATCAACCAGCCAACTAACCAACTAACTAACCAGGCACTGACTTAGAGCTGGAGAGATTGCTCAGCAGTTAAGAGCACTTGTTGCTCTTTTGGGTATCCCTAGCATCTGTATCAGGCAATTGATAGTACCTGTACCTCCAACTTCAGGAGATCAGAAACTTTCTTCTGTCCTCCATGGGTACCACACACATGTGCACATACAGACACAGACACACAAATGAATAATAAAAACAAATCTTAAAACATCACTAAAATGATAGAAAAACATGATCTCTTTGTGTATACATGTATGCATGGGTATAGGGTACATATTTAGGTGTGTAAGCATACATGTATATTGTGTGTGCATTATATGCACATGTATGGTTCCTATGTGTTCCTGTTATATGTATGTGCTGAGAGGAACTGTGTGTCTTCTCTTGAGTCTCGCTTGTCCACTTCTGAGAATGGAAGAGGCAGTAAGAGTGGAGATGAAGGAGAAAATGGATGGAAAACCTATTTGAGAAACAGTCTCCAGCTTAACTCCCTTCCAGCCTGGCAGAAGAGTGATGACTCTGGTCTACAAGTGACCCAGGAGCTCTTGGACATGGTAGGGGAGTGTCTTGGGCTGACAGTAGGGCTGCATGCTAGTGGGTTTCTGATTCTGGAACCCTCTGAGAGAAAGGGCTTCTAGAGTGAACAAGTTCAGGTGGAGGTTATCAGCTTCCAGGAATAGCCCAGGAAGGTGCCATAGGTCAGAGTTTTTCTGGTGTGTGAGTATATCTGAAGGCAGTTGGGCCAATGGCTGAGTTTGGAGAGGAATTCTAGAGTGTGCTTAGGAAGACAAACAAGCTGAACTTGGAGGTAGGGGAAAGACTTAGTACTAGGTGAGCGGAGTAATAGTGTTGAGGATGAGAGGTGGGATGGAGGTTCAGGGGAGTTCATGCTCGACTTGGCAGAAGGAAGTTAACAGTGTGTCATCTGTTCAAGTCCAGGAAAGCAATACAGACCTAGTAACTAGAAATGTGGAGCTGGATAGATATCAAAACCAAAACCAAACAACCAGAGAGAGGTAATCTCTGCACAAAAGCAAGGCAGTTTACTGGGGCCACTATTCATGAGAAGCTTTGTACAGTTATTTAACTTTAAAATTTATGTTTAACTAGGTGGAGCCTGGGTAGTCCTGAAGAAGAGGGAGAGGGAGGGATTGGTTGTAGGAGTCAGAGGGCTCAAGGACACCACAAGAACACAGCCCACAGAATCAACTGAACATAGGGGCTCACAGAGACTGAAGGGACAGTCTTGGCTTCTGTATGGGTCTGACCTAGGTCCTTTGCAATGATGTTATGGTTGTGTAGCTGGGTGTTCTTGTGGGGCTCCCAACAGTGGGGGTAGGGGACTGCCTCTAACTCTTGCCTGCTCTTAGGACCCTCTTCCTCCTATTGGGTTGCCTTGTCCAGCCTTGATGTTAGGGTTTGTACCTAGAGTTATTGTAACTTGTTATACCGTGTTCAGTCGATAAGCCCTGGGAGGCCTGCTCTTTTTTATTGGAGAGAAACAGAAGAGGAGTAGATTTGGGGGAAAAGGGAGGTTGGTGGGGGTGAGAGGAGTGGCGGGAAAGGAAACTGGATGTAATATATGAGAGAAGAATAAAAATAAAGTTTAAGCTTACTATGCTTGAGAGACAAAACTATGTTTATAGTTTGATGAAAAGTGAACATTAAAAGGTTATAGCAAATGTTTTAGAAAAAAAACCATGAAATTAAAGCCCTTAAGTTTTCTTCCTTTGCATCTCCTGCCAGGGTAGAACTCAGTCACTGTTGCCACAGTTGTGGGGAGGGTTCCTCGCTTCCATCCCCCATGGCCTGGCTTCCATCATGCAGAGTATGAGGGACATGGATCTCTTCAGGCCACTGGAGTTCTGGGGTCTGGCCCCCATACCCTTTATCTAGGGTTCTCTTTGTTGGGCTCCTAGATGCCACTCTCCTGTGTCCTCCATGCTTATGGACTCACTTCCTCCTCACTGTCCGTATTGTGCTCATGGCTTCATGTTGGGCACAGTTCTTGCCCAGTGCTCAGGGGATGCCTGAGGTCTGATACCCGATGGGGGCTGAAATAGATCTACATTTTTGTGTTGTACTTTTCTACTGCCTAGTGTTCTGTGAAATGTCCTACCTAATCTTGGCTGAAGGGCTTTTTAGAGGCTTGTGTTGTTCCTTCTGTATGGGTGTAGGCATGGTTTGTTGGATCATTATCCCTTTGCACACTGTTCCTCCCCAGCGGTGTTGAGGTAAGCATCCTGGCACTTAGCTTCTCTCTGCATGGGCCCTGTGCTGGCATGTTGAATTCCTGAGTTGGAGAGGGTGGCCACAATATAGAGGTGCCAGAGTGGTCTAGGTTGCTCATTCTTCCCAGTCTTAGGCTACAAATCTGAGTTTTATCTCCCCTGGAATTGGGCCCTGTGCACATCTGCACCTTAGTGTAGGGAAGCAGGGCCCCAGTTAGGCAGTTTTAACACCCAGAAACCCTGCCGTCTGCCCTGATGTGTAAATGCTCTCCCTTTGTTGAAAACATTGTATGTGTCCTCCTGAGAGAGGGATTTTTTTTTTGTTGTACTGTTTGCTTTTCATTTGCCTTTGCTCTGTAGCATGTTGGGCAACTCACTTCATATTCCAATTATGCTGCCATCTTCTATCATTTACATCTAGAAAACACTGTCACCCTGAAGCAAAGGGGACCCACCTGTATGCCCTGGTTCACTTTTTACATTTACTGTGTAATTTACTTGAGATTTAGTTAGAAACATAAGGTAAATATCTAAGTAATTTTTTCTTGTAAATATTAAAAACCTCACACATTGGGAAACACTTTTCTTCCCAATGTTTGTGCTACTGTTAATGCATGGTACAACATGTCTCTTCATTGGTCTGTCTCTTCTTATGCTATTAAACCTCTCATTTGTTGGAATTATTGTAACCTTATAGGATCCTTACACATCTGATAAAGAACCCCACTCTTAGATACCTGTCTGGCTTTCTTGGCCTCTTGATGTCTAGAACATTGGGATGTGAGTCTCAATAGATCAAACATTGATTGATTGAGACAGCAACTTGCTGTATATTCTTGGCTGACCTGGCATTTATTGTGTAGCTCAGCCTGGCTTTGAACTAATAGAAATCCTTCCACCTCAGAGTTTTTGAGTGCTTGGATTACAGTTGTGTACTACCGTTCCCAGCTTCAAACCAATATTTTAAATTGGGAGTAGTTGAAGGATCTCCAGCTTCTGATGTAGGGAGCCATGCTGTCTCACCATCATTTGATCTCTTTGCTGTAAATTTCTCCAACTCCTTTTCAAACAGTTATGTCACCTGGTTATTGGAATTGGGATTCTGATACTGCATTTATCTAATACATAATAGTATTGAGGAAAATAGTATATTTGAATGTCTGTGTGTTGAGATGTTTTTAGTTGCAAGGAGATTTCTGGTTGAATTTTGATGTATCCTTCACTTGTCCCAAATGCTGTTTGCTGTAGCTGGCTATTCTTCACTAAGTTACAGTTTCTTTCTATTGCCACTTACTGTTTGTTTTTGAAAATTGAAAATTGCAGTTTCCTAAACATGTTAGCTGCAGCTGTTTTACTCAGCTGGGGCTGGAGAGTTGGTTTAGTGGTAAAGTGCTTGCTGGGCAAGTGTGAAGATTGTGCTTAGATCAAAGTTCCCACCTGTAGCATCTACACTGGGAGGTAGACAGGAGGACCCCGATGGCTTGCTGGCTTGCCAGTCAGCTGAAATGGCATGCTCCAAATTTAGGAAAGACTTGTCTAAAAAAACTAGGGTGAAGATTGATAGAAGACACCCGATATTCACCTCAGACCTCTACATTCATTTATATGTGCACTCCCACACATGTGCACTCCCACACAATGTGCACATGCGCATTATAAACCTAGTGTATAGATATTCAGTTGATGACTTCACTCCTTAATGTGGTGATTTCCACTGATGAAATTTCAAATGCTGATTTTAGGGGAAAAGAAAGCACACACACACACACATTAGATTTTACTGACTCTTTTCACTATTTCTCCAATTGTAATATGTTCCTAGCATTATACGGGTCCTAGCATAACGGTTAGTTAGAGCTACAGCTGGTCCAGTGCTAAGACTGGAGTGCTAAGATCTATTGTAAAACTCAGGGTCAAGTCAGTGCAAAGTTCTTTGAGGGCTAGGATTAGGCTAGTGTGGTTGTACATTGTAAGTTTCCTTCCCTCTGATTTCTTTGTGCACATATGGATATGCATGTATGTGTATTTTTATGTGTGTGTGGGTACTTGTATATGTGCATGGGTGTGGAGACCAGAGGACAACCTTGCATGTTATTCCTCTAATATTCTCCCTTTCCCTCCCTCCCTTCCTTTCACTCTCCCTTCCTCCCTTTTTTGAGGCAGAATCACTCACTTGCTTGGAGCTTGAGTGGAAAAGGCTGGCTGGCCATGGATTCCTAGGGACCCACCTGTGCCTAACTCTTCAGAAATGGGATTACAAACCTGAACCATTATACCCCATTTAAAAAAACAACACACCACACACACACACACACACACACACACACACACACACACACACAACATGGGTTCTTGGGGTTGAATTTAGACTTGCATGGCAAGTTCATTTTATCAAATGAACTATCTCTAGTCTTGTCTCCTTTATTTCTAATGTTTTTTGTTTATGGCAGGTTTTTAGCCAGATTTATTAAATGTCTTTATAGCATTTTCTTTTTGTAATAACTCATATATATATATATCTCCATAATTTTGTTCACTATTCTAGAATTTTTTATTTTTTTCCTTCCTTCCTTCCTTCCCTTTCTTCTTTCCCCCCTTTTGGTTTTTTGAGGCAGGGTTTCTCTTGGTAATCTTGGCTGTCCTGGAATTCAGAATTTCAGAATTTCTTAGTTTAATCTATATGATTTTATTTTTCTCCGTTTAGGTTAGTAGTGCTTTTTTAATTCCTTGAACACATTGCAGCTGTCTTTATCCTTTAATAAAAAAATAAATATGGAATGATTTTTTTTTCTATAGGGAGGGTCCTCTTTCTAGAGAATTGTGAAATTGTCCTTCTAAAATGTATTTAAGTCAGGAGGGCACCAGAGATGGGAACCCTTAGTTCAAAGAAGATGGCCCACATTAGTCAGGAGGGTACCAGATGGGGGTCCTTTAGGGCTGTGCTTGTCCTGTAGGGAACAGTGATGGAAGAATGGTCTGGGAAGGTGGCTGTGGGGCCACCCACTGGGAGTGAGTCACAGGTCCTGAAGGGTAGTGGGGATGTGACTCCTTGGAGAGGTGGGAAGATCACAGAGGTGAGGCTAGAGTTTATGGGGAGCAGCATAACTTCTCAGGTGACCAGATGTCCCAGGGGAGCTGCAGTAAGGGTGTGTGTGACTTTGAACCCTCTGGCAACTGCAGTAGGAAGGTTAAGCTGCTGAAAGAGTTCCCTAAACCAACCGGCATCAACAAAGTGAAGTTTTTTCTTTTTTTTCTATAAAAGTCTCCTTTACATTTATTTATTGTATAGGTGTGTGTATAAGTGTGCATGCCACACACTTATACACACAGAGGTGTGGAGGTCAGGAGACAATTGTGAGGGCTGCTGCTTTTCTCTATTATATGTGTTCTGAGGGCCAGACTCCTGGCTGCAGGCCTGGTAACAAGCAGGCCCATCCAAGCCATCCCACTGAGCCACCCTACCAGCCCATGATGGTTTTCTTCTTAGGAGTTGTTGGGAGTGAAAGTACTGACATTCCTCCTCCTGGCCCAGCTCTGGTGGCCTGCCATTCTTTGTGGTTTCTATTTCTTGCTGTGTCATAGCCTCAGAGCCGAGTAGAGTCTAGGTGGATTGTTTGTGGCAAGGAAGAAGGTCTGACAGAGGACAAATTTATTCTAGGATCTTGGGGTCCAAGCTATGGTATCAGTATTCAAAACCAGCAGTATACTGTTGCCACAAAACATAGTTCCATGCCAAAGTGAGTAAGAGCTAGTTTATTCTGAGCCAGATATGAGTGTCTGGGACCACATGGTTTCAAATAGTTCTGAATGACATATTTATACAGTAGTAGTTACACAAACTTTTATCACAGGACAAAGATAGCCATAAATCAATGAACCTAACAATTACATTGTTGCAGACAACAGATAGGAAGCTCCATGCAGCACAGCCAAGTGAGGGAGAAAGAACTCTGTTATAGGTTTTACATTTTAGCTGTATACATGCTTAGCTTCAGTGATGGTGGAGGCTAGTGATGTGCTAAGAACCAGCTCAAAGGTTTCCTGTAATAGTCAAGATGTGATGTAAGGTCAGATAAAATTGGGCAATAAATGGCTACTAAGGAGAGTAAAAATAGCCCTGAATAATGTCGGCTCTTGATTTGTGATCTGTAACGTTCTTACTCCCCAAATAATGTTGGCTCTTGATCTGTGATCTGTAATGTTCCTAACTCCCCATAGTCATGGAAATTCTAGTCAGCTAGTCTGCAGAATCTTCAAAAGTGGTATAATCCAGATTGGTCAGTGTGTTCATGACTGTGTGGTTGGGTGATCGGGCCAGTGTGCTCTGCTGGGCTGCTCTAAGCTCTGTGAAATCTGGGTTGCCATGTAGGAGGGCAGAAGGTGTTGGGGGAAGAATGTCTACTGTAGGTGAGGCCTCAGGTGTCTGAGAGTGCTCAATTGAAAAGGGGGATATGGAAGCATGCACCTGGGCAGGGAGAACCAGCCAGAGTTTACTGTGTGAAAGACAGATAGCTGGGTGTGCTGGTGAATGCCTTATAATCACAGCATTGGAACAGGAGTGGGGGTACTGAGGCAGGAGGATTATGAGTTTCAAGGCCATATGGGCTACACAGTGAAACCTGTCTTAGAAAAAGAAAGGGGGTGGTTAGAAGGCCCATTAGCAGCTGTGACATCAGCACAACATTGCTAACATCTGAACTAGCAGATAGACTTATCCAGGGGAACTGCTGTCTGTACACAGGACAGCAATATCCCCCACCTCCCTCCCTCCCTCCTTTCATCTTTTCGTCCCTCCCTCTCTCTGTCTCTGTGTGTATATGTGTACAGAGTCCTGAATCTTCCATGTAGAAAAGGCATCAGGCATGTAAGATCAGTGAAGATATGAAATTATGTAGTCCTAACATGCCAAGGAGGTCATTCATACCTTTCAAAGAGCAGGGGAAGGCATGCATGGCTGTGAAGGCTTTGGATCTCCCTAGCCAACCATGACTTCTGCAGTCCTGTTCTATACTGATGCCTCCTTAGCCAGCAGGTATCCTGAAGTGTCCTGGAGCTCTGAGGAGGCTGAGCTCCCCAGCTAGTGAGGTGTCAGGCTGTAGTTTATTTCCTTTTTCTCTAGTAGTTCTCTGAACCTTCTTCACTCTGTCTTTTCCATCATAGATTTCTAGAGCATCCTTTCCTCCCTGAGATTCAGATTGGAATGCAGCCCTGCCATTGAGCCATTGAGGAGCAGATTTTCCTTTTTCCCCTGCAGGCTGAGATGACTCATGTGCCCCTCTGCTGCCTGCTGCCAGACTGTCTGGCGAGCACACAATGACTGGAGCCAGAGAATCGCTATGGCCCGTCATTGCTAGAGAGGGCATACAGGGTAGAGAGCTGTTACCTCTAAGACACATTGAGACAAATGCTTGGCATAGACACTCCACAAGTTTTTCTGCTAGGCTCCTGGGGGCAGGGTGAGAGGTTGGAGATAGAGGAGGGACATTGTGGGATTGTATCATATTCTAAACTCCAGCTCAGGGCAGCCAGTGTTTCCCAACCCTTAGTAATTTCTCTTAGCATTATGGGCCCAGAGTGCCGATGTTTCCCTGGTTAACATTTTCTTTCTTTATTCACCCTCTTATCTTGGGTCTCATTTCCTTTCACCACAAAGCAATAGTATGTACCAGGTTGCTCTCTCTTGTTCTGTTGTTGGCCACCATACGCACTCTCCCACTGTCTTAATTGTGTCTTAGAGTCTGCCCTCGCTTTGCATATGAAGGGCAACCAGAAATATGCCCCAGAATTTCTAGGCTATATAAACGAGACTTTCAGTGTGTGTATGTACGTGTGTACACTCGGTGGGAGCTTTATTCTCAGTGCCCTGGTTAATTTTCTGTTGTGCAAGACTGTTATCTATAGCTCTGCCCACCGTATTGAGAAAATATGATTTTTCCCCCTGCTGGTGAGGGGACTACCTATGAAGCCCACCCATCCTGTGAATGGTCTGGGTCTTAGACCAGGCCTACTAGACTGGTTGTAGCTGGAGAGAGCTGTTTAGATGAGTGCAAGAGCAAGCTTTGCTCTCTATTCCCTTGTGTTCATCCCCAGTTGGGGTGTAAATCATGCCAGTGGAGCTCTCTGATTGGAGCCCAGTTATGCTGAAGAGTCAGGTGATAACTTGGGAATATAGAGGATGCACACTGCTTTTCTGTGACCTTGGCTAGGTCCTTTCCCCTGCTTTCCCATCCATAGGATGTACCTGCTTAGTCCCATAGGGAAGAGGTATGGCAGGACTTGTAGGCTATTTCAGCTGCTTATAAGATGGTGGGGGGGCAGGGGTCAACTCCTTTGTAGGAATAAATATATGACCAGATGGTTTCTGTAATGAGTGCAATATTCCAGGCAGAAGTTCTCCCTGAATTTTCAAGGATTTGATTTTCCCATTTTATCACTGAAGTAGCAGAAACCTGAGATGATCATTGGACAGGCACAAGTCCAGACTAGCTTTGCCCCTTGCCTTGTTAACTCTTGAGAAGTCTAGAATGCATTCACTATGGCTTGTGCCACTGCCAAGATTAGTGTCCATGTATGAGACCCTTCATCTTGGATATTTTTTTTCTTTCTTTTTCTCTAGCAAGAAGCTCAGAAACTCAGTGAGATTGGGTCAGAGAGATGTCCTTGGGTTGTCATCACCATTGTGAGATAGCTTCAAGTCACTTCTGTTGAAAAAGCAGAAGATTGATGAAGGGCCATGCATGGATGGGTGGCTGGGAAAAATAGATGACTTTGAAAGCAAGCTAATTGAAAAATTTTAACAACTAAATACAAAGAAAATGTGCATGTGTGTGTGTGTGTGTGTTTGTGTGTGTGTGTGTGTGTGTGTGTGGAGAGAGAGAGAGAGAGAGAGAGAGAGAGAGAGAGAGAGAGAGAGAGAGAGAGAGAGGTGGGCACATGGCAAATGTTTTCTTACCGAGTCAGGACCCAGACGTCTGGCCTTGGGACTGTGCTGTGTTCTCTCTTGATGTGCAGTGTTTCCCACAGATGTCTGTCATTTTTGTGATGTTGACATTTTGAAGAATACAATGTCTTTCATGAAATAAAAGTTCTTTGACTAGCCTGGACTATGCTGGCTTACACTTGCAATGCTAGCACTTGAGAAACTGGGGTGGGAGGGTTGCCAAAGGTAGGCTAGCTTGGATTACATGACCAATTTAGGCTAGCTGGACTACAGAGTGAGACACTGTCTCAAAACCCAAAACCAACTCAAAGCCACCCAAAAATCCTTTCTGTCTAGGTTTATTCTTATGATAGAGTTCATGCATCCTTGGTTAGATGTTACCGGTGTGGATAATGCCATGTTAGGAATTCACTTGGGGTACAGAATGTCTACCTGCCCTGTTTGGGGACATATTTGGGGTTATGGAATTGCTTTTTTGCTAGTCAGGAGCCTTGGCTGTTTAGACTCACATACTCGCTGGAGAGACAAGCTTATGCCCACCATGCTCCATATTAGTTGCCTGGGTTCAGCATCTACTGATACGTTGTGTCTAGATTAGTCTTGACCACAGTGCCTGTATATGCTGTTGGTTCAGCACCGGTACCATTTCTGCTCACACCTTTTAGACGTGGCCATCTCCCTGACTGAGTAGAAGCCGTCCCTTCTTCCTTGTTTGCTTAGCTAGTATTACCAGTTTTGCTCTGTGAAGTTCCTGTTTTCTAATTTGTTAGTAGCTGGATGTATCAGTGACCTTGGAACTCAAATGTCTAGGTCTGGCAAGAAGGAATCTTGAGACTAACTGTGGGTGGAAGAGACATTTCCTTGCCGCCCCCCCCCCCCCCCCGTTTGTCCTAATCCTTTTTCTTTCCACACTTTAAAAACCATCCAAATAATTTCATGATTTTCCTATTTAATATTTTAAGCTTCTCTTGTAGTTAGTCTTCCCAGCCCCCTCAGGTGGCAATGTATTCTAAGACCATCTTTTACCTGTTCCTAATAGTCCCCATGTATCTCTTCCTGGCTGTGCTTGGTAGTTTCCTGTGTCAGGGGGTATGTGCTCAGAAAGAAACACCTCTGACTAGTGCCTGCCCCAGGGCTGGTTGTTAAGCACTGACATGGCCATAAGCATAGCAATAAGTTAATTTTAGAAATTTGTTAATTATCTTTTCTGTATTACATCTTGTAAAAATCAGATCTATCTATGTTTACAAATGTTCTTACAAAGAATATATATATAACATATGTTCCTACATATGCTACTTTTTTCACTATTTTACTATAGAACATATAGAACAAAATTTGCTCTTTTGACTTTTTCAGGCATAGAATTGAATGAGATTTGCCCAGGGTGCCGTGTCCCCTCCCTTGCCTGTGCTTCTGTGCTTTGGGATTTCCTATGGCTCTGCCTTCTTCAAGTCATCCAGCACCAGCCTGTCCTTTTCCTCTGTGCTCCCTATGCTACCTTCTGGTCTATGGGGGTGCTAGGAAGTGTAAATAATTCACAGTATTATGAAGCTGCAAGCAGTACTCTGATGGATAATGACCTTGAATGTCTGTATTCTCAGGTTACTGAGCCTTCCTGGAAAGTCTGGCAAGGCTAGCCCTTGGGTCCAATGGCAGCACCATATACCCTTTCCAGAACAGTCACCATGTCCCAAGCCATGTTCAGTTGCTTTGTAGCCAGGCCTGGACCTGCAGGTTCTGTTCTGAAACTCATGTTTTTTCCTAAAGTGGCGAGTGAGCATGCTAGCTCCGGATGGTTCAGGTTTCACTCCTCTTCAGTGAAGTGGGGAGTTTGTTTCTTTTCAGTGTCTTTTTTTCATGACTGTTACAGGTTTTTCTGTAAAGCTCTTGTTCTTTTTGCCTTTTCAGTTTAGGAAAATTTTATTGATGAATTATTGGTGGTGGATACATTAAAATACTATTTCTTTTGCTGTAATGTATGCTACAAATACTATTTCTTGTGTGTGTGCATGTGCCTCTCTCTCTCTCTCTCTCTCTCTCTCTCTCTCTCTCTCTCTCTCCCTCCCTCCCTCCCTCCCTCCCTCCCCCCTCCCTCTCTCCTTCTCTCCCTCCCCCCCCTCTCTGTTAACCTCAGGAGCCATTTCTCAGGAGCTAACACCTTGTTTTTTGAGGCAGGATCTTTCCACTGGGACTAAGGCTTGATGATTAGGCATGCTGACTGGCCAGTGAGTCCCAGGACCCTTGTGCTTATGTGGCAGCCACTTTACTAACTTAGCTATCTCTTTAGCCCTGTTAAAAATATTCTCTGTAATTTGTTGTTTATATGTTATTTTTTATTGTGACTTTTTTTTTTTGCTGTGGCAAACATTTTATTTTAAATGTATCCATTCTTTCATCTGGATTTAAAATTTTTGAGATAGTTCCACTGTGTACCCCTGGTTGGCCTGGAACTTGCTTTGTGGATCAGGATGATCTCAAACTCATAGAGGTCCCCCTGCCTCTCCTTCCAGAGTGCTGAGCCCAAAGGCATGTGCCACCAAACTTGTCTCGTGCCTTTTTCTATATTGTCATTAGAGAAAATCATTCATGTTTTATTCTGATATTTGTGTTGTGGTTTATTTTTATTATATAAAATGATTTTTAAATGTAAATATATTTTGACATTTTTCCCCTCTTCCAAATCTTTCCCATCCCTACTCACCTAACTTTAAGTTCTCAAAAAACAGAAACCCAATACAAAACCAAAATCTCTTCAAACCAAGAAAACAAAATAAAACTCCCACCTCCTCCCCCAAAGCAACACCCCCTGAAACTGTGACCAAATAAAACAAAACAAAACAAAAATCTGTGGAGTCTAATTATATGTTGGTCAACTACTCCTGAACATGAGGCCTGCCCTGGAGTGATTGATTTGCCCAGTGTCACTGAATTGAAGAAAAGTGACTTTTCCTTTCCCAGCAGTGACAGCTCAGTTGTGATATACAGGGTCCTCCCTAAAGCTCCTATGTTGAAAAGTCTGGGTCCCCAACTGCTGGCTCTAATCACAGAGAGGTGACTGGATTGTGAGGGCTGTGACTTAGTGGATTTCCTTCGTCGGTGGACTCATAATTTGATAGCTTCATTGGGAGGTGGAATTTAGTTGGAAGAAGTAGGTTACTGCTCTAGTTTCCTTTCTGTTGCTGTAATAGACACGATGATCAAAAGCAGCTTAGGGAGGAAAGGGTTTATTTCATCTTCCCAGCATCTAGGAAGCCAAGACAAGAAGGAACTTGGAGGCAACGGAAACCAGAAGGAATGCTGCTTACTGACTTGCTCTCTCTCCTTCTGGCTTCTGTTCAGTTAGCTTTCTTAAACAGCCCAGGCCCACCTGCCCGAGGATGGTACTGTCCACAGTGGGCTGGGTCCGGCAATATTAAGTAGCAATCAAGAAAATGCCTTCTTCCTGGGTAGATGGTCCTAGGTTGTATAAAAATAAAGCATACTGAGCAAGCCATGGAAAGCAAGTCATAAGTAGCATCCCTTCATGGTCTCCTCCGCTTCAGTTTCTCCCTCCATGTGTCTGCTTTGAGTTGCTGCCATGGTTTCTCTTTCAATGGACTATGACCTGTAAGCCAAATAACGCTTTCCTTTCCCCAAGTTAGTTTTGGTTAGTGCTTTATCACAGCAACACACAAAAAAGCGAATACAGGCCATGTCTGTATGGCCCAGGCTAGCCTTGAACTTGAAACACTCCTGCCTGAGCCTTTCTAGTATTGGGATTACAGGCCTATGCCACCATGTCCAGGGGTATTCAGCTTTTTTAAAAAAGTAAGTAAATGTTTAAAGTTAGGTATTTCCCTCTAAATAGTACTTGTTGCAGTGTATAGATTTAGATACTCCTCAACTTATAACTCAACTTATAAATGTTCATTTGTTTCTGGTTTTTTTTCAGCTTATGAGTTATTTCAAAGTATTTCTTGTATTTATTTATTTATTTTATATCCTGACTGCAGTTTTCCCTCCCTTCTCTTCCTCCAAGCCCCTCCTCCGTCCATCTCTGTTATCTCCCCCAAATCCACTCCTCTTTTTCTGTTCAGGATAGGGCTAGCCTCCCATATATTTCAACAAAACATGACAAATCAAGTTGCAGTAAGACTAAGCCCCTCCTCATGTATTAAGGTTGGGCAAAGCGACCCAGTATGAGGAATAAGGTTCCAAAAACTACTCAAAGAGTTAGAGGTAGCCCCTGTTCCCACTGTTAGGAATCCCATAAGAGGACCCAGCTATACAACCAAGATATATGTAGAAGTCCTACCTAGGTCAGTCATGGAGGCTCCCTGGTTGGTGGTTTAGTCTCTCTGAGCCCTTAAGAGGCCAAGTTAGTTGATTCTGTGTATTTTCTTGTAATGTCCTTGACCCTTCTGTCTCCTACAATCCTTGGTTGTGGGTCTGCATCTGTTTGCATCACTTGCTGGATTAAGCCTCTCTGATGACAATTGGGCTAGGCACAAATCTATGAGTATAGCATAATATTGTTAGGCACCTCTGTCAATGTAATCCACCATATAAACGGAAAGAAAAAAAACACATTATCATCTCATTAGCTGCTGAAAACCCCTTTGACAAATCTAATACCCCTTCATGATAAAAGTCTTGGATAGATCAGGAATAAAAGGAACATAACCCTAACCCTAAACATAATAAAAGCAATGTACAGCAAGCCAACAGCCAACATCAACTTAAATAGAGAGAAACTCAAAACAATGTAATTAAAGTCAGGAACAAGACAAGGGTGTCTACTCTCTCCATATCTATTCAATATTGTCCTTGAGGTTCTAGCTAGAACAATAAGACAACTAAAGGAAACCAAGGGAATACAAATTAGAAAAGAAAAAGTTCAAGTATCATCATTCACAGATGATATGATAGTATACATAAGTGACCCCAAAATTCTACCACAAAAACTCTTACAACTGATAAACACCCTTAGTCAAGTTGCTGGATACAAGATTAACTAAAAAAAAAGACAGTAGCCTTTTTATATACAAATGATAGAGAAATCAGGGAATCAAAATTCTTTGCAATCGCCTCAAATAATATAAAATATCTTGGTGTAACTCTAACCAAGCAAGTGAAAGTCCTATAGGATAAGAACTTCAAGTCTTTGAAGAGAAAAAAAATGGAGAATATATCATAAGATGGAAAAATCTCCTATGCTCATGGATCAGTAGGATTAACATAGTAACAATAGCTATCTTACCAAAAGCAATCTATAGAATCAATGTAATACCCATCAAAATCCCAACACAATTCTTTGCAAACCTAGAAAGAACAATACTCAACTTTCATGTGAGAAAACAAAAACCCAGGATAGCTAGAACAACACTATACAATAAAAGAACTTCTTGAGGCTTCATCACCCCTGATTTCAAGCTGTACTACAGAGTTATAGAAATCAAAATATTTCTTAATGTATGTACATAAACTTATATGTATGTACATAAACTTATATGTATGTACATAAAGTTATATGTACACATATGTATATATGTATATAATGTAAAATACATCAAAACATTTTGTTTTATTGAGATGGGGCCTCACTATATAATTCTGGCTGTCATGGAACTTGCTATGTAGACTGCTACTAAGAGAGACCCATCTACCTTTGCCTCCAGAGTGTTGGTGTTAAAGGTATGTGCCCATTATACCCCACACGTTAAAATGTTTTAAGTGCTTTAATTTCCAAGGGTGTGGCTAATGGACGTGGTGGTCTCCTTACTACTTTTACACATGTTCAGAATGGCATGTGTCTGGTCCTTCTCATAAGTGGTTTTGTGTTTCCAAGTGCTGTTGCCCTGCAGTTTGAGGTCTGAGCATTTTGTACATGGCCGGAGAGTGAAAACTGATGACCCTGTGTGTCTCCTGTGCTTAAAGTTTTCTTTGATAGATTATCCAGTATTATGTTGGTCTTTCCTTTTAAAAAGTTAGTTCAACTTTCTATTTATTTTTCTCTTTAAATTTAAAGATACTGTGTGTCTGTGATGCATGGATTTCTCTTTAAATTTAAAGATACTGTGTGTCTGTGATGCGTGGGTGCACGTGGGGGGTCAAAGGACAACTTAGTGGAATCAGGTCTTCCTCCCTTCACCTCTGTGTGGACCAGGGATTGATTTAGCTCACTGGGCTTGCACGACACACATCTTTACCCAGAGCCATCTTTGCAGCCCCAACATTTTCTCCTGTCTTTTGATTAGCAAGTGATTACATTTTCCTCTTTCAATTTTCACATTCCCTGTATAATTTTGGTGTCTCTTGTTGTGTTTGCCTTGCGTGTATGTGCTTAGTCTCACAGTGACAAGTACTCAGTACCGTTATGCACATCTCAGGACAGCAGGAATCCTCCAGTTCTCCGTGCCTAGCTTTCTTTTCTTATTCAAGTGCTGGCTGTCCTCTGCCGGACTTCCGTGCAGTGCAGCTGGCTTCTTACTCTTGGTTTTCACCTGAGCTTCAGATGTACTGCCCCTCAAAGTGTACAATGATGAGGATGCTGGCTGATAGGGATAATGATTACCTTATTAGTATATGATTTATTAGTATATTAGTATAATTAGTGTGATTGTATAGTATATAAATACCATCACAATGTAATGAAAGTCAGGCACCCAGGAACCAAAGCTGAAAGACAATGGACTTTTAAACTGTGCTCTAGAAATAAGCAATGTTGACTTATTTGCTGCATCTTCACCAGTGGAAGGGGTCTTTTTGGTCTAAGGGACTCGGTTCTCAGTGACTTGTTTCTTTTTCTATTATTACCTAACCATAGCTTGTTAACTACTAGGATTTGCCAATAGTTTTATTCACGAGCACCAGAAATTATTGGTTTGTTTTTTTTTGTTTTGTTTTGTTTTTCCTTTTTTCTTTTTTTCAGAACATAAAATGCCCTGTCCTCTCTGGATAGAGCTCGAAATCTTCAAGACATCCAAATGTAGCAAGGCACCTTAAATATCCACAGCCACCTAAGGCTTTGATGGCATTATACTGAATTCTACATTAGATGTAGAAAATATGGAAACTGAGAAGCTAAGAGCAATATGATGAAAATGTTTTGAAATAACTTTCAAAGGCTCCTTCACTTGAGTGTTAAAAGGTATTCTTCTGGGCTGCTTTCTTAGAGTGTGGCAGAGGTTATATGCTACTGTCTGTGGTCCCACTGTTGTTATGAAACCAGCTTTCTAAGTGATGCTTACAGCAGAGATTTTAAAAAGAATACTCTGGCTACTTTGGTGAGTGTCTGTGTTCCCTGTGCTTCAGATTTCGACCATGGAATGTCTAGGTGTTGATTTCATTATGTTTATTCTTTTTGGAATTAGTGTATTTTTTAACATCAAATTTACTAAGGTATATAAAAGATTTGTTCTTCTTAAGCATGTAACTTTATGAGTTTTGATGAACTGAGGTTTCAGTTGTCAATGCAGTCATGACATAGACTATTTTTACCATCCCCATCTTCCCCTTGGCCTGAGCCATCAAGCTCCTGACAACCACTCTCTGTTTATTATAGTGGCAGTCTTCCATCGGGCACTGTGTGGCTTCTAGAGACTATTCACTTTGTATTTATTTCTTTCATGCTTTTGACACTGTGTGTGTGTGTGTGTGTGTGTGTGTGTGTGTGTGTGTGTGTGTGTAGTGATATTTAACATATGTGCCACAGTCTCTCATCCTCTGGGTGGTGGGAGTTTAGATATTTTGCAACAACATGGTAACCCTTTAGAATAGGTCTATGTGCATATGTGTATTTATATTTTTCTCAGATGAGGTTCTAGTCTGTGTGTGTATATGTGTGTATGTGTGTGTGTGTGGGTGTTTGGTTCTATTAGATGCTGCCAAATTTTTTGCATTTGCTGCTCTTATTGGCTCAAGTGATGCCAAGAAGTCCTGCTGCACTCAACATGCACAGCTTTCAACCTGTCCATTTAAAAACTTCATCCTTCCTGATGAATATGCAGTGGTATTTCTCTGTGCATTTCCTGGTGACATGTGACCCTGGGTTCCCTCCCCCACTCCCTGCTCACTTACATTCCATATGTCTTATGTGGTGAAGTGTCAGTTGGAGTATTTTGCTCATTACATTTTTTTGAGCTGTTTGTCTTTTATTGTTGAGTTATAAGGGCTCTTTGTATATTCTGGATATGACACTATTATCAAATAAAAGATTCTTAGGACATTTTTTCCATTTTTAAACTTTTGGTAGTGTTATTTAACACAGAAAAGCTTTTAATTTTGACCAGGTCTAATGTATCCATTTCTCTCCCCTTTGGCTGCTTATGCTAAAGGTCATGTTCAAGAAATTGTTGTCTAAATCCAGGCCATCAATAATATATGTAAATCAAATCTACACCTGTGTGTACACATAGGTTTTCTGGTCTTAGCTGTTTCACCTGTTTTTAGCTTTGGTATATGGTATGAATTAGGGGTCTAAAAACACTCTTGCAATAGTGTTTGTCAACACTATTTGTTGAAAAGACTGTTCTTTCCCTGTTGAAACTTCTTAGCATCTTAGTAAAAAAAATGATCTCGTTATAGATATGAGGTTTATTTCTGGATTCTCAGTTCTAACCCATGACTCATATGTGTATTCTTATGCCAGGTCATACCTACTCTGCACCAGGGAATTTTTGAGCATGCTTTAAAACAGTCCAGGGTGAGTGTTCAAGGGTGCTCAGACTAATCTGGTATGTTTGTAATTCAATGTGTGTTTGGGGGTCAGCTTGTCCACTCCTGTAAATAGGGGTAGATTTGCCAAGGGTTGCTTGAATCTGTAGATAATCTGGGGAGCATTTCTATGCTGACAACAGGATGTCTTTGAATTCAGGGAGATTGAATGGCTTATGTTTAGCCCTTTTATAAATCATCCAATGATATTTTGTAGTTTTTATATGGTAAGGTTTGTATCTTGTTATAGATATGAGGTGTTAAATTTAGTTCTAATTGTTTTGTTCTTTTCTATACTATTGCAAAAGTAATTGATTTCCCCTTGAATTTTTCTTTAGAATATCTAACTTGCATTCCACAGCCTTACTTTATTTGTTCTTGTTTTTTCCTACATCATCCTAACCCATGAGCTCTGTTCTTCATCTTTATTTCTTCTCCGTCTTTACAGTATGCGCCAGCATGTGGGTGTGGTTGATGATTAGACATGATGAGATTGGCCAACCTTGCAGCATTCTTGCTCTTGGGGCGAATTTGCCCAGGCTTTATGGAAAATGGCTTTAGCTGTGAGTAAGGAGTTTACAGAGAACTATAAATGTTTATTGAATGTTGTCAAATTATTTATGATCCTTTTAGTTTTTTTCAAAGCTTTATTTTTTCAAAAGCTTATTGAAATATATGTTTTTATTCTTAATTTATAAAATGATAAATCATGTTGATTGCTGCTTGCTGACTTAACATTAATAAGTGAAATCCTACTTGATTATAATGTTATCTAAGAGGATTTTTTTTTTTTTGCTTATAACCACAAGGGATTCTGACCTGTGGTTTTCTTTCTCAAAATAGACACTTACAATAGCAGTTTGAAGTTTTTGTATGAAGGTGGTCTTGAGGTCATGAAGTCTCCTTGTCTGTTTTCATAGGGAGTTAGGACTCTGTCCTTTATCTTTATTAGGCTTTTGAATCATAAGCACTTGGGCTTATAGTTTTCTTTGTGGAGATTTTTCAAATATAAATGAAGTTCCTAAATGGTTATCAGAAACATCTTTGTATATATCCACAATTGTGTTGATACTGTTAAAACAACCAACCTGTTTTTCTTTCTTTCTGTCAGTCAATCTGAATGTCTTTCTTGACACTGTTTCCCTGTGCATCCTGTGTACTCTGGCTTAACACTTGCTAGGTAGCCTAGGCTGGCCTTGAACTTACTATCATCTTACCTCAGCCTTCCATTTTCTGGGGCTACAAGAGTGGGACACCATGTCCTGTCTAATGTTGTCTCTTGTCCAGCATGGGTTTGCTCCTCATTATCAACCTCAGCATGTTCTGTACTTGTTCCCTTCCTTTTGTATGCATCTTCCTTCTGTAGCTTTTTGCCATGTCCAGGATACAGCACAGACACAGAGATGTGAAACTGAGCATGTCAGATTGGAGTAAGGACCCTAAATCCTCACTCATAGATTAACTGGTTTTTCCAGAAAGAGGAGATGGTAAAGTAGAAGTATATTTGGAAAAATAATAGCCAGCTGTTTTCCAGAATTAAAAGCTACCAATGTACAATTTGAAAAACTTGATGAGTTCCAACCACATGTGATAGAATTAATCTGCTTCCTCTGTTGTGGTGGTGAAGCCCTGGACGCTGAGGACAAGCAGAGCCCTTAGCAGAGGAAAGTGCCACCTTCCAAGAACTGAGTAGCATTAGCTTTGCATGTCACAGGAAGGGGCATGGACATGGAAAGAAGCTTGGTGTTCCATTGTTAATGAATACATCTTTCGGAAATGAACAAGGCAAACACATTTTAATACAGATAAAACCAAAGATAAATTGATAGCTATGGGCCTTTAGCAAAAGCATTTCTGCATGTTCAAGTTTAGGAGGAAGTCACATTGTCCCATATGTACAGTCTGAAGTTGAGGAGTTAGAAGCAGAGTTATGTGCCTGTAATTCCGACCATGTGGCAAGTGTCCTCCAGAACAGCCACAACTGATGCGTCAGGAAGTGCCCACAGGTCAAGGATGGAGCAGTGAGGGTTAAAGGCCCTGGGATTGTTTGAGTAAAGTGTGAGGTTATTGGACTTTGATCATCTAAGCACTTAAAGAGTTAATTCCAGAAGAAAGAGTAAGAAGAAAAGAGTATGTAAAATGTGGAGGAAAATGCAAAACAAGACAAGAGACTTAGAAGACCCCTACAAAGAAAACACAATATAAAACGTTAAGTAAATCCAGATATCTCAGAAACATCTACCGATATCAGGGGGCTAAACGCTTCGGAACGTTTCATGAGTGAATTATTTCCTTGAATAGTGAGTGTCACTGTGCTGAGTTGTGGAGATTTGTTTTCATCCTTGGGTTACCTAAATGCCATCAGGTCTGTGCAGGGACTTGCTTGTCATTATTTCTTTCTGTGTCCCATGGAAGTCAGGGTCTCTTCTTGGTGTTCCCTGTTTCCTCTCTCCCTTGCCTACAGTTCCATTTTGCATGTTAGGTCTAGATCTTGACAGCATTTTCTGCCTTTAGAGGTATGTGTCCTCTTGTTTCCTGTCTCAAGTCCTGGCTTGGTACATTTAACCTGGTGATTACTGTTTTCTTTCTGTTCCTTCCAGTGGCATATTTCAAATTGTTTGATACCAGCATATGTTTATTTCCCAGGAGGCATTTCTTTGTTACCTGTTTGCATTTTGCATTTTGAGAGTGCCATGTGCTCACTATGGCCTGTCACTGGGTAATAGCATAGTTTCTCTGTTGTCCTATGAATGCTGGGTGTTCATGGGCCTGTCTCTGGGCCATGACACAGACTTGCAGGTGGCTATGGGTGCTATGGGATGTGATGTCCCATGCCTACAGGATGCACTCTGACTTGCTTCCTAGTCAATGTGGCACAAACACTGCTGCCCAACTAGGAAGGTATCAGAGGGCCTAGCTTCTTTCCATGCAGGAGATTTTCCTGCACCTGCCCATGAGTTATCCCTGTTTCTCTCTATTTGACTTTTCCATGGAACCTGCCGTTATCCCTGACATGGGCTTTTCTTGACAGTTATCTCTGTAGATTTCATTCTGCATGCCTCCTTTCTAGATAAGGTTATGCCATTGAATGATGGGAATGCATTTAGAGAAATGCCCCATCAGGCGTTTTTTTCTTTGTCCAAACCTTATCCAATACACTCACACATCCTGCTTGGCATGAGTCATATTATCTGAAATGGCCCCTTGGTTATCAAAATGTGTAAGGTGGTACTGGAGTCTCATAGCTGACTATAGACAGAGGTTCCTGTTCCACCTGGTCCCACAGCATGTTTGCCCCAATAAACACACAGAGACTTATATTAATTATAAACTCTTTGGCCAATGGATCAGGCTTCTTACTGGCTAGCTCTCTCTTAATTATTAACCCATAACTATTAATGTATTTCTATATGGCCTTACCTTACCGGAGAACGTCTGATGCGTCCTGTCTTACTGGTAGCTACATGGCGTCTCCGTGGTTGCCTCTCTTTGCCTCCTTTCCCTAGAATTCTCATCTCATAGCCCCGCTTATCTTCCTGCCTGGCTACTGGACAATCAGAGTTTTATTCATCAACCAATAAGAGACATATATGTACAGAAGGACATCCCCCATCTGCAGACTGCTTACAGGGATGTTCTCCACACTTTTAAGGTTGAAATGGTATAGAACATTTGTGGAAACATTTTACATCCACTCATAAAGGAATGCCTCAGATTTTCTTGTGGTCTTACAAGAATCTATATCCACAGACTTTCCAGGGGCTTTGGCCTTTCTGTCTCATAACTTCTGTGGTTATTGTCATAGACTTTTCTAACAGCCCCTCCCCCTGACACCCCTCTCCCCCGTGGATATAAAAAGATTCTGTGTTTAACTTCTTTAGTGTGGTGTGCTCAGTATTGTTCCGATACACCTCTTTGAAGTTCCCAGACCAGGTGTGTCCTAGGTCTGGTGACTGCACCAGGGTCTCAGGCTGCCCTCTGGTGGACATATACTTGTCGCACCACACAGGTGCAGTGGCCTGTCCTTGGGCAGGGTGGCCCTGTAGAACTGAGCACTTGTTATTCTATCTGTTGCAGTGATGTGCTCCCGTTTGTTTAAGTGACACGTAGAATGATACCTGGGGAGGCCTGCTCAGTCACTGGCAAAACACTCCTCTGAGGGGTGCTGTGGTCTGGTGCAAAGAGCAGCCGCTTCAGCTGCTAGGTACTGAGGACACGGCGCTGCAATGCCATTACAGATGGAAACATAGTGTGAGAAAGACTGAGTGGAGACAGTTTGTTATTTATCCTTTTCATTTGATTTTCTTTAACTTGAGTGCAAGTGTGTAGATGTCAGAGCTATCTGAATGGAAGAGGAAGAGGAAGAGCGGAGGGGCATCCATAGAGGGGGATGAGAAGGTCTACTGATCTTCTCATACATCCAGCTGATGGGGAGGTGGAGCTCTGAGGTTGCCACTCTGCTGCCTTGTGCACCATTGTTAGCATAGTTGGTGTAGCATTCGATCAGTGCACTGGCCAAGTCTGGTTACCGGATGTGGGTCATGAATCAGGCAGCATCATAAACCCCGGGCAGATCCCCGCCCCCAGCTCTGCCTCCTCTGCCTAGCATCTTAGGATACTCCGTTTGCTGGTGCTGTGGTCTTGGGGAGGCTTAGTCTGGTCACTGGTCTGGCTCAAGATTTGTTGCTAGAGGATAGACTTGATTTTTGTCTACATGAAACGATTACTTTAGCTCCTGGTAACATGGGGTGTTTAATACAGCATGGCTTTTATTTCTGAAATAAATGGGGACCAAGTAGCTTTATGTGGAAGTGTGAAGCTGGCCGCTAGGCAGCCTTGCTTTTTTATTAAGGTCATTGCTTTTGTGATACAGTGTCAGGAATACTGGTCCTGGCAGCTCAGACATGCCAGTTGTGTGCTTACCACCTCTGTGGGAGGCACTGTGGCTCTGCTCCTCTCTACTGACCTTCTCAGACACCCAGCTGGGGCAGACCTCTTGCAGAAGGGAGGGGCACACAGCTGTGGTTAAGAGTACAGGGCGGGAACAGCGTCAACTACCTCAGGGTGTTTTCGTGCTTTTAATTTAAATAGAATCATAGAATGTCAAAAATAACTTTACAATGTTTTCTGTTTGTCACATTTTGGCAAGGGAAAGAGTGGTGTCATCATTCTGTGTGCTTGCTAAGTGATAATTACAAGTGTGGAGACAGATGTGGCTTGCCGGGAGCCAGTAGGGCCGTGCCAGAGCTTCTTTGCTCCTGGAAAGAGGAAGTGCATGGAGCAGCCTTGTTGACTGTGACAGTGGTCCCAGAGGCTTGGAGCTGGGCAGTTAGGGCAGCTGTTTCTGGTCCAGGGTAGCTTTTGGGGACTGAGCCAAAGAATGGATTAAAAAGGCCATGCATGGCAGAGGGTGCACATGCAGTGGGAGCAGCAAGCATGATGATATGATGCCAAGTTAAAGCCCTGAGTGCCCCCACTGATGAACCATGCTGCCCCTTAGGAGGCAGCAAAGAGCATGGTGTACATTCCAGATTCATAGAGTGGATGAACTGGAAATTGAGCCTTTGCCTGAGCCAGGTCATTCTGGTACATGATCATATGCTCCAGCCCCCAAGGAGTGTCAGGAAGAAAGGCTCTGCTGTTTCAGCTACTTAAGAATTTTGTCATGGCAGCTGAACAGATGAAAATGCTCCTTGCATGAGTTATATACATCAGGAGAGCAGCCTGCATTTGCCTAATGGGCATAGTCCTGCAGGGATAAATGATGCTGTCCACTCACTCGGAGGCTGATTTCTGGTGGTTGCCAAGGCTTTGCTTATCCTGAGAATGGCGCCTACTCACTTTGGGTCCCATAGCTAATTAACTTGTAGATTATTTAGTAGTTAAAAAAAATTTTAAACCAAGTGGGAAGAGCAGCACATAATTAACGGTAGCGCCCAAACCAGATCACCAAATGTGGCTAATAGCTCCCCCTCTCTCCTCCTTCCTACTTGCCCCAATACAACTGTCTAACTTCACTTAACTCTATGAGGTAAGTACTTTTTGTTCCGCACATTGAGATATAATGCACATAACATAAAACTCAGCACGTTTGGGTGATCTGTTGTCAGTGGCATCGTGTGTTTGTGGTCTATACAGCTTCCACATCTGTACAGTCCTGATCCTGTGAAGCAGCCATCTCCATTCCCAAGTGCCCACCTTCACTGGTCTACTGTTTTGTCTCTGCTGCTCTGCCTGTCCTGGATGTTTTTCATACATGAAATCATGTAATACAATCTCTGGTGGGCTTTATACACTAAGTGTTCACTTAGTTTTTTCACCCATGTTGTAGCGTGTCTCAACTTTATCCCTTTAGTTTACATTATTTTTGTAGAGCTAGAGATTAATCCCAGGGTCTTGTGCATGTTATATAAATAACTACAACTGAGCTACATCACCTACCTCTATTGCTTTTTGTAGCTGATATATCATATTTACTTTACTCCATTTTTCTGTTGATGATGGACATTGGTTTTTTTCACTTTTGGGGGGGGCTGTTGTAAACAGTGCTGCCATGAAGATTCTTGGATGTGTTTTTGGAGGTGAGGGTTTGGACACTTTCGATTACCTGAGAATTTTATTAGATGTGGCTTTGACAGTTCTACATTTAACTAAGGAACCAACCACCTGACCTCTTGCCAGTTACATTGTTTTATCATCATAAGGTAAAATTGTTACCGCAGTTTAGTAGATGAAGGTCTAAGAGTGGGGAATAGAAAGACTTAGGAGCCATCAGTTGTAGAGTTAGCTCCATGTGGCTAAGTGAACTGTTGTGGACCCTGGTCCTGCCTTGTCATATGTATCAGCTAACACTGCAGGCTGGAGCTAGTGGTTGTTGGCCAATGGCAGGGAGAGGAGGGCCTTGCCATCTCTTTCAGGGGTCAGGAAAAGGGCAAGGGATCCATAAAAGTGTGCAGCATGAAGCGAACAAGATTGGCTGGCTTGTTTTTGCCTGGGTATAGATATGGCCTGTGGTCTCGGGACTGGAACTATGGCCAGGGGTTGACCAAAAGCCAGGGCACCAATGTTTTTCCTCCCAAGTGTGGCAGTTTCTGTTCCTTATTGTTTGTCCCCCCCTACTGTACTCTAATACCCAATATAGAATTGCCTTTCCACCCTTTGTTGAGACAGCCCCATAGATATGGGCTGTTCTGGCGGCAGCAGAGGCCAGCCATGCTGTTAGCCACATATAGCCAACTGTCACCAGAGCCCTGCTTTGTAACGGGGAGCCTCCCTGGTGTTCGGAGTTCAAACACTTGATGAGCTAATGTGCCCCTAGCAGACTCCCTTCTGAAAATGTGTTGTACTTGATACTGTCTCTATACCTAGTGTGCTGCTGCAGGCGTTTCAGCTACACAGTGAAATCATTAGCAGAGCCTTTGCAGCTAGCATTGCATTAGCAATGCAATCCTGCTTCCGTATGGGTGGCTAAACAGATGCTGCTTAAAAATTTCTTCTCAGTTTTGATAGCTCATGATTGCATCGTGGGTGATGGTCTCCAGGAGACCCATGTGGATTTGGTGTAAATCAACTGTACCACTTTTATAAGTTGTGGAGACCAGCTTGTTTAGCAAAGGAACTATGGAAGATGGCTCCCAGCCTTTCTATTCAGCATGGTCATCATGTGGGGTGCTGCTGGGTCAGCATTTGGTTACTTGTTTTAGTCCTCTGGAATGCCAGTCTTGCCTAAGTGGGGGGTGGGGGCCGGGTCTTTTAAAGAATGGGGCATGAGGGTGGAAGGCTGGATGAAGAGCATGCTGTCACTCTCTGTGGCAGGGGATGGCATCTCCTGGTCAACTGCTCCATGGACTCAGAGGTGCTGCCAGGGTTTGAGAACCCAGCACAGGAGGCAGGCTGGTGTAGAGAGCTCCAGAGAGGTGATGTCCCTGTTTCTCTGCCAGGCTATGCTTGGAATTTGAGTTTTGCCTGACTCCAGCACTGGCCACATGTGCTGGGCCACATGATCATCCCCCAACTGTGTTAGGCTCACTCAGTACCATCAGAGGTCTAAGTTCAGTTCCAGGAATGTTGCTGGGGCACTGGGTGCCTCTTGTTAGTTTTCACACTGTCTTCTGCATTTAGTCTGTGACTACAATTGAATAGAAGTGTCTTTGCAGTGGTTAGGATTGGTAAGGCCTATTCTTGGAGGGAAAGTGGTCCCTTTAAGACTGTATATAGAATTCAAGCAGTTGTGTGTTGATGCTAGGTTTGAGTGTTCCCACAGGTCTGTGTGCCATAGTGTGGAAAACCACAGGGCATTGGCTCTGTGAATTGATGGGGATGATAGTTCCTTTCTTCACATGGACTTCTGCTGGCAGTGCGTTGCTTAGTTGAATTCCTAGAACCATGGCTTTAGGTTGGTATGGCATTTCCCCTAACTGGTAGGAAGCCACATCCAGATGCTGTAGACACCTTTCATTACTCTGGGTTGGGATGTAGGTCACCTTAACCTCACATGGTACCAGTCTCTTGAGTTTTCAAGTCCCGTGTTTCTTTCTACTCCATATCGGCTGGTGGTTTGTGTGAGAAGGGCTTTTGGTGTGTGTGTGTGTGTGTGTGTGTGTGTGTGTGTGTGTGTGTGTGTGTGTGTGTGTGATAGTTAAGTAGAGAGAATGGCACATTTTACACAAGTGATATGAGTGAGGTGTTACATCTCTCAGAGAAAACTTATTACAGCCTAGTGGCTGAATCTAAAGCTCACCCAAGTCAAACCTGTGTTTTTCTTGTTAGAGAAACACATCTCTTAGTTAATTCAGTGAGAAGAACAGGAAGAAACAAGAACTTGCTCTTCCCAGGTTCTGTCGCAGTTGTTTGTCGTGGCTCCATGGTGGTGCCTTCTGAGCTGTGCCTGCCCTTATTCCTCAGTACTCTCTGAGCACAAAAGAGGCTGCAGGAGGCCCTTCAGGTGGGGTGTCCCTGAAAGGAAAGGACCACATACCTCCTCTTGTATATCCTTCAGGTGGGGTGTCACCCAAGGGAGAGGACCACATACCTTCTCTTGTATATCCTCTACTGGGTGGAGCCATGCAGAGAGGTCTCTGCTTTCTAACCAACAGGTCCAGTGAACAAACATTAAGAGACAGGATACAAAGTCTATGCAAAACTTGGTTGGGGAAACCAGAAAACGGTACCTCGTGAATCCAGAATTTGCACTTGGCATTGTCCCTTTGGGAGTTTCATTCAGGTTTTGAGGATGTGGAGGTCAACTTGCTAGGTGTAAATAGGAGAACAATAAAAGAAACCCTGAGCAAAGGGGAAGGTTTCAGTTCTTAAAGGCTGGATCCCACTGCGGCTGAATTCGTTCTTTAAAAAAGAGAAAAGGGGAGAATAGGCAAAAAGCAGAGTTGGCAACTACATGGGTCTTTTCCTAATTTTGTGGGTGTGTGTGTGTGTGTGTGTGTGTGTGTGTGTGTGTGTGTGTGTGTGTGTGGTTTTTAAGACAGGGTTTCTCGTTGTAGATCAGGCTGGCCTTGAACTCACAGAGATTTGCCTGCCTCTGCCTTCCCAGTGCTGGGATTAAAGGCATGCTCCGCCTCTCCTGGCTAGGAAGAGTGAAATTTTAATTAAGTTTTTTAAAATGCAATCATATTTTCTCCCTCCTCCTAGCTCCTCTCCGCCTTTCTACCTCACTCACTTGTAAGCTTATTTCTCTCTTTCTCCCTCTTAAAAAAAAAAAAAATAAAAATAAAAGCAAACAATAGGGCAACAAATGCCAAGACAAACAAGATGAAATAAAAGCAAAACAAGCAAACAGAAAACCACATGGTCTGTTTTGTGTTGGCCAACTACTCTTGGACATGGGACCTACCCCTGGAATGTGGTTGGTATACCCAGTGAAATGCCCTTGGAGAAAACTGATTTTCTTTTTTCCAGAACCTAATTGCAAAGATCTGGAAAGGCTTGGACTCTGTGTCCACTTCCCCTTCTTAGTCCTGGGTTTCCATCTGGCTTGAACCTGTCTTGTGTGGGCTGCTGTAGTGTCTGTGAGCTTATATGTGCATCAGTCCTGTTGTGTCTAGAAGTTTCCTTGGAGTCCTCCATCACCTCAGGCTCTTATAGTCTTAGGTCACTGAGTTGGAGTGGTAGTGTCGATGAAGACATCGCCTTTATGACTGAGTGCTCCAAAGTTTCTCTCTCATCATGTACATTGGCCAATTGTGGGTCAGTGTTAATTTCCATCTACTGCAAGAAGAAGCTTCTTGACGATGAGGAATGAATGAGGCACTGATAAGGGTATAGCAGAATGTCATTAGCAATCACTTTATTGCTATGCTCCTTTATCAGAATAATAGTAGTAGATTTTACCCTAGGCCCATGATCTATTTAGATTTCAGGTTTTTGGCCACTTTCGCAGTGTCAGGTATCGATTTCATCTCATGGAGTGGGCCTTAAATTCAATTTAAAAAAGTGGTTATTCCCATAACATTTGTGCCAGTAACTCCCACAAATATTACATCAGTATATCTTGTAGGCAAGTGACTATTGTAGGTTGCAGAGTTTGTATCACCAGCTTACTCCTCTGGTGGCATGCAGAGTACCTGCCAGCACCATGGATGCTAGTCAGCAGGAGTGAAACTTCTAGTTGGGCCCTAGATAGACTTCTCCATTTTCAATGGCATAAGTGTTGTCTTCATCATCAGGACCTTACCATAAGGCTATGGAGAAAAATCAATTCATTGGCAATAATCTGTGATATTTTGAGGTGGGGGAAGTCCATGGGACCTTCTTTATCAATGACTCTACACTGGCACTGGATGTTTTACATGGTGGTATAAGATGTCTAGTTGGGGCATTGTATCCCCTATTATATGGTGACTGTTTAGATTCCTTTCATTGTATGTATGAAACTTTAGGGTTAGTTGTCCCAGTCCACAGTCCCTCCTTTACTCTGCTCTCCCTTCCCTCTCCTCATCTAGTCCTCCTATTCTAGTTTCTCTTTATTTTATTTCTTTTTCCTTGGGAGCTCTTTTTCCCCTACTCCTGGTCCCTTACTAGGTACCTAGTTATTCATATTGAAGCATACACATCAAAAGCCTGAAGGTTAACACTGTGCGAGGTTGTTTATTTGTTTGTTTCTTTTTCTCACTTTGTTGAGACTTGACATTATTGGGACTATTTTGGTTGTAACTCTTTATAATTGTTATAATTGATCTTTGGCATTCCTACCCCTTCTCTTTAGACTGCCGTCTTGAGGGCTTTAGTCTGTTGAGGCTTTGTTTTCTGAAGTACATACAGACTGTTGATCAAAACCAATTTATCTTATTTTGTACATATTTCTGAGCATATGTTCCTCTCTCTCTCTCTCTCTCTCTCTCTCTCTCTCTCTCTCTCTCTCTCTCTCTCTCTCTCTCTCTGCTTTCTCTCTCTCTCTGCTTTCTCTGTATCTTGCAGGATGTGCTCATGGCTTCTGTTGTTTCTCCCTAAAGGATAAGTCACTCTGGGTCTTACTTTTGTCTAGGTGTCTTTTACAGGACTTCAGACGTATAGGATATTTAGTTGGGTTGTGCCCCTACCTGCTCTTCCCCCTCATCAGCATCTGCAAAGGGTGTTGTGAAGAGGCTGTGTGACCTCTGGCTCCTATGAACACTTGTTCTGTTGGGACCAATATCCTCTGTTTTCCCTGTGCCGCCCAGCACCTCCCATGTCTGCTATTTCATGGTATATGCCTTTCAAGGAATGCTAGAGATGGCCCTCGAGACTCTCGCCATCCTTGTCTCAGGGTTAGCGTTTGAAGGGCCAAGTGCTTTGTTTGCCTGGTTTCTTGGTTTCAACTCAGTAGAAATTTGGATGGTTTCCCCATAAAGTCGGGACTAAGGGCAAAAACCCTGCTCTTACCCCTTCTGTTTATTATTCTTCTGGAGATGGCTAGCAAGTATATACAACGAACATTGAAATAAGAGGCTTTGGGATTGGAAAGGAAGAAGCAACCCTGCTTTTTATGTTCAGCCAACATGCTGTCATATAACATCCAAAACAAACTACGACTAAGAATAAGTTTAACTTAGAGGATGCAGGATCAACCTTTAAAAGTTAGTTGTCTTTCTCTATCCTAGCCACACATTCAGGGTCACATAGATGCCCTACTTAAACTCTGTGGGACACTAAACAGAGAAAAACTAGAAAATATATGAAGGAGTTTTTTTTTAACTGAAAATATTTTTCATATATTTTGATCACAATTTCCCCTTCCATCCCCACCCCTCCCCATCCATCCAACTCCACATCTTCTTTCTCTTTAGAAAAAAGAGACAATAATACAAACAAGAATTAAAGCAAAACCCAAAAATGTACAAGAAACACACACTCTCCATAAAAGTACAAAATCAGAAACCATAATATACAAGCAAAAGGTGCAGATACCATGCAGTGGGAGGCCAAGTCAAAGGCAGGATTCAAGTTTTACACAACCTCACAAGGCAGCAGTGCCACAGAGAAAGACCCATTGAGCACAGTACACGTGTGGAGGGGTTATGCCGTGTGTGTGTGTGTGTGTGTGTGTGTGTGTGTGTGTGTGTGTGTGTGTGTGTGAAGAAGGCACTAAATGTACAGAACTAATGTCAGAGAGATGAGCAGGATATAGGTGTAGAGGGTTGATGTCAGTGGTGTGTGTGTGTGTGTGTGTGTGTGTGTGTGTGTATGCTAAGAAGGCAGTAAATATACAGAACAAATGAAATGTATTAAAAGCTGCAAGAGAAACACCAAGTCACATACAAAGACAGAACTATCAGAAAGAATACCTCTGTGTTGAAGGCAAGGTAGAAGAAGTAGTACATTCAATCAAAGACAACAATGAAAGTTTTAAAAGTATAAATGCACATGCAAGAAGATTATTTGGGATACAATGAAAATGCCAAATTCACAAATTATGAGTATAAAAGAACTCCATTCTCAGGATATAAAAGCATTTTTAAAACAATCATTGCAGCACATTTCTTAAATTTCTTGGGGGAAGAAAACCCCATCCAAGTACACAAGACACAACATACCAAATAGATAAGATCAGAAAAGGAGCTCCCAGGTCATAGAGTTCATACACTAAATACAGCCAGCAAGATGGCTTATCATGGAAAAAATCATGATAAAATAAGTCTTGATAAACATTGATTTTGATCCCTGGGGCCCCTGTGGTGGAAGGAAGGAACATGGTCTGCAAATTGTTCACTGGCCTCCACAAAGTGCCCTGACATGTAATTGTATATGTGTATGTACACTCACAGACACACAAACTTAATTTAAAAACCACTCAATATACAGGAAAAGGTGTATTGGGAGCTACAAGAGGGGAAAACTGTGTCACATACAAAGGTGACTCATCAGAATAACATCTGGTTTCTCAGTTGAAACTTTAAAAGGTAGAAGGGCATTGAAAGATATATTTCAAGTTCTGGAAGACCAAAGCTATTGACCCAGATTACTATATCCAGCAAAACTGTTGAAAATTATGTAGAAAAAATTCATGATAAAGTCTGCTCTTCAGAGCATACTGGAAGAAAGTCTTCACTTGAAGAGAATGATAGTCACATCAAAGAGACTCCAGAGGCAGGGGACTATTCTAGAACAGTAAACATTTGAGTTATGAAATCCTACAAAATCAGCCACATGACCAGATCAGTACATATTTTTCTGTAATAATTCTGAATATTAATAGTCCTAAAATTTCCCAATTCAAAGATATTAGCAGATTGGCTTAAGAAATGAGATGTGTCTATTTGATATCTTCAAGAAACACACATGTCATTATTAAAGATAACTGCTAGCCTAGGGTGAGTGATGGGAAAAGGTGCTACAAACATATGGAAATAGGAAACAGCAAATAACACTATTCTAACATTGACAATAGACGTCCATTCAGAACTAGTTGGAAGAGATGAAGAAGCTCACTTTATACTGGTCAGAGGGGCAATCCACCATGAAGATTTTAATACAATTTTAATATATATCCATTCAACATAGGTATACACAATTCCACGAAGCAAATACTACTAGATGTAAAGCTGTAGATTAACTCTACACATTTGTACTAGGGGGCCTCAATACCTCACTGTTAGTAATATACAGGCCACCTGGATATCAACAGAGAAATACTGGAGTTAAATGATAACTTAGATCAAATCAACTTAACAGATACCTACAGAATTTCCACCCAAGCACTACAGAACAATAATGTTCTCCCCAATCTATGAAACACCCTCTAAAATAGGTCATACATTTTGAAACAAATGAAGTCTCAATAAACACAGAAAAAGTGACATAACTTTATTTTACCTGACCACAGTAGAATTCAACAGTGGTAGAAGCTACAGAAAACTCACAACTGTACACTATTGAATAGTGATTGAGTCACTGAAGAAATCAAGAGGGAAATTTAAAAATTCCTAGAACTGAGTGAAAACAAAGATACAACACTTCAAAACCCATGGTATACAATGAAGCCTTAAGAGGGAAGTTGATAGTTCTAATTGCCTACAAGAAGAAACCAGAGACATCTCAAACAACTTAATGATGTACTTTCTACCTTGGAAAAAAGAACAAGACAAACTGCAATGCAGTAGTTATAAATAGTTAAGATCAGGGAGGAGTTAGAAAAGTAGAAATGAAAAATATAAAAAAGAAACATACAAAGAATAAGTGCAACAAAGAGCTGGTTCTTTGAAAAGATTAAAGAGATCAACAAATCCTTAGCCAAACTAACTAAAAGAATGAGAGATGAGTCCCAAAACAATGTTGTAAGAGATGAAAAGGGAGGCATTATAAAAGATATATCAAAGAAATTCAAAATAGGAGAGTACAAAAAAAAAATGATTCTAGACACATATTACCTAATAATGTTAAACCTCATTGAGATAAGTAATTTGAACAGATTTATCATAAACAACAACACTGAAGCAGTTATTTAAAATTTCTCAACTGAGAGAGTGGGATGCCCATCTTTGGGTCACAACAATTGTGGTTTTGATCTCCTGGGAGTGAATTAAAAATGGGTGATGTTGAGAAAGTGCCACACCATGGAAAAGGGAGGCAAGCATAAAGCCTGGACCAAATCTCCATGGTTTGTTTGGGAGGAAGACAGGTCAGGCTGCTGGATTCTCGTACACAGATGCCAACAAGAACAGAGGCATCATCTGGGGAGAAGGATACCTTGATGGAGTATTTGGAGAAACCCAAATGTGCATCTCTGGAATGAAATGAGTTTTGCTGGAATTAAGAAGGGAGAGAGGGCAGACCTAATAGTTTATCTTAAAAAGGCTACTAATGAGTAATTCTGTTGCCTTATAATAAGCAAAACAAATGTATTATAATGTGTATCACCAAAATTCAGATCATGAATGGCTAACAATTTTTGTTTTTGGACAGTCCTGATTTAAGTAGAACTGACTTGTAGCAAAGTGAATATGATCTTTCTTAAAATAACAATTTCAGATGCATAAATGCTATTACTGCTCTCCCTTTCTCAAGATAGGATTGGACTTAATTGTTAAACATTTACTTTTCACAAAGATGAGGTGTCACCTCAAACCTATTGAATGGCTTTATACTTAAATTTATATAACCAGACATATGAGTATGTTTAAACACTGGGAAATTTCTGTTAATGTCCCAGAAGTGAGAACTCTCCTGTGTTTCAGTTTGTATTTACTGGTCTGTTACAGCAATGGCTAAAAGTCAGGAAGTAACTGTCTATTCTTTATTTGATGATGTCATTTTTATTAGAATTCCCTAAGTCAAAGGATGCTGCCTTTCACCACTGAAAGGCACTTATTGTGGTCTATGTATAATATCAAATAAAGAGTATTGAGTACTTCTCTATAATTTGATCTATTAAGTTAGAATGCTTTTAGAAACCAGCAACTTAGACCTTGCTTTTTAATTCTTAATGATCTAAGACTAAGTTGTAATTCAGAATTATCCTTAAAAGCCCATTCAGAAACACACAAAACTGGAACTCCTGTGTATGTGTGATTGGTAGTGGCACTCTTTGCCAACTTATTAGATGGAAAGATTAAAATAAAAAAGATAGTTTGTAAGTTATCATCATCATCAACAACAACAACAAAAAAAGAAAAATTTCTCAACTTAAAAAAAAAATCTCAATCCCTGATGAGTTCGCTGAAAAATTCTACTAGGTCTTTAAAGAAGAACTAAGGTGAATCCTTTTCATATTATTTCATAAAATAAAAAATGCTTCCAAACTCATTTATGAAGCTAGTATGGAACACATTTCAACACAATAAAGACTATACATGACAAACCTGTGGTGATATAACAAGTTAAACTTGCCTGAAGATCAGAGTAGAAAGGTAGCCACACTAGTTAACCATAGAGGCCAGACAGTGGTAATGCATGCCTTTAATCCCAGCACTTTGGAGATAGAGGCAGATAGATCTCTTGTTAGTTCAAGGCTACCCTGGGCTACATGAAATTGATCCCATCTAAAAGAGAAACAGCTCACACAAAGGTGATCTCAGCACTTGGGATTCCACACCTTTAATCCCAGCACTAGACTGGAATATAAGACAGAAGGAGACAGGAGTTCGTTGGTGTTTGAGCCGCAGTGCAGTTGGGAGCAGTCTGAGATTCAGTGGATTCTTCCTTTGGTCTGAGCATTAGTAAAGGTGAGAACTCTCTAGCTGCTTTTTTTCTCTGATCTTCAGCTTTAACCCCAATATCCGTCTCTGGATTTTTATTGTTAATACCAATTAGAATTTGTGCTAAACAATCCTACAGCCAATATCATACTAAATGGAGAAAAACTTGGAACATTTCCACTAAAACAAAGGTTCCCATTCTACTCACACTCAATGTGGCACTACAAGTCTTATCTAAAGCATTAAGGTAGGAGAAGCAAATAAAAATGATACAATAGGCAATGAAATAAAAGTAATTCTTATTTGCAGATAATATGATACCATATATGGGACCCTAAAGATTCTACCAGAAAACCCTCAAAACTGATACTTCAGTAAAGTAGCAGTATATAAATTTGCCACAGAGGTACTTGTACATCTAAGCTTATTGCTACTATCTTCCCAATAGCAAGGAAATGGAACCAGCCTAGATGTCTACCAGCTGGCAAATGGGTAATGGAAATGTGGTACATAAACACAATAGAATTTCATTCAGTCAAAAAGAAAAGCAAAATTATGAATTAGATAGAACTGGAAAATACACGAAATGAAGTAACTCAGGCTTAGGAAGACAAAAACAATGAATTTTCTCTCATACTAGAAAATCTCCCAGATTTTCATTTTATAATCTGCTTTTCTGTGCAAATATTTGTAGGAAAGTAGAAAAAGGGGGCCTATGAGACAGGTAAAAAGAGTCTTTAAGTGTGTGAGTGGCGGAGGGTTATATAGAACACTTGTATAAAATTGGAAGAGGGGATTCTGGGAGTGGAAATGTCTAAGTGGACACTGAAGCGGGAGGTAGGGGAGGAGCAGGGGAGTGAGTGGGAGGGGGGCATCCAATATGAATCATGTATGAAAGGTCATAAATCTGATAGTAGCAAGCTAATCAAAGAGTTAAAAAGGACTTGGAATGAATGTCCTTTAAGTGTGTGGACAAAGCTTCTCCCAGAAGCCATGTGTTAATAAACAAAAATTCTGATGTTGTGGGTGGGCTGTTCTATGAGTTGTGGTCAGGGAGGCTTCTGAAGTCCCCAAAACAATATAGGCAAATGCTATTGGTTGACCACTAAAAGTAGATCGTAAGATCCTGTTGCTGAAGACATAACATGCCTTGGTCAGAGAACATAGAAAAATCAAGACTACAAATGGGCTGGAAGCTTCCTCCCTGCTTGCTCGCTCTTCTGGTGGTGGAGGTTGCTATGCAGAATGCTGAGGAAGAATGACCATCACGTCTTACTCAGCTTGGATCTGTGTGAAACAGCACTGACTTGCTGCGCCCACTGGCACAATAGTGACATGTTTATTATATACTAAGCTCTGCTTTTTTAGCATTGAACTTGATGCTTGCTTCAGGGGAGGGCATTCATGACTGACATTCTGAACATGGTCAAAAGATTATGGCTGGGGACGTAAAGGCCTTAGTGAGGAACCTACTGCTGTTAGGTGTACCTGTTGAACCACCGTCTCAGCAATGGTGTTTATGACCATAGGTTAGTGCTGATGTCACCCTTGGTTAGTGAAGCTTCCTTTCACACAGCCAGCATTGACTGTAGAGACTCGTAACTGGTCAGTGTACTGAGAATAACTGACTATTGGATTCCCAGCAAGTGGCCAATCTGTGTCACCCTCTCCAAAGTTTGGACAACATAGCAGAAGAGGGGATGGAAAGAATATACTGTCTGGAGGAAGTTGGGATGGGGTAGCAATATGGAACATTGACATCTGGGCATGACATGGATGTTATACTCTTGAATTCACGGCACAAATACGAACAGGATTGAACTTGCCAGTATTCTGGCATGAAAAAGAGGGGGTCTCATGGGAGCTACTTCTGCTTGAGTGTTTATATTTCAGTTAATGGGTGATTGGAGGAAAGAAACATTTTCTGCAGTAGTGTAGCCTCTGGTTAGTGCCCATGCTCCTGCAAAGAACCCTAAGGAAACCCACAAAGGTAGCATGAAAGTGGAAGGGGGGGAGCTACCTGGGAACAAGTTTAATGGCGGAGGAGGAATGAGGATGAATGCGATTGAAGTACATTACATATATGTATGAAAAGTTATAATGAAACCCATTATTATGTATGACTAATATATGCTAATGAAACATTTAAAAGAAGATGTAATGGCAGTTATGCCTAGAAGACAGCATACTATGATGCCAAAGAATAAGACCCCCCCCCCATTGACTTACTGCATACAGAGCAGTGGAGGTGTCCCTGGCAAGGCTTAATGGCTTTGCTTTTCTCTTCTGTCACTGTATTCTACAAACAGAGGGCTTGGTTAACATAGAGCAAATCTGGGTACTTCTAAGCCCTTTGAAGATGTGTGATTGGATTTCAAAGCTGCCTTTCTGCTCACTGAGGTTGCAGACTGTTTTGAAAGTTAAGAGTGGCCAAAGTGGACTTTGGGGTCCAGGTCTGGCAGTAATGTGCTGCTGTAAGCAAAGGGCTGGGGAAATGGAAGACTTCAATAAAAGCTCAGTGTCGGGAATGCCTCCACAGCACCTCTTTATTGGGGTGCACTGTGAGCCAGGGGACAGTGTGTGACAATTGATGGTGGACACCATACCTAATTTCTGTGAGCTTCCCAAACTGCGAAGGGACTTAAAGGGGTCAGGTGGGATATGGCCTGTGTGCCTTCATATTCGTGGCCTTGTCAGGCTCCTCAGCTAATGTGACACTTCTCCCTTGCTTTTTGGTAGATGGACAGTCTCTCCTCGGGGAGCAGGTGGGCTGGCAGGACAGGCGTCCCCAGGCCGGGAGAAGGAGGCGCTCCCAGGTACTCTCGTCCACCCCTGCTGGTGACTTGCCCACCCAGCCCCATCCTGCTCCAGACAATGGCCACCTGTGACCCTGCCTGCCTTGACATGCTTTGCCCACCTGTGCCTGCCTGTGCCTGACCTCAGCCCAGAACTCCCACCCTTCCCACCCTAACTTAGGACCGGTCCTGACTTCTGGTTCCTGCCTTGCTTTTCCACTTTGATCCAATTCCCAGTAACCCCCTTCTTCCATGTCACGTCACAGGGACTTCTCAAGAAGGAGCTGTTAGAGCCTGTCAGTGCTACCTGCTTCTCATCTATTTATTTTTGTTCAAAGGGTCATTTGTAGTGAACTGCAGACAAATGCTTATTTCTAAATATTATGGCCTGGAGTCTATGGTGACTGTGACTTCTCATGCACACAGAATGTTGGTAATTCTTTACTTGCTTTGTGGTCATTTTCAACGGGTTAGAAACAGTGCAGGCTTTCAGGGTAGCACTGACCTGAGAAGTGACTGTAAGTGATGCTGGACGGATTGAGTGGCTACAGGGTCAGCAGCTCAACAGGAACCAAAGTGGGCTCTGTGTCAGGCTCTGAGCAGACTTGGGACATAGCTACAGGTGAGCAGCCTGGGCATCTATCTGTTCTTGGGGATGGCCATCCAGGTTGGATTTGACATCTGCAACAACTAGTGATAGATTCAGAAGATGAAGGAAAGGGGGAGGTAAAGAAAGGGGGTCAAGAGGAAATGGGTACATACATGTGTGTTCATGTAAGTGTGTATGTACACACATATACATGCTTATTCATACAGTAGTGCCTCTGCGTGTGAATGTGAGTTCACATGCGTCTATACACGTTTGTGTTTGTGCATGCATGTGAAGGAAGGAAGGTATATATGTGTGTCTTTGTGTGCGTGTGGTAATGTTTGTGTCTGTCTATGTGCACACATGTTTGTGCTCACTTGCATGTGTATGCATGCGAGAGTGTGTGTTTATGTACAGATAGATGTGCACACATGCACTTGCCCCTCTTGAGAAGGTGAGCCAGAAATGAAGAGCAGCCATGCAGAAGAAGTGGCTGGCATGAAAGTTTAGAGTGGAGGAATGCCAGGGGCCAGTGTGGCCAGAGGACAGTGAGTGTCTGAGAGACAAGGGTGGGCCGCTGCTGCATCTTCTCCCTGACTGAGAGCTGTTGCTTTCTGTAAGCAGGAGAGAGACCTGAGCTGATGGTTTGTTACAAAGTCACGGTAGCTTCTGGGTAGGATCGACTCCCAAGAGACCCAGGGTGTGAGCAGAGACCAATTAGGAGACTGTCTGGGCACAGATGAGAGGCAGTGGCCGGTAGACCCACGTGACTAGAACAGGTGATTGCCCCCTTTTATGTATCTGGTTGTTCTTTTTCCTCAGGTAAGAAGTCCACTCTGGATGGCCATCTCTGGGACAGACCCCATCCTCACCCCTAGTTGTTACTCACTGCTCAATGTGCCCCAAGCTTCCCCAGAGTCTGACACAAAGCCCATGTTTGGCTACTGTTGACTTACTCACTTGGGCTAGCAGCATAAGGCCTTTCCACCACCTCCCCAGTGTAGGGCAGGTTCTCTGAACAGTGAGAAGCAATGTCTGTGACAAGGGACTTGAAGAACCACCAGGCTCTGGGTGAATAACAGGAAGGCCATCAGCCCTGATACACAGCTGCCGCGAGACTTTCAGGCCGAAAGACGCCTGGCATGCAGAGAAGACAGAAAGTGTAGACTTGTGCTTGGGTGGCAAATCTGGTTTATGGCCGCAGACAGTATGGATCATTGAGGGAGCATAGGTAGACAGAGGAGAGGCCAGGGCCTGGCCTGGGCGTCCCAGCCTCTGTAGAGTAGGGAGACAGAGAGAGTACACGGGACTTGAGCTGGAGGGAAACTCGGGATGGGAGGAGCCTTGAGGCACATCAAGCAAGCAGCCTCCCCTGCTAGCTTGAGAGTGGGGACTCAGCACATGAGTCTGGGGAGTCGGAGGCAGGCGGTCATGAGTTTTCTAGATTCAGGGAATGAGAGTGACGTGTGGATGGGGTGATGGTGATGGGCTGCAGCTGTGGCTCCATGTGTAAGCACTCTTCATGCTTTTACAGAACACCAGGCTTCAGTTTCCAGCACCTACAGGGCAGCTCACAACCACCTGTGTGCTAGTTCCAAGGAATCTAATGTCCTCTCCCAGCATCCTTAGGTACTGCATCCAAGTGCTGCACATACATACATGCAGGCAACCACAAACACATAAAATAAAAATACAGAAAATATTTCTTTAAAAAATGTGTGAAGGTAGAGTGCATGTAAATGAGGGATGGCAGGCCTGGTAGGAGCTACTTTTCAGAGTTTTACTATACGGAAGGAGAAGGAAGTTAGGTTTCTTGTGGAAACAGGAGGAGCAGCAACATGTATCTTGAGGTGCCACACACAAGTAGGAGGGGGAGGAGGCAGCCCAGTGAGACCAGCTCTGGGTCCTGTGGGTACCAGCGGGGTCCAGCAAGGAAGTTCTTCCCTAAGTGTGCAGTTGGTCATCAACCCAAAGTGAGAATGAAGAGGCAATAAGACAAAGGACTCCATCTGAAATTCAAGTATGCACATTCAAAGACAGTTTCTGTTGTAAAAGGTAAGTTTGAAAGTGTGGAATTGTAGCAGACCAGAAAGGAGAGTTTCGACCTATGGGCTGTGGGGCCTGTGTGTGACTATGCCACGTGCTTGGTAGCTTTTGTTTTCCACTGGTGTTTGAACCAGCAGTGATGTTTTAGCAGGGGCTAGCTCCTGATTAGGAACAACAAGTGAGCAGATGGGACAAAGAGTTGATTGACCTGAGCAGGGACGGCAGAGACCGAGAAGAGGGTAGCAGAAGGCAGAATGTCACACCTGGCTTCTGTCCCAATTGTTGGTGGTTGTAACTTAACTGCTCTCAAAGTGGAAAACAACCAAGAAATTAACCCCCCCCACACACACACATTTTCTAGTTAGAGAAGAGGACTTGGTTTCCATGGTTATTGCCATTTAGCTACACAGTAAGTGTTAAGTAGTGGCACAGGGTAATTACAGGCAACAGAGAAATTGCAGAATAAGTCTTGAATAAATACAGAGAAGCTATATGGGTTAGCCTCTGCTCCCAGGAGTGATGTGTGTGTGAGCTAGGCCCTTGGACATGTCACGAGCCCAAAGCCGTGCCTCTGGGCCTCAGCTTTTCTTTGTTTTATCACATGATTGGACTACTGCTTCCCCTCTGTACCTGAACCTCAAGGCAAGCAGCCTTCAGCCCCACCTGGCCTTTATGGCACCTTTCTTAAGTAAGACCGGAAGTGGGTGTAGGCCTTCTGTGGTGCTCTGGGCTGGAAATGTCATCAGTACTTTAGGAAGGATGTTTAGAGCCTAAAGATGGTTCACACCAGTCTCCCTATTATCACAGGGAGATTGCAGAGCACTGTCACCTGCTGTCATCTTAATCCAAAAATCTTCAGAAAAGACATAATTTAAGCAGCATCTACAGTAGGGACATGGGGTGCCTGCTGTTAGAGGGCCAGGCATATAGACTGGCTGAAACAAATAATGCTTGTGAACATTGTAGGGAATGTAGAGAGGCCATAAAGACCAGGAATCACTGATGCATGATGGGGCAGGAGAGAAAAGGGGGAAACCTCACCACCCTGAAGTTCTCTTTGGCATGCTCCAGAGTTGTATACCCAACTCACATCAAGAAAGACTGTGGGTTGGGCCATGGAGATACATAGCCCCGCTATGTGGGAGTACTTTTCACCCTCCCATTCCCCAACCATATCTGTGCTAAGGCCTTATGCTTCCCTGGATTGTCTTGGGCATCCTTATCCTGGCACCACGGTGGCCACATAGGACACCATCATACTGGAAACTTGTCACAGCTGCCTCAGTTTGGGCCTGTGCCCTTCTGAAAATGCAGGGCTTAAGGGTATCCCCCACTAGGGGTTTGGGAGCTGGATGCTCCCCCTACCCAGGGTAGATCAAGAGAAGGGAAGTAATTGGAGCATTCTGTATGCTTGGTATTAGTTAACAAGAAGGAATTTGAAGCTGGACTATGGGAAGATGCCAGCAGGGTCATTTGAATCCCCTAGACCCCTTAACCCTTCAGACAGCCCAGTCAGTAGTGGACCACTGGAGTTAGTGCCATTGTATTAGGGTTCTCTAGAGTAACAGAGCATATAGAATGAATCTCTCCCTCTCCCTCTCTCATATATATATATATATATATATATATATATATATATATGTGTGTGTGTGTGTGTGTGTGTGTGTGTGTGTGTGTGTGTGTGTGTGTGTATGAGATTTATTACAATATCTTACAGATTGTGGTCCAGCTAGTGTACAATAGTTATCTACAGTGAATGGAGAATGTCCAAGAACCCAGTAGTTATTCAGTGCATGAGGCTGGATGTCTCAGCTGGCCTTCAGTGTACACTGGATCCTGAAGAAGTAGGCTCTGATGCCAGTGAAAGAACGGGCTTGTTAGCAGCACTAGAGCAAGCTGGCAGAAGCTTCCTTTTCCCATCCTTATCTAGGCTTCTAGCAGAAGACGTGGCCAAGATTAGAGGTGGGTTCTCACAGCTCAAAAGATCTGGGTTAAAGTTGTGTCTTCCTGCCTCAGAGGTTTAGATGAGAGGAAGTAGATCTTCCTTTTTCAGATTAAGCAAAAGTCCATCACAGGTATGCCCTCCATTTTTGGGTTTTAGTTAATCCCAGAGTTGGTCAAGTTGACAACCAAGAGTAGTCACTGCATCCATACAGGGTGGCAGAGCAGTGCATGCCAATGGGTGTGCAGCTGGGAGTGGCTACTTGTCCCTTTTGTCACCAGTTGAAGCAAATAGCAACATGCCTGTGGTATGATAGGTGAGATGTACCCACCCAGGTCCTGCTTGCATGCGGGGTGGGCATCTCCCTCTGCCTTTCAGTACATGCAGGAGCCAGGAGACCAAGAGAAGAACTGGCAGGGTAACAAAGAGACATCAAGAAAATCCCCCTTCGTGCCTTCAGGGACAATATCCCCTGGGTAATTTAGCTTAAGCCAACCTGTTCAGAGAAAGCAAGGCCTGTCTGATAGGCAGAAGAAGGAGGAAGGCTTGGCAAATGTACGGCCACAGTGCCAGTGTGACAGTCACATGGATCAGTGACTCATCACTGGTGTTTGTGCTTCTTCAAGTGGTTATAAACTAGGCAGAGGAGAGAGCTTGGGATGCTGTGGGCTACCCTTCAATCTACAGGGCATGTAACAGGTTAGGTTCTGACGTGTGTTATCGAGTGTGCACCACACATATCTTCCTTTATTCTCCCCAGACCAGCAGTGGCATCCTGGTATCATTTGGAACTAAGATAGTGAATGCCTTCCCCATGCCTTTCTCTTGTCTCCTATTTTTACTTTAGGATTGTATGAGGAAAACAAAACCCAAATTTCCCTCATTTGTATAACATTTTGCAAATTATAGAGTACTTTGCACAGCCCTGAAAGGTGGGTATTTCATACTCCCCATTTAGAACAAGGAGCCAGAATTGAGAAGAATTGAGTCACAGGGTTAGCAGTGGGAGGGTGAGTGGAAGGGTCTCTGCAGAGCGGGCCTCCAATGGCCACATTCTCAGGAGTGGGTCACTACCTCCTAGAATGCATCTGTGCCAGGTTCTGCTTCTGTTTGTTGACCCAGAGTTGTAGGCAGGCTCTTGTCTCCAAGGATCTGTTTTGTCATCACCTTCTGCTCAGATGCCCCTGTAACTGGCATCCATTTTGTACAGCTGCAGCATGCTCTAGGACCCCAAAAATTCCTTGCTGGTTATTCTTTTAGAGCTTTATGCTTTGTCTGCACAGCCAATTTTCCTCTTGGGAAAGCCACATTTTAAACATTAATTTCTAGGTGTTTCCATTTGTAAGTTCTTTTGATTAAGACATAAAGTTGTTTCATTCATTGCCAAGCTCTATAAATATTGAATTTTGTGATAGTTAATAAGACTTATCAACTTAATGGGATCTGGAGTCTCCTAGGAGGCACACTTTTGGATAGATCCATGAGAAGTGGTCTAGGTTAGGTTAGCCTCTGGCCATGCTTGTGAGAGATTATCTTGGTTAATTGGGGCAGGAAGACCCACCCTAAAAGTGAGTGGCATCATTCCCAGAGCTTGGGTCTAGACTGCATAGAAAAGAGGGAAGCTGGCTGAACACTGACTCGGGATTCAGTGTGGCCAGCCACTTGGACTTCCCGCCATGATGGACTATACCGTGAATTATCAGCCTAAACATCCCTCTTCCTCCCTTAAGTTCTCTCTTGTTTATCGGGGAAATTTATCTCAGCAACACAGTAAGTTATTAATGCAAATGGTTTCTTGTAGTATTTATTATTTTACTTTTTAATCTCTGTCTAGAATTTATTTTAATGATTCTACAGTTCAGGATTCAGGCTGGAAAGTAGTTCTTGCTCCAAGCATTTCCAGTAATGATCACTGAGCCCACGGGATTGGTTGTAATAGCAGGGCAGAAGGGTAGAAGCAATAAGGAAAGGACTTGGGAGCAGAAGAGGGTCCATGGGGTCAGAGTGACTCTTGTTCGGAACCAGAGCCCACACACTTGTGCCAGATTACCTACCGCCTTGTAAGAGATGTTAGAAGTTTTTTAGAGAGAAGGAAAATGACAAAGCCAAATTCAAAATTGTTTTGAACTAGGTGAAAATGAAATCACAGTGATTAAGAATCAATAAAGTACAAGAAAATATTGAAATCCAAGTGACTTCTTAGAAAAGATAACTAGACTCTGGTTAGGCAGAGAGAGGAGAGGAGGGAGAGAGAGAGACAGAGACACAGAGAGAGACAGAGAGAAACAGAGGCAGGCAGGCAGACCAGGTCCCAATTATCTTTAAGGGCACACCTACAGTGAACCAATTTCTCCCAAGTGAGCACCGCATTCTAAAGCTGCCAACACCTCTCAGTAGAGCCGTAGGCTGGCAACTGGTGTAGCCTTTGACATCTGGGCCTTAGGAGGACATTTAAGATTAAAAGAAGCAGGCTAAAACTACATAAAATTCACAAAGTCAATAGATCATTACAGCAAAGTTTCAATGTAAGATTAATATGCAAAATACATCAGAGCTCTGTATACTAGTAATGAACTAGCAGAATTAAAATTAGAACACAGTGCCACATTAGTACCACTCCCCAATATTTAGACAAAAGTGGTGTGTGCGTGCATGCACATGCATACACACACACCACACATCCACACAAAATCTTTATGAGGCAAACTATGAGGGAAAAAATGTGGTAAGTGAACCAAAGGAGAATTAAATACATGGAGAGATATTCCATACTGAAGGGTTAGATTCAATATGTCATTTTGTCATAACTTAATGTAGAGCCACCACAATACAAAAGACATGCTTACTAGTTAATATTTTGGACCTTGACAAAGTGATTCTGAAGTTTATTTGGAGAAAAAAAAATAACCAGAGTAGCCCAATAGAGGAAAGAGGAAAACAGCAAAATAAAGTTACTGACTTTGAGACTTACTGTAAAACTACAGTAATAGAGCTGAAGAGATAGCACAGCAGAGATTTGCCACCAAGCCTGATGGCCAGAGTCCGATGACCAGGACCCATGATGGAAAAAACTAATTCCTGCAAGCACACATCTGACCTCCACATGTGTGCCTTGGTATGAATGTGCACACAGTGCATGCACACACCCAAACAAACAAATAAATGTAATTAGAAACTTTAAACTACAGTAGTCATGATAGTATTATATTGGTAAAAGAATAGACAAGTTAATAACCGAGAAGATCTCAGTCTTATGCAACTCTGTAAGTCACATAAGTATCCTAGCATGAATAATAAAAACCCAGAGACAGATATTGGGGTTAAAGCTGAAGATCAGAGAAGCAAAGTGGCAGCCATTTGAGAGTTCTCACCTCTACCAATGCTCAGACCAAAGGGGGGATCCATCAAACCTCAGACTGCTGTCGACTGCACTGCTCCTCAGACTCACTCAAACTGCCCTGAGCTTCCTCCTTTCTTATATTCCTCTCTAGTGCTGGGATTAAAGGTGGGGGGATCCCAAGTGCTGAGATCACCTTTGTGTGAGCCCTGTTTCTCTTTAGACTGGATCAATTTTATGTAGCTCAGGGTGGCCTTGAACTAACAGATCTGTCTGCCTCTGTCTTCTGAGTGCTGGGATTAAAGGTGTGTGCCACCACTGCCTGGCCTCTGTGGCTAGCTATGTACTCTGATCTTTATTTGTTAGATCATAAAGAAAATATCACCACAAAGTATAATCAAGCTCTTTGATGAAAACAGTTAGGTTAAACACAACATCTGGAAAAACTGGAGTCCACAGAACTACATGCCTAACACAAAACTAAACTAGACAATAAAGATGGCTCTGGGTTTTTCTGACAAGATGTTAGAATACCAATTTATGAAGGAAAGGAGTGATGCATTTAACGTTTAACGTTTTCTGCTTTATACAGTATGATGATGTTAGGTGAAGAAACAAGGCCAGAAGACACATCTGTTACAGGACCGTTACATAAAACAGAGAACTTTTTAAAGTCAGATATTTCACTAGAAAGGATACATATGTAGCAAATATGTGAAAGATTTCCTACATCATATGTCATTGGACATATGACCAATTTAAAATGAGCTATCATAACATACCTACCAAATGGCCAAAGTACAGAACATTGACAGCATCACTTGCTAGCACAAAAGTGAAACAATGAGGATTCATATTCTCTCTTTCCTTCCCTTGCTTTCTCCCTCCTTTCCCCTCCCCTCTTTCCTCCCCTCTTCTAGTGGGAAACAAACTGTTAATAGCAATTTGTGAAGAAAGATTTTACCGGTTTCTTACAAATGACATATTCTCATATTTTATGATCTACCCAAATTTGTTGAAAAGTTATGCCACACAGAAATCCGTACATGGATCTTTACAGCAGCTTCATTCAGAATTGCCAAAAATTTGGATACAACAAGGTCTACTTCAATGGGTGAAGGCATAAGTCAATACAACATTCAGCGCTAAAGAGAAATGAGCAACCATGAGAAGACATGAGAAATCATAAGTAGTTTTTATTGGATGAAAGCTGATTAGACCATATGATTCCAACCACATGAAGTTTTAGAAAAAGCATAACTTCAGAGACAGAACAAAGATGAGTGACTTCCAAGAGGTTGGGGGTTGGGAAAGCTAGGTGAAGAGATGACAGGTTTTTTAGTGCAGTGAAAATAGTTTGTGTGATGCTGTAATAGTGGGTACACATCATTATTCCTTTGCCTGATGTCAGAATATACAACATGGGTAGTCAGTTCTTGTGAGCCTAAAACTAATCTTTAAAAGTCTATTAAAACACCACAGTGAAGGCACACCACTGTAATCTCAGTACAAGTGGATCTCTGAGTTCAGAGCCAGGCTGGTCTTCAGAGCGAGTTTCAGGATAGCCAAGGCTACATGGAGAAATCCTATCTTAAAACTCCCCAAAACAAAACAAAAAACAAGAAAGAAAAGGGTCTATTAAAATAACAAAAACAGAGTTTTTGTGGTAGAAGAACAAAAAGGTAACTTTGCCTTGACTCTGAGGGAGGCAGTGATTATGTGTTGTGGTTTTCCCACCAAGGGAAACTCTTCTGATGTTCATTGCTGGACCCAAGAAGGCTGATCTGTGTGGTACATCACTCATGCCAGCACAGTACAGAGGACCACAGCTGGCTGAGCACTACTATCCCGGCTAGCACTTGGTTGGTGGAGGTGGACGGCTGGGTGTGTCATTGACCTGTTTATCCATTTAAGTAGAAATAGAGTAAAGTTGTCGAAGGTTTAAACTGATTTATGACCTCAAGTCCTTGATGGCAGACACTATTTGTCTGGGTGACAGTAGTTCTCAGAGATCCTACCTGACCTTTTTCTTTTCCAAGACCCAGGGAAAAAACCAAAGTGATGGTTCTGGTGCCTGTCCAGTTCTGTGATTAGAACTGGTGAAAATGTCCAGCTTGTCACTTGACAGCATAATGACCCATGTGAAGCAGACTGGAGCAAGGGTTCCATTTATCACTTTAATTAGGGTTCATGATCGTGTTTAGGTCCCTTGAAATGGGCAGAGCTAGGCCCAGTATCTAGTAGTCTCTGAAGGGTGCATTTACTGATTACTGCTTGCTGCTTTCAGTCCTTTGGGGAAGGATTGGAAGAATGCTTGCTACACATTTTAAGGCTGTAGGTTTTCCACAACAATCACCCTTCACTTTCAGCCTCTCTTGCAATCGTGGGTTCTGCTCAGTGGGCAACTTACAGCCTAGACAAGAAGCCCTATTTTTCTTGACTGAGTTGATGACACTCATTCCCAGCACTCATTACCATGTGTTTTAGCCTTGAGGCCACCGCGGCCACACGGCTGTGGGCCAGCACATCCTACTGACCCAGGCAGGGCTAACTGTCAGAACATTGCTACTTGGTTTTTGATGCCTTGGAACCTCCCCAACCTCGAACTGGCATTCAGGAGTTCAACCCTGTTTGTAACAAGATGGCCTTGATGGTACAGAAGCCTCTGAAAGTGAACTGTGTCACAGAAGGGTGTTGCTGATCCAGGAAAGTGGTAACAGGCAATGGGCACTGTCTGAAGTCACACAAACACCGTGACACCCTGTCGCGATGAATTAGAGTCAGGCCAGTGCACACTTTCTAGACTAGGTTGGAAGTAAGTATTTTCCGTTTTGTAGTATAGTTCACTTCTGTCCTGGGAACTAGAAATAGCTGTGGACAATAACGCGAGCAAGCCTGGGTGATTCCTGTTGGTATTAGAATCACAGGGACAGGTTCTAGGAGGGCTTGGCACTGGGCTGCAGCCAAAGCCCTGCACACGTTTTTTTTGTCTTTGAGGACACCTTCTGCTTGATCAGGCCATGGCGCTCTGCTGCCACCTAGTGACACTGATTTTACGTACAGAACGGCATATTTTGTTTTCATAGTTTGGGCTTCATCGTCAAGAGGAAGCACCCAGGTTATATATGTGCCTTTCTGTATGGGAGCTCTATTGACCACACCACCCAGACCACAGCAGCCAGCCTTCTTTGGAGAGGCTGGAGCTGCATTTGGTGTTAGCACCCCTATTCACAGGACAAGGTTCCAAGCAATAGCTGTGACCTGTGTATTCTCCATGTAGACATGGCCAGAGCTAACATTCCTGAAGCTACATCTCATTGACTTGAGTTTTCCATGTTTCTGAAGCAGAGTCCTTTCTTCAGAAAGGCACAGTGTGCTTTATTAGCTGTGTTGTCCCCCCATCCCGGCTCCCTCCCTTCACTGAGCCCTAAACTGGACCTTGTCCCCGACCGGAGTAAGCAGGAGGGAAGTTCACTTTGGTGTGGGCTTCTGCCAGAAAGCATGTTCTGTTGCAAGAGGGTCAGTCCCTTTTTACAGCTCATAGGGAGCAGCTCTTGCGATTCCCGCCCAGGCTGACTCCCTAAGATGCTCATGGCCATGTGGCCCAGGCTCATCACTCATCTCCGACCTCACACATCCTTGGTTGTTCTCTCCAGAGTCCCCCAGGTCTCCTCACTGCCAGCAGGTCCCCCGTACCCCGCAAGCACCGTCACTTCCTGTGCTGCTTGTCCTGATGAAATTCCCACCCAGGCATAGCTGGGAAAACACATAGTGGGTTAAGCCAGCTGCCTACCAGCACTCTGGTAATAAAAGAGCCCTTCAGCGAGCTGGAATGGGAGCAGCTTCATCATTAGATTGTGTGGCCAACATTTCTTGATTCCAAATGTGCCATGGTTGCCAGAGCCAAGAATGTGTCAGCCCCCAACTTTTCTATAAGTCTGTGGCTAGACTCTGGGGTGAGGGTGCATGGGATGTGATTGTGGTCTTCACATTCTGAGATTACAAACCTTTTGGGGTACATGAGGAGAAAGGAAGCGGTGCATACCTTTGCTCAGAGCTTGTTAGTTGCACCTTATTGACCATCTCAGCTCCTGGCTCAGCATCATGATAACCTTCTCACAAGCCTGTCACATGGCTTCCATCTTTAGATCGTCTCTTGGCTTTGTGCATCTGCTTTAAGCCTTATGTGCTGCTAGCCATGTTTGGTGAACAGCCAGGGCACTCAAAGCTATATGTGCATCTTTGGTCTTTGTGCTTCCTCACTGAAAACCCATGTGTGGAAAGAATCAAATTCCAGAATGTTCTTGTTGGTTAGGTGCCTGCTACTGATGCTCTGGTTGGCTCAGGTGCCTTGGGCCTCTGTTGTGTGGAATTCGCCTTCCTGCCATCCTAGAAGCCCTTTTGTTGCATTTAACCAAAGGGGAAGTCTGTTTTTCCTATATTCTGCAAACTGGAAGTGGTGCCTCAGAGCACTTCAGCCCTGTATCTTGGCTCTTGTTGCCTGCCAACTTTACATTTGTAGCCCAGAGCCTCCACTCTTATCTCTGAACCTTTGTTCATGGCTCTCTAGTGTTCCAAGAGGTTGTTTGTCTCAGACTGTGAGGCTGTAGCCCCAGGCACTGCCCTGAGCCCTGGCCAATGGGAGGTCGCCTTCCACCGATCTTCCCATGGCCTGCTTGGAGGCCCTGTGATCTTGAGATACCTCTTCCTGGATTTAGATGAGGTCTGTGCTGAAACAGTGACCACTTTATCACACCCATAGCCATGCTGCAGCGTCTGCAGATGTACACCGAGGCAACACATCTGGATCCTGAGTCCCATGTGTACTGATCCCTTAGGGGTGTTCTGGCTCCCTCCTCTGTATCTAAGAGCCCTTCTCTGGAAAGTTCTTGAACACACAGCTTTACAGGAACCTCTAATGGCAGCAAGCCATGTATTGATGTCACTGTATATAAAGACAGAATCTCAACTTATGAACAGCAAATTCATTTACAGCAGTGGTTCTCATGACCCATTTGGGGTCAAATGAACTTTTCAGAGAAGTTGCCTAAGACCATCAGAAAACAGATATTTATAATTCATAACAGCAGCAAATTATAGTTATGAAATAGCAACAAAAATAATTTTATGGTTGCAGGGTCACCACAGCATGAGGAACTGTATTAAAGCATTAGGAAGGTTGAGAAACACTGATTTAGAGGGAGTAGAGGGAAGACAGGAGTCTTAAGGGAGTCTTACAGAATATGATGCCAGGGAGGCTGCTTCAGTGTGTGTGTGTGTGTGTGTGTGTGCGTGTGCGTGTGTGCATGTGTTCTCCACTTAGCCTTGGAATGGACTTTTGGAAAGACTGAAGGGCTATACTCTGAACAGTGCCCTGAGTTAGATGGAACAAACAAAGAGCAGAGTAGCCCTGGACAGCCAAGGGCTTGCTCAGTTTGTCCCTGCCCAAGCCGTGAAATGGGGAAACTCTTCTCCAGTGGAATGCTCGTCCTTTGTTATTTATGAAAGACATATTCTTAATGAGAAAGGATAGTTACCAGTAGTTGAGTGTTTGGCAAAATAATGACATATGCTAACATGGTGCTGAACATATTTCACAATTGGGCTTTCCCCCAATGGGAGAGGAATCAGAAGAATGGAGTCACCATCTGCTTTGTCCCTGTTGTGTACAAATAAGCAGCTCTTGCCTTTTTCTCTCTTCTCCTGGCCCAGGCAGCTCTCCAGCTCAGCAGCAGCCTCTCTACACTGCCCCAGTGTGGGCATCCCCACCCAACCTCTGCAGCAGCAGCTGACTCCCAGCCTGTATCTCTGGAGTCCATTCTGCCCTCCCTGATGCCTTGTCCATCTTTCCTGGCTCCATTTAAAGGTCTTCCGAGGGCTTCTTTGCAGTATGCTGCTCTGAGGATCTGACTCTGGCTCACCAAGGCTGTACCATGTCCCAGGGCTTGCCAGGTTATGATAAATCTCCTGTTTTCTTCCAGAATTCCTCACAACCCTTGACCTTCCTGGGCCTTGAGATCTTGTGGAATGGTGGTAGCAATGATGTGTTCACTGCAGCCCTTTGGCCTCGTCACATTGGGTAATGGCATCTGTGTCACAGTGCCTGGGTACTTGTGGAGTCTGCTATCTGTTTGTTTGGCCCTGAGGACCCCACTATGTGGAAGAACAATGGTGAGGAATAAACTCTATTTCTCTGATGAAGAGGGAACTGAGCCACCCCTTCCCAACCCAGTTGTTCATTCCTCAAATCTGTGGCTTGCAAGGCTTGGAAAAATGATGAAGTTGGAACACTTTCAGAGGTTTTATTTCTATTCTAATCAATTTACCAGTGTAACTGAGAGGTGTGTGCGCATCTATTAAACATATGATGGGACTGGTCATAGAAAATCCTCAGAGTGACATGGAAGTAGCAGAACTTTCTAGACTATCAGTTGCCACCCTGAGAGTGTTATTACACAGACCTCAAAGTGCTATGCTAAAAGAAAGTCAGCTTTGTCTAGTCTACTTTGCCTTTTACGACCATATCATGTTGTAAGGTGAGTCATGGTTCTGGGATTCTCTTCAGTGATTGACGGCCATTGAGCACAGCCAGGAGTAGGGGAAAAACCTAATGTGGCTAAATTGACCTTCACAAAAACAGCCACTTAATGTTCCTGTGAGCAGTCTTGTGGGCCAGCTCAAATGCCAGCCTCTCAATGTGTAGTGCACCCAGGGACTGTGAACAGAAAGAAGGGACAGCAAAGCTGGCTTCATGGACTTTCATTGTCTCCTATCTGTCTCTACAGGACTGGCTCTCCAGGCTTCTTTGAGTGTTGATAACTTGGGAGGAGTGACTCTGTGGGTCACACTACTTTCTATTGATGACCAATTAAATAAATGATCCTTTTCTTAAATGTTCCTGATATGTCCTTTGGCTAAAGTTTTTTCTGGCCGTATCACATCATGACCAGATAATACTGCCCTCTTCTATTACTTTACGTGATTGTTCTCTGTGACCTGCGATACATTGGGTTTTAGGTGGACGTTTCAAATGTGTGAAGAAGATGGCTTATAGCTGTGCTGGTACAGTCTGATGTGCTATCATCCCCCTCCATTCTAAGCCTTTTTCAATTTTGTGTTTGGTCAACAAATCCACCATTTCTGGATATGCTAAGTCTCGCACTGGCTTGGCTCCTACTGTGTTGGCACATTCTGATGTGCTATCCTTGGTGTCTATTTTATGCTGCCAGTGCCTGTGGCCTCAAAAGACTACATGCACATCCCCCTGGAACCAGAGTTACAGACCATTGTCAGAGGACCTGAACCCTGGGACCTCTGCATGAACAATAGATGCTCTTTAATGCTGAACCACAGCTCCAGCCCCAGTGTTCTTGAGACTTGTCCTTCTTCATTTTTGGTCCAGTTCCATTTGTAAGTTCAGTTCCAGGGGATCTAGCATCCTCTTCTGGCCTCTGCAGATCCTGCTTGTATGTGATGCAATGCCACATGCAAGGAAACAAACAAACAAAATGAGAGGAGACTAACACAGTGTCTAGTTCCTTTGTTTCTGAGATACTGGTTCTGCTCTCCTGCCCTTCATTCACTTCTGTAACACAGTCATTTTCCTCCATTAGCTCCCCTGAGGCTCCTTTGTTCTATGACTGTCAGTTCTATTCTCATGTTCCTACACCCTGGCTGGAGGCCCGGGACTTGGTGCTCTGGCCCTGAAGCCCACCTGTCTTCACTTGTGGCCTATCTTATAGGATTGCGTGCTGCTGCTGCCTCCCCTGCGTGCTTAGAGCCCCACAGTGCTCTTCTGTCTAATTCTTTCTACTTCATGTTCTTCATGGCACAGTGCTGGACATCAGGACAGTGCCTTGATGTTCATTGTCTTGCTTCATACTGATTGACAGAATTCTCAGTTCTGAATTGAGAACATTGCCCTTGCTTCTAGGCTCCTGGGGGCCTTGGACGTGGAACTAGGGGTTCCCATTGTTAGGTTGCTTCTTTTTGATATCCTCATTTTAATTTTGGCATGTCACTATCTTCAGAATGCTTATCACTAACTCGAGAACCTTAATGAGTCACTTTTAGAGAGATGGTCTCTATGCCTCCTCCTGGGGATGGCAGCTGTGACGAGAGGAACAAAGGCTCACTGGGACACTTACTCCCAAAGGTTTCAGTGTGACTCTTGGGATGCTACTGTCCTCGTTCCTGCAGCATAGTTGAGCATGACACATGAGCAGGACCACGTGGCATTCACCACTCATGGCTTAAGCTTCAGTTTCCTTTCCAGCATGGTTCCATTCACCCATGTGTAGGTTCTAGTCCTGGTTCCTTCAACAGCTCCAGTTGTCCTCTCTGTGTGGGTACATGTAGGGCTGTGCCCTTTAATCATCGGTGTCATATCAGTGTGGCTCTGAGGGTGGGGAGAGGCTGAAGATGAATACAGGCTAGTGTCATCTTTGGTCTAGCCCCTAGCCCCGTGTATGGTATTGGAAATCAAACCCAGGGTTTTGACAAATACTCTACCACTGCTCTGTCTCTAGCTCTTGGATTTTTGAATGAAGGTCTCACTATGTATTGTAGGCTAGCCTTGAATTTGTGATCCTCCTGATCCAGCTTTCCCAGGTGCTATGATTACAGGTGGAAAATACCATACCTGATTATTGTTTTGTTAATGTGTGTGCATGTGTGCACGTATGCTCATAAGTATGTACAAGTGCACACACATATATGTATGTGCATGTAAAGGTTAGAGTTGCTATTGGGTAAGTTCCAAAATCACTGTCCATCCTGTTTTTTGAGACAGTCTTTCACTGAAACTTAAGAGTCTGGCTAGACTATCTGGCAAACAATCCCCAGGAATCCTCCTGCCTCTACTTTCCCAAGGGCCCAAGTCTTAAGGTCAAGGCCGTGGCACTCAGAACTCATACTCCGTGTTTCTCTTTCAGGTAGGTGAGCTCCAGAGAAGCCAGCCCTGCCAGAGACCTCCATTCTTGAGGTCTGAGCCACAGTGCACTGCAGTGTTTGGATCTATGGACCTGCTTTGAACCGTAGAGCCTGCCTATGGGGGAAGGTGAGCTGCCCCAAAGCCTCTTCTGTTCGTTTGTTTATTCATCAGGCATGTGGAAGCGAAACCAGACTCACTGTTGAGGCAGTGCGACAGTTCTTTGTCCTGTCCTGCTCTATTGTACTAGACCCTCAGGGTCTGTGTATACTTTGGAGAGTTGGGACTCCTCCCAGAGCTGTGAGCCAGTTATGTGTACACCCTCACTTGGGTCCCCCAGAGGCTACCCACATATTTCCTGGAGTTGCTTGAAGCAACCAGGAATGACGAGGAGGTGAGCACAGGTTTAGGGAATGGAGAACAGAAGCTGCACTGGGATGCTGATGGCTGCCATGGGGTTTTAGTTCTATTTTCTGCTTTCTGATACCATGGTAGAAAGATTTTTGTTCATAATGCTTTATGATTGGGCAATGGTCGTAAAGAGAGGTTTCTGCTCCTTATTGCAACCTTGCGTGGGCACTATGAGTTCTGGAAAGCAAATGACAGTGAGAGAGGTAAGGACCCATGGTTATCTTCTCTATTCTGCCAGTGCCTCCTCCTAGGCTTGTTGCAGCCCAGACCTGCATATTGAGCTGAAGCCTGATGCCCTGGAAGGGATTAGAAAGGGCCATGCCACGCAGGAGTTAAGGATCTCAGTGCACAGTGTGGACAGGCGTGCACTAGGCCCTATACGCAGGTAGTAGTGGGGGTCACAGAGCAACTGGAGAGTTAGTACTTGGGTTATCACTCTGCTCACCACAATATTTCTCCACTCACCCCCTCTGTTCTCAGTCCTGGCCTGAACTCTACATTTGGGACCTTACCCAGTCCCCAGGGAACTTCGTGGATTGGCCCTTACTGGGCCAGACAGACCTGGGCAGCAAAGTTGTGAGTTGTTGGTCAAGGTGTGAGAATGAATTATACTGGGCAGAGCTCTGGGTGTGGCTGTGCATCAGAAGGAACAAAACCATCTCATTCTGTGTCATGTGACTTTTCTGAAGAGTTATTTCTATTCAGCCCAGATAAAGAGGGCAGTGACAGAAACAAAGGAATGATTCAATCCACTTTTACCTTGGTGAACTAATGAGTTTATTGGAATTACTTACAGCAGCATAGATATGAGGTTAACTACAGGAGCAAGGGGGAATTGTGAGTAGACAGCTGCACACCACTGAGACTTCCTCCCTATACCTCCTACCCCACCCTGGTAATTACTGGAGCAATTACTGTGTTCTCCTTGGGGAGAAGGACCTGATGAGCTTTCCACATCTTCCAGGAAGGGGCAAGGACAGTTCAAGATACCAATTTTCTTATAAAGGTTCCATGGAGGAAATCACAGATACTCTGATTTTAAGATATTGATGACCATGCTGTGCCTGGAGGTCAATGTCCTGTGTTGTCTAGGCTTCTCACTGCTGTGTGCCTTGATTCCCAGGTGAGATAGAGAACTCCCTTTCCCACCTCTACCCAGAGGAGACTGATCTTAATGGGCTCACCCATCTGAGATGGAATGGGACAGTTGGTGTGACCAACAAACTCCTGAAGTCCCTGGTTCCTACACTGCCCAGAGAATACCTCCAGGACTTGGTGTGCCCAGTGTGAAGGTCCCTGGTCTTTCCCAGGCACTCATCTCATGACTAAGTGGCCATGCAGGCTCATGTATCAGCAAGTCCAAGTTCTGAGATTGCAGGCATACATACCTGACATAATTTATGTATTTTTGGCCCAGAGATTATATGTTGTGAATATACATGGCAAGGAGACACAAGACAAAGGGCGCCCATTCACTGAACTAGATCAGTCACGTCCACATAAATCTATTATAGTTCTAGAGGCTAGAAGCTCAAGGTCAGGGGGCCAGAAGGTCTGCTGGTGTGTGGTAGGGATGCAGCTGCAGCTGCTTCGGTGTGGAGCCTCCTTGAAGATTGCATCCTTTGTTTTCCTGTGACCAGAGGACTACCTGGCAAAGAAAACAAACCTAGTCCCCCTGAGGCTCTTGTGAGACACCAATTGATTAGTAGGTAGAGGTCACAGCCTTTTCCCCTCTTACAGGGCCCAATATTGTCATGGTAGAGACTGATGTAACTATCTTTCTTGGTTTTGTTTTTTTTAAAGACAGGGTCTCACTACATAGTCCTGGCTGGCCTGGAACTTGCTGTAGACCAAGGCTAGCCTTGAACTCAGAGGTGTGGATGCCTCTACCTCCTGAGTGCTGAATTTAAGGTGTGCACCACCACACCTAACCTGAAGATTGTTTTTCAACATACATATTTGAGGGAAAACATATGTCCCAAACCTTAGCAATATTAGTACATTGCTCAATATACCAACTCAAAATATCTGGTACACTCAACTATTGTAGACTCATTTTAGTTCTATACACCAAACCATATCAGGAATTTGGTACTATTACCTAAACCTAAATGCATTAACATAGGAAAGTATTTACTATGTAATACTAAATGCAAAAAAAAAAGAAAGAAAAGAAAGAAAGAAAAAAAGAAAGAAAAAAGGAGGACAAGTAGTAGGCAGTTTGATCCTATTTTGATTAAAAGGTACAGTGATGGAACCTAGACACCCACCTCCCAATACTGCAGGTCCCAGGTTGGTGGTCTTTCTGGGGAGCACTCAGTTGTGTTATTTGTCTATACTGGATACCCATTGCTTCTATCATTTGCTTGGTGAGGCTTCAGGACTCCTCTTTCTTTTCTGTGCTGTGGTAGGCATTGCAGAGTTACTAGCAATGACTGTACTCCAGTGACCAGCTCCTTCTGTGGTGCAGTCTGCCTTCTGGGACAGCCCATAGCTCCTTATGGCCTTTTCCTTCTCATATATGCTCACTCATGTTTTGGTCATTAACCTCCTCTGATATTATATAAGTAGCTGGATAAAGTTAATATAAGGGTCAAGCATCATGGAATAGCCGCTCTCTCCTGCTTGGTAGCAGAAATGCTCGGTTTGTTTGTGGCCAAGAGGCATGTTGCCTGTCCCCCCCCCCCCCATTTAGGTCTCACATTCTTGGGCCTAGGGATCCTGAGCTGGTCTTTGCAACCTGCCTGTGTAGGGCAGTGTACATCACAGCCCACATTCAGACCACCTTAAACGACTTAGTGTGCTCATTCACTTCTGAGTGATGCATAGGCTTAATTAAAAATATTGAAGGCAAGAATTTCTAGTCTGTCATTTTGGGTACCTAACCTTGGTGAGGATTTTCCTGTTCACCTGGTCCCTTGAGAACATGCAAGTATGTTTCCAGTCAATCCAAGGCAGCCTTATAGTCAGTCAATGGCCAAGGACCTGCCTTTGCGTAAGCTATATATGGACGGTCAGCATGATGACAATGTCTGATATGAAAAGCTGTGTCTGCATTAATGCTAGCCATCCCCTCCCCCACTCAGGCTGAGCTGCTATGTATATGTCCTGCAGGCACACTGGCTTGTTCAGTCCTGTTGGGGGCAGGAGCCATTGAAATGACAGCCATGAGTGCTGGGTGCCCCTCCAAGGGCACAAGGGGAGCTGGGCAAAAAGTAGGTCACATGTGCTTGGGCGATGTCACGCGGTTCCCACCCCAGGCCAATGGGATGGGTGGCCTCTTTCGGTTGAGAACAAAACATCACTCTATTTTTCTCTGTTAGCATTTCATCTTCTCTAAACGGGGAGAGTAACCATCTGTCTGGCTCCCACACCCAACTCGATCCTCTTGACCCCACGGGGCTGCTTTGTTTGGAGGTAAGGGGATTCTGTGGGCCTGGGTGAGCGGTCAGCAGAGTGAGGAGGACAGGTGGCCAAGACTGACAGAGTCCTAGTGGTATGGTAGAGTATGCCAAGGTCACATAAGTGATGTGGGGAGATGGTGCCGAATGCACTGCCATGATGGTACACAGAGCTCCGCTGGGTGCTGAAGAGTGGAGTTGGGTTGTGCATAGCAGCGGCTTTGGATATTTCGATATTAGCTCCTCGGTTTTCATAAGGCAGTTCTTTTGGGGAGGACCAATGGCTTTTTAATGTTCTTCACTATTGAAGTGACATTATTTGCAAAAAATAAGACATACAATTTTGCGGATGTTTTGTGGGTCAGAAATACCAGATATGGAAAGGAATATAATCCCTACCCTTGACCATATGAACCAGCTTTAAGAACAAGGGTCCAGTGCTCTCTGGCTCAGCTGGCTCCTTCATAGGGACTTAAACCCTCTGAAGTTACTCGGAAAGTTATTTGCTTCCATGGGTAAGAGCACTATGAAGCCCAAATATCAGAACCTAAATATCAAAAGATCTATGCACACACATTATTAGTAAATGGAAAGTATACTTTAGAGTTTAATATTTATGTTGAGCAATTTACTAGTTACCTTACTGCCAGGCAATTGAACATGATCCCCACATGGTAAAGCGTATGTGACTGTATAATTTTTAAATATTTATAAAAACTAACATACGTTTTACAGCTTATAAATAACTTGTAAATGAGCTTAAGTGTGCCTTAGAGTGTTCCAATGTGTGTGTTTGACAAGCAAGTTGCAGCATGTATGTGTTTGCAGGATCTGGTTATATCTGCCATATTTAGACACAGGAAATGCTCCCAGAAATATTGTACCAGAACAAGAATTGTAGCAATTTAATCTGAGTGTGTTGCACCAGGAATTTTTTTTTCCTTTCAGATGAAATTTGTGCTTATTTTAGTTGTTCAGGGAACATGGGTGTGTGGTAAGAATCATCACAAGCGCTTTGGGCTAAGCACTGTTGTCCATCTTTGTTGTGTGGCACACTAGCTATACCCTTGATAACAAAACAGGGCTCACAAGAACTCCTTATACAATCAAACTGCAGCCTAGAGTGAATCCTATGTTTTCTAAAGGGCATTTCTTTAACTACTTTGCAATCTTGAGGAAACAGTTAAGTCTATTTGTTTGAATGTGACTAAGACAGTAGAACTGTGCATCATTTTCCTTGTTTTCAACTGTTAATCAGATGCCTGGGGAAAGCCCCATACACTGTTGTCTTTCTTTGTGCCTCTTATAACATGTATCCTGGAAACTAGGCTTAGTGTGGAACACTCATCCATAGCATGTGAACAGAGGTGTAGAGCTGGGACAATCATACACATTCATGTGCCGTTTGAAATCATAATGTTCCCTACTATTTCTCAGGTGAGGGCTGCTGCCTCTGGAAATAAATACATTTATGGGATATGGGTACACTTTATGATCATTTCCCCCTACTTCCTGTACCCATTAGGAAAGATTATAGCACAAATACAGCTATGCAGAAGCAATGCAGCCATGTCCTGGCATGCTGTGCAGAGGAGAGTCCCAACACAGGCTGGAGTGCCTGACTGTGTGCCTGTCCTCTGCCCCATGCACACTGGAGTGGCCCTTCCTGTCCATATCTCCCTCATCATATTCATCGTGTTGAGCTGTGGTCTATGTGGGACTTGAAGGTCCTTCTGTGAAGTTGGGTCTGGTATTGTCTCGAAACAAGTCATCATCCCATTACTCTGTGTCTGAGGGGTATGCAATGTTCCGGGAGACAGCTGGGCACTGCTCAGAAGCCAGAAATCTCAATACAGCATTCTTCCACCAAGCAGAGGGGCCTGGGGAAGGTTTGCAGTATGGAGTACCACATAGCTGGAACTGTCTGAAGAGACATCCTGATTTTGATGGAGTAGGCTTCGGAGGACCAATGTCTCGATCCTGGGCTGAGATCAGGAGGTCCCCAAAAGTGCATGGGGTCGTCCATTGCAGAACTATGGGGCACAGCATTGCCTACCGGGTACTCCAATTTAGCCACAGAGCATTTGGCTTCTGCGTTTTGGGTGCTATGTTTATGAAGCAGAACAGGTCTCTGGTTGTTCAGGTGTGATCTCTGCGCCTCCACCATCCCCTAACGACCCTATGGAGATACAGATTCTGTGCTGCCTGCCTGCCTCAGATCAGTGGAGGCAGAACCTCTGGGCTGGGCCACGTAGGACAGGCTTTCCTGGTGGTATATGTCATGTCCACTCTGAGAACACCTGGTGTGGCTGTGAAGTGATTAAAGACGGCTCCTGATGCAACTGGAGTTGGGCACAGAGTGTACAGACGTGAGTACCAGGTCTGAGAGAGCAGAGGATGCTGCCAGGGATTGCTGGGTTGCATGCGAGCAGCCTATCTAGTGGGGCATTTGAGGCCAAGTTGCATTGCTTCGGTTGTGTACAACCAGAGTTTTCTGTAGGAAAGGGCACAGGATGCCCCACTAGCACCTATTGGAGCTGAGGCTTGTGGGGATGAGAAACACACTTGCTAGAACTCAAGGTGAGTTATAGCATAAGCCAAGGCCAGTTCTGAATGGAGCAGGAGAGATATGGCAGAAGCTGTGACTGCTGATTTAGGACCACCCCTGGAAAGGGTGTACAAAGGTTACTCAGTGGAATAGTCTAGAGAGATGAGGAGACTGCCGTAGCTGCATTTGGGCTCTAGACAGATGGTCTTAGTAAAGAAAAGACCTGTCTGTGGCTGGGAAATAGCCCTGGCAAATCTGAGAACTGAATGGGACAGCCTAGATGCAAACTCTTCCTCTTCATGGCGATGGACTTTGAACACCACTTGCCTCCCTCCCTTCCTGTGCACAGGCACATGCATTCTAAGCTGCTGGTATGGGGCACAGTCATTAAAAACAATGTGAGGACGGAAGGAAAAAGAAACCTGTATAAGAATATGCTTGCCAGGCATTGGTGGCACACACCTTTAATCCAGGCACTCGGGAGGCAGAAGCAGTTGGATCTCAGTGAGTTTAAGGCCAGCCTGGTCTACAGAGAGAGAGTTCCAGGACAGCTGGGTCTGCACAGAGAAACCCTGTCTCAAGGGGTGGGGTGGAGGAATATTGTGTCAGTAGTGGCAAATACCCTTTAAATTGTAGCAATTTAATGTGAGTGTGCAGTGGACACGTGCTGGCTCTTCATGGACCGCACTTTTCCAATAGCAGTAATGTTGCAACAAAGCGCAGGGTCATAAGTGGCCCGACAGATAAGTGTACACTGCGGGAAGGAACTGACATACAGCCCTGTGCAAGTTGGCAGGAGCCAGGATGGCAGCCTGCCCTCATACCCTGCAGGCTTGGTCAGGTGTGAAAACATGGCTGGTCATGTCTGCCAACATTAAGTGCAAAATACCCCTTAACCACACTTTTTTTGCTCTTCTCTTATTAAATCTTATTGCACAGAGATCTATGTCTGGAATATTTGCCACATTATGGTCTATTAAAAATAATTAAATAAGGAAGAGCTTTAATTTGCACAGTCAGGACATGTGGGACTTGTCTGAAGTTAAATCCTGACGTGGCCCCATGGCCACAGGGCCTTCTTTCCCTGGCCCAACAAGGAGCTGCTGGCGCCATTGGTAGGAGACATGGCAGCCAGTTGTAGAGGTGTTCACATTGTGGAGTTCTGTCTTGCAATAAGATCTGTGATACTGCCTGAGACCCGCACCTGTCACACAGAATCATGGGTGAGTCTGTGTCAAAGGGACCAAGGACAGAGGAGACAGAGGGGTACCGCAGTCCTGGGTGAAGCCCTTAGTGGCTGCCTGGCAATGCCTTACATTGGATGTGAGTGTTGTAGGTTAGGAATTAGTAGTCCACCATGAGTGGATTGAAGTGCTGTGTGACCTTTGAGCCATCCCCTTCATATGTGTGCTATGATTATGTCTGTGTTTAAACTGTAAGTCCCAGACATATAGTGTGGTCTTTGTGCAAGGTAGGACATGATTTGTGGCTAGCTAGAGTCCCTTCTAGGGTAGCATTCCTGTTGGACTTATGGTAAACCCTGTTATGACAGCCAAATCCTGAGAAGCCCCTGCGCTGGCAACTAGAAAAGTGTGCTGGATTTCTGACACTGTTGTTGGTGAGCCTGGGGACAATATCAGCACAACAATGGACCCACAGCTGTATAGCCACAACAGTCGAGGATCCTTACTCTGATCGGGCATTTTTCTGACTGGCCCTTGGGACTGCACCCAGTGGACAACTAGTCTATAAAGACCTGGGGCTCACAACACCAGGAAGAAAGGAGGGAAGTCCTGTGGCTGAACCAGAGTTGACACCACAACTTCCTGCCTCATTGCTTCTGGTAGGGACCAGATGGGGTCTCCTTTAGACCTTGCTCAGTTTAACAGCCTCCACAACTTACCTAGCTGTTGGAATTCAGTAGTTTCAGCTTTAAGGTATCAAGTTTGGGGCTTTTAAACTTATTTTGCCTAGGCAATATTTAAATTCATAAATCTACATTTGTGTTTTGGCAAGTGAATACAGCACTCATTTTTCATCTACACATCTATTTCTTTGTCTATCACACACACACACTGAAATAGAAATGAGCCAAATGTATTCCAAATAAATTAAACAAGCAGCAGTGAGGCTTTTGGGATTAGACCATGAGCGGATTGAAGCCAGAGCTCTTCTCTGGGGCACTGCTGTCCTGGGGATTAAGTCTAATCCTGAGCTATACCAGGAAGCAGGGCAGCTCAGTGTCACGTGGCATGGAGGCTGTATCCTTGAGCTGCCTTTGCACAGTCCCCTACCGAGTCAGCCCAGGCTGGGCATTGCCAGAGCCCCATAGATGCCCTGGGGTCATCTGGTACATAGTGTGTGGCATGAGGGAGATGCTGTTACCCTTTCTTCCTAGACACATATAGATGGCACCTCCAGGATACTGGTGAATGTTCACATGCGTGCATTGGCAACCATGAGACTTGGGGACAGGGACTTTGTGAGCGGAGAGTGAGAACAGGGGTCTTAGGGAGTGTCTTGGTTGTAGCTTCTGGCTCTGGTAACTGAGCCACAAGTCTATGGATCTGTGGGGCCCTGTGGGCCCGGATCTCATGCTGATTTTCCCTCAGTTCACCGAACCATTTCCAGAGCAGTGCTGCTGAGCCCAGCTGTCGGCTCATCAAGGCTTAGCGCCTGCAAGCTTCATATTTTCCTTTTTGGTTTATTACCTGTTATTTTGCTTCAGATTTGTCTAAATTTACTTTATGTATATTTTATTTCTTCAGCATGTTTATCTTGCATTTTTTTTTACTTCACATTATCTGTGCTTTTCAAATCATTTCTGTGTATCATTTATGTTTATTACCTTTAAATTTGTACTCGTATTTGTCATTTCTATTTGTAATCTTGTTTTCACTTCAGCTTTTCATCTTTTTTCCTTTTTAAAAAAATTATTTGGAAGAGTCTTAATGGTTTTAGTTATGTTTTCTGATTTTTTTAAAAAAATTTATCTGAAGTAATATGCTTTTTGCAGGGTAACAGTGAGATATTATTGCCTAGATCTTGAACACAAAGAAATGACCTATCAATCTAATTTAGCTTGTTTTTTTCTATCAGGGTTAACTATGATCAATGATTTTGTCTGTGTTGGTGAACAGATATTCTAAAATTACTAATGGGTGCATCCATGGAGACTTGTCATGAACACCCCTCCCCCAGGAAAGCTGGAGGCCATGTTCCTCACAAGGACAAGCGTTCTAGAAGCCTTGACCTACAGTGTTAAACCCTTCCCACGTGGGGTCAATGGACCTGTGCTGGGCCTCTGTCGGGTATGTCACCACACAAGGCCCTTTGCCCTTGTCCTCATCCCTGTATCAAATAGGCAGTGGTCTGTCGGCAGCTTTTTCCCCCCACTGTACCCTCCCCTGAGGCTGAGCTGACTATGAGCCTTCTTTGGATAGAAAAAAAATCTGCTCACTTAGTAAGTATCTTGTGGCACCAAAGGTCCTCTTCACACTCTCTGAAGAGACTTTCTAGGAGGGGTCAGGGAAGGCTGCCTGGGGCAGTCCTGAAGCAGGCAGGGCACCCTGTCTCTAGACTGGCTGGTGAGTTACATGTGGCTGCCCTGTCCCTTCATACCTTCTGTAGACAAAGCTCAACTGAGGAAGACACTTTTCTTAGTAGAGCCAGCAACAGGCCACCACTGGGCAGTATGACTATTCTTGCTGGGCCACTTGGGCACAGAGTGTGCTGGGGACTTGAGATGCTATGAGACAAGGCCTCAGAGAGGCCCCAGCTGACTTCTTCTAGTAGACTGTTCCTAGTTATAGAGGAAGTAGCACTTCAGGTTAGGCTTCAGTGCGTGTGTCTAGGATTTAGCGAAGAGGCTCATCCTTGCCTGTGTTCTCTGCAACTGTTTTCTTCTGGAAGGACAGCCATGCTTCCTGCCACAGGGACACCACTGCACTGGAAACAGGATGGAGCCTAAAGCCATCCTGGAACAGAACCCTTGTGACACTCTGGGAGCAGGGCCTGAGATTGCTGTTCTGGGACACCGTGTTATTAAGCACACACAATGGGCAGGAAGAATGTTTGTTCCATTAGGCCGCAGTAAGATTGCCTGGAAGCTTTGTGTCACCTCTGATACGCTTTCTGTACTACTTGACATGTGTCTCAAAGGAGCCAGTGAGCAGCAGTGACATAGGATGGGGTCTCTCATCGAGAGCAAGTTCTGTAGCCCAGTTCAGAGACCCTGCAAGCTACGATGGACACTTCCCATAGCCCCTCTTTCCACATCTGTCTGGGGTTTTTTTTTGTTTGTTTTTGTTTCTGTTTTTCTTTTGTCTTTCTAAAAATCTCATTTCCTGCTCAACCTTTCCCCCCCCACACACAGGTAGCATCTTCTCCTTCATTAGCTATATCTTGATCCCTACACTTTGAATCTGCACCAAGTTATTATCTGTGTTTCTTTGTTTTGATAATATAGCTGGAATTTGGAGTTCCTGGGCTTTGCCACCCACCACCAGTAAAGGTAATGACAAGAACACAGATGTGAAACCAAGCATGTGTGCAGGACATGGGTGCTTTAGTGAACCCTCTTCACCTGACTTGAGCCCTTCCTGCTGCTCTCTTCAGTTTGGTTTGATCAGTGAGACTGAATTATAGTCAGTGCTTTTCCATTGCCTGTGTAGGAGCTACGCGCTTATCCCAGATCAGTGTCCTGTCCAGGGCCACATCCTGTTTGGTGTCTGTGTTACTTTTCTACCCACTGTGGTTGCATGCCTTGCTCAGACATGCTGAGGACTATCCCTGGAACATGTCAAATATCTGTTAGTGTTAGACATGTCTTACCAAAGTTTGTGTGGTTACTGACTTTCTTTATTGATTATGTAGGCAGAATACCTGGCCTTGCGTTGTTTATCCACCTCAAGAATGAACTCTGCAAAGGCATTGTGTAACATCGGTCTACTTAATGAATTGTTGACCCTACATATTAGCATTTAGTTTGGACTGTTAGTTAGCATTTCTGTCTAGGCAGAATCTGGGATTGGATCTGAGTTGATACACATGGTCCATTTCATTGTCTTTCTGACATCTTTCCTAAGTGAACACACACACACTGGGACACAGATGAGCCAGGAGTGAGTGTCCTCGCTGTACTGCTGCTCTCCAGTGCTTCCTGCTAAGATTCAGGTTTTTTTATTAGTTAATTTATTGTGTTATATAGGTACACATATGTGGAGGTCAGAGGACAAACCTGTAGGACTCTATTCTCTCTTTGTATCATGTAGGTCCTGTAGAAATGAGGACAGCATGGCCTTTACCTGCTAAGCCATTTTCTAGTCCTCCAGTTAAGATCTTTTTGTATTTTAGTCATCCTGGTAGGCCTATGGTGACATACTCTGTGACTTTAAATTGCTTTTTCTCTTAACTGCTGAGGCTGACTGCCTTTTGGGAAACAGCCATCCCTCTGCATCCCCTAGGGTTTGGGTCCTAGATCTATCCAACTCCGTCCCAGAATTCCCCAGATGCTCAAGTCAGATGGTGTAGTTCCATGTTCTTTAAATCACAAGTAGGTGAATTATAATACCTAATGCAATATAAAAGCTCTGTCTACAGCTGTCATACTGTGCTAAGAAATAATGAGAAAAAAGTTCTGTCCACTATTTAGTACAGATACAGTTCCCTTTTTCCCATTTTTTTTTTAATCTATTGGTTGGTTGAATCTGGTCACAGAGGGCTAACTGTACTAGTCAGACAAACAGCCCCCTCGGGAGATGCCTGTTCAAGTCTCTTGCCCCCTTTCCATACACATCATAGAGATGTTCCTTGCTATGGAGGCCTTAGCAGTGAATGTCTGTCTATGGGCTGCTTTTCCCTCTGTTGACAGTGGCTGGGGACATGAAGAATCTTAATTCTAATGTGGCTAATAGCTTTTTAGGTGTGAGGAGTCTTTCTCTCCACCTTGTACAAATACCTTGTGCTGTCCAGGGTTTCCTGTGATGTTTCTCATTGGCCTGACTGGGATTGATCTGAGGGGAGACTCTGTAAGGGGGTGCTTGGGCCTCATGTTCCCACTTGCTGGTCAGTTGGCTGAACACTACTACTGAAAATCTGAAAATCCGTGTTCTGCCTTGTTGTGTTTTTGATCGCCAGTTTCTGACTCTTGGATCCTCCATCAGTTTGTCTCTGCTCACACTGCACACGCTCACTTGCTGTGACTGTACGACACTAAAAAGTGAGTCTTCTCGGCATCACAGCATCAGTGCTGCCCTGTACAGTGAGCTGAAGGATTGGGTCAGCAGACATGGGCTTCATGTTGCATGGCGGAAGTTCTCTGTGAACTCCTGCTTCCGCCACCCTGCTCCTGAGCCCGGGAATTTTTTATATTTGAAGTGAATTTGCCCAAAGAATTGGCTCTATAGATGAGTTAGAAGGAATCGGTGTCCTCAGCTCTGATTTTCTGAGTAGAATTGTTACATGTCACATTTTTGGGTTGTCCCCCAACTCTGAATTTTTAAGTATTCCTCCAAATGTATCTTCTTAAAAATTAATTTTTAACCGCAGCTGGTATAAATATATGTTAGCTTAGTCACTCTGACAAAAATCCCTTACGACTGTCGTCTGTAGATCACTTTGGGCTTCGTGAGCCCACCTTATCCTCTGTACTGTTGTTCCTCCTTCCTGGTTTCTTGCCATGTCCATAGTGGAAAGGGGCATTCATGATGTATCCTGGAGGGCCACTCCCAAAGTAGCCCAACGTATGCAAGTTGCCAACTCATTACTTTCCAAGAGGAAGACATTTAGTCCCTTAGCTAGAACTTCTAATCTAGTTTGGTAATGTCTCAGGATTCCTTGTTGAGAGCTACATGTAGCCCCAGCTGGTGACTGGCTGGCCTCTGTGCTTTGCAGGCCCTGGTCCACTGCAGTGCTCTCTGAAACCATTGACGACTGTGTACTAGGTTGTTCCAGGTTGCAGGGCTGCATAGCGCGATGACCTGCATATAACATAAGAAAATGTGGGGCACTTTGCTGTTGCATAGTGGGTAGTCTCCATGGATTTCTGCTGCTTCTGTCCCACAATGCTTAGCCCAGAATACCCCCTCCTGCCGTCATTCTCATTGTTCCCAGACATCCTCTAGTAGTGGTCAAACTGGTTCTTTCCCATTTAAGGTAGTTCCCTGCAAGATCTTCCAAGATCATCCTGGCTAGGGCTATCTCACCCCAGGGATCCTGGAGCCACAGGAAATACTCTCTAAGTATTGGACTTTGACCTTTCTCTTCTAGAGTTTTGCTCTATATGAAGCATGTGGGACAAAGATTTGTGAGGTGTGACAGGGGGGCCAGTGTGGACTTTGAACCATGATTAATTTAAGCCAACCTAGCCCCAAGTCTGATTTCCCTACCAAATTGTGCCCCATGTGTTATGTTGGCTATATCCACCCATCCTTCATGCCTGGTACTTGGTGAGAACCGAAGAAAGATGAAACAGGATGTTCCAGAATCCCCTTGTTTGTAGGCCTATGGAAGGTCTGCTGTGGTTGGGTACCTGCTTTAACTAGGAGGTTTGGGGAGATGAAGAGCATGCCGGGAAGTTGCTACATGGGGTGCAGGGCTTTGCCATGAATGAGAGATACAGTTGTTAATGTCACAAGGTTCAACTCGGCTCTTGGGCCTACCCTGTCTCTACTTGAAAGATACTATAGATCTTGAAATGGCTATTTAAAAAATGACAATGAAAGATGTGTTGTGCTGACATGGGTTGCATACTGGGGCCCTATTTACTACAGGGACTTAGAACTGTCAGCTGCACTATGAAACCTGGCCCATTGTTAGAAAGAGAGGAGCTCCACAGATTCCAGACCAGGCCCATGTATAGCCTCGAGAGCTCACTGGTCCTAGCCTTGTCAATTTTTGTCTTGACACATGAGTGACAACTGAACAAGCTGCTTACTGAAGTCAGGGTTGTGTAAGTCCCAAACATCTTTCTAATGCTAACTGTGACTGGCAAGAGCATTAAATTGCAGAAATCTTCCTTAGCCTGGATGGCCTCAAGGACCTACATCCATTGTGCATCTCTCAAGGAGAATGAAACAGCTAATCAGCTCTGTCGGCTTCTGCTGCCATTGCCTCATGCAGCCTGATGTGGGCAGTGAGCTGTTAAACACAATAAATCAAATCTGTTTGCTTTTCCCCATCCCACATCCCTTCTAGACAGCTGAGGCCCTGGGTGCAGCCCTGGACAGAGCACAGCTAATGAGAGCAGGCCAGAGCCACTGGCCTTGACAGGCACTCACCATGGTTGCATGGTCACTGATGTGCTGCTGGACATGCTCTGCACCGTTATCTTTGTGAGAGCTCTTATAATGAGGGGCTCAGGGAAGTTGTACTCACAGTGCAAATGTTTGCTAGTGGCCCGCTATCTATTTCTGCTTTCTCCCTGAAGTCTTCTTCCTGAGAAAATCTTTCCAACAACATTTAAAATGTAAGTCCTCTTTCCTCCAGTCCAACACAGGTTGCTAGCTTTCATTTTTGAGCTGTACAGAAATAGTGCATAATGGGGCTACTGGTGGTCAAGAGCCTGGCCTGGAGTCTGCCTGCTGGCACTCTTATAGCAATTCCTTGCTTAATGCAAAGCAGAGGTGAGCGTGCTGCAGAGCCAGGACAGTGCACCAAGCAAACTTGGCTACAGCTACTGAACAACACAGCAGTTCCCATTACAGCAATGTTTACTTGACTAGCGTGTGTTGATTAGAATGCTATTTAAAAGAATGATTCGCCAATTTGGTTTTTCAGAATTTCACTATAGCGTTTCTGCTTACAAATAGATTTCTGCCATCTGCCATTTTAAACAGTATAGCATGTAAAGGAAGGTTTGGCTCTGGTCAAAATGTAACACGTGCTACTTTCTCCTACCAGCTGACCTGCTGTGCCTTCTGGGCAGAGCGTGCATAGTAGCTGCTGAAGAAGTGTGATGCCAGGAACAGTGGCAGACCAGAAATAAAGCTAGACCTTAGTCATTGGTTTTCAGCCTGGACAGAGGCAGCCCAGCCCAGGTACACAGCAGCTGAGTTCTGAGAGCAGCAAGGGAGCCCCTATAGGAGGACTCCCTCCTTCCTTTCCTTTCAGTTCTCTGTGGCTTATCCAAAGCAGTGATGGCTAATAGGTCTAAACACAGAGCAAGGAAATCCTCTGGAGAGATAGGACAAGGCCCAGCCTTTAAGGACTGCAAGTGCCCCTTCTCTATGTGTCTGTCAGTTCATTCTGGCCTTGGAGCCACATATAGTGGCAGGCAAGCTAAGACTGGGTTTTGGGCCCTCATAGAAGATGAGTTTGAGAAAGTGACCACTTACTTAGTGTCGTATGCAGCACCTGGGATGAGGCTCTGTATGTGCAGATCTCACTGTGCTAAGCAAAACCTTGACAAAGATGACCACGGGGGATACCACCCTCAGGGCTTTGGTGTGCTACTCTTGTGCCCAGCTTGACATGTCACTGCAACTCTCTTAAAGTTGCACTGACATTGAAACTGTAGCACATAAGGGGACCCTGGGCCTGACCACCTGGAACTTCCACCTAAGATCTGTGCAACATTTACAATCATATGATAGTGTTCAGAATGCCCACAGTTGACATAAAAAGCCAAGAATCTCAACCTGGGTGAAAAATGGTGGGAGAAATGATTGGCAGAGATTAGCCAGGGATAGCCCCATGACATCACCAGAACTCACCTTTTTGAAATAAATGTGTACAAGGGAATACAAGGTGTAAAAAGTGAATGCTTTAGAACTAAAAGATCTAATAATCGAAGTAATATATTGTGTATGTGGACTCAGTAACAGACAGAGGGTAACAGGGGCTAGTCTATGAGGTGAAGACAAATCATTGCCTGTAAACTCACTGGGTATCGAGTTGTGCATGCCCCACCCTGGAGTCTGCTCTCTAGCATGCAGGATAGACACAACAGGTCAAGTTTAGCCTTTGCCAGTTGTCCATAGACTTTGTCATTTTAAAAACCTTGTGTAGGTACTGAAACTAAAATGTGTTCAGTGCTTTTTCTTTCTACACTGATGAGACTGTGCCTCTTCTGTTAATTTGGTAGGTTGCACTGGTTGGTTTCCAAATCCTATCATTACTATGTATAATTATTTTCATATGTTGCTAAGTTCTACTTATAAAATGATTCAATCATATTAATATGGCCATTGCCTCATATACTTACAAATTTTGTGGTGAGATCATTCACTACAAGTCAATGATTTTCAAGAACAATAAGTTATGAACTCTAATGACCGTGCTAAAGGTACATGATTAGCAGGCATTCCTCTTGTTTAACGGAAACATTATACCCTTTAACCAGAACTCCCCAACCCCCCCCACTTCACCCTCCCAGCCTCTGCCTCTCTGGGATTGGGTTTTTTAAGATTTCACACTTGAGTGAGTTTGTGCAGTGTTTACCCTTTTGTGTTTGCTTTGTTTTACTTTACACACCTTACAGGATCTTCTGTGCTGGACCAAATGACATCATTTTTATGGCAGATTAGTATTCCATTGTGTATACATGCAATACTTTTCTTATTGATCTGTGAGTATGGTCCTACAATGAACATGGAGGTCCAGGTGTGTCTGACACATTCCTTTCCTTTACATCTATGCTCAAGTGTGAAATTGCTAGGGCCTATTGCTAGGGTTCTGGTTTTAATTTTTGGAAGAATTTCCATATTGTTTTCCATAATGGTAGAATATTTACCAGTTGGGAGTTCCTGTTTCCATGTGAACTTTAGTGTCCTGGTGACAGCCACTCTGAAAGGCTTGAGGTGGTATTTTACCTCAATATAAGGAAAACTCTTATTTTCCTTATATTGAGAAATGTCTACTGAAGTGCTTGCCAGCTTATTCTTACCTATTTTGTTATAAAATATACTCTCTATTTAAGACATTAGGCTACGTCAGAAATTTGCTTTATAGATATTTTCTCCTGTCTGCTAATTGTTTTCTTCATTGAGCAGAGGCTTTTTAGTTTGACTTACTCCTGTTATCTGCTTTTGCTTTTGTTTCCTGTGCTTTGGGGATCATTTAAAAAAAAAATCATTGCCCAAACAGAGATCTTCCTCTAGTGTTATCTAGTTTTAGATCTTACATTTAAGTCTTCTACCCATTGTTTTTGTATATATACATGTATGTACATGTATAAGGTAAGAACCCAGTGTTACACTATTCAGCATGGGGATACTCCGTTTTCCCAACACTTACTCACAGAGAAACCATGGTCAGTTCCCTGTTGCCAGCATAGGACTAGTTGTTTTTTAGTCTACTGTCATTTTTTAAACTTCCATTTCATGTAAATACATGTCATTATTGAGATGTCAGGGCTCAAGTATGTCATTTCATTTTTAGTTTTCTGTTTATTCTTTTATTCGACTTTTAAGGTTTCCTCTTGCCTTTCTTGGAGTTATTAAGCTTTTTCAAAAATTCCATTTTGATTTGTTAATAATTCATGACATCATTTTATCAGCTTGAAGGGGAGGTAGATATCTTGCCTTCCTTTATCCTGCCCCAATCTACTATTTATGTCAGACAGTACAGTAATTTTTACTTTAGCCACCAGAAATAATTTTAGAAACCAGAGAACAGAGGCCTATGGTATTTATCCTAATTTAAAAGTGCTCCTTTTCAAAATTATGACTCTCAGAACATATTATACAAACTAGTGGCATGGTGAGCCCGTAGGGAATGTGTCTGTGTTGATGATGTCCATCTACCCTTCTTTCCACTCACATTTTACCTGCTGTGTTGGTTAGCCCCTCCTACTACTGTGGAGGAACCCTCTCCCCCACCCCCACCCCAGTGCTCCTGGAGTGGGGCCTCTGGCAGCGATTTGGAGTTCCATCTTCTCCTTTCCTGACCTGCAGTTCTTATCTAGCAGCCTTCTCAGAGCTTCCATCTCAACCATACCTAGCTACAGGCCCTGATGGTTGGGCCACTATCTGCTGTTCCATCATCTAGACCACTGACTTTGCAGCATACCCCTGTGCCGTCACTGGCATTTTACTTCCACTGTATCCCTTCTTTATATCTTTCATTAATTTAGCAAGAATGTTGTTTGTCTACTGAGCCAATGTCTTCTCATTGGGCTAACGGGATGGCTTATTAGGTAAGAATGCTGGGCAAGCTTGAGGACCTGAGTTTGAATTTCAGCACCAACAGAAGCTGGGGATGGCCTCATGCTACCTGCAAATCTAGCCCTGAGGGAGGTGGATCTCTGGGGCTTGCTGGTCACCTGACCAGCTACTGAACACAAGTTCCAGCAATCCTGCCTCCAAGGAACACGGTAGAGAGTGACAGAGGAGGACATCCAATGGCCATGCTCACAGCGCATGCTCACATGTACACACATCATACACACAACGAATATTCCTGGTTGTTCATAGGAGCACTGTTAGGATGGCTGACTCACAGATGTCAGCTAATATTAATGTCTCTGTCATCTTGGCATTGGTATTGGCCGATTGCCCTTCATGCACTGTGAAATCTCCGTAGAATTGGCATGGCAGGTAATTTCTGTTGCAACTTGAACATTTGGGCATTACGGGCTAAGGCTCTGGCCGTTGGCTTTCCTTGTCCACTAGCTTCTCCTGACTGTGCACTGGTGGGAAGCAAAAGGGTGGAGGTGCAGCTCTGTCCTGGGCTTCTGCAGTCATCCAGGCGTGGAGAAACTCCTTACTGCAGAGCCAGAGTCCTGGCTCCCCTGCCCCTTCTTTATCCCTCTGGCTTTGCAGAACAGCATGGCTCTTTCCTGCTCCCCACAGCCCGCCTCTGGCGCCATAAACCAGGACTTGTTGTCCCTGGGGTTAGAGTGCTTCTGTGTTGCCCTGATGAGGGCAGAAGGTGCACGCAGCTGGGCCCTGCTTTGAAGAGAGTTTGGCTGCACTAGGAGATGGTGCATTGGGATGTAGTCACACTTGCTGCCTCCTACTGACCCTTTGACCGAGAGAGCCAGCGGGGCTCAGGATTGGCGCTTCTCCAGACCCAGACAACCTCACCTGTTCCACAGGACAGCTCATCACTCCCAGAGAGCTTTTGTGCCCCCATGTCTTTTTTGCATGTCTGTGTGTCTGTCTGTGTCTTTTTCTAATCTCTGATGCAGAAAGGCACTGGCCCAAGTGACTGATCACTCCTGACAGCCTGGAGCCGAAAGCACCAGGGGCAGGCACTGACCTACTTTCTTCTTTTTTGAGCTGGAAACATTTATATAACAGACAGCCACAGGGCCCTGCTGTCCCCATGATGGGTAGGAGATGCCCTAGACTAGCCACAGTGTGATCCAATTTATGGCCCTTGCAAATCAACCTTAGCAGAAGCAGGGCTTCCGGTAAGAGGACTTGGCACACTTATCACAGGGTGTTTGGAACACGTTATTTGCTGTCACTTCAGTCTCCTGCACCAGGTGCTTTATCCCTCCTGAGATTTTTCTTTGTGAACCCTAGCTGGGGTCCAGCATTCTTCGGGGCCTATGCAAATGTCTTGGCCAGCAGAACTCACCTGCTGTGGTTTTTGCACAGAGCAGCAAGCAGCCACATAAGACATCACCTTCCACACTGTAATGCTGAGGCGCTACTTTCCTGACATCGCATCCCTCTCATCTGCCATTTCCAGAGCATCTCCTAAAGGATGGACAGCTTGTGTCTCTTGCTTCTATTGGAGCTATTCCTTCCCTTCCCACTCCCCCAGCCTCTGCTGTCATTCTAGACCTCCCTGGTGTATGTGCTACCCCAGCCAGCATTGCTGGAATTTCCCTGATGTGGGTGAACCATCCTCTTTTTTGCTTGCTCCCTCAATAAAGTACTGGCCCAGAGCCTTTGGGGAACTCAGTGGCCAGAATTACTTAGCAGGAAGGCCTGATCCCAGGTCACCCATGCTGGCACAAAGTCATCATGTCACTTTCCCAAAATACTCTTGTACCTATAATCAATCTATCTTTGCCTGCAGATAGGATGAAGCCTTAATTTACCCCCATAAAGCTAACCATTAGGGGTTGTCAACAGAAAGCCTGTGAATAGCACAGACCAGCACTGTGCAGGGAGAGCATCTTTGCTTTCACCGGAGAGCAGCAGCCGGAGACTGACTTTACATTGGGGAAGGTTGCCAGTAACGGCATAGAGACATGAGTGTAGAAGACTTTCTCGATGTGGGCAAAGAGGGACTCTCAAGGGGGCGGGTGATCTTGGAGTCTGCTCTCTGATGTGATAGAAAGTAGGCAGAAGAACCTAGAAGAGGGGGCTCACCAGGCTGGGTAGCCTAGCACACTGGCTTTCTCTAGACCTCCTGACATCTAAGAGAAGCCATGATGGGGCAAACTGAGGGTATGGGGCCTAAGTGACCTGTACAGGACCACATGATTAGGGCCTAACTCTGGACTTCTATAGTGGTGACAGTGCCACACCCCCTGCCCTGGAGGCTGAGTCCCATGGTTCTAGGTCCAAAGGAGCATACCCCCTGGTCACAGCTGTGCCTTCTTGTTCTAGGTGACGCCATCTGGGCCCCATCCATCCTTCCTCACGGCACCCTCAGCACCTTAAGCCACCACCCTGAGCTACATTTTGGAGGAAAGATGGAATCTAAGGTCTCAGAAGGTGGCCTGAACGTAACCCTGACCATCCGCCTACTGATGCATGGAAAGGTGATGTGGGGCAGAAAGCCGGGCTCCGCTTTGTACTCCTTATTCTACACAGTCCCAGAGCTACAATGGTGTTGCATGTGCAGTCCAAATTACACTTTTTTTTTTAGAGCTATTCAAGACTGGTTGACCCAATGCCTGTAACTCAATACCGTGTAGTTCCTGTGTCCTGCAGGTGGGTGCTGTCCTGCATAGCCAGTAGTCATACCTCCCCACCCAACCCAGCAAGACAAGGCTGGTGCTGTGTTTTCTGCTTCTACTCTGAGAAAGCTAGCTCCCAGCTTTTCTGCAAGATTTTCTGTCAGGGCTGGCCACTAGAACAACAGTTCGGGGACATCCAGCTTCCCAGAAAGCATGTCCTTTTGCACCAGGCATCCCTGTTCTGTGGTGGAGTGTCTTTCCTTCTGTCTCACTGCACAGTCCCACATGGGATTCTCTACCCATTGGCCCCTAGTTCCTGTGACAGAAGGGCCACAGCTAAGCACACCCTCCTCCTACTGCCTGAGCCCATGCCATACCTTCCATGTGGATCACAGCACCTCTGGGTTTCTGAGGGCTTGGTTGTAGTGAAAAAAGCAGGCCAGACTTTGAAAGAGGGTATTTCCCTCAGTGAGGAATCAGGCTGACCCTGCCCCAAGTGGCTCACCATAGCAGGACCTTGCTGGGGCTGTCCTGTGGGCTGGTTCAGGTGTTTATAACCCCACAGGCATTGAAGTACAACTGCAGAATGGTGGGGGCTGGCTGTGCCAGGGGCTTCTCCAAGTATCCTCCATTGTAAAGCAAGCCCAGCAGCAGAGGTGGTGTTTCCTTTCCATCTATAGCAGGGTTTCCATAAGTGCATGGGTCACTTGCCCTCCTGCCAGGAAGTTTGTTGATAAAGCTCAACTCTGTCCCTGATCAGCCCTGGTCCCTGCAGCCCTGGTCAACTAGGCACAGAGGAGCTGGACAGCCCAACACAGACACGTCTCCTTGACTGGAGTTTCTCGCAAAACTCCCGCATGGGGCAGGCATATGGCTCAGTGGGAGAATACCTATCTGGTATACAGAAGGTTCTGGTTCTGCTCCAACACTGTAAAAACTATAAGCCCACCTCGTGTCAGACTGGTTTTTGAAGCTTCAGCCCCACAGTACTCTGTAACATCATCTTTCTTGATTTTTTTTCCCCTACAGGAAGTTGGAAGCATCATTGGGAAGGTAATTATTGAGTAACTTTGCCTTTCTCGTGGTCTCTATAAGGTAATAGACAGAGATAGCAGTAGCCACTGGTGTTGTCCCCAGCAGGTACACTGTGCTAAGGAAGTCAGGCCCCAAGGAGCTCTGTCCTGGAAGCTCTTGTTCTTGTCTCTGGGCAAACCATGCAGGGAGCATTCTTCCTGGGTGCTGGCAGGGCCCCAGCTGGTCACTTTGAAGCTTGTTACTGCCACTTCAGTGGCTGGTACATCTGGGTTTCAGACCCTGGGAAGTGTCTGCTGTAGAAAGTCCTTTTTATACACTTAAAGCAAAAGATGCTTCCATGGAAAAGGGACCAGTCAGAAGCCTGTGTGAGAGAGGAATGGCTGGGAGCCAGGCACTGCCCTCCCAGTGTGCTGTGTTTTGGGTATCTCTGGTAACCCTGCACCTGTACAGAAGGGGAGCTTCTAACTGCTCAATGTCCCGACTCTTTCCTAACATTTCTTTGGAAAGGGCTTCTCAGGGCATCACCACTCATGAAACACTGTTTGCGCTTAACCCCTGCTGGGCATCCCCTGGCAATAGACCCACCCTGGTACCATATTTGTGGTGCTGCTATAAAAACGGACCTGATTCTGACCAAAGCCTGCCCACAGTGGCCAGCTGTGCCACTGCGAGACTATGCCTTCATTTCTTCATCTGAACTACCCCTGGATTGTGTAGCCACTGAATAAAGAGACCAGCTAACTCACCGGGGCAGGCAAGGACAGAGCAAACTAGAGGCGGGCAGCACCTCACTGTGCTAGTAGCTTCCAGCACCCAGGGCTGGACTGGGCCAGGCCCATGTCCCCTGTTTGTGGCACCTGACAGTGACAGACTTCCTTATCTGTGTCTCCATTCCAGAAAGGAGAGACAGTGAAGAAGATGCGGGAAGAGGTGAGTGTGCTTTTCTCTAGTTGTCATTGTTCCCAGGTGGGGATGGCACTGCCTGTGACTCTCTCTCTGCTCGTGTGTCAGGGATGCAAGGCAAGGAGGAGGGGCAACCAGTGTTCAACTGCAGAGGGCACAGGTTCTAGGAATCGCTGGGACTCCTACTAATTCAAATTTGATTCTGGTAGGCATAATGGCACATGTCTGTAACCCCAGCACCACGGAGACAGGCAAAAGAGTAAAAGTTCAGTGCCTTTCTCCACTCCACTGGGAGTTCAAGGCCAGCTTGGTTACATGAGACCCTGTTTTTTTTTTTAAAAAAAAAAAAAAAAAAAAAAAAACAGCAGCAAAACATTAAAATTCCAATTTGCTGGTAACTTCTGGCAAGGATTTTGCTGTTTAGTGTCTGCAAGCCTGGAGAAGCCAGGCCTGCTCAGGCCAGCTTTCATCTTCTGCCAGCTGCATTTCCTCTTGTCTCACCTTAGAGTGGTGCCAGGATCAACATCTCAGAGGGAAACTGCCCGGAGAGAATTGTCACCATCACAGGCCCAACTGATGCCATCTTCAAAGCCTTCGCTATGATAGCATACAAGTTTGAGGAGGTAAGACATGGGCTGGCTCCTGCGCCCATTCATCTGTTTGTCTCACTTGGTTGAGGAACTGGCTTGCTTTGAGACAAGGCTACCTTAGAATTCTCTTCACCTTCAATCCCCAGGTGTTCACCCCTGCTTCTGACCCCACTAGTGAGGGTCAGCACCCTTGCTTATAACTAAAGTTGCCATGTGCACAGTGGGGAAGCCCACCCCGTAGATGTTTCCCAGGCACCACACAGAGCCTCAACACACAGCCCTCCCACCAGGCACATGGCCCCAGACAAAGCCCTAGCTGCCACAACTCTGCTGTCAGCTACACACACTGCAGCACCCGTTCTCCCCAGAGAGATTATCTAGCTGTGGTCTTAGCTGGAGTAGAAGTGTATTTTCATGTTGGGAGATGGACACATACACAGGTATATGTAACACTAATATGTGTTCTTAGTGAGCTACACTTGATGTTTTTCGTGTTTCCACTTAACGTTTATTCACATATGGTGATCAAGCTGGCATTTTTTAATCTATCATAAATGAGGGGTGATGGTCGAATTTTGAGGTAGGCTTTGTGGTTATAGGCAAAGACCCCTCTAAATGAGAACAAGCAGACTGTATATACAGAGCTTGCTATAACAAGGAATCAGCCTCTGTCATTTGTCACTGGGTGAAGGGGGAGCATCACATCATGGACAGAAGATTTTAGATATGCTCTAAGGATGGCTGTGGGTAGGAGAACTGGAGATGACTGCCTCCCTGGAGCCAGGCTCCCTGCAAGAGTCTCGAGAGCATGGATTTGCTTTCTCTGGTGGTCCCTGGCTTAGAATTGGGAGCAAGCCTTAGGGAAACTATGGATACCCAAGCTTTGACCATCCTGAGTATGGGCCATTCTCCTGGCACCCATGGCCTGACCATCACTAGTTTGCATGTTGAATTTCTCATGTGCCCTTGCAAGAGGCTAGCGGATAAGGAAAGGACTTAGGAGCAGGCATTCATTCTGTAGGGCTCAGTTGCCTTAGTGGGCAGCAGTGTTGAAGATCACCTTGACCTTTTTGTCCTATGTCATGACTATCATGTACTGAGTGCATGATTGCATACAAATGTAGGGCACTTGTAGAAAGCACATGGCCATTGTGACAGAAACAAAGCTGTTTACAGTCCCTGAAAAGTGCTTTGAATCCAAGAGCTCCGATGCCAACCCAGGCCAGGAGAGCCACCCAGGACTGTGATATTCAACATCAGAGACCTGATAAGTCCTTTCTTGAGATGACGCATAGCTGCTCTTTGGTCCCAGAATAACAGAATGTAGTCACAACAGCACTGATGCTCCCATGACCAGCCTGCAGGAAGTCGAGAGCAAGCTGCCCTCTAGTGCTGCTTATGCCAATGGGTGGGGACAGTCCGCCAAACATCTAGAGTTCAGATGCCATTAGTCACTTCTGCCAGAGTCAGTTAGGACTCAATCAGTCTTTTCTCCTGCAGTGCCTGTCACAGGGTTGGGGGGCTCTGCTCTGGTCATTCTCTGGGCAGTGGGCTGGTGACTAGCATAAGAGTTCTGAGTGATAAGTGGCCTTGTTGTGAGGTATCTGACATGAGGGTTTGAAAAGTTAAGGGTATATCCAGACAAGTCTCAGGGTCCTTTCCTGAAGTGCCTGAGAACCAGTCAGACAAATGGGACCAGTGATGTCTGCCAGAGGTACCTGGAAGCCAGGAAAGAGTGGCAGCTCAGACCGGTCTGGATGAGGCTCCGTCGGCTGCAGCATGATTTGGGACTGTAGAAGGAAGATGAACTAGCCAAGGCATTAATGGCCATGTAGGGCCTGATGTCTGGAACACCATTGCTATAGTTCCCTAGGTCCCACTGGATGAAACCAGACTCACCAGTTTTATCCTATACTCTTGGAATTGTGGTAGCCTGGCTAGAGCGAGGGTTATAGCTCCAGTCTGGGGTAATCTAAGAATGGTGTTAGAATAAGTATGTTCTATCCTGTTTTCATAAAATAAGAGATGAGGAAGGAATGCATATCATGAGTGGATGACAACCAGGAGCCGTTTGAAAATGAGAAGAGGAATATTACACTGGTCAGCTTTCTATCAGTGTGAGAGACCACTTATAAAGCAAAATGCTTTGCACTACAGTCCTAGGGTTTGTAGCCTATGGCGAGGCAGGTCTGCTACTTTTCAGCTTCTGGTGGTAGTGGGCCATTCGTCATGGTAGGAGCACATGGCATAGGAAAACCATCCACCTTGTGGCCAGGATCCCACAATTCCCTGTGACAGCATACCTCTGATGAGCTAAGGTCTCCACAAGGCCCATCTTAGGTACCTACCCCTCCCAACAGAGTCAGCTGAGGGCTAGGCCCTTAACACATGGGCATTTGAAGGACATCACCAGCAAAGATCCACTCTTAGCCCATAAAAGCTTAGATCATCTTACAATACAAAAAACATTCGGTCTAGCTCCTCAAAATGTAACTGTTACATTTTCCAAAGCCAGAAGAGTCTCAGAGAGAACAAAGGCAAAGTGCTGTGACCCCCTAACAAAAATTACCAAACAAGTTACTCAAGATACACTGACACAGTGTAAACATTCCCATTCTAACCATTCCAGAAGGAAGGCATTGGTGGAAAAACGGGAATTGGACCAAAGGGTGTATGTGTGCGTGTGCATACACACAAAACCACCCAGCAGAGCAAGCACTAAATCCTATAGTTGTATGCCTGGCATCCTAGGGTTTCTATGGTAGGGTATGAATAACAAAATACTAGGACTGTGTCCTAGTTGGTGGTGGTGGTAGTTTTTTTTTTTTTTTTCCTTGTCTGTTGTTGTCAATGTCATTTGGAAAGTGGGAACCTCAAATAAGAAAAATGCCTCTATCCGATTGGCCTGTAGGCAAGTCTGTAAGGGCATTTTCTTGATTTAATGAATGAGTCCAGATCATTGTGGGCGGTGCTATCCTTGGGCTGGTGGCCCTGAGTTGTATAAGAAAGCAGGCTGAGCAAGCCATGAGAAGGAAGCTAGTAAAGGAAGCAGCATCCTCCATGGCCTCTGCTTCAGCTCCTGCCTTGACCTCCCTCAGTGATGGAGTGTGACCTGAGAATTAGAAGCTGGAGCAAACCCTGCCTCCCCAAGTTACTTGTGGTCTTGGTGTTGATCACAGCAATAGAAAGGTAACTAAGGCAGACCGTAACCCTACTACATACTGCCTGGCTACCAGACTTTCCTTTAGAGCTCTTTCATGTTTCCTGCCTACAGAACCAGCCACAGAGATAACAGACCCCAGTGACCGCTGCCAGCATGGGCAGTGTGTAGCCCCTTATGGTGCCATTCGGGGTACTCAGGGTTCCTTTGCTTTAGCTAGGATGACTTCACAGGTAGGCACGAAGCTTCAGATGCTGGCCTCCAGCAGTGAGCAGAGGCAGCAGCCAGGTAGAAACAGAAACAAGTGGCTAGCTCTAGTGTCACAGTCATCCTGTGATGGGCCACAGGTGTTGGGACACTACAAGTGTTAAGTCACCATGTCAGCTTTGGGTATCAGGACCTTTGCCTGTCAGTGTTACAGTTCTCAGCCTGGGGTCTGAGGTCCCATGGTCCTGGAGACTTGACAGTTCTCTGGGAGTCTACCCCTGTCCCTATCTCCTCATTTATACTTCCTGTTTTCTTCCTTCCCTGGTCATCCTCAAACTTCAGCTGCTTTTTTAGTTATCAGTGTGTCACTTTCATATGTCACTCAATGGCATCTAAAGTTATCGAGTTGCTGAGTGGTACAAATGGTGCCAGTGAGATTGGGTTTGTGTGGAGCCCGTGGGATCAAACCAGTGCTTCTCCAGCCACAAAGCTGCAGGCCTACATTTTCTCAGTTGTCAAACTTGCCCATTGCCATCCTTGCCACTGTCACCATGCTCTACTGTGTTCGCGGCTTTCCCCTGTGTATTAGTAGCTTAGCCTGCACTGCTGAGAGTAGGCAAGGGATGACAAGTGGTGAGAAGTCTTCACTGGACCTGATGTTCCAACACCAGGGAGGCAGCCCAGGAGACTAAGTCCCTGAGTAAGCCTGCGCTGTCTGCTTAAGAACCTGATCAGCCAAACAATCACAGTTCTTAAAGTTTGTATCTGGAACTAATCACAGCCTTACCACTAATGATAATAGAATATTACCTCCCCAGGGAGAGTGCACCCCCTCTGGCCAAGTTACAAGGAGTTTCTCAGGACTTCTGATCAGAAAAGGATGTCTACAGCTATTCAAACAACCCTGGCTAGGGCTCCTCCTTCAGGAGCCAGGGCAATGGGCTGTAGTCTCTTGCATTAGTCTCAAGGTGTCTATGTGTGTTCGGATGACTGGTGCAGGTATAAGGGTAGCTAGCTGTTTGACTGATAGTCCTTTTTGCTCAAGGCACTTAGATAGCAAGAGAAAAGTTCAATAGTTCCTAATTATGGAACCAAAATTTCATATCCTTAGTAATAGACATTAAAAACAATGCTTGCAATAAACTTGTAGGACCTGCCATTAATACTAGCAGTAATTAAAAAGTAGTTTAGAAGATGCTTTAAATGTGCTCTGTATCTGGGGATGCTGACTCACATTTATTTATTTATTTATTGTCACTTGAACACAACTTCGTGACCTCTAATTACCCTCTGCTCTGGAAAGTGAAACAAATTTGCACTTGCACACATCTGAGCCTATGATGACAATGGCCATGCTAATTGATAGATGGCTTCAAGGCATCTTTGCTGATTCAAAGAACTTGGCTTCAATTTCGTGGCAGTTAAATCTCTCTAGCCACTGTCACCCTTTGCTGTGCCTTTGAACATGCTCCTTCCTGGAAAAAAAAATGGAGCTTTTTCAAATCCTCTTATTTTGTTTTCCTCTCTTCTGTACTAGGAAATTAAGCCTAGCAAGCACTTAGTTGCACCTAGCCCTACTCTTTATTTTTGCTTCTGGTTCCAATCATGTTCAAGCTCCACCTCCATCATTTCATGGCATTTCTAGACTGGTTCCCCAAACTCCCGTCATAAAACCGTTCTAAAGCCTCTGCTGCATTATTAAGGTTGTTGAGCAATATCCCCACTCCTCAAAATCAACGTTCGTGGGTCAGTTTCCCATTATAGCCATAACTACTGAAGATAAGCCAACTCATAAAGAAAAGACTTATTCTGACCCATAGACTTAGAGGGTTCATACCACAGTTTAGTGTAACTATTACTTTTAGGATCCAGGTTGTTGGGGTTTCAGCATAACATGGCAAGAACATATGATATAACAAAACCATTCATCCCATAGCCAAGATGCAAATAAGAGACAGACATGCCCTCAAACTAAAGCCGTCCACTAAACCCCACCTCCTAGAGTTCCATTGCCTCCTGTGCTACTTGTCGCTATGGTGAAATATCTGAGGAAAGCAACTAAAGGCAGGAAGGGTTATTTTGGCTTATAGATCAAGAGCACTGCCCATCATGACAGGGGAGGCATGGCGTAGGAACAGGAGGCACCTAGTCACAGTACAGCTACAGTCAAAGAAGAAATGGATGCTGCTATTACAGTCACATTCTCCTTATTATTCAGTCTGGGACTCTAGGCCATGGTGACACTCACATTGAGATAGAGTGAGTCTTTTCACCTCAGTTAACACAGACACACCTAGAGTTTGTATCCTAGGCTATTCTAGATCCTGTCAAGTTGACCATCAAAATTTACCCTCATGTCTCCCAAAAGCAACAAGTGTTTAACACCTGGACCTCTGTGGGACATTCCAGATGGAACCATAGCAGATGAATTAGATAAGGATGTTGCAATGCCATCTCAGGAGGGAACAGTTCACCATTCACAGTTTCTAGCTTACAGTGCTTGTCTGTTTAGCTCTCTATTGCTGATCCTAGAGGATCTCTGAGGTCTTCTGGGATGAATTTTCTACTATATGGAATACTGGATTATGGTTTGATCTGGGAAACATGAAGAAGGCTTTAGCATTAGCTCTGTGGAGTTTCATCGCTGCATTTTTGTTAAGTGTCCGATACGGTCCTCTCTATGAGGCCCCAGAGTTGCTCTTCTTGAGGAGACAGCTCCTCCTGGTGGAAGGTTTTTAAGAGGTGCCTGGGAAGAGCCTCAGCCTGGAGGTGGTAGACAGGGCAACCTAAGTCCTCTCATAATAAGTTGTCACCTTTGCCTGTAGCAGGACAAGTGTAGTGTCAGCATGGAATCCCTAAACTCAGACTGACCAATCACAGGAAAATATCTGTAAGTAGAAGGCAGTGTGGTCACAGAATTGGTGTATTTGTCTTGGGCCTAAGGACCTCAGGGTATCCTGGAAACTTGGTTTTGTTCTTTGCCAAGGATCAAGTTGAGAACCTCACACGTTCTAAGTACATGCTGTCACTGAACCACACTCCAAGCTCTGAAGTGCTGGGAATTTTCATTGCCACTGATCCCTCCAGCTTCCCAGAACACTGTGGTAATGAGGCAGTGTTAGTAATGGGTAACTACCTCTCCAGGGTTCTTAAGTTCTGGCTTCTGTAAAACATGTGCCCTGCCATTTGGTGTAAACCTTGGTATGTTCCCAAACTAAATAAAACCAAGCCATTTTAGCAACTGCAGAACACCCTCAATCCAGGAGACAGGAAACCATATATAAATCACACTGGGAGTGGTTCAGAAGGCTTGATCATTCTTGTTTTGCTAAAAAGGTGACACATGGCCTGAAAATGCCCCAAATCCACCATAGATGGCAACCCCCCCCCAAAAAAAAAAAAAAAAAAAAAAAGCTCAATACCAAGAGGGTGTCTCTAGATGCAGAGCAGCACAGAGGCCTCTGGTACTCTGCCTGGATAGAGGCTGTGTCCAGGACAGGGGGAAACAGAGAGATATAAACAGGCTGCCCAAATGGAGCAGCTGAAGCGGTGTGTGCAGCCCTGATGGGGCAGGGGTTAGCCACTGTCCCCGCTGCAACAGATGACGTCTGTGCAGGAGCAAGAGCTCAGTCAAAGCAAGCTTCCCTGGTGATCATCCAGGAAAAAGGAAGGTTTGTTTTTGTTTTGGGGTAATTGGGAATTTGAAGTGGAGATGGACATGAGGAAGACATGAGGTCAAGTAGCCCTACACTGCAGAGGTTTGGGTGTGGCTCTCCAGGATGGTGGTATATGTTGGTCTTAGCTTCTTTCCCCCAAATTGGGCTGCCTCTTCCATAATCAAGTTCCCTGATGCATAAGATAATCTGGGTTTCTATGGAAACAGGCCTTGGACTCTCACTAATTTCATCTGACCAGCTTGTAACACCCCCTTGAGAGTGTCCTCCCAGGCAAGTCTGTCACACATCTGTCTGTCAAAGTTCTCATACCCAATAGATTTTTCATGCTGAGGTCAGATCTGAGAGCATGTATCTTCTTGACCTATACCCTGTCCTGAGTCCTCTGTGACTCACTGGCCACCCAGTCCTGTAGTTAGCACATGTGGCCATCTGGCCCATAACTCTTGTTCCTTCTAAGACTGGCCTGGCTCTAAAGGTTCCATGGTTGCTAAGCCCACTTTCTGAGTCCCTTCTGTATGTGGAAGAGGGCTCCTTGAGTTACAGTGAAGCAGGTAGAGGCAGAGACGCTGCACACATGTCCTCACAGTGTGCTCACCAGTGTGCCACACTGCTGTACTCACTGGTATGAATCTAACATGCCTGTTTTCTCCTCCCTAGGACATCATTAATTCCATGAGCAACAGCCCTGCCACCAGCAAGCCCCCAGTGACATTGCGACTAGTAGTCCCTGCCAGCCAGTGCGGGTCCCTGATCGGGAAAGGTGGCTCTAAGATCAAGGAAATCCGGGAGGTACTGCCTATCCTTAATGCTTGTCTCCCACACAGCATAAGTGTATGCACTGGTACAACAGGGCCTGATGGCTCAAAGCTGGTGTGCAAACATGACAGACAATCCAGTTCACCTGTGGAAAATGGGATGTGGGGGACCTTGCCACATTCACACGTGCACACAGCAACCTGTCCCAGAAGTAGCCCTAACCTGCCAAGGATGGGGATGGAGGTCATTGGATAGGCAGGTTTTAGCATCCAAGTTCTCTCTGGCTCTGGCTACACTCTGCCCGAGAGATGCCCTTCTCCATCAGGTCCTACATCCTGGGATGACAGTAATGGAGTCTGAACCTGATGTGGGTCTGACATTGAAATGTTGCTTTAGGGAAGGCCAAGTCCTTCTCAATTTCTCCCTCTCTCTCGTTTTTTTTTTTTTTTTTTTTTTTTGGAGACAGGGTTTCTCTGTGTAACAACCCTGGGTGTTATGTAAGTATTTGTAGACCAGGCTGACCTCAAACTCAGAGATCCACCTAGCTTTGCTTCCCAAGTGCTGGGATTAAAGGAGTGCACCACCATGCCTGGTTCAAGCCCCTCTCTTAAGCAGGAGGGGACCACCCCTTCTTGATTCTTTTCTGCCTTCTTCTGTGACTTAGAAGATGCCAGGTTCACCATGTGTGTGACTCCCTAACATTGTCACTAAGGTTTGTGTGCCTCACTTGCCATGGATTAAATAGTTACTTGAGGTGTGGTGACCAGACATCAAGAGCAGGCAGGTCCCAGTTTCCTGGCCTGCATGTGACCTACTTCCTTGGAGGAGGAGTTCTTGGTGTTTGAAAGAACACTCCTATTTCCAGGTAGACATTCCTCTACTGATTCAGGGCCTCCCTCCAGCACACTGGCTGAGATGGTGGCACTTTTCCAGGAAGTCATAGCTCCCTAAGAGGTGTGCAGAGGCAGAATCAAAGGAGAGAGGGCAGGAAAATGACATCCGGATGGTAAGGTGTGGGAGGGCACTGTGACAGCTAAGGCCCTGTTTCTAAGGAATGATTTTCATGATGCAGACCACCCTGGATGCATACCCAAGAGTTGGAGGTGCTGCTCCTCCTGTATGCGTTCTAGCCACAATCTGCTGTTCTCCTTCCAATGGCCCTTCTCTGTAGTCCACAGGTGCTCAGGTCCAGGTGGCAGGTGACATGCTGCCCAACTCCACAGAGCGGGCAGTGACTATCTCAGGGACCCCAGATGCCATCATCCAGTGTGTGAAGCAGATCTGTGTGGTCATGCTAGAGGTACAGTATGAATGTCGTGGGCCAACGCATGCCACCGCTGGCCTTGCTCAGTGCCGAGCTCACTCTCTATGTGACTTTCTAACTTTGTCACTAAGGCTTCTGTGCCTCAATTGACCTGAGGGTTCATGTAGTCAGGGTACTGAGGCTTGGGGGAGATCAGACATCAAGGACAGGCAGATTGCAGGCATGGGAGAGCAGGGGTGGGGGCAGATCATGAGGTGTCAGCCTTGGAAGTGGTGACCACTCTGACCAGACAGAGGCAGGAGTGGGGAAGGGTAAGAGGAAGTCTCCTGCCGTCAGGTCATCCAGCACAGCAGGCCTGTAGGTCTGCAGACTTCAAGAGAACAACTATCCCATGCTCAGCTCAGGGTAGGACTTGGACAGACCCGGGAAAACACAATTGACGAGAAAGATGTGGAAACAGAGACAGAAGAAAGAAGCCATCTGATCGTGGGTGGAGCAGGATTCACAGCAGCTCCCGCACTGTGGTCCTCCCTCAGGCTACTTCTGAGACCCCTTCCCCAAACAGGACCTTTGACCGTGTGGAGCACTGCTGACCTCTGCCCTCCCACAGCCCGAGCTGAGACCACCATCACTTCTCCACAGAACTACCTCCATTAACCAGCCCCTGTGTTATCTGCTCTGTGTAATCGACATCATGGTCAGACCTCACATTCAACTCTCTTTACAAATGTTGGCGAAGTTTTATTCCCTAAGGAATATTTTCTGAAGTTTAAAGATAGTTTTCAAAGGGTTATGCTCATGCAGTTTGCCCCTGCTCTCTGGTCAGGGTGATAGGATGGCCCATCACAGGAGGCCAGAGGCTGAGAGTCATGACTAAGGACTTGCAGATCTTTGTACTGTCTTCTGCCCTAAGCAGTGAGAAACACATGCTGAGCTCAGTGGCAGCCTTGGAGTGGCAGTGAGTGATGACAGTGGTTTTGCAATGGACATCATGGCCAGCTGCTCAGGACAGCACGAGTCCTTGTCAGAGGTCCCTAGTAGACTTCCAGCTAGAGAGTGGGGCCAGTGGCTGGGGCTGTTGTGTGAGAGAAACCATGTCCACACATGCAAGTTGTGGATGTCATCAGCAGAGGCTGACCTAAAAGGGACACCCTACTCTCCTTTGCATAACACAGTTTAAAGGGAATGGCCCCCTCACCAGACAGGAAGACATCGCAGTGAAAACAACCTCACCTCTACCTGAAGAAAAGGCAGAAGATGGATCCCAGGCCCTACTTGTCAATCAAAGGCCTTTCAAGCTTGCTTAAGGGATACCCTTTGTAACCCCCCCAGTGACAAAAACAGTGCCCACAACCGATGTACTTGGGTGAAGGCTGCAAAGAAAGCAAGTATTGCCTTCATGGACCTCGTGCCTCACAACTCTGGTGTCTCCTGAACTCGTGAGAACAGCCTGTGTGCCTTGCCTACCTGGGGATGTTAATGATCTTAGCCTAGAAGGTCACTTTTCAATGAGTGGGTAAAATGAAACTGGACCTTCTGAATGGGCACGGGGAGTGCCTATGTTGGGAGGGAAGGAGCCTGGAGCACAGGTGATGAAGATGCCAGGATCTGGAGTACTTGGCAGAAACAATGTAGCAGCTACAGTCTGTACTGGACCAGCCGGAGCTCTTGGCATAATCTTGTACCACAGACCTGGGGTCTGTCTGGGAAGTCTCGGCAAGGCAGGTTTGCACAGAGGCTCTTGGAGGAACTTTTCAGGACCCCAGCAATGGGGAATATGTGCATTCCCATTACTGTCAGATCTAGGGTAAGGGATATTCCAAGGCCACACCCTCAGATGCTGTGGCCATTGTCCTTGCAGGGATGGCCTATAGGATAGATACTTGTCACCTGCTAAAGGCAATGGCCACATTGCTAAGAGGAGACACCTATATTCTGGATGCAATGATAGTCAAGGAAAATTCCACTGACTTCGTCATTGTGGAATCTCATTTGGCCTCTGCAAGCCACCTAATTTTTCACTGGTAAAATGGAATGAATGATCCTAAGCTGCTCTAATGATCACTGCTATAGGAGAGGCAGAGAACTTGGGTTGCTAGACATAGTTCCCAATGCTGGCTTTTTCCAGGGACTCAAAGTTTATCAAAGGACGCAAGCGGCTCCTCTGTGAAGTCACTGCTGTTATCTACTGTCAGATCCCCATGGGGACCGTACCAGGAGGAAAGGGCGGCAGCAGGGAGAGTGGCCTAGCCCATGGGGGTCAGCTGCTAGCAGTCCCTTTTCCAGCAAGCAGGTGGTCTGCCTACCATGGCACGCCTGTGGAACCCTGCTCCTGCACAGCTAGCTGTGCGCTCTGTTGAGGGCAAGTGGCAGAGTGCAGGCCGGGAAAAGGAAGGAAGCAATGAAGATGTAAAATGCAGCCTGCCTCGGTGTGCTGAGGGCAGGGTCATCTCCTTTTGATGACCCCTCCTCTCACCATTGTAGCCTGTGGAGCCATATCTGAAGGGCTGGGGGTGGAGGGGTGGGCATGGGAAGGCAGCCCAAGGCCAACAGCAAAGCTGTTCTAACCGCTCTCTCCCTCTCCTGTCCCTTTTCCTAGTCCCCACCGAAAGGTGCCACCATTCCCTACCGCCCAAAGCCCGCCTCCACCCCTGTCATTTTTGCAGGTGGTCAGGTAAGAGCCGACCCGCTCGCGGCCTCCACTGCCAACCTCAGCCTTTTACTGCAGCAACCGCCGCTGCCCGTTAGTGCACTCAGGTTTTCTCGCCTTCTCACGTGCACGTCTCCCACCCTGCGACGGACACCGAGCTCTCTGGCTCACACCAGGCAGTGGGTGGGGCCCTGGGGAGACACAACTGCTGCTCATAGCTACATCATGGCACATTTCCCCGTGAGATCCCTGACTGAGACAGGAAAGACCTGCAGTCAGCCAATTTAGGTGCTGCCTAACAGTGCCTGCCAAACCTCCTCTGTGGATGTTTCTGGACAGCTTAGGTAGTTAATATGCCGAAACATTCTGGGTGACCATGACTTGTGTTTGAATCCTCTAGGGCTGTGGGAACCAGGGCCCCATTTTCCTGAAGTACATATATTCAGGAAGTGGCAGGCACATCCCTGTGAGGAGATGAGTGACCTCAGGCTAGTCCATGTTCCTTTATGGCTGGGATCCATCCCTGCTACCCCTTGTTGGCCTGAGTAGACATCCTTACAGGCAGAGAGCTCACATTTACAAACCCGTCCTTGAGGATTTATGGCCAGCATCTGTTTCCTAGAGAAGAGGGATGGAAGGAAGAATGGAGGACAACTTATGTCTATAAGGGGTGTTGGCCAGAAGGGGAGACAGATTGGAGAAGGCCCTGTTATGGTTTCCATACATGCTCCAAAACTCAGATGCCCACCTTCGGTCCATGAGACCCATCCACACAGATGATTTGAACACAGACAGCCAGGGGTCCGCCCAGAAGAGCTCTGTGTCCTGTCGACCGCGATGTGTGTCTTTGTTCAAGGGAGAATTAAGTCAGAGACCCCCCATAGGTGACCCAGCTGGCAGAATAGACACAGGGTTTTACTTTAGTATTCAAAAAGAAAAAGTCATCAAAAACTTTTCTCTCATCATTCTCCATATTATAAAAGAGTCTATAACTTTCTGGGAAACAACAGCAGCATGTGTATCATGTATGGGTCAGACCTGTTGGCCCCATCTCCCTCCCTACTCCCCTATTTTACACATGTGCATAAGTGTGTATATGCATGCATGACTGTGCACACATACACAGTCTCCTGACTTGGCTCTGCTGCGTTGCTGGCAGAGAGTCCTGTGCTCTGATACAGACCAGCATGGGACACACCCCATGGTACAGCAGGTCTTGCCATCCTCATAGCCACTGAGGCTCAGGGCTGACATCAGAGATACGGTCACAGAGCCCATTGCCAAGCCCATCAAAGCTCTGTCTTCATAGTTCTCCCCAGATTCATTGCTAGCTGACAGGTCAGTAACCAGTGTGAACTATCTCTCTGTCAAATCCACAATAGCCCCATAGAATGAGAATTATAGAATTGTATTCTGAAGGCCCTTATTCAAATGAATGTCAATTCTATAAAACTACATGACTCTACATGGCATAGAGTCACAGCCCCAATTCCAAGAGCAGAACCACTACAGGAGGGATCATGGCCAGGGTCACTGGGCCCCACTCACCTATAAAGCAGTCAATAGCACTCCCTACTCTAGTCACTACAGTGAAGGTTATCCCAACAGTGTTAGCCTTGTACAGCCCACCACCATTTCTTTGGGACTGTGTGGTCTGACCTTGATTGTCTTGGCTATACAGAGGACAGACTTTATAGGAGTCATCCTGCCAGGAGGCAGTCTAGTAGAAAAGCCTAAATACAAACTCGAAGTGAAGATAAAATTAGATCTGGGTAGGTCCCCTCCAGAATTCCACTCCCATGTCTCTAAGACATGGGATAGACACAGAGGAGGCTGCCTAAGTGTCTGACACTTTAGGTGGGGGCAGGTGACTCCGAAGCCACTGTTACATACTGGCCAAGCTGAGGACTCCCCAGGTAGGACATACTGAGACATGTGACAACCACAAAAAGCAGTTAAACACTAGCCCAGAATCGGCAGTTACCATGGCTGAGCTCCTGGGTTCAGCTCAGATATACAAGGCTGGGAGAACAATGGTCCTGGCCAGAATGATAACATGTCCCTTCCGCGGGTGATGCTCCCTCTGATGCCACCTGGGAGATCATTTCCTACAGCCGTTTTCTAAGAGCCAGGACTGCCCCAGCCCCATCCTTCACAGAACAGTGGCCTGCCTCTTTCTCCATGGAGCTGCTGCATCTTATGAGGTTATTTTTCTTCCTCTGCTAACACAGCCAGGCCATCCTAGCACAGAGTTCACTTTTTTTTGCTGTAACTGTGTCTATTTCAAAGCTGCCCTGTGGCTGGGTCCCTGTTAGGTGGTCACATGGCTTTGAGCTCCTGAGTTTGGTTGTGACAAGAACTCTTAGCACATTTTTTTTTATTGTGGGAGGGTCTGAGACATAGAAGTGACACATGATCCCCTGAGGTAACTCAGAAGCCCAGAGACCTCAAGGGTGGTCACGGGTCTAGACCAGCCAGGTGATGGAAGCCATGTCCTTATGTCTGTGCCTCCACCAGGATGGTGTAATACTGCCCGAAGCCAGACAGTTGTCTGTCGTCTTGCCCGCCCTTGACTGTGTTGTCTGCTTGTTGTCTGAGGGGACTGTTGAGGGCTCTGCTGTCCCTGGGGTTCAGGGTGAGGCTGGGTGGTTGCTGTGCTTTGCTCAAGGGAAACGATGATGCTAAATGAGCCTTGGGGAGACCACACTGGCCTCAGAGAGGGGCGTTCCCTATTTGAAGAGACTCTATGTAAAATTTGGTAATAAAAACAAATTAGGTCAGGCCTATGACTGATTTAGACCGATTTGTTAGTACAGCTTTGGCAAAGCTTGTTCTGGGCACTTTTAAAACTTTTGTTTTCATTTGAGTATCTTGGGAAATAAATCTGGCTCCAGTAGCTGATTATCAGTTGCCCTCTTCCTGGGGGATTAAGTGGGTAATCTGTAGGTTTACCATGTTAAGGGAGTTTTAGGAAATCGGGGTTACAAACAGTAGCTGGCCATAGCTCAGGGAGGGGGCAGTTTCCCAGGACTTATCAGTTGTAATTGAGGACCCTCCCCAGCCCCCTGGATCTTAAGCAAGCAAGGGGGAGTGGAGATGTACATTGATGGAGAACACTGTCCCCAGAAGGTTTTTATACTAGGGTGGGTCACCAGTGGCTGACAAGCTGAGGTTCTGCCACATCCTAAGCGCTGACTCTCTCTCTCTCTCTCCTCCAGGCCTACACAATCCAGGGACAGTACGCCATCCCCCACCCAGATGTGAGTTTTCACTCTCTCTCTCTCTCTCTCTCTCTCTCTCTCTCTCTCTCTCTCTCGCCTTCTCTTCATTATTGTGTCCTTCCTGCATGTTGCTGTCAATTGCTACTAATATTAATATTACATAATAATATTAATCCATTTTCTCCGTGTCTCAGATGTCTGTTGTATCCATATGACCTTGGATATCTTTTTAACCTCTTAGCACTAATTGCTTGTGTTGAGGACTTGGCCTGATGTCAAATTGCTGCAGTCTAGGGCTCCCACACACACACACACAGGCCCAGCCTTTTACGATCCTACCCACCTCCACAATATGGGTGCTACATGCTGACCTGCCTGGCAGAGTGTAGCTTACTACCTGTGGCCAGGATGGGCAAGGCACTTACTACACACACACTTGAGTCAGGTGACATTATCAAAACTATTCTGTGAAGGTGCCATTAAATATACCTGGGCAAGCCACACTTGCCCTTTCAAGAGCCCAAATGGAAGCATGGAGTTTACCTATTTACCAGGCCTAAGTGCTGAGAGCCAAAAACAAAAAAAAAAAAAAAAAAAAAAAAAAAAGGCTTTCACTTCTTCAATAGTTAGTAAGATGCTGAATGTGGAAGTGGACTCCTGGGCTTGAACCCACGCCTTTCTAGCTAGACCTATCACCTGTTCTTTGGCCTAAGTCTGTTCAGGTATTTCCTGGTGGCATGACAGTGTGGATATATGGTCTGTATTTGGAGGATTAAAAATCTCCCGAGGGAGCCTGTGGGGGGCAGAGGGAGAGTCTTGGTCTGCCCCTTGACTCACCTCCAATGGACAGCTGAGTATACAAGGGGAAACAGGAGTCACTTGGAGTGATGGCGACACTGAGCTTGTAGGGACACTGAGCTTGTAGGGACAAAGAGATGATGGGCAGCAGCCATGAGAGAAGCTCACTCTTAGGGGCTGTAGAGATGCTAATGGGTGGGGCTATTCTAGGAGATGCTGGGGAAGATGGGGAGAAAGCAGGAGAAAGGTGTCCAGCTTCAGCGTTGGCAACTGAACCTAGGACCTCAAGCCTGCTAGTCAAGTACTCTACCGCATACCTGTGTTTCCAACCTAAGCCACCCCCTCTTAACCTGCTTTGAACATTCGCCAGGTTTAGTAGCTCCCCTAGGATATGCCCATGTGTACACTGCTCAGTGCTCTGAGACATGCTAGACTGGCCAGAGAACAAGTCATGCCTTATTCAGACCTTGGCTTTTGAGTGGGACAGAAACTAGATGTGTATCAGGGAAAGCTTTGCAGGCAGGGTACAGGGGGGCTTAAGAATTAACTAGCACTAAGTATATGGATTCACTGTTGTTGCATGGTGATTCCTGTATTGAAAAACACAAGCAGCCTTTTTTGTTTTTTGGTTTGTTTTTTGTTTTTTTTTTTCCTTTTGATAAAGCAACACACCAACAATAGATAAACACGGGATGAAAATCCTTGTCTGGGTATAGCCATACCCATGAGGCCCTATTTGGTGGTTCCTGGTTACAGCTTGGCTGGCACTGCTATATCTGAATTCATAGTCTCTAGCTCTCTGATCATCACAGCAGATGTGCCCTTGGCTGCTTAGACACTGAGGCTGTGGACCTCCAGGCACCCACTAGCACATTCACCCCGAGAAGACTACACTGCTATGGCTCTGCTCATTCTGTCCTCAGTTGCTGATGCTAAGTGGAAGTACAGCCTATGAATGCATTACAGACAAGGGTGACCCTTATGGGTGGATGATAGAACTGAGTGAGGGCAACCAAAGAGAGCCAGGAAATAACTTCCAGGATGGCCCAGCCTTCTTGTAGTGTTGGGGGCAAGCATCTCCACCCATGGAGAAATACACATGTGCTAATGTAGGCCTGAAAACTAGGTTGTGGGATTCAGTGAAACTCTGGACTCAAGGGGAACATCAGTGCCCCTACCGGAAGGCTATTGGAGAGCTAGATTCAGGCTTATCGGTATTTACCTCTGCAGAGCCAGATGTTCAAGGACAACCTGAAGGGGCCTTGTGGGTTTTCTGTAGCTGAGGAAACTACAGCTGTGGAGCATATTTGAGGTCTACCAGATTTACAGACCAGTGAGGCATGCATGCAAGAGACAGGTCATGGCTGTTTTCCTGGTGATTTCTGGGTCAGTGCAGTGTTGTACCCTTTCTCATAGAGGTCTTGGGATCTCTTAGTGGGTTGTTTATAGATTATTGCAGCTTAATTTAAACTAATATACAACCGTTGCTATTGCCTCCAGTCTAAAGTTTGAATCACTCAATGCTTAGTTTGGATGTATATATCTTTCTGTTTGTATATTCAAACCTAATCACCAAGGTGTTAGTATTAGGAGGCAAGGTCGCCATGAACTAGTTGGATCTTTGAGGTTCTGCCTAGTGAGTGGGTTGATGCACTTATAAAGCATCTCTTCCATCATGTAAGGACATAGCATCTGAGATCCCATTCTGGAAAGTGAGCTGGGCACTTACCACACACAACTTTCTGCCATCTTGATCTTAGACATTTAGATTCCATGTTTGGAGGCAGCAAATTTATGTTGTTGACAATTTCCCATTCAAAGATATCCCTTAGAACAGCAAGAATGATCTAGTATCTTGGCTACTCATCACAAAATGGCTTATCTTATGAGTAGTATTCTATTTTCTTTGGCAAGATTGTGTGATTTGTGTGCAAAAAAGTACAACTTCTAAAGGTACCTTTCTATCACATACAAAATTGAAGACTTCAGATAATCCACATAAAAGAAAAATAAAATGACCATTTAATGACATGGATAATGAAGGCTAGGATGATTTTTATCTAGACCAAGTACTTGGGGAGACTTTTTTAAAGCTTAAATTTCTTAGAATGCAAACATGCTTATTAGAAAATGTGAATCAACTGCAGTGGCAATTATCACTTAGCTACTTAATTACTTATCTGGATATGCAGGCCCACAAATCAGACATGAGAACTATCAGGAGAGCCATCTTTAGATCTGAGTTTTCTTGTCCAGATGAAAACATGCACCTTTTCCAGACCCCATTTTAAGCAATATTTTAAATCCACTCTTACGTCAAAATCACCCATCCTGAGAACCCTGTCTCCTACAGTTCCTGCATGCCACTTAGGATAGATTTACTCAGGATTCTGGATGCTTTCTGAGCTCTCAAGAGTCCAAGATACAGTCCTGAACTGCAGAAACTTTGTGGTGCCAAGCCCAGCACAGCCCAGTACAATGCTCTGTGCTCAGAAGCCTTGTGGAGTGCCCTTCTACCTTTCTTTACATCCACTTCACTCAGATGGCCGCTCAGCGGCCGTAGAAGGTGTCTGCATGAGCATTCATTTAGGATGGCCTTCATGTCCGTTTCTCTGTCCTGTAGCCTTGGAAAGTGTCTAGGAACCTTTGCATCCCATAAGCCTCAATCAGATGTGGTTGCAGAAATAAAACAGGGGAAACAGCACCATGTCCTAGGACACAGGAGTAGTGCAGAAGGTACACAGAACCTGGAGAGACAAGTGAGCAATGGGGTGGGCCGCTTGAGCCTCACTTTTTGTTTCTGTCACTCTCTTTGCATCAGTGCAATCACACCAATGAGAAATTAGTTTCCTCCGGAGAAAAACCACAGATGGTCTCAATTTACATGGAGTCCTGTCCCGATAAAACCATTACAAGTTGAAAGTATCTTGAGTTAAAAAAAAAAAAAAAATGTATGAATACCTCTAACATATTAAATATTCCATGTGGGTACTGCCACTCAGATATCAGCTGCTTACCCTAAGGACTGAAGGACTGTTGGGGAGTTGTAGCTCATTGCTGCTACCCAAAATAAGAGATTATGGACCATCTGCTACTAGTTCATAAAAGAATCAAAATTCCTACAGTACAGCTTCTTTTGATGCCCAAGAGCATCCTAAGTCGGGACTGTCTATAGTGAACTTCAAAGCTGCCCTCCCAAGTGTGAATCTCTTACCTCGTCTTCAGCTTCCAGGTTACCCCACAAATGGGGTTACTTAGCATCCCCATTATTTAAAGGAGTACTGAAAGCAAACAAACATGAAAACGATAGGAACATGAAAACGATAGGTAGCATGATGAAATTGACAGAGTACATGCCTGTACTCTAACCTGACTATATGCTCTCACCTGAGCCCTGTATGCTTCCTCTGCCTTGTTGTACCAACCTGTGAAGTGGACCTCAGGGCCATCAGTCTAGTCTTAGAGGTCCCCTTGACAAGGGCCATTGAGAATAAGTGGGAGAACTGGCATTTCAATGTGTCTGCAGTAACCATTAAGCACCCTGGGAATATAAAACCTCTTTTGTTAGTACATCTTGAAATTGTAAAGGCATGTAGCCTGATGCTGCATTGGAAATGCCCTTCATCCTGTCAGTTGAGGGTAATGGTACCTTCTGAGATAGAATGCCATCATGGTGAAGAGAGTAGGATCCCAGGCACTGCAGAAGGTTACAAAGCTGCCTAGCATGCCCCACCCCCACTTGATCAGTAGCAATAGCCCTGTAGGAGTGGATGAGAACACCCTGACCACTGATAGTGAGGAAGGAAAGAGCTAACAGCACTCCATGGCCACCAGCTGCCACCACGCCTTCTGGCGTCTGTTCCCATCCTGGAACATGGCTGCTCAATGGGTCTTTTTTGGTTCTACCTACTAGTAGGCAGGGCAATCTCACAAAACTGAAGGCTGAAGCTAGCCTTTTCTTCCCCTCTCTCTTCTCTTTTGTGGACCCTTCACTGCTGAGCCAACCAGTAACAACCTCCCAAGCCCCCATATGACATATTTCCATAATAAAAGCCTAAGAAGCACCGTTAAAGAGGTCAGATCTGATACTGTGCAGCCCAGAAGACACCAGGGTGGAAGGAGAGGGAAGAAGTCTCTAAAGTCAGTACAAGAAGCCAGGACTTACAGTTAGCTATCCCAACAAGCTCCAAAAGGATAAACAGTCATTACAAACTACTCATTAACATCAAAGGCCAAAGTCAAACTGCAGAGACAACTGACAGAGTAAGAACATAACAAAAGGGACAGCAGTGAGGGATGCTTCTTACCAAACCTGGCAGCCAGAGAGCGTGTAGTAACAGGAAGTGCTACTGACCTAAAGTCTGACTGACTTGGGAGGACTCCAGTATAGCTGTTTGTAGAAAAACAGAAGCCGCAGGACCACAGCAATAGCCTCCTGATATATTCCATTCAGGAAAAAAGAACGTCTACCTCAGGAGGAAGTTGAAATTGTAAGCAATGGCCATCAAAGAAAATAGTAGGCATTTGAGAAATGTGAATCTTCAGAATCAGTGTTACAACTATTAGTGCTTTATAATCGATTGGATTAGCAAAACAGAACTAAATGTATAGGAATATGAAGCACTTATACTGAGGATGTGGTGTAGTGGTAAAGTGTTGCTTAGCATGTACAAGGTCCAGGCATAATCCTCAGAACCAGGGTACAAGGAGATAAGCCTACACAAGATTAGGATGTGAGTGAGAAGAATTAAAAGTGGTTGGGTCACTGCTCCATCCCACTAGGCTCTGGTGACTGGAAGTTTGAGGTAGGGGATTTAAAACTTAAATGTCTATGTTGAGTTAAAAATTTAAAGTGTCCGCTAACAGTGAAGGAGTAAGTTGCATAACACTGGTGGTAGAGAAGAAAATGGATGAGTTTAAAAGTGAGAAAAAAATTTCTAGAAAAGCAGAAAATAAGTGAAAATTACAGTTAACTGAAAAAAAACAAAAACAACAAAAAAAAGGCTGTCAAATAGGCAAAAGTGCAGAGATTTCATTTATGTTCCTTCAAGAGACACACCCAAAGCATGAGAAGCCCTAACTGAAGAGTAGAGAGAGGCTCTGGGGAATACCCTCTAGAGAAACCTGGTGTGTTTGACAACCACCACAGAGGAGTAGCAGCATATTTCCCTCTCAGTGAGTGACAGCTCGTGTGTGATATGATAGCTGAAAGCTATGCCCAACACAACTGGAGAATTCCTAGAAGTTTTTGCAAAATTTGATCACATACTCGACCATGAAGCAGATTTCAGAATTTGGAGTCATAATGCACTAAGTGTGAAACTGATAAGGAAAGGCAGCTTTGAAAAAGATCCTGCCCTTAGCATTTGGGGGTGGGGGGTGCGGCAGTGGGTAGGCAGGTCTCTCTGACTTAGAGGCTAGGCCAGGCCAGCTATGGCTACAAAGTGAGACTCTGTCCAAAACCAAACAAATGAACAAAAACTACTGCCTTTGTAGCCCAGGACTCTGGAGGCAGAGGCAGGCAGATTCCTGAGTTCGAGGCCAGCCTGTTCTATAGAGTGAGTTTCAGGACAGGGCTACACAGAGAAACCCTGTCTCAAAAATCCAAGCCAAACCAAACAAGCAAAAACCCTGCCTTTATTGAAAGTTCCAACCAAAAGATCCCACTAAGTGAAGAAATACAGTGCACTCATGCATAGAAACAGTAAGAATTACAAAGGTGCCAGTTCTTCCCAGATTGATGTACAAGCGCAATAAAAATCCAGATCCCCAAAAGACCTTTAGAGGAAACCATGCTGTTTTAAATGTTGCATGAATGAACATGATCATGAAGGTCTCATCAAGGAGCATGATAAAGAATGTGCCCTTGTAAATACAAAGATTTACTGTAGGGTCACAATAATGGGTGAAGAGGCCTGTCCTGGCCAGCTTTCACTACACTCCCAAAAGAGATGGAGCCATCTATAAATAGTGCCCAATGGTGAGTCATCCAACAGTGGTTCTTCTTGACAACATCCTCACGCATCAAGAACTTCACAAGAGGAAAAAGGTGGCAGGGCTAGAAAAAAAAATGCATAGGAAAATGTCTGTTGTTCCCTGGTTGGGGAAGGGTTTCCCAGAGAAAATACAAACACAGACCAGCGTTGAGGATGGTGATGTAATGTCAGCTTCTCTCAAGAGGAACATCAGAGAGGTCTGTGCAGCAGCTAATCAGCAGCAACTGACCCTGTTTGAAAATTGGGCGAAAGACATAGCTATTTCCCCCAGATGCAATGAAGTACAGATTAGTAGGTGCATCTGCCCCTGAGTGATGGGTTCGCTGCCTTCATTTCCCCATGATTAAGCCACAAACTTAAGGGCACTTGAGTATATTTTGCATCCTCAAGCACCCTTAAAGTGGAAAGAGTCATAGGAGTTCCTGCTCTGTGACAACTTGCCTCTTTTCTTCTGCTTGATGCCCATCTTTCCTTTCTCCTTCCTGTATGTCCTGTGTCAATAGTTTGGAGGAGTAAGGGTTTATTTGGTTTACATTTCCAGTTCACAATCCATCAGTGAGGAAAATCGGGGCAGGGACTGAAATAGAACCCATGGAAGAGTGGTGCTTACTGGCCTATGTTCAGCTAACTTTCTTGTATAACCCAGTCCCATTTGCCTAAAGATGGTGCTGCCCCATGGGCAGGGCCCTCCCACATCAGTCATCATTCAAGACAATCTCTTATAAATCTGGCCACAGGCCCATCTAATCTGGACAGTTCCTCACAGATTACTTTAAGTTGTGTCAAGTTGACAATAAAAATAACCAATGCACTACTCCTTGTCAAATTGACACAAAAATATCACTGTTAAGCTATAACCTTTCCTTTCTTGTTTGTCCCCAAGATCTCATGTTACTATCAAAATATAGACTACATTACAACTTTTAAAAGTCTCACAGTCTTTAAAGTTTTCAACAATTTCATTTAAAAAAAAAGTACAAAGTCTCTTTGGACCCCTATAAAATAAAATACCCCCCAATAAAAGCAAGCTACATCACTTCTTAATCAAAAAGGGAAGAACTGGGCTAGAAAAACAATCAGATCAAAGCAAAACCAAAATCAGCATGGAAAATCTAAACCTTGTAACTCAGTGTCTGGCAGCTGGGACTCATTATTGATCTTTTGGGCTCCTAAGGGTTTGGGCAGCCTCACCTCTCCAGCTCTGCTGGTCACTGGCTTGGCCCCCAAGACTGATTTTTACATGGCAAAACTATCTAAAAGCAAAAGTGGAAGACCTTTCAGCTTCCACTTTAACAACTTTAACAGTTGTAGAAATTGAGTTGTAAGGTAGCCTGACGAGAACAAAGCTGTATCAAGAAGAGTATCTTGGCTAACCTTCCTTCCCACAGGTACTACACCTCAGCAGATGCCCACTGAGCACTGTCACACACTGGCCTAGTCCTGTCCCTATGACATCGCTGCATTTATTTGCTAGTGTGGCCGTGTGTGTGTGTGTGTGTGTGTGTGTGTGTGTGTGTGTGTGTGTGTGTGTCTATAATCTATTACAGTAGGGGGGGAGGCCATAGAGTCACTAAGCCTCTGAACATCAGAGTGTGGGTGTGAGTGGAACCAGCTTCGTAGATTCTATGGCTTCCTGTACCCTGCTGGTCAATGGGTTCTGAAGCCCACCCTGGCTAAATGAGTTTCACTTGTGAGACCAGCAGGAGACAAAACCATGGGGCATATGGGCAACTGGAAATCCCTGGGAACCCACAGGGACCACTAGCCCTTTTGGATATATATGCAGCAGCCCAGACGAGAGTGCTGAGGCCTGGAGTCCCCCCCCCCATACCCCCTCTCCTGCCCAGAGCTGGTCCACACTAGGTCCATCAGGCTCACTCCCTTGGCACTTCACCCATATGCCCTGTTCCACATTCTGTCCCCGCTGCCATCTTGAACCAGCCACTGTGCCATAGTCCCTAGGGATTCGGGCAGTTGTGAAGACAGCTCTGTCCTTGGGGTGCAACATCACAGCCAGTGGACACTGAAGCATAGAAACAGTGGATATGAGTGGAATACAGCTGCTGAAACTCTGCCTGCAGGCATCCACACATACAAGCCAGACCCAAAAGGGGCTGTACTTTCTAGGGTACCTTTCTGTGATGTGTCTGTCAGAAACACTGCCTTCACCAAGGCTCCAAGATGGAGCAGACAGGGTCTTTGGCCCCTCAGGTCCTTTCCCCTGTGAAAGCTCACAGCCCGCCCAGAGGCACAGTGTTATCCTTGAGATGTGGCCTGGTGACAGGTCTTCTGCACATGCTCTTCTGCCTTTTGCCAAGCATTCCCACTCTGCATTGATGCAGAGTTAGAACAGACACAGATGTAGGCCATATGGAAAGCAAGCTTTGTCTGGCTAGGCAGAGTCACTGGCACAGCACAGCAGGGATTAGAGGTACTGTTATCAGTCCCTGTTGTGGCCAATCATATACCACCTCTTTTGTGCTGAGTTTGACCCCAAACTCAGGATGCAGCCAGGTCTCCCCTGTACAGACCAAGAAGCCAGGCACCTCTAAGATGAGTAGAGTTACAATTAGGATGTGCCCATCTGTCTGTCATCTTTCTGAGGAGTTGGACAAGGGAAAGTATCCCAGGACCAAACCATGAAGTTGACTTTTTTACACAAACCCTAAGGCCTTGGGTTTATGTGCCAAAGTTCTCTCAGAGATGGCACCCAGAAGCCATCCTGCAGGTCAATGCCAGCTCCATGGGCCATTCCCGGTCTCCACGGGTCACTGGTCTAAACTTTGAGGGTACCTTGCACCTAGGAAGCTCAATGCAGAGCTTGGGAAAGCCCTACAGAGACATCTAGACACGCCACATGATCCTGATGAGATCTGCAGGACCCTCATTCTGTTTGAGGCACACTCAACAGCCACCAAAATAGAGGCAACAGCTCTATTTCCATAGTGCCCCACTCACTAGTTATAGTGTTCTCTGTCACAGTTACTCCCAGCTCTGCTAACTGTGAAGGCAGCCAGACTCCAGAGCCCAAGTTGATGGCATGCAGCTTTGCTAGAACCCTTGGAGGAAGAAGAGTCTGCCTTCCCTGCAGGTGTACTCCGCTATCTGATGGGCTCTTGGCCCTCAGGAAGCCAGGCTTGAGGAAGCCCACACCCCCTGTACCAGCGTCCTAGATTCCCAAAAGGGTAGTGTGGTTCATAGCCCTATTCCCCTCTGTTTTCTGATGCTCTTTGTTAATTTGAGTGAGGCTCAAATAAAATGAACAGAGGCATTGCATGTTCAATCATTGTGAAGCTACGTGGCTTGTGGGAGCTGAGACGTGGCCTTGTCCCCATGGTGCTCTGCATCTTTGACTTGCCCTGTCACCCTGCATAAGTCAAGAAGGCAGATGCAGGGCAGGCCCGTAGCTCCACCAGCTGCTCCCCAACCCTCCTCCCCCACCGCACACATGGACTGCTTGTGTTAAAATGAGGCCTGCAGGCCAGGAGGTGAGTGAAGCCTAGCATGAATCTGGAGCCACAGCAAGGTTTGATGACCTGCTAGACTGAATCTGCTCGTTCCTTAGGAGCCCAGCTAGCTCTGCGCTAGCTCTGCGCTATGTCCCTCAGACCCTCCTCTCAGAGCCCCTAGGACCACTGGCCCCTCCCGTCCTCACTAGCCTGGTTAGGGAAAGGCACAGCTCATTCAGGCTCTTGGCTGCTGGCAGCCAGGCCCATTGGTTCCACCCAGGCCAAGTCCTTGCGTCCTGCAGCAGTGTCTGCCATGTGTCCGCATGGCCCCTCTGAACCTCTCTGTGCAAAGTTCTGTTACTGCCATTTTTAACTTGGTGTGACTTGTACTCGATGACAATAACCTTCTTAGCTCTCGTGTCCCTCCTACCCCCAGCAGTTGACCAAGCTCCACCAGTTGGCCATGCAGCAAACCCCCTTTCCTCCCCTCGGACAGACCAACCCCGCTTTCCCCGGTACGTACCCAGCTGCCCTTTTCTGACCTTCTCTTCTCACCTGGGGACTCGCTTTCTCTTTCTGAGCTCTATTCAGTGCAGTGAGTAGCACAGGTGCTGGCCGAAGCTCTGAATGCTGAATCTCACAGTGTTAATGCAGTGGGCTGCACACAGCTGAGGCCGGGCGGGTCGGTCTGCCTCCCATTGTAGGCAACCTCACTGCCCCCCAGCTTTCGTGTTCCTACCTTTTGAGGGTCTTAATGTGCATAGCAGTGCTCTGTGTCAGCCACAGTCCATCCCCAGGTTTTTCCTACAAAGGCTTCTAGCTGGCCCCGCTTGGAGCACATCCTTTCCCAGATCAACATTCTGACCGCAGGAGTGACTTCAGCCTTAGTTGGTGCAGCCCTGCCTAGGATAGCACTGACAGTAGCCGGCCTGCACCTGGGCCTGTGATGAAGTAATCAGAGGGACTGGCCACAGCCTGCCCGGGCACCTGCAGTAGGGTGTCCCTCTCACAGAAGCAGAGCCGCCCGGTGGCTGTGGCCAGTGAGAACACGCTGGCCGTGCACGTTGCTGCGCATGCACCAATCATATTTTGAGCTTTCCTAGTTGAAGGGACCTTGCTTCTCTCCTTGAGGGCAAACCATTAAACCTCTCTCTTCTTTGCTCTCCAGGAGAAAAGCTGCCTTTACACTCCTCCGAAGAAGCTCAAAATCTGATGGGCCAGTCGTCAGGTAAAACAGACCACAGTGCTGGGCGAGCAGGCCAGGGGACATGTACAGAGGACAAGGGCACCCACACCTGTGACATCTGAGTGTCTAGCACCCACCCAAATTGGCTGGCAATAGACAGTTTCCAGGGGCACAGGCTATGGACTAAGTCATGGGGACCACCCAGGAGCCAGGTTCCATTGTTGGTGAACGGTGGGTCTGAGCACGTATGGCACAGCCACCCTTTGAACAGTTGAGTGGTCTCAGGCAGTCTGCACCTACATGAGGAGGACCTATCTGAGATGCCACTCATTCTCTGGCTGTGCAGTGTGTAAGGTGTATAGTGAGAGCATGACTGTGGGGGCCGGCCATGGGATGGTATGTGCTTTTTAAAGATGGGTTTCCCTGGAGATAGGCACAGACTTAGAAGATGGATCTGGGCTGGATGTATCTACACTTTCTTCTGGTTTTCATTTAAATGCCTGCTCCCGGGACACTGCAGGGTGGTTTGGAGACTGATGAGGTGACTGAGGGAACAGCCTTGGAAAAGGTGATAGATAGGCTGGGGCTGAGTGTTATACCTGTGGCCACCATGAGTACCCACAGCCAATTCTGCAGCCTCCATGGCTGCCACCATGCTTTTGTGTGACATCTTGACCAAGCTCTCGAGACCTGCAACATGCATGTATGTGCACTCGTGTAGCAGCAATGGGAAGAGTGTGCGCTGAGGCAGCCATTAGCTGCATGGTGAAATGCAGCTGGCTTTGAAGCCCTGTCCTGAGTGTGGGCTTCAAGTGGACATGCCCTTATCTACCCACTGACTTCGGTGTCCTGAGAAAGAATCCTTGCTCTTCACTCAGTCAAGTGTCAAATTGGACAGACAGATTCGGCTGTCCCAGAAACCTCTGTCCAGCTTTCCAATAATACTAGGGAAGTCTTCCAAATGGCATCTGCTTCAGGAATGTGTATAAACTATTATTAAAAGAAAGAGAATAGAAAAGTCAGATGTCAGTGTGGGAACAGAACAGCAGAGCTGGGATGAATCAGTTTATACAACACTTCCACCTGGGCCTAACCTCTGGACACCTGCCATTGGGGTCACACTCTGGCAGGAGTCACTAACCATGAGACAAGACTGTGAGGAGGCTGTCCACCCAGGGAGTAGAACAAGGCCAGACGGAAGCTGAGAGAATGAGGAGGTACTGTGAGAAGTAGAGGCTCGCTGAGGTTTGGGGAGGATCCTGGGTTTCATTGCTACATGGGTACAGTACTAAAGGCAGACACAGAGCAGTAAGATCGCTGAGTGAGGCAATTACCTGGGTTCTGGGGTGTTCTGAAGGGGTGTGGGTAGAACTGGCCATCCGGAAGGGTAGAATCTGGGGTCTGGACCCAGAAGTCCCATGCAGGGGTACTGTTGCTGGGCCTAGAGGCCAGAGATCAGCTCTAGAATGTGCAGACCTGGGCTGTCTGCTGTTGAAATGGGTGGCTTGTACAGAGCATGTGCTCTCCCAGAGGTGTGGCCATTGTACCTTCCACTGTGGCAGTCTGAGGTGGGAGAGAATTAGCACGTAGACTCTGAGAGGCTGCCTGTTATCTAGAGACATAGCAAGACTTGCAAAGGAGAAAACCTGAGCTTAGCCATGCACAGAGGCCTTTGGAGGGAATGGTGCCAAACAGAATTAACAATGAGGTTTTTGCTACTTCTGGCTACCTGCAGCAGGACCACATGAGGTCTCAGGGTGGAGCAGAGTGGGGCACAGACCCACGTCTCCCTGAAAACATGAAAAACAAGCACTGCATAAATGTGACCTGTATTGCCTGTGCCTCCCTCACTGCCATTTGAAGGCCTGAAGTGTGATGGCTGCCTTCTTTTTAGCCCAGGGCTGCCAGGCTGTGTATCCAAGGTGTGGGGTCTCTCTTTCCTTCTGAGAGAAGTTGGAACTCTGGAGATTGGGTTCCACCTGGGCCTGGGTCCCTTGGGTGGTGCTGGCCTTCACCTCAGGCAGCCCAGGGAAATATGGACCAGGTCTGGGTATGGTAATGAACTGTTTCCCTCCAGCCTAACCGTGTTCCCTTGATGTGCCCAGGTTTGGATGCCAGCCCCCCGGCCAGCACTCATGAGCTCACCATTCCCAATGATGTGAGTATCCCCCTGCACCCTCCTGTCCTCACAAAACCTGTCCCAGTGATACCCTCAGCCCTGGACCCACAGTTGAATCTGTTCCCCCTTCCTCTTCCTCCTTGAACTGACAGAATGTCCATGAAAGATGCAATCAAGAACGGAGCTCTGAGGACATCAGGGTGAAGCGGAAATCACTACCAGGGCTGGGCTAGGAGTTTATGGCTACTGCAGCAGCATCTTGGCTTAGGGATGTTGAGAATAGGGTGGTCCAGGAAGGTTCTGGAGTGATATGACCCATACTGGAGGTTTGAGTTCTCTGGGACATGAAGTTGATTGGATGTCACAGGTTGTCTGGATTCCTTACTCTGGCATCCTCAATTTTCCCGTGCCTTAGGGGACACAAGCTGTGGTCCCTGCTACCGTCAGAACACTTCGTCCACCCACGTTGAGCAGGGGCCTGGAGAGGTGGGGGCAGTCTCCAAATCAGTGGAGCACCCGCAAACAGTGAGACCAGAGAAGGAAAGTCCATGTGTGTGACAGTAGCTGCCAGGATAGCAGAAGGGGCAGTCTCTATGTAGTCATGCAGGGGCTGCCCCCTTTCCTACTTGTAAAGTATTTAGGCGTTCTATGCCCTAAAGTTAGTAAGACTTTCCGTGTGTGTGTGTGTGTGTGTGTGTGTGTGTGTGTGTGTGTGTGTGTGTTTTGCACTCTGCCTATGTTTATGTCTGTGCATCTCTCATCTCTGTTTACATATGAAGGGCAGAGGTTAACATTAGGTCCATCTACTTTTTGTTTGTTTTCGAGACAGTCTCTCACCAGGATCTAGGGTTCATTAGGCTAGGCTGGCTGGCCATGGAGCCCCAGGGATCCACCTGCCTCTACTTTTTCAATGCTGAGATTACAAGCATGTGCCACTACATCTGGATGCTAGGGGTCAAAATAAGGTTCTCATCTTGTGTGGCAAACACCTCATTTTCCTCTCTCCAGACCAGTAGAATTGAACTTTGAAGACCTTTCACGGTCCTCTTTTTATACCAGCAAGGCAGGAGACCCAAGACCTGCTCTACCCTGTGTGAGCCAGTTGCAGGAAACCCAGAGTTTGGAGTTTGAGAGGACCTCCAAAGCTGGAGCTACACTTGGCCAACAGTTAGGCAGCAGAGCAAGCTGGCCAGGAGAGAGACCATGAACCCATCTGGCTGCAGATGATCCTGAAGAGGGACTGCCACCGGCCCCAGACATCTTCCCTGCTACCTGACAAGCTCTGGTTCCCCTAGTCTGTAGAGGCCTGCATAGAAGTCAGCCCAGGTGTCTTGGTGTATCATTGTGTAGCCTTGAGCTCCCAGAACACTGGAGGTTGGACCAACTTGCCAGGCTGCCTTCATGGTGAGGTGTCATGTCACCTGCCTCCTGCTGTGTAGATGGAGAAGGTCTCTCTTTGTATATCCCTTTCTCTCTCCTCGTGCAATGGCCCCTCTAGCACATGGGCGAGCCCATACGTGCTCTACTGGACAGGGCTGCTTGAAGGCTGCTAAGTTCTCTGTGTTCATAAAGATTAATTGTCACAGCTCAGTGAGTGATACAGACACCAGGAGACTGACTGCCTTTACAGTGAGCAGAATGCATACCCTTCAGGCCTCTCCAGGTTAAGAGCTAATCTCACAAGTGCACTGTTGCCTGCTGTGCAGATCCAGAGGCAGATTCCCCTCCTGTACCTCTCAGGTCCAACCCGGCCTTCTGCCTGACATCTCACTGCATAAGAACAGCTTGTTTCTAGTCGTCAGGCCAGTACCCAGACAGCCAGGTACAACAGGACCACTGGGACCTGTGGTGACTGCTGGCTGCAGTCCAGGCTCTCAGTGCCTGTCTGACCAGTGTTCCTTTCCTTACTCTGGCAGCAGGTGGAGATGGGAATTCCATTTAATGGGTAATGGAAGTTGAGGGACATCAGCTGGCTCTTCTGCAGTTTTTTGTAGGGTCTAGGCTGCTCCTACTATGGAACAGGGTAGACTGAGACACACCCAACTGCAACTATTAGATTTTGACCACCAGGATAGAGGGCACACTTGTTCCTGAGCTGCTTTCAGAGATGGCCCTCACTCCTGGTGACTACCTTGGCCGCAGGTCTCTGCATCCACTAAACCAAACAAACATCAGATTTGTCCTCAACTTCATCTGAGATCATCAAAATATAGGTTTCAGCAACAGTGAATTTGAGGACATCCTAGTGTCTGTGATGCTGTCTTCCTGTAGATCAGCTCTCCCCATGAGGGTACCACCAGAAGGCTCCGACCCAGCCTAGGTCAGAGCTGATGTGGGAGTCCCCGCTCAGTCCACATCATCTGTCTGTGGGTCACTTCTGATCAGGTAGAGGAAGCCAGGAAGGTGGTGGCTATGTCTTGTGTGCACTTTTCCCCAAGGGACAGTAAGTGGAGGTGATAAGACAGACTGTCAACAGGCAGAGCCGGGACCTCTTTCACATTGTCCTAGGGACCAGGTTCAAGACTTGGCAGTGTCTTTTTGTTCCACAGCGCTGAGTTTATAGGCAGAGTTGGGGTCTATCCTCTTGGGTGTCTCTGCAGGGCTCTTACAGATGCCATGAGAGGGATGTCCTTGGCTCTTCTCTAAGAGATTCCTCCATCATTTCTTCTAGCTTATAGGCTGCATAATTGGACGCCAGGGCACCAAAATCAATGAAATCCGACAGATGTCTGGGGCTCAGATCAAAATCGCCAATGCCACTGAAGGGTCGTCAGAGCGTCAGATTACCATCACAGGGACCCCAGCCAACATCAGCCTTGCCCAGTATCTCATCAATGCTAGGTGAGTGTCTGGGCTCTCCATGGATCCTCGCTAGCTATGGCCTGCAGCCCCACATCCTTACTGATACAGTAAAAGTCCAGGCATGTGGGGAGAGAGAGATGATGGAGTCAGCCTCCACAGCCAAGGACCACTCCCTTCACCAACAAGGAGCTAGGACGCTACAATGAGAGGCACCCCTATTGTCCCATTTCCTTCCTCCCAGCCAGTAATCAGACTGTGCCCATCTGCCTCAAGCAAGGGGTGTTGTCAGACTTGTAGTGAGTCTGGAGTAGGACCCAGGGAAATGCCTAGCTCCTGCCTCACCTGCCCCAAATCTACTCTAAGCTACACTCCTCGAACTGCTACTGGTTTCCACCCATGTCACAGCTCCTTCTGTGACAGCCATGAAGCCCCTGCTTAAGTCTGGACCCCACCTCCAGAGGCAGGCTGGGTGCTTAGCCCCTGGCCCAATGCCAGGGAAGGGATGCAAACTCAGCAAGACTGAGTGACAGGCACAGGTAAAGCTCCACAGATGTGACCTCCACCTGCTGTGTGGTGGGTCCTCCAGCTCATGGCCACTGAATGGTGACCTGGAAATGGAGAGGTGTCCTCCCCGTACTATCCCATCTCCATCCCATCTCTTAAGAGGTCTGTGATGTGTCCCTTGTGCCTTTGTCCATTCCAGGCTGACGTCTGAGGTCACCGGGATGGGTGCACTCTAACCTGCCCAAGATCCTCCATTCCACACATCGGATGGCTCCAGCCTGCAGCCTCACCAGCTGGCACACTGTACAGACTGCCTGTCCTTCCTTGCAGATATGAATAGAGCGTTTTCTTTACAAACAGATGATAGTGCGTGTCTGCCCACTCAGGCCCTGTGCGCTCCGTATTAGTGTAGCCTCCACGTATTGGCATGCAGCTCTTTACTTTAATGCTCAACGTATTCCCAAATGTGATGTTTCAGAGATTTATTCCTCAGTATCCATGTGACTATCTGTTTAAAAGTTGGTTTGATGCTTTAACAGCACTTCCTATGTCCTGCTGTCCCTTGTTCTCAGAGACCCTCCTCCCTCACCTGGTCTACTGACTCGTCCCCACCCTAGGTTGTACGCAGGGGTCAGAGGTACTTTTCTTGCAACCTGCAGGGAGCATCTGAAAAGGGGGGACTTGGGGGTTATCCAAGGAGCAAGGCAGAGTGCCAGAGGGTAGGGTGGGACCCTTGCTTCACTGGGATATCTCGGGGAGGGGGCACTTGTGGCCCCCATATGTCTTCCAAGATGGCTAAGAACAGGGACTTGCCAGAAAGTTCATCTGCACCCATCAGAGTTCAATAAATGTCGTGTTCCTCCCCGTGGTTCTGGCTTCTCTCTGCTGCTCTGTCCTCGGTTCCCATACTGACTCACGAGACACACCAGTACCCAGCCTCAGAATCAGAAGATCTTGGGTTCTGCTCTTGCCCAGGTCCTCTAGAGGGCCAGGTTCCAACTATAAAGCCACCCAGCATGGAGACTGCCTACGTCTGACCTGCCAGGGCACCATCCACATAGCCTTCCACCGTCCGAGGGACCTTGCTTGCTTCTTCACAGCTGCCACTTAGAACCAGAGCTCCACTCCACCCTTAGGTGATTAACTCAGGCCAGGGCAGAGGTGGAGACTGCCTAGGGCATGCAGCTTTTGTAGCCTTTGGCCTAGCTCCAAGAGCTCTGGTACCTATCCCCACCTCTGACCTTGGAGTTTCTGGCAAGAAGGCCCTGGCAGAGACCAACTCAAACCTGGAGATAAGATATTCCTCTATTACTCTGCAGTTTCTTCTTGAGATTCAGCTGTCCGGCATATGCCATCGGTCCTGGAACCAATCCTCACCCATGGGTACAGTGACTGCTCTGGGATGCGGGGTATGCAGTAGCCATCTTGGCAGGATACATCCCCCTCCTGTCTGCCAGGCAAAAGCATGTATGCCTCAAGTCCATGCCCTGTATTTTAGCCAGTAGTCCCTGACTCAGCTGTCTGATTACATTCCTTACCCTCTGTTGTGGGTGGTTCACAGTGAAGCAGCAAGCATGAACCTAGCACCCCTGGCTACTCTACACACCCAATCCTACTCCCACACACTGAACCCAGACACAGGGTCAGAGAGATGACAAGGACTCACAGGACACAGCCTTCTCCTAGAGGTAGCACATGAGCATCAACCTCAATCGCCATAAAAAAAAATAATAGCTATTGTGTGAATAAGGGTTTAAAAAAAAAACAGGCAGCACAGGGTCATCAAAAGAGCGGGATCAGATGGAGCCCAAGGGAGGTGATGGGCATGGGGTAGTGATGGGTCAGCTGTGCGTGAACTACAGAAAGGGCTCGGTAGAAGAGCACACTCGTAGGGGCATGTGCAGTATGGGCCAGGCCATGGAGTAAGGGAGCTCCACTCAGCCCTAGGCTGAGACTGCTTAGCTTCTTGTTCATTATATGGAGAGGATGTAATGCCTTTCCGAGAGCCTGACTCCCACACATATTGGCTCCACCCCTTGAGAACTCTAGCTTTAGGAGGTCTGGTACCTGCCAGGCTGGAGATGTGCTTGGTGTAGTAGACTCGGTCGGCCCTTCTCTACAAATGGTAATACAAGTCAGCCTCTTGAGCCAGGAGAGGCAAGGATAAAGGAGCCTCAGAGACCAGAGCTTGATTCTACATCCCTTCCTGTGGAGACATTCCAGCATCTGGGTCACAGAGGGCACAGTCCCACAGAAGTCACTGGACCAGGCTTGTTCTGCACCTGGTGTGTGCCAAAGGTAAGAGATGGCCATGATGACCTCAGCACCACCTGACATCCTTGAGGATAAGCAAGTAGGAGGCATGTCCCCTGCCTGAGCACAGAGTCTGTCCTATGGAGGGCGTATAGAGAACTGAAGCCAGGGACCCCAGAGGAGTGCAGAGCTCTGGCAGGTGGGGTGTCTGCTGGGTGTCTATTTTCATTTCTCAGTGTCTACTAAAGGGCCTGGGGTAGTTGAGGAATTACCCATGCCATCTGGACTTTATTTTAGGCAACTCCCCAAGACTTGCAGGTCAGTTTGTCTGTCCTCCTCAGTCTGGCCCCAGAGGAGCCCTAACATCATCCTCTGTCAGCACTGACTGACCTCAAGTATGAGTTATACTCCCAATAGAGGGGTAGGGAGACTGGGGAACCGTGCTGGAGGCCCAGTCCTTGGGACCTGGTACATAGCTGTGTGGAATAATGACCACAGTGGACCCTGTGGACCGGTTTGCTAAGACCAAGCTGACTATCGATGCCATGCAGACAGGCAGCCCACACCTGATCCCAGAATGCAAGACATTATAGAAAATACTAACTTACACGCAAAGCTATTTGACAGGAACAAGTTTCACAAGCTAAAGCATTAAGAACATGATCTGGTGGGTTGCTCAAAGGTTGTGTTGCTGTGACAAAAATAAATACTAATTAATTAATGAAGTCCCATCTCATGAGCACTTACTCTTTGTCACATCAGCTGCTTCCTGTACGTAAGACTCCAAAGGTGCCAATTTTGGCAATTTTTCTTGTTTTTTTTCCAGTCTGTTTATAGTTATTTCTTTTTTCAACCTCTTTATCTAAACCTTTCCTTTTTTTCTCCTGTTTCATCAAGATCAATATATCTTATGGATCTTTTCAAAGTGTCGTCTTCAGTTTTTGCTGTTAGCAGTACTTATTCTCTGCTACTCTTTGTCCGTATATTTTCCTTCATTTGTATTTGCTTTGCTTTGCTGTCCTTTCCTCTGTCACTTGACTTCGGCGATGTAGTCCTCACCTGACCTGTTGAGACTGGAAATTTCTAGGGATTACTTTAACTGTCCCATGAATTCGGCCATGACAGATCATTCAGTCAGGGTTTTCTTCATTCCCCTCAAGATTCCCACTTACCCAGAGGCCCTTGGTAAAATGTTCCCTTTACTGGTCTGAGTGCCCTGCATTATGTATCTGTAAGCACCTGAACCTGACACTTTGGGGCTGTGGAGTGTCTCCTGTGACCAGCCCTGTGATGGGCCTCTGTACCACGTGTCTGCTGGAACACACAGATTGCCTGCTTGCTGAGAAAGTCAGCTTTGTTTGGGCCTGTCTCGAACATCCTTGCTTAATTTCATCTGACTTGGTCTCTGGGAGCAGAGTGATGGCCTAATCTGGGGGTGGATTCCACAGTACACTCTATTGCAAGATTTTCCAGGTAGGCTCAGTTCAATCATCAGGCTTTTGTTTCTTTCTTTCTTTCTTTCTTTTTTTCTTCCTTTCTTTCTTTGCTTTTATTAATAATATAATTTAAAATTTTTACATGTGGATCCCAGTTTCCTCTCCCTCCCTCCAACCTTCCCTTACTCCCTCCCTCTTACCCTCTTTCCCCTGTGACATGCACCCTTGCCACCCTCCCATCCCCACCCCCCACCCCCATTCCACTTGTAGAGCTACACTATCCAGGTTGGGTCATGTAAATCTGTCAAGTCATTTGAAGTAGGGACTAGGACTTCTCTCCTGTCTCTAGATTAAGGAGGTATCCCTCCATGGGGGATGTGTCCACAAGGTCCTTTTGTGCACCAGGAATAGATCCTGTTTCTACTGTCTGAGGTCCCCCAGACTGCTCAGTCCTTCTAGCTGAGACCCATATTCAGGGGGTCTGAGTCAGTCCCATGCTGGATTCCCAGCTATCAGTCTGGGGGAGGGCTTTAGCTCCTCCTTGTTCAGGTCAGCTGTCTGTGTGTGTTTCTGCAACCTGGTCTTGTCCCCTCTCTGTGCATCTGGATTCTAGTTCGACTCAGTGTTTGGTTATGGTGTTTGCTTCTGTTTCCAACAGGTACTAGATGAGGGCTCCATGATGATGGATAATTTAGTTGATGATCTCACTATCAGGAAGGGCATTTATGGTAGCCTTTCCATGGTTGCTCGAATTATTAGTTGGAGTCAGTCTTGTAGTTCTCTAGACCTTTCTTTAGGCTCAGTTTTCTCTTCAAACCAATAATGGCTCCATCTTTTATGTTCTCTCTCTCTCTCTCTCTCTCTCTCTCTCTCTCTCTCTCTCTCTCTCTCTCTCTCTCTCTCTCTCTTTCTCTCTCTCCCTAACTCAATCTATCTAGTCACACGTGTTTTCCTCTCTTCCCCTTCTCTTTCTTCTAGTTTTCTCTCCATTCACTGCCCCCCCATTTCCCATGTGCTCTGGGGGACTTGTCCCTTCCCCCTTTTGTGAGGGACCATATATGAATCTCTTAGAATACACCTTGTATCCCAGTTCGTCTGGTGGTGTATATTATAGGCTGGTGATCCTTTGTTCTTCGTCTAAAATCCATATATGAGCAAGTACATACCCTGTTCCTCTTTTTGTAACTGGGTTACCTCATTCAGGATGGTTTCTTCAAGTTCCATCCACTTGCCTGCGAAATTCAGAATTCTGTTATTTTTTTCTGCAGAGTAGTATTCCATTGTGTAGATGTGCCACATCTTCTTTATTCATTCTTTAGTTGAGGGGCATCTAGGTTGCTTCCAGGTTCTCGCTATTACAAATAATGCTGCTATGAACATAGTTGAGCACATGTCTTTGTTGCATGGATGTGGATCATTTGGGTAGATACCTAAGTGTGGAATTGCTGGGTCCTGTGGTAAGCTAATTCCCATTTTCCTGAGGAACCGCCATACTGATCTCCAAAATGGCTGTACGAGTTTGCATTCCCACCAGCAGTGGAAGAGTGTTTCCCTTTCTCCACATCCTCTCCAGCATGATCAGCAGGCTTTTAAAGGGGAACAGGGTGGCTGACTAAGAATGTCACAACCAGCTAATGGTGGAAATGGAGGGTAAGTCACACAAGGACCCAGCTGCTCTGAAGATGTCTAGAACACGCAAGGAATATGTGCCCTCTGTTGGTTAGGAGATAGGTAGCAGTGTGTTGACCCCCGTTAGAGGTTGTGGTTCTCAACCTATGGGTCGTGACCCCTTTGGGGCTTGAATGACCTTTTCACAGAGTCACCTAAGACCATCAGAAAACACAGATGTTTACATTATGATTCATATCACATTCAAAATTACAGTTAAGAAGTAGCAATGAAGATAATTCTATGGTTGGGGGTGGGAGGAAGTCAACACAACATGAGGAACTGTATTAAAGGGTTGCAGCGTTAGGAAGGTTGAGAACCACTGTCCTAGGGTAGCAGAGTCCTGAGGTAGACACACAGGTTTTCTGTTTGTCTTGCAGCCCAGATGAGATAGGGACTTGAACACTTAAGTAGCAAACATCAGATGCAGACAGTTGCTGCTTGCTGTCACCCCCCTGCAGCCTGGGTACAGCATAGAGACCTCACGCTGTTCTTTCTCCCCTATGGAGTATCCAGACATCCCTGTCATGTGGAATGGATATTTGCCTGGTATCTACTGTTTCATTTTCAACTCTTTATGGCTTAGGTAGGATTTTCTTCCAGGTGATTATCAGATCTTGTTTTTAAGTCAAGATTGTCTGCATTTCTATTTTAGTTAAATATGTTGGTTGTAATATTAGAACTTTAGTTATTTTATCTTATATTTCCCATTTTCATACTCCCATTATTTTGATTTTTATTGAAATTATGGAATTCTTGCTTATTTCAATTTATTGCGATATATGTCAGTAACTCTAGCTGTAAAATGCAGGCAGTTCCTTAGACTTCTCCGTCGTCCCTCCTCTCCTTGTCCACAATTTTAGTTTGGGATTGTTATGAATATACCTTTTCATCTAAACACTTAAAGTCTGGTTGTCCAAGTCTCTGTGGCCGCTTTCCTTCCCTGTTTCCCGTGTTCTCCCCTCTACGGCCCCTGGCTCAGACATTTCCATGGGCAAACCCCTCCTTGCTCTTGGCCCATCGGTGGCCTTTCAGCTTTTACACTTCATGGCCACAAGTTACAGCTGCTTTTCTCGGTGGTTCTATATTGCTTCTTACTGTTAAGAAATCAAAAAACCCTAGGTTTCTTGGGAATTTCTTTTCCTCCTGCCACAGGGGCCTCCAGGCCCAGAAGCAAGGTTCCCACAGGTGATTCAGTCGAGCACCACAGGGGTTACAGAAGCAGGCCTGCTTCCAGCCTTCCAGAGAGGAAGCAGGGACTGAACTTATGCTTCCAGAACCCCATTTAGAGCTCTGCCTTGGATGAAAAACAAGTTTAAGTCTATCTGGGCCCAGGCTCTAGGGGGGCTGCTGAGCTATAAAATGATTAACCTACAACCAACCTCTGTACCAGGCGCTATCCAAGACCTCCTGGAAGCTACAAATGCAGCTCCGTGGTGGAGTGCTTGCCCAGCATTTGCCATACCCTGAGTGACGTTCTAGTGCAAAAACCATATTGGAGAAGGTGGTGTCCCAAAGACTGCTGTTTCTAGAAGCATTTGTGGGTTCCCAGGAATAGCCAAGATGTGGACTGCTACCTGTGTGCCCTGCCTGACCCTTACTTTCCTGCTTGCTGTTCTCACAGCAATGCCTTATTTAATAGACTACATACAGGAAGGAAAAGCAGGTTTGCTCCTAGTAGAGGCTTTGTGGGGAATCCTGGGAATTGTGGAGTGTTAAAGAGGCAGGCCAGGAGGCTACAGGGCTGCATTCACCAGCATCAACAACAGAATTAACTTCCCATGCCCTCAGGAATACTCATAACCATGTGCCACTTGGACTCACGTGGACTCAACTTACAGGACTCTATAGAACTCTTTTCACATTGAAGCCTCTATGTTCACACATAAAGCCACAAATGGCCCTCTATGTACTGTGGTGGGCTTCCAAAGCACTTTGCTCCTTCTTGCTGAAGGTTGTCCCGTGATAGTTCTGGTATGTGGTCATTCTGTCCTGGCTCTACAATGTTTCTGGATGCCAACCACTGACATCAACAACAAATGAAGCCCTAGACAAAAGCCCCTCAGAATGTTTGTGAATGATGCCCAGGGAGTTTTTTTGTTTTTTTGTTTTTTTGTTTTTGTTTTTTTTTTTTTTGCTCCATTCTGAAAGAAGACACTAGCCAGGACCATAGCTCCAGGTCCTACGCCCTAGGCCATGTTCCTGCCAAGCTTGGCCATAGCCTTTCCTATGAGGCCTCCTACTATGGTCCTGTACCACCCAACCCCACCTTGTCAAACTTGGCAAGGAAACAGAAACAGGAAGTTAGAACCCAGGCACATGGAAGAGTCAAATTTTTGTGATCCCTGGAATTCATCTTGGACCCAAGAAAAAAAGGACCTCAGCTTAGGGACCTCTGTCCCTTTAGAAGGCAGTGCCCTCCATACATGGGAAGCCTGGGTTAAAAATCATTTGAACCATGGTGCAAGATATAAGAGACAGCAGTTACAATGTATAGAGCTCATAAAGAGGATGCCTATGAAGAATAGCCATGGAGGAGAGATCCCACAAAGGAAAGAACACCAGAGGAGAGGATATAGAGAGAGCATGAGAAGCAAAGCCATGAAGGAGATGGCCCATGAAAGAGAAGACCCGTGGAGAAGGTAGAGAAGCCGAGAGAGAGGAAGAGCGCCAGGGAAAGAGAAATTGTGAAGAGTTCCCTGAGAAAAGACCCCATGAAGGAGAGAAGCTATGAAGGGAGGAGTCAGCCTATGAAGCAGACTTCCAAAGAATAGTCAGTGCCAATACTCCTCAAATTAGCCAACAAAATAGAAACATTCATTTTATGAGATCACAGTTACCCTGATACCCAAATTACCAAGACCAGACAAAGAATTATAGACCAATTCTCCTTAGAAATATACATTCAAAAATAATAAAAGTATTTGCAAACCTAATTTAAAAATCAATCACAAAGATCATCTACCATGATCAAGTGGGCTCCATACCAGAGAGACAGATATGGTTCAACATATGTAAATTAATAATGTGTTCCACCATATAAACTGACTAAAAGACAAAAACCACAAGATCATCTTATTAGTAGAAAAGCTCTTTGGCAAAATCCTGCACCCCTTTATGAAAAAAGTTCTAGAGATTAGGAATACAAGAAACATGCCTCAACATAATAAAGGCAGTTGGCAGCAAGCCCATAGCCAACACCTACTTAAATGGAGAGAAACTCAAAGCAATTCCACCAAAATTGGGAACAAAGCAAGGCTGTCCACTCTATTCAATAGGCTTGAAGTTGTAGCTACAGCAACGAGACAGCTAAAGGAGATCAAAGGGATATACAATGGAAGGGAAGAAGTCAAAGTGTTTTTATTTGCAGATGATAGGATAGTATACATAAGTGACCTGAAAAAATTCCACTGGGAAACTCCTGCAGCTGATAAACACTTTCAGCAAAGTAGCTGGATACAAAATTAACTCAGAAAACTAAAAAAATATAAAATATCATGAGGTATCTCTAACCATGCAAGTGAAAGACTTGCATACTAAAAAAACTTCAAGTCATTGAAAAAACGAAGAAGACATCAGAATATGGGAAGATTTCTAGTTCTCATGGATCAGTAGGATTAATACAGTAAAAATGGCCATCCTACCAAAAGTTAATATACAAAGTCAAGGCAATCCCCATCAAAATTCAAACAATTCTCCACAGACCTGGAAGGGACAATTTTCAGCTCCATATGGAAACACATACACAAAAAAAAAAACAAAAAGCTTTGGATAGCAAAAAGAAAAAAATCTTAACTAATAACAGAACTGTGGGAGGTACCATCAAGTTGTACTACAAAGCTATAGCAATAAAAATAACATGATATGCTACAAAACAGACATTTGATCAATGGAATTGAAGACCCAGAAATGAATTCATGCACCTATGAACAACTGTTTGCTTTTATTTAAAAAAAAAAAGCCAGAAATAAACACTGGAAAATGACAGTAACTTCAACAAATGGTGCTGGTCTAACTGAATATCAGCATATAGAGGAGTGCAAATAGATCCATATTTATCATTCTGCACAAATTCAACTCAAATGGACCAAAATCTCCAACATTAAACCAGATACACTGAACTTAGTACAAGAGACCATGGGAAATAGCCTTTAACTCCTTGGTACAGGAAAAGACTTTCTGAACATAACACCATTAGCACAGGGACTAAGATCAACATTTAACAAATGGAATCTCATGAAGCTGAGAAGCTTCTATAAGGCAAAGGACACCATTGTTCCAATAAAGCAGTAGCCTACAGAATGAGGGAAAGATTTTCACGAACTCCACATCCAATAGAGAACTCAAGAAACTAAACATATCAACAAAATAAATAATCCAACTTTGAAGTGAGGTTCAGGGGTAGGGGAAAATGGGGTACAGATTTAAACAGAATTCTCAATAGAGGAAACTCAAATGGCTAAGAAACACATAGAGAAGTGTTCAACATCTTTAGCCATCAGAGAAATGCAAGTAAAAGCTACCTTTGAGATTTCCTTTTGCACCTGTCAGAATGACTAAGACCAACAGAACAAGTGACAGCTCATGCTGGTGAGGATGTGGAGTAAGGGGAACACTTATCCATTGCTGGTGGGAATGCAATCTTGTACAACCACTGTGGAAATCAGTGTGCTGGCTTCTTAGGAGAATTGGAATCAATCAACCTCAAGCTCCAACTATCCCACACTCTTGAACATACATCCAAAGGATGCTTCATCTTACCGCAGAGACAATCACCCAGCCATGTTCATTGCTGCTCTATTCATAACATCCAGAAACTGCAAACAACCTAGATGCCCACAGACAAAAGATAAAGAAAATGTACATTTATACAAGAGTATTACTCAGCCATTAAAAAATGACATCAGGAAAATGGATGGAATTAGAAAAAAGCATCCAGAGTTAATTTAATCCAGTTCCAGAAAGACAAATATGGTATACATTCCCTGATATCAAGGAATTAGAGGAAGTATATAGATCTCATTAGGAAAGGGAAACAAAATAGATGAATATGGATGGAAGGGGGTGGAATGAGAGAATCAGGTGGGAAAGGGGAAGTAAGAGGGGTTTGGGGAGGGAATATAGGGAGAGCTAAAATTAAGGAGCACTTAAGGATTGGTGTGAAAATCTAATACACTACAAACTTCCTAAAATATATACATATATGAAGGCGATCTAAATAAAATCACTAAATAATGGGGGAGACAGAATCCCAGCTGGCCATCTCTTGTCAGTCCAATGAGGCTTCTTGTACTGGTCCTGAGTGACATCTAATTGATTTTTGGCCAAAGAAGCCATGTGGGAAACTCCAACCTACACCATTGCCAAGACTATAATTGTGCTCCACAAACTGGTAGCAAGGGCCCTTTGCAGAAGAAAGCATCTACATTGAACTTGGAGTTGTTGAGCTGGTGTCTCCATAGAGCCTTCACCTTCCAGCATCTTTAGCATAGGAATATACTCTTCACACTCTCAAAAGAGAAACAGACACACCAACACAGCCACAAACCCTTTGTCTACAACGGTGTCCTATCTACAAGTAATGCTAGGGCAACAGTGCCACTAAGCTTGTGGAAATAACCAACCAATAACTGATTTGACTTAAGGTAAGGCCAAATCACTCCATGTGATAGAACCCATACCTGATACTGCTTGGGTGACCAAGAACCTGAGACTAGATAGCTCAGGGACCTAAGGGAAAACCAAATAATACTGGTCTAAGAAAGGGAGAGAGTAGTAATAGAAGTGTTCCTAATGATATTCTGCTATGCTCATACATCAGTGCAATGTTCAGCCATCATCAGAGAAGCTTCCTCCTCTAGCAGATGGGAACAAATATGGAGGCCCACAGTCAGACATCATATAAGACTTGGCACTAAATGGGATGTTGCCATCAAATCCCTCTCCTCAGAGCTCAGGGACCCCTGCAGAAGAGAAGATGGAAAGAGTGTAAAAGCCAGTGGGGATGGAGAACACCAAGGAAACAAGGCCATCTGGACCAGTGGTCCTCAACCTTCCCCGTGCTGCAACACTTTAATACAGTTCCTCATGTTGTGGTGACCACCAGCCATAAAATTATTTTCATTGCTACTTCACAACTATAATTTTGCTACTGTTGTGAATTGTAATGTGAATATCTGGTATGTACAATATCTGATAAGCAACCCCTGGAAGGGTCTTGGCCCACAGGCTGAGAACCTCTTCTCTAAATCAACACGAGGAAAGCTCCTATGAATTTTCAGAAACTGAAGCAGCAAGCACAGGGCCCACACAGGTCTGCACCAGCTCCCCTGTGTATATTATGGTTTCAAGTTCAGTATTTTTATGGGATTCCCAGTTGAGCAAACGAGTGGGTCTCAGATTCTTTTGCATTCACTTTGGCTCTTTTCCTTCTGTTGGTTTGTGTTGTCCAACTCTGGAATGATATTTTGTTTTATCTTATTATATTTTGTTTTGCTGTATTTTTGTTTTAAGAAAGAACCTAAAGTGTGGGTAGAGAGGGGGAGAAGACCTAGAAGGACTCAAGAGAGGGAAAGAATATAATAAAATGTATTTAAATTAAAAATTGTTTTAAATAATTAAAAAAGTATAAAATAATAATATTAAGAAATTATCCTAAATCCATTAGAGCAAATGAGAGTGAATCCACAAGGCAGCTCTTGGAGATGGGTAGTGGTCAACCCAAGGGCATGGCTAGCAGCTCCCAGAATTTCACTCACATTGAGAAGGTTCCTGCCCTATGTGTGGATCACTGGTCCTGGGCTGTACTCTGAGATCCTCAAGGCCTGCCTCTTACACTCCCTGGCCTACACAGAGCTGGGGGAAGACGTCCATTCCACGTGCTGCTGCAGAAGTGTGCAGTGAGATGCCGAGGACAGTGTAAGTGTGAGCAGAGGGCTTCTCACCAGTTTGGTTTCCAGAACTTTCCAAACAGGTGCTGCGTTACCAGGGAGCACACCCAACAGACCAGTGTGTCAGGACCGGGCCCACCGCCTCAGGGTGTTGGCTTAAGAAACCAGAACATAAGTGCAGGCCCAGAAGTTTTCAGTCACGTCTAGAGTTATTTTCCCCTTGACATTTGAAAACTTCAGTTTCTATTGTAAGTTTTTAATATATGGCACATTTGAAAAATTATACCTTGTCAAGAAGGTGGAGGGCTTCTTTTTCTTTCCCACTTCCCCTTTCCCTTTTTATGTTCTGTCTTTTCCAGTTGATGGAATTGCTCATTTCAGCTCTTGTTCATTTAACTTTTCCTGGTGGGATTGTGTGGTGGAGAAAGAGCTCCCCAGCCCCGAGTCCAAGGGCTCATCTGCTGACCAGGCACTCAGTGTGGAAAGGCTCCTAACCAATTTTGAGTCTGAGGTTACTATTTTATCCAAGTTCTTTACAATCACGTATAGTACTCCCTTTAGCGGAGGCTTATTCGGCCCTTTGTCATTCTCGTGGACTGCTCAGCGGTCATTTCATAAGTATATGATTGATCTTCTCAAGAGAAGTGGATTTCAGGTGTAGGAGAATTAATGAGAGTGCCTTTGGCTAAGGAAACAGGAAATGTCACCTAATTTGCCAACTGATTGTTTACAGTGTCATTCATCCATTTGACCATCCAGAGGCTGCAGGTGTGGGCACAATGAAAGTCCTGTGCCACCGGCCAAGCTGTACAGGTGGATTTAAAATCTGGTCAAGTAAAATGGATTTCGCAGGAATGGAGTTCAGCAGGAATTTCTTAACCAGGAATAATACTAATAGACCATGTCCTCCCCAAAGGCAGTAGCTTTGTGACAAAGGAGCAGTTCAGCCAGCCCGGTGAATAACTATAAGCCTAGCAGGGGGCCTGTCTATACCAGCTGTGGGGTCTCTGGTGAAATAGGTCAGGTCAGGGTTCACAAGGGAGTTTAACAACCTTTAACTATTGTGAACTCAATCACACACATATCATCCTTAAATTTTATCTTTTATAAAATTTGTATTATTACATGAGTGTTAATCTTCGTTTTGTTCTCGTTTCCCTTTTGCATTTAAAAAAAAAAACACCTGTTGGACAATATTTTATTTTATCATGCATAGCCCACTTTCAGAAAAAGCATTTGTTTTCTTTTTACCCCAACTATATTGTACACCTAAGTTTTGTATAACTTTCTCTTGTTTTATTTCTCCTTGAGATAAGAAAAACATTCCTCATTCCTAATAAAATCTTTTAACGAAAGCTCAGGAAACATAGCAAATGTGAATATCTAGAAACAACACATGTTTCTAGCAAACCATGTTCAAAGTCCTGAAAACATGGGAACATGTTTACCCAACCAATGTAATGGTTTGTTAAAGTACTATGAATTGGAAGGAATTTCAACTAAGTTTGCATGAGCACTGACAGACGAACCAGTTCCAATCAAACATACCACGGGATCTATTTCTAAAGTTAGAACACAGATAAGGAAAGGAGGGGGAATCAAGGGTCTGTACTCTAACTAGGACCAGTTTGTTAAAGAGATGTTGCGTATCAAATGTTAGACATCAATAGAAAAATTACAGCAGTTACACAGAGACAGTAGCCATGGATGTGTGGATACATACTCAGCAACATCTTTCTGTGCCCTCATCTCTCTCTCAGTCCTGCCTCAACTTGATGTGCCATGCTTTCTTCAAGCCCATGAGAGGCCTATCCCTTTCTGAATGGAGACTGGGGGAGGAGAGAAGGGAGGGGAAAAATGTTTTAAAAGTAATCTAATAAAAAGAGAGAAATGAAGCTGGAAACAGGCTTGTCAAGCTGCTCGATATCTGATAAAAGTAGATGTCAAAGCACAAATTAGTCAAAAGAAATAAAGGCCACTGAATATTAATAAACAGTCTATCAAGAAGATGTAACAATTTTAAATACATACACACCAAGTACTAAGACTCCCAATTTCATAAAACAAACATTAATTGACTTAAAATAATAATAATAATGGTGTCTGGCTTCTATACCCCACTGCCATCTCTAGATGTCACCCAAACTAAAAAACTACAAAGCTAAACTACACAGTACAGCAAATGAATCTAAAGATATCCAAGACATGTATAACCTACTAACAAGTGCAATTTGGCAAATAAATAGACATGATCATCTATGTCGATGCAGAAACCAGAACAAAATTCAATATTCCTTTATGAAGCCTCTGAGAATATCAGTAATCTTGGGAACACACCTCAACATAATAAAAAGCGATACACAACAAACCTATGGCCAACAGTACGCTAAATGGGATGTCCTAGTCAGGGTTATTATTACTGTGATGAAACACTGTCACAAAAGCAACTTGGGGAGGAGAGGGTCAATTTGCCTTACACTTCTACAACACTGTTCATCACTGACAGGAATTCATACAGGGCAGGAACCTGGAGGTAGGAACTTATGCGGAGGCATAAGAAGGGGCGGAGGGTCCTGGCTTTCTCAGCGAGCTTACTTATAGAATCTAAGACCACCAGCCCAGGTGGGGCACCACCCACAATGGGCTTGGCCCTCCCCCATTGATCACCAATTAAGAAAACCTGTATAATCCTTTACACAGGTTTGCCCACAGCCCAATCTTATAGATGGGAGGCAAAACGGAGGCATTTTCTCAGGGGGTTTCCTTCTTTCAGATGACTCCAGGTGTGTCAAGCTTACATAAGAATTAGCCAGCACAATTGACCCCTTGTCAACTTAACACACAATACCCATAACTCTAGGCTGTGTCAACTTCCTCCCCAAAATCTCACCAATTCAAACACTTTAAAAGTTTAGTCTCTGTAAAAATCCAAACTTTTAAAACCCAAAACCTCTTTTAAAAGTTCAAAGTCTCTCAACTGTGGGCTTTTATAAAATAAAATAAAATAAAATGATAAACACTCTTACCTCAAGAGGGAAGAACCAGGGAGCACTCACAATCTAAACAACGCAAAGCCACACCCTAACAGTGCAAACAGTTCAATTGCCAGTATCTAGGATTCACTCACGATTTTTGGGCTCCTCCAAAGGACTTCTTCTGGCTCCATCCACAGCAGCACACACTTTGTCTCCTGAACGTGTCAGGCTCTGCTCCATGCTGCTGCTGCTCTTGGTGGTCATCCACGATACTGGCATCTCCAAAATGCTAGCATCTTCTTCTGCAGCTAGGCTGCACTGTCACCAATAGCCTCTCCTGGGCTCTTTTTCATGGTGCCAAGCCTCGGCTGCTCTCCATGACCCCTTCATGACTTCAAAACCAGCACCACCTGGGTGACTGGAAGGTTTGGCTGCTTCTGAAAAGCAAGTTCCATGTGCCGACTCTCAGGAGACACTTCCCAGAAGACTACACTTCAACGGTGCTGGTCTCGTCTCAACCGCTGATTTCTCAGCTCCAGCTGACCAGCATCAATTGTCTCAGTAAAATAAAGGTTTTTCTTCAGTGGTCTGGCCTCTTGATCACAGCAGGTTCTTCAGCTCCAGTTGTCCAGACACAAAGGCCCAGGAGAGTCTTTGCTTCCCTCTGAAGCTTCACAAGCTGCCCATAGCTCCAAAGTCCTTCCACAATCTTCCCAAAACAATGCAGCTGGGTCTGTCACAGCAATACCCCACTATCCTGGTACCAACATGTCTTAGTTAGAGTAATTATTTCTGTGATGAAACACAGAAATGACTGAAGCAACTTGAGGAGGAAAGGGTCCATTCGGCTTACATTTCCACATCACTGTTCATCACTGAGGGAAGTCAGGGCAGGAACTCATACAGGGCAGGAACCTGAAGGCAGGAGCTGATGCAGAGGCCATGGAGAATTGCTCCTCATGACTTGCTCATCCTGCTTTATTGTAGAACCTGGGACCACCTGTCAGGGGTGGCCCCACCCACAATGGGCTGGGCCTTCCCACATCAATCACTAATTAAGAAAATTGCCACAGCTTGCCTATGGCCTAATCTTATGGAAGCATTTTTTCAGTTGGTGTTCTGTCTTCTCAGATGGCTCTAGTATGCCAGGTTGGATAAAACTAGCTAGCACACGGACAAAAGCTGACAGATTTCCTTTAAAACTTAGTACAAGGCAGGGGTGGGGGAGCCCATTCTCTTTACTCCTATTCAATATGGTGTTTGAAGTCTCAGCTAGAGCAATAGGCAAGAAAAAAAGAATTATAATGGATACAAATAGGGAAATATATTATCCCTATTTGCAAATTACATGAGCCAATACTTAAAAGACCATAAGACTCCTCCAGAAAGTTCTTAAGACTGAAAAATACTTTCAGAAAAGCAGCAGGATACAAAATCAACATATAATAGTCAGTGGCTATTCTATACCAATAATGAGTTCACTAAATGCTGGAAAATCTGGAATCAGCATACAGAATACTTGTATCAAAACTCAACTCCAAGTGGATCACAGCAGTTAGAAAATAGAAGAAAACTAGTGTCCATCAACTGATTGAATAATAAAGATATGGCACCTATCCACAATGGGATACTACTCAGCCTTTAAAAAAAAATCATGAAATCTGCAGGAAAATGGATGGAACTGAAAAGGTATGAGAGAGGTGATCCAAGCCCTGAAGGATAACTACCACACGTTCTCACACAATGATGGTAAATGGCCACCTCCGTCTTTCGTTAAAGGAAGTCCACGAACACACAAGAATTAACAGGTATTTATTTGGGGATGGTAAATAACCACTGAGCTCTTTTGCGCCTACTGCTTCCTGGGCGTTCCATGAAAAGCTCAGACTCCAGAGTGTGGGTGCAAGCTACCAAGAGAAGGGCATGGGCCCCTCTGGCTCTTCCCTAGCACGGTGCCAGAGGCTCTAGCCAATGCAATTAAACAAGAAAACGAAATTAGAGGAGAACTAGAAAAGAAAATACATATGATACCACTCAATTATAACACTGCCAACCTAAATCAATAAAAAAATGCAGAAATTAAAACAATTTTGTGATGCAGCAGGTTATAAAATCAATATTTGGGAATTAATAGAATCCAGAGGGTGTAATGAAGGACATGATCCTGTTAAGGTTGTAAAGTCATATAAAGTCAGCAGAATTCAGAAAGATAGAGGTGTCTATGGGTATAAACTCAACACTGCCTGAGACAGTCTACACACTGGGAGGTCCAGACCCCACAGTTTAAATCCAGCCCCTTCCCTGAGTATTCCTGTTGTTACTGGTGGAGGCCTGTGGACTAGATTCTCATAGTCTCACTGTGTTCCTGACCACCCAGGTCCTGGCTACCAGGATCTGGCTACCAGGGCAACTTGCTCTACCTCTGACTGCTTTGACTTCACCAATGAATGATAGTGAAGATACCATGTCTAGGACTGCCATGAAGACAGGAGTCCTGGCTGTGGTGAGGCTTGTCTGTCCAATTGGGAAGAATGGCAGTGGGTACTCAGTCCCTGCTTACCTTCATCCTGCCTGCCCTGCAGTCTGGGTCTCCCATCACAGCCACCACTCAGGGAATCTATGGCTACTGCTGCCCAGGACCTGGCCTGCATGAGCTTCGACCTGGTAGCCTATATGCTCCAGAGTCTCAGAACCAGGTGTGCAGAAGAGAGGTCAGGATAGGTCCTAACCTGTGGCCCTGAGGCATTGGTAGCCTTCCTGAGGCCCTAAACCTTTGTCTTCAAGGAGGAAGAGTGAATGAGTTGCCCTCGCCTCTTGGGAGCAGCTCCAAGGAGTAGTGGGTACATTCTCACTGACTTGGCCACCGGTCTGATCTTGGGAGTGGTGGGGTCTGTCATGTGGGCTCTCAAAGGAACAAGGTGTTCATCAGAGCTAACCCTAACCTACCTAATCTCAACCCTAGCCCTGACTCCCTCCTCTTGGTGAACCTAGTTCTGTGGCTAGGAGTTCCCATAGAAAGTCCTGATAATGTCTGGATACACATCTAGCTGCTAGAAAACACTATCATGGCTCAGAACTATGGGTCCAGGCTCTGGGATATCCAGAGTTCAGAGAAGGCAGGAGGATTGGCCATCTCCTCCGTACACAGAGCTCTCAGCCTCAGGCAGATTAGAAACTTCTGGAACAGGCAAGCAGAGGCTGGGAGAAGCTGGGCTAGTCCCAGAGTTGAGGCTGCCCACTTGTTCTGCATCTGGGCCTGAACCTACCAGATGACAGGGGCCAACCTCTGACAGGAAAGTTTCCTCTACCCATGTCAAGACAGGGCATCCATGATGTGTCTCAGTGGGACTGAAGACTGAATAACACATCATGAATCTCTCTTGAAGCCTCGTCAGCTTCTGTTTTCTAGACTGTTTTCAATCCAGGTACCTGGGGCAAGCCAGAGGCTTGAGGAAGGCAATAGTAACTGCCATTCTTTGCTGCTCAGCCTCCTTCCACTGGGCTCACCCAGGAAAAGTGTCCAGCTGGACAGCAGAGGGCGCCCAAGCCTGGTGTATTTGCCTCTCTGGACCTCATTCCTCTAGCCTTTGTATCTCCAGGTTACCCCTTACTCTAGAGTAGGGAGAGGAGGCTGGAGAACAGGTACCAGACTTTCAGGGTGCTATTTACTGTTCTCCATACATTGTTTGTGCTAGGCTGTGGTGCAAGTTTGCTGGCCTGAACTTCCAGAAGGCTTCACACTATGTCAAGAGCCTCTAGAGTCCCAAAGCCTGGCAGCACACTCATTCTGGTGCCTTTGAACTCAATGTTGAGATGCTCAGGCTAGTGGCCCTGGTGATGAAGGCTTCCTTGGACTTCCTCCCTGGGCCCTTCTCAGAGAGGTTCCAGCTTTAAATGCTGGTCACCTTAGTGGCCTCAGCACAGTTGCTATGCTGGCCTGGCCTCATGAGGGGGCTTAAATGTCCATCTCTCCCCCTCCAGATATTAACCACAGAACATGAAGTTTGCAGTCTATGCTGGGGAGGAAGCAGGCATAACCCAGAGCCCATATGCACCCCAAGTCCTGGACTCTGCCTCCCAGGGCAGATGATAACTGAGCGATGGGGGATGTCCTTCTGTATGCTGTGAATGTATGTTTCTCTTATTGGTTGATGAATAAGGCTGTTTCAGCCAATAGACAGGCAGGATGTAGCCATGAGGATCTGCCACCCCAGAGACTCCAGGCCCCAAACAGGACAATGGCATCTCACTCCCTAGGGGTTTTAATTCTGTTGGCATGTAAATGTCAACAATACTTTTATTTCTTAAAGATAATCCTACTTGGAAGTTCTTGAACATTCCCTCCATCCCTGGAGATCATGGAGCGAGAACAAGATTCCTCGTCCACAGAACTGCGAGATGCAACACTTGCTCCAGGGTTTGATAGGTTGGAGAAGTCATGGAGACTCAGATGTTCCGAGGAACCCCCGATGTGACCCAGAGTGCACATCTGCATGCCAAGAAGCCCCCTCGGGGAAGCGGGGGCAATGAAAATCAGACAAAAATCAATGAAAATTGGAAATCCTAGGGTACGTCCTAGCATGGTAGTTTTCAATCTGTCGGTCATGATCCCTTTGGGGATCAAATGACCCTTTCACAGGGGTCACATATCAGATACTCTGTAAATCAGATATTTATATTACAATTCATAACAGTGGCAAAATGACAGTTATGTAGTAGCAATGAAAGGAATGTTATGATTGACAGTCACCACAGCATGAGGAACTGTATTAAAAGATCACAGCATTAGGAAGGTTGAAAACCACATCTGCCCAGTGTAGTGTCCACCTGGACAGAGTCTGCACAGGGCCCTGCTGATTGAGGCCTCCTGTTAAGGAATCAATATTGTCCTGCCCTGAGACTGCCATCACAAACTACCAGTAACTAAGAGGGATATCTCCTGCCCGTTTGGCAACAGTTTTTGCTTGTTTCCCTGGCCCTGGGTCACAGAGCTAATAGATAGCAGAGCTGGAACCAACCCAGATCTGAGTGTCCCTACTTCCTCATGTCCCCAGCTTAGAGCACAGAAGGTAGAAAAGACTCTGACCACCTCCTAGCCTGCCCTGCTGCCCTGGCCAACCCTGGGTCCCTTGATCTCTTCTACGTCTTCAGAGAGGACAAGGACCAGGGGTTCTCACGGTTGGGTGTAAGGCCAGTGCAATGAGAGAGCAAGGTTGCCAGTCAGGCCTCCCTAAAGCACTGGGCTGCAGATTCGCCACACCCCAGTGTGGCTGAGCAGAGACCAAGCAGCCCCTTGCCTACGTGGCCCTGCAGAGGGGAGAGGATGTCCTGGCCTCTCCAGTCCTAAGCAGAGCGGGGTGAGGAAGATTTCTCCTCTGAATGGGTTTGTCCCCAGGAGAACTCAGGTGACCAGGCTATAGCAGCTTTCCAGGCAACAGTCTTGGGGGCAGTTGGAAGGACACCTGTCCCAGTGAGGACAGTGCGAGCTTTATACAGTTGAACCTGCCGTCCAAGTACCAGGGTCTCTGCAGAGACACAGAGCCCAGACAGCCTGTATCCCCAGTGCTGCTCCACAGCCCACCCGCTATGGCTGAAGAAGGCAGTGATCTTGACTGTGGTCAGCGGTCTAGGTCACTGAAGGGTGGAATTGGGGATCTAGTCCCTGGGGCATTACTTATAGACTCAGGATGTGGGCCCACTTTTATGATTGCTGGAAGATAGACAAGGAGGTCAGACCCCAGACCTGGTGGTCCCAAACATGGTCCTGAGCCTTCTAAAGATCCCTTGTTGAAGCTCTATCCCTACTGGCTCCTCAGAACTTCTGGGGTACTGCTTAGCCCATCCCCCATGCCACGACTCCGGCAGCTTTCTGGGGTTAGCAGGACAGGAAGTGACTCTTGTTCGCAGGAATGTTTGGCTGTCATCTCCAGGCCCTTGAGGGTGGGCTTTGGGGACCCAGGTGGTGAGGCAGCAGCATGGCTGTCATTTTCCAGGAAGCCCCCTCCCTTGAGTCCTGCCTAAGCCTGCAGCTGGCCCTTGGTACAGAGCCAGGCTGCTCCTCCAGAGGCCCAGGCTGTACTGGAGAAATCTCTCTGCCAGATGTTGCTCTCTACAGGCAGGAGGCCAGTATGAGGTAATGGGAAAGATTAACCCATCCAGATCCACAGCCCCCAGCCACCACGTTTATATGACACCACGCTAACTGGCAAGTAGGCCGAGGGGGTGCCTTGAGAAGGGGTAAGGATCCTTAGTGAAAAGATGTCTCCAAATGTTCTTGGGGTAGTCATCCATCCCACAGCAGCTTCAGTGTGGGTTTGCGGCCTGTGGCACCCAGCCCCTGCCTTACACACGGATATTTCTGGAATATCCCTGGACCAAGGATCCCCACTTCTCAGAGCTCTTGCCCCCACTCCCAAGATCAGGCCCACTGCCCAATCTTCTCCCTGAGAGGAGAGAGTCATTGCCTCCTGGGTGGATGCTGTAAACCTTGATGAAACTAAATGGTTGCAAGAGGCCTTGGGGTGCAACACAAAATGTGTCCAGTTTTACCCACAGACTCCCGGCCTAGATGCCCACCATCGACAAGCTCAGAGTGGCTATGGCACTTTCCTATGGCCTGTGCAGCTGCCCTGGCTATCTGTATCCCCAGGTCCTCTGCCTCCATAGAGAGGGCCAGGGAGCAGGGGCTCTGTGTGGACTGAGTGGTGAGGCTCCCTCCCTCCCTCCCTCTCTCCCTCCCTCCCTCCCTCTCTCTCTGTCTCTCTGTCTCTCTGTCTCTCTCTGTCTCTCTGTCTCTCTCTCTCTCTCTCTCTCTGTGTGTGTGTCTGTGTGTGTGTGTGTGGAGGAGGAGGAGGAGGAGGACCATATTAGAGCTGTAACCTCTGCCTGCCTTCCCTCTGAACACTCTTCTGTGTGTACAAGCTCTGGCTCCAGCTGGCCTGGAGGGTCTTAGCAAAGTGTCTGTTTCCTGCCTCTGCCCAGGGGAAGCTTCTGCAAGTCCTCATGAGTCAAGGTCATGCTCCCAGGATGGCGCTTTGGCAGTGGAGCTCCAAGTCTAGAGACAGGATTGCTGCAGGGATCCTTGGGGACACCCTTGTGTCCCAGTCTGTGGCGTGGGTCGGCTGTTTTTCTGGGGAAGTCTCTGCCTCCTCAAGCGAAGAGGAAAGCAAGTACCACATTAATCTCCAGGTTTCATTGCCAGTCAGGGCTCCCAGAATAGCCACCCTCAGATTTGTGGGTTTGGGGACAGTCCCAAACAGCCTTGGAGCCTCTCAGGCCAAGCTGTCAGCATCAGGACCACTATGTACCCCTGAGCTCCCAGCCAAGCCTCGCAGCAGAGGGAGGCCTGGGTTTCCCACTTAGCTGAGCTCGACTGCTCGGCTCTGCCTTGCTGGCCTCTGTAGGCATCATGCAATCGACTCATTTCAGTTTTGTAGTGTCTCTTTCAAATGACTGCAGCCAGAGCTCCCCTGTCTGCTTCTCACGAGAAAATAAAATTGTCAGTTTTCAGACCAGAGAGCAAAATAAATTAGGTTCGTGTGCAGCCTGGAAGCCAAAAGCGATGGGAGTCGCTGAGCACAGTGGGTTGTGGGGACCAATTGAGGGGTCTGTCTGTAGAGCAATCAGTTGGGCTCCATGTGCACGGCCTGCAACAGTGAGATGCCTGTCTGCCTCATGATGAGAGACCACCCCTGTGCAAATCAGGCCCCACCTAGCTTGCTCTGTAGGGGGACCTTTCCATTTATGTCCCCTGTAAGACCCTGGTGCTACCCCACACTCCACTGCCCACCCAGCGCCGTCTCACAACCTTTAATTATTGTAAAGCCTTCAGCTTGTCCAACAGCCCAGACCCTCTTGTTGTAGCTTCAAGTGCTAATGACTTAGTTGTTGTTGTTACAACATTGTGGCACCCATGCAGACTCACATGCTGATACAATTTTATACCCCATTTCTTGGTGACATTCCTGGCTGTGAATGTGCATATGGCTTGGGTAGTTGCTACCAAGATACCCTGCCCACTTAGCATACCCTGACAGGGACAGTAGTGTCCCTACATTGGTGCTAGTGATGTGGACTAATAGCTGTGTATAGTACCTCCAACCTGATGTGTAGAGTACTGGATTTCACTCCCTCCCATGAGCAGACCAATGTCTCCCAAGTGTACTCTCCCCAGACCACTGCCTTCCCTGTCTGGTCACCAGTGAGAGGATCTTTGTCAACAAGTACCAACTGGCTGCTGGGGCCCACAGATCAAGTAATGGCCATCCCTGGCGGTGGCTCCAGGAAAGACATTTCTCAGATCAGTGGCTCTGGAAACCCAGACTGCTGGCATTGCCCTGCCCCAGGAGTAAGTGTCCCAAGTGCTCCCTGCCCAGGTGACTCAACTGGCATTTGGTAAACTGGATCTAAGAGACAGGAGCCACCCTGTCCATGGTGCACCTCAGGCATGTAGCCCAGTCTGACCCCAGCTAGATCATAGGACCCTGTGTGCCTGTGATGCAGCGATGTGGGCTCCCCAGGATGGAGGAGAATTGTTGTCCATGCTGAGGTGCAGAACAGGGGAACAGGGGAGTCCCCTGTGTGGGGCCTGTGGGTGGGGCCACATGCCTGCCAGGCATCCCTCCTTGTTCCAATATCCACAGTGAGGCGCCATGGAAACAGAGTGTAGCTCATGGAAAACATCATTTTCTTTGATGAATCATGTTCTAAGTTGGGAGGAAAGTTCACTAGACAGTCGAGGCAGTAGAGGGAACAATGCTGTCTTTGTTCAGCCAATGTGAACAGGGTTTGGGTCTTTGGTGTTGGCCATAAAGGCAGCTCTCCCAAGCCCACACCCTGGGAAAGGCTGGAGACATCCCGGAAATCCCAAAGCCCCCAGAGTGGGCTCTTCAAACACTGAGCAACCCCATCTTTTGGATTCCACGCCTGTCCCCCTGGGCTCACTGTCACTGCACTCTCTAAAGGCATGTGGCCTTTTTCTGTGGCTGGAAAATCCCAGATCTCTCTTCTTGCCTGGCAGTACAGGATGGATAGACTGCTCATCCAGTTTAGAGGTACCTGGAATGGCCCAGGCCATCTGTGAAAGTGCTGTGCATTGGCACCTGCTGTATGCTGGGAAGCCCAGTGAACAGGGTCAAGTAGTTTGCAGAGTGTGTGGCCTCTCTCTTCAGCTGTGAGACTTTGGAGTCAGCGTGCATATGCAGCCAGTAGTCCTTGGCTGTGACATAAACCCTCAGGTCAGGGAACACTGCTCCATACTTGTCCTCTGCCCCACAGCTTGTAGCATTTGCAATCCCTTTTCTAACCAGTTCTGGCAGGTGGAGTTCATGGAGGGCATGAATCCATGTCTGATCTCTGCCAGGAGGAGAAGGAGATAACCAAAATACTGCTCACCGGGCCAGGGAGCAGCAGAGTCCCAGGCTTGGGCCTGTCTCTGTGGGCCGTGTATCAGCTGTATGCCTCAGCGGAACAAATGGGGTGAGCCCTCCCCAGCTCTGTAAGAGTGGGGAACTGCAAGGCCTGGGCTGAAACCTTGACACCAGTGTTTGAGGTTGTGAATATGCCATTAAAACCAGGAACTCGGTGTGTGACCAGCCAGCCAGGCCTCCTCTCAAGGGGACTCCAGACCTGGACTACAGTGCCCACCCAACCACAGAACACTGGGGGATTCGTGCTACAGCCTTCAGATCTCATAGTGAAAATCCCTCAGCCTTGGTCCTGCATAGCTGGCCAAGAGGGCCTCCAGACTACAACAGAGTGTATTGTGGGGTCCTTGCTGTCCACAACAAGAGATACAGGGAATTCGGACTGGTGTGGCAGTCACCACTGAGACCACAGGGGCTCTGCTTCACAGGTGACCTTCTCTGAGGGCTATGGGGTTCACGGACAGTGGAGCCTAGCCAGTAGGTCACTACCAGGGCAGGGCCTTTCCCAGGCCTCTCTTCTCTGTGTCCGCCTCTCAAGACCCCACTACCCCATCACAAAGCCCTTGTGTCATAGCCTGTCCCCTCCTGGTAGGGGACTCCATGTATGTATGTATGTATGTATGTATGTATGTATGTATGTATGTATGTATGTATGCCTGGGCGGGAGGACACCACAGAGGCAAGGACCTGCTACCCATCATGTGTCACCTAAAGCCACTGCAGTTCTTACAGCAAAAGCAAATACGGGATTTTTGTCTTTACATTTTCTAAAATGCTTCTAAGTCCTGTGACATTTGGGGTGGCATACACTGAGCAGGATGTGAATGAGTGAGGTTAAACACCCCCTATCTTCCAAAAAAGCAAGCTTAAAAAAAAAGTGTTGTTCAACCCCCCCCCCCCTTCCAAAGTGTTGGAAGAAAAGATACTTTAAAAAGAGGTGGTGAGCTGCCGGGCTGGTCATCTGCAGGCAGAGGGGGCACTGTTGCTCCATGGAGAAAAGTGATTCTTCTCCTTCCTGACCACGCCCAAGACTTCAGAGCCTGCTGCAGCGCTGCCTAAGTGCTGACAAAAGCAATTTCAGGGAGTTTTCTACTAAAAGGCTTGCAAAAAGCTGGACTCCCCTCCCCCATCACAAGGGAGCTGGGACTAGGAAAGAGGCCCTCCCTCCCCCTTCAGGACTGACCCTTCGACTTAGCAGCCGTGCATCTAAGGTCTCCTAGATTCCCATTTGACTCACTGGCCCACAGCCATCCTGCCAGGGTGCTTGAGACCTGACACAGCCTTTGGAACTTGGTTTGGAACTTCAGATCCTGGGGTCACCTGGCCCTGAGTCCCTCTGGGGACTGTATACCAGTCTGCTAGGAGAGAAATTCTGGTCACAGGCAGAGAGCCACAGGCCCGCGCTGCTCTGTCCTTTTTTTGACACCCTCCCCCCTCCACACACACACAAGTGAATTTAGGCATCTACTTATACAGGGTTGAATCTCGGGGCCCTTGGCACCCACGCTTTTCCAGCTCTAATCCTCCATGACTACTCCTTAGGGCAGTTTCTCCCAGCACTAAGGTCCAGGCTGGCTCCAGGAGCGTCCTTCCCAGGAGAGATGTGCCCAAAAGTGACCTGCAGCCTGGCAAAGATCTGAGTCAGGGGTGAGCAGCCAGGAGCTTGGCCAGAATTAACCCGAGTACCTCAATAGGACCCTAAAATGATCCTGGTGTGTCTGTGTGGGGGGGGCAGTGAAACACAAAGATAAAGAAGCAAAGAGAGAGGATGAGGGAGAGACTGAAGGATGGAGCAGTGTCGCCGTGGGGCGGGGAGGGCGGTGTGTGGAGCGCTGCAGTGGCATCGGGAACCAGGTGGCTGGGATTCTCTGGGACTTGCCGTGTATTCTCTCCATCACAGCTTTCCTGTCTGTCCACAGAGACACCCTGAGGAGAGGCAGGCAGGTGTGGCAGGGCTGCTGGGGGTGAGGGCAGGGGAGCATGTACTCCCGGGCTGAGGACCACAAAGCACTAGCCCCCCCCCCCAGACACACACGTGAAGCCAATGCATAGGCATAAAAGGACAAACAAAACCGTTTGAAGGGTCAGCAGACTAAAGCGTGGGTGCTGGATATTTCCCTGGCCACCCTTCATTCACTGTCCCAAGACCCGTCAGGACAGTAAGACCATGTGTCCACCACCGTGACACATTGTATAGGGCAGGCATAAAGATAAAGGATGTGATCTCATGAAGTCCTGGGATCAAGTGTCGCTGTTTCCTTTCTTTAAAGAACTTTTACTATTAATGATGTTACTATTTGCAATCAAGCTTTTGTGTTCTAACAACTACACCATTGCTCTGGAATCTTCTCTGGGCAAAGATAGCTCTGGCTTTATCTCTCTCTCTCTCTCTCTCTCTCTCTCTCTCTCTCTCTCTCTCTCTCTCTCTCTCACACACACACACACACACAGAGAGAGAGAGAGAGAGAGAGAGAGAGAGAGAGAGAGAGTTCCACAAACACACCCATATGGTTGTTGACAACTTGGTTAGTTAAGATCAAAATACCTTTGGCAAGTAAGTATTTAACTGAACTGAAGAGACAGCTACATGAAAATCTCCTACGCCTGAGAAAGCAGCGTCTGTGGGAGTCAGCGCTCACACCCGTAAACTGGGCTGGTCAGTCCCACAGGCGGTATTTGGAGTGAAACTGCCAGAAATATTTCCTGAACCTTCTTCGGGGATCACATATTTCGTACACACTATACTTCACTCTACATTACACAGGGCAGTCGACTACGAGAGAGCAAACATCCCACTCCCTGTGGCCACTGGAATCCCACAGCCCAGGAGTATCTTGGCTCATAGTACCTACAGGAGAGGGGCTTTTTCTCTTGAGGTTCCAGAGACCCAATGCTGTGACTCACTCAGCTCTGAGGCCCTCCCCTTCCTCTCCCCCTCCTCTCCTGGTCCCTCCCCTCTTTGCACCTCCCTCCTTCCACCCTCGCTGGCTCTCCACAGCCCAGGGCTCTAACTGCAGCAAGCGGAGACAGCCTCTTACTCTGCCATCACCAGCGCCCACCCTGACCCTGGCCAGCACTTGATGGTGACCGGCAGGCCAGCCAGAAACATGAGGCTGGCCCACACTCTGCTGCCCCTGCTGCTACAGGCCTGCTGGGCAGCCGCACAGGACATCCAGGTCTCCAAGCCTATTGCCTTCCAAGGTGAGTAAACTGGTGTGCTCTCTGAGCACTGTGCTTAGCTTCCTGAAGGCCTGGAAATAGACAGACTCAATGCCCACCCATCTTCACCTGGGCACTGTCCCTTGTCCCCCTTTTGTCTTAATCTGGTAGAGAGCCACGCAGAAGGGGCCTTGTCCCTTGTCCAAGCCTGCATTCCACTCAGTTCCCGTCTTGAAGCAGCTGGAACACTCAGGTCCCAGGCACAAGGCCCTGTCCTGTCACCAGGTCCAGGCACAAGGTCCTGTCACCTCAAGTCTCTCCATGCTAGGGAAATGACAAGATGGGGAAACTTCAGGGGGACCTACCAGCAAGGGGAGACTGTGGCCACCACTCCTTGTCTGTTTTCTGTCCTGAGTGAATGACTGTAAGAGGCCCCAGAACTGCTATTCTCTCTTTGACTGACAGGCAGTATAGGTGACCTGTCCCTTCACACCACAGCATGAGGTGATAGCTTTGAGGTGAAACTGAGAACACGGTGAGAAATAGCACAGTTCTTCCAGGCAGCCTCTGCCCTCTGTAACTGACCAAGGCCACTCTGGTGTCATTCAGACCTGCTAGATGTTGCCTACTCTGAGAGAGGCTCTGTTCAAGGCACAGGGCACCCTGGGTGTCATTCCGACGGTGCCTCAGGGAGCCTTGGTCTGACTGGGGATGTGTGAAGGGGCCTGGTGCTCCCAGCGGGGAATCGGGGCATGGCTAAGTGACCTTATGGGACCTTCCCTGGCTCAGACTGCCCTGTGGATCTATTCTTCGTGCTGGACACCTCGGAAAGTGTAGCCTTGAGGCTGAAGCCCTATGGGGCCCTGGTGGACAAGGTGAAGTCCTTCACCAAGCGCTTCATCGACAACCTGAGAGACAGGTAGAGTGAGCTTCCTGCATCTCTGTGGGCCTGGGGAGGGGTGGACCTGCAGGCAGGGCTGAGCCTTAACCTCCCACTCCAGAGCTCCATCCTGTGTAAACTGAGCTGGTGGGATGGGGGGGGGGGTTGCTAAGTGAGCATAGGATGGGACAGCCGGAGGAGTCATCTCGCCAGAAGACTGAGGAGACAATACTGAAGGTAGAGGTGTGGGGTCTCCATACTCCAATCAGAAAGGGCTTTAAGGACTCAGCTAGATATGTAGCTATGCCTGATGCCTGGAGTCCTGTGTGCAGCTGAACTCACCTGGTCCACGTGATCATCAGAGTTTCTGCCTAAGTCCTAGGCCAGACATCCCCCGTGCCCTCCACACGGGCTGGGAGAAGGGGAGTATGGGACACAGCACGCTTCATTCTCTCTCACCCTCACTCCCTCCTCAATGGGGCACTTAGAATGGAGGGTGTGGCTGGGGGCAGTCCTGAGGAAGGATGTAGTTAATTAACCTCCCCCCATAACAGGGCCCCTGCACAGCAGTCAGTCAGTGTGAGGACCGGAACTCAGCCAACACAAGCCTCAACCCTACTAGCTACCCATCCAGGGCCCAGGACCATGCCCATTGAGACCATGGCCCCAGAAGACTAGAGTGAACCATCTACCCCACCCCCACCTCAGGGACTTTGGAAATCGGAAACCTGAACTTAGTGAGAATGTCTGGGGCCGTAGGAAAGAAAAGGAGGACCAGAGGCAGAAGGCAGTGAGGTGTTCTCGGCCCCTTTACCCAGCTTCCACACCTCAGCATCCCACCGGCAATATGGGGTAGAATTACATGTTACTACAGAGGCCTTGGTTACCCTGTCTCCTGGAAAACCACTTGGGCCACCATAGCCTTGGAGAGCTGGGCGGGCAGATTCTACAGAGCAGGGTGGAGACAACTTGAACCCACTTCAGAAGTCCCCGTGTCCTATTTAGAGCTAGCCTGTGCCTACCTCTATCCTCACCTAGCCTTCTGCAGTTCATGGGGGTCTGTGACCCCAGGCGGGGTCATGTAATGGCTTAGTTGAGACTCTGGTTGGTTTGTCAAGCCGTACACATTGTGTGGCCCCAGGGTGGGGACCATCCCTTTTCGTCACAGGACTCTGAGCTACCTGCCTGCCCATCTGTGAGATGGGGATGCAGCACCCTTGGGTGAGACAGCAAGTCTCTTTGTGAAGAGAAGAGACTTCCCTCACCTCATCCCACCTATGCCTCACAGGTACTACCGGTGTGACCGCAACTTGGTTTGGAATGCGGGCGCGTTGCACTACAGTGACGAAGTGGAGATCATCCGAGGGCTCACACGCATGCCCAGTGGCCGTGATGAGCTCAAGGCTAGCGTGGACGCGGTCAAGTACTTCGGCAAAGGCACCTACACAGACTGCGCCATTAAGAAGGGGCTAGAGGAGTTGCTAATAGGGTGAGTGGTACAGGGCCATCCACAATGACCAAATCCAGGCCCATCGTGTCTAATTCTATCATCCAGGGCAGTCTCGGTGACTCCAGACACCGAGGCCTTCTCAACCTGTGTGCTATAGGGCCTCCTTGACCGGCTTCTCATGTCCAGGTGAACTTCCACCAGGCTGCCCATTACCCATCAAGCACCAGGCTATAGTCTAGAGACTTTACCTCGGAGGACAATGTGTCTATAGCCACAAACCTATTCGCCTTGCCAGGGACCACAGGGCCATGTGCCAATCTCCACCCATCCATGTGTCTAGCTACTGTCTCAGCTGGTGAACAAAATGGCCCTGGTCACCACCTAGAGAAAGAGGCAATGGAGACAGAGATGCAGATAGTAACAAAGGAAGAGATGGAGGGGGAGGCCGGTTACCTCAGTACAGCTATGGCCATGCAGCCCTGGAACCTCCCAGTGGGAGTCCTTTAGCAGCAGGGGGGCTTCCAGCCCATTTCCTATCATGTGTGGGTCTGAGCTCCTTTCCTCATATGGCTAGATGATTTCCCATGATGGCCCAGGCATCGAGCTGACAGGTGACTGGTGGCTATGACTACTCCTTCCCAGGATACCCCATGACCAGCAGGGTAGGCACGAGCTACACATCCTTCCATGGCATCAGCTGCCCAGTGCAGCCAGCTCAGAGGAGAGATACCTGCCCCTCACCATCCCTCCCTTCTGTGGCTTCATTGAGAAACCCCAGCATTGTGAGGCTGCAGGGCTAGGCCCTGTCTCCTCCTCTGTATGAGGTGAGAAGGCTAGTGGCTGGACTGGGACATGGCCTAGATAGAGCATGGCCACCACATGCAATCCACAGAATGAACTTGAAAGCGGATGTTCTAGAATGCACATGATGTGGCCACCAGCATATGGCCCTGGCATCTGTGTGGCCCCCTGACCTCTTCCTCAGAGAGGCCCATTGCCCTGTATAGGGTGAAACGACCCATCTGTGAGCCCCGCCCCCCACCTCTTACACCAATTCCCTTCCACAGGACCACCACCTCCAGTAGCCCAGGGTCACCCTGGCTCTCTTGTCCTCAGAGGTTTGGGGTCCAAGGCACCTTGAGATGATGGCCACTTAGGGTGCAAACTGAGGACTGGTGTCTTTCCAGAAAGTGTGCATCTCACAGAGGTGGACATAACGAGACCTGACACTTTAAAGTCACGATCAATGGTGACTCCTGCTCCTTGGGCAACAGCATTTCCAGAGATGCCTCAGGTCCTTCTCCTGGACCTCTGGCCACCAGCTGTGAGGGTCTGGGCTTTGGTTCCCAGGCTCTGGGCCCTAGAGAGGGACCTCACGCTGCCCACCTCTCCAGGGGTTCCCACCTGAAGGAGAACAAGTACCTGATCGTGGTGACCGATGGGCATCCTCTAGAGGGCTACAAGGAGCCATGCGGGGGCCTAGAAGATGCAGTGAATGAGGCCAAGCACCTGGGCATCAAAGTCTTCTCTGTGGCCATCACACCTGACCACCTAGTAAGACTCCACCTCCTTTTATGCTTTCCACCCACAAGATGAGGGGCCTCTGAGCTCTGCCATCCAGGCCTTCAGCCCCTGGTGTCCTCTCCCCTGCTACTGTCTGGGTACACACAAATTGTCTGTTTCAAAGCCTCCCATGGACTGAGCTCCTGGTGTGGCCCTTGGGGTAGAGGCACCCCAGTAGACAGTCCTAGCCCTCAAAGGGCTGACCCTACCCCCTGAGGAACTTGGGTATGCCTGGGCTGGCTCTGCAGCCACCACCCAGTTCACAGTGGCACATGGCCTCTTGGAGGTAGTTCATTCTCTCCTCCTCCATGCACCCAGGAGCCACGTCTAAGCATCATCGCCACAGACCACACATACCGGCGCAATTTCACAGCAGCTGACTGGGGCCAGAGCCGCGATGCTGAAGAGACCATCAGCCAGACTATTGACACCATTGTGGACATGATTGTGAGCACCGTCATCTTCAGGGTGGGGGAAGGAGGGCTCTGCCCAGAGGATAGAGTAGCTCACTCTTTGATTTCCATTTCAGAAAAACAACGTGGAGCAGGTGGTAAGTGCCTCCCCCTGAGCCACGTCAGGGCCTGTGCCTACACAGGGCCTGGCCTGACAGTGTGCCCCCCTGTGGAGTGAGTGCCCCAGGCCCTTCCCTGTCCTTGTTGGGGCACCCATCCTCTGCGTTTGGATTCTGACTGGTGTCCTATCCCTTTCTCCTGCAGTGCTGTACCTTTGAGTGCCAGGTAAGTGTGGCCCACCGTCCCTGCTGGCCCCTTGACCCTTGTCTAGGGTCTGGGGACGAATAGGGTCTCTCTTGTTTCAGGCTGCCAGAGGACCTCCTGGGCCCCGAGGTGACCCTGGCTATGAGGTGAGTGGCTGAAATCGCCTTGCTCCTATTAAGATGGTGCCACTGGGACCATAGCTCCATGCCCACCTCCTTGTGTACCCAATGCTGCCTTTGTCCAGGGAGAAAAACCAGGAAGCACATACGTGTGGGTTTGGGGTGTGGGGTCTGGTGTGACCCAGAAGGCTGCCCTCAAGCTCATGTCAGTTCCGCACCTGCTTGATTCTTGCAAGGGCCTTCTGGTGGCGGTGGGAATGAAACTGGGGGTTCAAGCTCTGCTGTGACTCACGTGGAACAAATCTGAACACTATGGGAGAAGCTAGGGTGAGGTCTATGGTGGCTCTCCTGCCACACAGCCACTACCCACAGAGCTGAGCTGTGGTCCCTCAGGGAGCTTCCTTGCTGGGTCTTTTTGTTCCTCTGGGCCTGGAGCAGCACACCACCTCAGCCCTGAGCACTTGTGAGCAGAGGCACAGCACTAGGACCAAGTCTGGTCAGGGTGACAGCATGAGGAACCTGGGGAAGACTCCCAGAACCCAGGCAGGCCCAGAACCAGGGTCAGAACAACCCTGGAGCCTGGATGAAATCTCTCTGAAGATCTTTTTCATGCCCAACGGGCCTTGCCCAGCTTTCCAGAACAGATGGGCGTGGCCCCTGACCCGCTCCCCCTGAGCTGATCTTCTCTGCCTTCCAGGGAGAACGAGGAAAGCCAGGTCTTCCGGGAGAGAAGGGAGAAGCTGGGGACCCTGTGAGTATGGATTACTGTCTGCATGACCATGGGGACAAATGCTGAGAAGGCAGAGGCTGGGGATCTGAGCAGCAGAAACTTCCAGAACAAGACCTTTGAGCACAGAGATCACACAGCCTGTCCTTTGTTGGGGGAAGAGCAGGTGCCCCAGGGCTCAGGTCAGCAAGTTCCAGAACCATTATTAGTCTCCTGGAAACTCCCCCTTCCCTTCTAGCCTCCTCAGGGTGTGCTGGCTCCCCTCCCTGTCCTCTGGGGTACTGTACCCCCTTCTCCTTCCTCCTGGGTGTTCGGGGTTCCATCCTACAGTTTGCCATGAGATCTTGGAGACCCTTCAGGGGCCCACAGCAGGTCACTTGAGGATTCTATGTGCATCTTTCTAACTGCAGTGAGAGGTGAGGCTGGCTGAGTGGGACCTTCCCCTGCTCTCTGGGGATGTCTGACTATGTCTTGTTCTATTCCAGGGGAGACCTGGGGATCTTGGACCAGTCGGGTACCAGGGTATGAAGGTACGTGTCGCTAGTGTGCAGTGACCTCTCTTGGGTGGAGTGGATCAGGGTTTGGCAGTGAGGTACAAACTGATCTGTACAACAATAATGTATCCCTTCCTTTTCTGTTTGCTCCGTAGGGAGAAAAAGGGAGCCGTGGAGAGAAGGTGAGTGGAGGCTGGCTTCAGGCTTGTACCTCTGGGCATGGAGAGTCATCTTGACTGATGCACATCACAGGGAGGGAGGTAGCTAGTGTTTCTGTCAGGAGGAAGCATGGGGAATAGACTCTCGTGCCCCACCCTCTGCCTCAGGGGGGATGTGGCTGGTCTCTAGGGACCAGTCCCCTGAGTTCTGCTGCCACTTCAGGCCCCCTGGATCAGAGAGGACTGGGGATGGAAAATAGTACTTTGCCTCAGTGGGCAGTTGCAGGCCCTGTCCGCTTCCCTACCTGTTCTGTCCGCTGTCCCTGATCCCCACAACTCCTGTTCTCTTGGGTGCGTGGGATGGTGTTACATTCACAGTGGGGCCTCCACACTGCACACGCCTCTCTTCTTCCTAATGGGAGGATGAAGGTGCAGTGTGGGCTGCCCTCGGGTCCAGCGAGGGGACTACCTCTCACCACCTTCTTCCTGTTTCCACAGGGCTCCAGAGGACCTAAAGGCTACAAGGTGAGTATGGACGGGTCAAGGACATGAATACTGTTCATGGGCCAGTGCTAGTGACATCTGGCCTTTGCCTAACCATCCTTTGTCTCCGTGTCTCACAGGGTGAGAAAGGCAAGCGTGGCATTGACGGGGTAGACGGCATGAAGGTAATCATGAGGGTGGGCTGTGCTAAGATGGGAGGTAGGCAAAGCCAGGGGCTGCCCCAAGTACGCAGGTGCAGCTCCCATGGCGGGGTTACCTGGGAAACTTGGAAGTGAGAGTCAGGTGATATTTCCTGCCAAGACCCAGATCATAGTAAATCTCAAGTGATATACTTAAGCTCAGAGGGCTCCTGGCCTTCCTGGGAGGGGCTTGGATAAACAGAGCTCAAGTCTTCACTCAACTGTTCTCATCTTGATGTTTCCTTCTTCCAGGGGGAGACAGGGTTCCCAGGACTACCAGGCTGCAAGGGCTCGCCAGGATTTGATGTAAGTCACTTCCTCTACTCCCTATATTTTGGAATCATGAGTTCTTGGGAATTTGGTCCAGCCCTTACTATACTGACTCTACCCAATGGCCGAGCTGTATGTGAATTCATTTGATTTGTTTGCTCAGTCTATGGTTGGCCGCTTATCTGGGGCCCATGGGGGATCTTGGCTAGCTATAATCTCCATTTCCATCTTCCCACCAGGGAATTCAAGGACCCCCAGGCCCCAAGGGTGATGCTGGTGCCTTTGGATTAAAAGGAGAAAAGGTAAGTAACAAGCAGCCCCAGAGAATGGAGACTTCAATATTTACTAAGGCCTGGGTCAAGAATTCATCCTGGGACCCAGTGTGAGGAACCAGCTTGGCTCTGAGATGTGCAGCCATGAAGCCTCAATTGGCAGACTCAAGTTTGCCATTCACCATCGAGCACCTCAGGTCTGGACCTGAGGAGATTTAAGGCTGAGATAGTCAAGGGTGTGCCATGCAGATGTGGGTGAATTGTGAGGACCCTGGGAGCTCAGAACCCTTCCAGAGTTGGTTGGGGCGACCCGAGGGTCGGGTATGAGAGTGCAGTCACTGAACCCAGGCCCTGACGTGGCTTCCATTGCCTGGACCCATGACATCTCTGATCTTCCCCAGGGTGAAGCTGGAGCAGACGGTGAAGCTGGGAGACCAGGGAGCTCAGGGCCACCTGGAGATGAGGTAAGATGAAGTGACATATGATGGGAGGGTAGGCCTCATGAACACTGGGGCTTGTGGTCACTCTCAACTTGTCTTCCCCCAGGGTGATCCAGGAGAGCCTGGTCCCCCAGGAGAGAAAGGAGAGGCTGGTGATGAGGTAAACATCCCTATCCCTTGTCCAGCCTCCATCCTCACTTGTGGGCTGAGTGCATGCCAGTGCACAGACTAAAATGTGCTATTTCCCCTTGTCCTAGGGCAATGCTGGCCCAGATGGTCCTCCTGGAGAGAGGGTAAGTCATCTGGATGGTACCACACTATAGTCCTCACCATCAACAGCAAAGGCTTGTGCAGCCTGGTCTGGGCCTGATCACTGCAGGCCCTTAGGGCTTCTGTCTGCATGCCTTGGCTAGGCAGGAAGCCAGACACTAGCCAGTCAACATTTCACCTTGTGTGCTGGACCTTGGATCACTTGGGGATCTGTGGAGGCGGGCAGCCTGAGGAACACAGAGACCCACTTCTGGAATGATCTGCCATGACAACAGAGACAACTGGGGGAGCTCTGGGCCCAGCCTTCAAGCTCCCACCCTTCCCAGCAAAAGATCACTGGCAGCCTCATGTCTGCTTCTCTCCACACAGGGTGGCCCTGGTGAAAGAGGACCTCGGGGGACCCCTGGTGTGAGGGGCCCAAGGGGAGACCCGGTGAGTTATGCCTTGGGGCTGTCTAGGGGACACACTGAGGCTGGAGTTGAGTATAGTTTCACAGGGCCAGTTATGCAGCCTCATTCGTGTCTAGGCCTCAGCCCTCCTGCCTTCCTATGGAGGGCTAGAACTGCCAGGGCTCTGAACATCCAATGTAGGGGGAATCTGTCATATCCCATCAGAGGCTTGCTCATTAGTGGGCCCATCCAGAGGAAGAGAATCTGCAAGTGGGGCCAGCCTTGGTCTACAGCTTTGAGTTTAGCAGACTATTTCGATCCTCACCAGCATGCCTCAATAGCTGGTCACCAAGATAGCTTGATACTCCTAGAGCAAATTGCTGGTGTCCATGAGGCATGTACCTCTGCACTCATGGGTTCATTTCTCCCCAGGGTGAAGCTGGACCACAAGGTGACCAAGGAAGAGAAGGCCCCATCGGCATCCCTGGAGATGTGGTAGGAAGCCTAACACTGCAGGGAACTGTGATACCTCAAAGCTTGTAGGCACCCATGATGCTCAGTACTGAGCTAAGTGCTTCATTCAGGTCTTCTGAAAGAAATTCTCCCAGTGGCTAGGCATGGGGGCCTCATACAGATGTGTATTCCTGCAGACACACAGTATCCATGCTCAGAGCTAGCTTGGGTTCAGCTGGGGATGGATGAGTGTCAGTGTTCAACATGAGACCAAGGGATGTATTGGAGGCTGTGGGACACAAACACTTGTAGACTACATACCACCCTCGATCTCTGGCCATGAGCTGTTATGTCACAGGGCCTGGTAGCACAGGGAGGGAGGCTATGGCAATAAGGACAGAAGTGAGTCCCTAGGCTGTGGGGTGGATGGGGATGAGCTCTTTGAATCCTTGGGAGACAAGAGTACGAGACTGAAGAGAAGTGAGTTTGGGAGAATTCATGATCTAAGGATGTGGATAAAATCTTTCAGAGCCCATGTTCAGGGAGCCAGGCACAACCCAGACACACTGGGGCTTCATGGCTCCAGAACAGGTATGGTCCCCAGAGCCATCAGGAGGGTACTAGGCAGATAGGTGATACACCTTGGGAACAAACATAGCCTGAGTCTGTAGTTGTCCTTGTATGTGCTCATATGGTCTGGTAAGGAAGGGGCTGAAGCCTTGGTAAGAGAGACTACATATGGAGGTACTTCTAGGCTCCTGAACAAAAGGAAGACATCCACACACCCTGAGGCCTAAAAAGAAGGCTCCAGCATGGACAGTGGAGAAGAGGGACCTCAGGGAGCTCACCCTGACCGCATCCCATGCTGGCCACTGGCCCTGCCTGTCATGAGGCCCCAAGGGTCTCCCACCCCTGTGTCCAGGGTCCTAGAAGACAGTGGTGAAACCCAATTTCTCCATTTGAGATAGAATCCCATGCTCTGGAAAACAGGTGTGAGATGGGGATAATGAGAGGAACTCTCATGGTTTTTAATCTCCCAGGGTGAGGCTGGCCCCATTGGACCTAAAGGATACCGAGGTGATGAGGGTCCTCCAGGCCCTGAGGTAAGTACTTGCCCCCTCTGCATTGCTGGTTGCCTAGGAGATCAGTCCTAAGTGTCAATTTGAGGATGCCCCTAGTACTGCAGTATCTCCCATACCCTCATGCCATCTTTCTGCAACTGGCCTTCCCTCTCTTACCCTGGAAGAGACTGTGCCACAAACTCACAGTGTCTATAACCTGGCTATTACTTGTCCCTCTCCTTTAGGGTCTCAGAGGAGCTCCAGGACCCGCTGGACCCCCTGGAGACCCAGGACTGATGGGTGAAAGGGTGAGTCTTTTGGAGAACAGCCCAACTGGGCTACTGCTGGGTCACCAGAGACTCAGCTGCTGGGACTTGCCTTACTTGGACTGTTGGAGAGGTGCTGGGGGTGGGGACACCCACAGTCAGCTCTCAAGGATGAGGATACCTCAGGCAAGACCCTCTTGCTGAAAAGTTCAATCTAGATAGACCTGGGAAGGGGGCCTTTACCTGGCTGGGGACACAGCTGTCTTGGACTTCTCTGGCATCTAGCCACTAGCTCACATGATGGATAGCAGCTCTCTCTACTCTCAGGGTGAAGATGGTCCACCAGGAAATGGCACGGAAGGTTTCCCCGGCTTCCCTGTGAGTGTTACAGGCCTACCTATATACCTACCAAGCCCCTAGGCACCTGTGTGGATGAGGAAGACCAGAGCCACCAGCTAGTCCAGGCGTTTGGGTCTGGGTCTCTGCCAGCTCTGGGCCCCTCCCCTGTGAATCTCACTTGAGTGTTGTCATCCACATCCCACCCCGGCCCCTGGACCCTGGTATAACTAGCCTATCCTCCTTCGCAGGGATATCCAGGCAACAGAGGCCCTCCTGGGATAAATGTGAGTATCCCCACCATGCCTCTGACAGGCCATAGACGTGTGTTCACACTGCATACATGCACCTGCATGGGCCTGCACAATCGACACACTGTGGCCACATGACATTGGACAGCATGCACATGCGCTATGTGACTTTGGGTTCACCTCACTGACTTCGGGGACATTCCAGCCATGTCACCTCTGTCTTTGCTGTCTACTCTACATCCTGGATCCCACTAACCCATGTGTTTTGTCTCCTGCAGGGTACAAAAGGCTACCCTGGCCTCAAGGGGGATGAGGGTGAAGTTGGAGACCCCGGAGAGGATGTAAGTGGGATGAGGTGATTGGCAGAGTCTTTCAAGAGTGTGAACCCTACAGCCTTTGCTCGCTGGAATGGAGGAACAGGGGAAGGCTGGGCAGATACTCTGAGGGGACAGAGCTGCTCCGCTAGGGTGAGGAAAACTGCTACACATGGCTGTTCCTGCTGACCCCATGCCCTTTGCTTCCAGAACAATGACATCTCACCTCGTGGGGCCAAAGGGGCAAAGGGGTACCGAGGCCCAGAAGGACCCCAGGTAGGTGATGTGCTGTAAGGGTTGTGGGTAGAGCTGAGGCAAGCGATTAGAGGTGGAAGCCAAGAGACTCAAGGGGCCTGGCTTGCTCCAAGGGCAACTGGGGACACTGAAGTCCCTAAGAGACATAGTTTAGGAATCCTTGGGCACAAGCTCCCCATTCAGAGTCTTTGTCTTCTCTCACTCTGACAGGGACCTCCAGGACATGTGGGACCACCTGGGCCAGATGTAAGTAGGGTGTCTGTAAATGAGATCCAGGGGCTGACCACTATGGCCATGGATCTTGATGGGGGCACTAGTGAAACCCTAAGCTCCCAGACACTGTTCACAGATGGTAGCAGCTGGGGCAGGAGGTCTAAAGCCTTGCACTCAGACCACAGGGATGCATGACTACCACTGGGACATGGGATGACTACAGAGGACATGGGGCAGCCATGGGAGGCATATGGCCATGGGGGACACGTGATAGTTTTTAGCTATGTGATGGTAACTGCATCCTTTCTTATAGTCTTAGGGGGTTAATTAAGCCAGGCACAGTAGGCTGTGAGAAGTCCCTGCACAGATCCAACCCCCAGGGGGTTCCCAGGGACCACCAGGAATGGCCTCAGCCTAGGCCATATTAATATTCTCACCTCTCTCCCCAGGAATGCGAGATTTTGGATATCATCATGAAAATGTGCTGTGAGTATCTGGATCTTAGGGTGAAGTTCCTGACAGTCACAGGGCCTAGAATTCTGCTCTAGAAGGGTCTCTGAGGGTGGGAGGCATATGTAAGCAGGGCCTAGCTACACTACTGAGATTGGCAGCTTCCCCATAAGAGAGGACCAAGGCTGGGCTACACATCCTCTGAGATTTCGGGGACTCTGATGTGCTGAGGGCCTGGCCTGAGCTAGGTGAAGCTAGTCAGAGCAGGGCAGAGACTTTGTAATCTGGAGCTGTTCTATTTAGTGTTCTTTCTCCTCTCTCCTCAGCCTGCTGTGGTGAGTGATGGCTCTACATGCTCGGGAGTTCCTGTGAGGTGTTAAGTGGACTCATCTTGGCTCTGCAGTAGGCTAGCAAGGCAGAAGCCATTCAAGCATCCACCTCCCTCTCTCACCCATCTGCCCTCCCAGTGAGCAGTACGCTGGGCACGAGCAGGCCCAGGACACTGCTGTCCCCTGTCCTTTCTCCCTAATGTTTCCAGGAGTAACCATCAGCAGTCTGGAGCAGGATCCAGACTTCTAGGCCAGTCTTACTCACACTTCCACGGGATGAGAGTGAGAATAAGGGGAAAGGGTAGCAACAGTTGGGACTGGTCAACGAGGGCCAACCTGGCAAGCCTACCTCGCAAGGAGATGCAGGAGAAGATTCATAATTGACAATGTGGGGTGGGGCATGGAGTACTGAGGGCAGCCTGTAGAAGGGCACTAAGGACTGGCCCATCCTTCCTCCTAGAGTGCACATGCGGTCCTATTGACATCCTCTTCGTGCTGGACAGCTCTGAGAGCATTGGCCTACAGAACTTTGAGATTGCCAAGGACTTCATCATCAAGGTCATTGACCGGCTGAGCAAGGATGAGCTGGTCAAGGTGAGTACAAGCCAACCTGGAACCACAGGTAGAGTGAACAGAGAGCTTAGCTCCTCTACCTCAGCTTCCCAGCTCATCACTATACATACTGATTATGTACACACTGAGCTGGTCGGAGCCTGCAGCAAAGCCAAACACATCTTTAATGTCCACGGAAGCTATATGCATGCCGAGAATCTTGATAGTGGGTTCAGACCTCATCCTTTAAATGATGGAACCTGGGAGAGCTATGTGCAGAGCCTTGTGAACTTGAGAGAGTAGTTATGAAAGGCCCCATATGAATGAGCATGCAGGGGTCTCAGGCCTCAGGGGAGAGGCCTTTGGCAGGCTGGGGTTCTAGGACATAGCAGTGTTGAACTTCAGACCTGATGGGATGTGTCACTCCTACAGTTTGAGCCAGGGCAGTCACATGCAGGCGTGGTACAGTACAGCCACAACCAGATGCAAGAGCACGTGGACATGCGGAGCCCCAACATACGCAACGCCCAGGACTTCAAAGAGTGAGAGGGTTCCCAAGATCACTGCCCCATCCCTGGTCCTATAGAGCACGTGGCCCAAGCAGGACCCTGCCACTGACTTTGAACATGGCCTGTCTGTCTTCTTGTGCAGAGCCGTCAAGAAGCTGCAGTGGATGGCCGGCGGCACATTTACAGGAGAGGCGCTGCAGTACACCCGGGACCGGCTGCTTCCACCCACCCAGAACAACCGAATTGCTCTGGTCATCACAGATGGACGCTCTGATACTCAGCGGGACACAACGCCTCTCAATGTGCTTTGTGGCCCAGACATTCAGGTGGGCAGCACCACAACCCCAGCAGCGGCTAAACAGGGTCTCCTGTGCTCATGGGTACTGCTTTCCAGGGAAGAAGTACAGGGTCAGGCTGACCCATGCAACCCTGTCCTCTACAGGTAGTTTCTGTGGGCATCAAGGATGTGTTTGGCTTTGTCGCGGGCTCCGACCAACTCAACGTCATTTCCTGCCAAGGCCTGTTGTCCCAAGGCCGGCCAGGTATCTCCCTGGTGAAGGAGAACTATGCAGAGCTTCTAGATGATGGCTTTCTGAAGAACATCACAGCCCAGATCTGCATAGGTGGGTACTGGGGATCAAAGGGCTGAATGGTCAGTGCCAAGGCCTGTCTTAGACATGTACCCTCAACTTTCTAGGACTGTTTGGGCTAGGAATATACCTCAGAATGCACCTGGCACTGTCACCTCAAGAAGGACTGTGACAAGGCTATATGACACTGTCCAGGGTGACCTCTGGCCTAGCAGAGCAACTTGAGGGCAGGTGTTCTCATGCCACATGCATGGGCCAAGGTCCTCCATCCCCAACATCATGGGCATATTATATGTCAGCCTTCTGTTGGTCTGACTTTATGATGTGGACAACTTGGTCAAGGGATGCAGTTTGTGCCAAAGTCATGATGGGCAGTTGGTCAGCAGTATGGTACAGTACCTGACCTTCAAACCACCCCTCCTCCTCTGAGACACAGAGCGGGCATGGTGCATAGGGTCATGGAGGCATGGCATTCATTTCATGTAACTTCTCTTTACAGATAAGAAGTGTCCGGATTATACCTGCCCAAGTGAGTGCAAGGATGGGAAAGACGGGGTGGGAAAGGCCCCACACTGCTCTAGGTTCTCTCTTCTGGGGCTTGGCAGCTCTGAATATCTGGCTGCTCTCTGGCCAGCCCTCTGGAGTCCATCCAGTCTCAGGCCACCATTTCTGCCCCACAGTCACATTCTCCTCCCCGGCTGACATCACCATCCTGCTGGATGGCTCAGCCAGTGTTGGCAGCCACAACTTCGAAACCACCAAGGTCTTCGCCAAGCGCCTAGCTGAGCGCTTCCTGTCAGCAGGCAGGACAGACCCCTCCCAGGATGTACGGGTAGCTGTGGTACAGTATAGTGGCCTCGGCCAGCAACAGCCAGGGCGGGCAGCTCTCCAGTTTTTGCAGAACTACACAGTGCTGGCCAGCTCTGTGGACAACATGGATTTCATCAATGACGCCACAGATGTCAATGATGCCCTGAGCTATGTAACTCGTTTCTACCGGGAAGCCTCATCAGGAGCCACCAAGAAAAGAGTCCTGTTGTTTTCAGATGGTAACTCACAGGGGGCCACTGCAGAGGCCATTGAGAAGGCTGTGCAGGAGGCCCAGCGTGCAGGCATTGAGATCTTTGTGGTGGTGGTGGGACCCCAGGTGAATGAACCCCACATCCGTGTGCTTGTCACCGGCAAGACCGCAGAGTATGATGTGGTCTTTGGTGAGCGCCACCTATTCCGTGTACCAAATTACCAGGCCCTGCTTCGTGGCGTATTCTATCAGACAGTCTCCAGGAAGGTGGCACTGGGCTAGAGGGCCACACACATGGCTGTGCGCATGGGGACACACTTTGACAGGCCTTCCTGCCCTTCCCACCACTGACCAAACAGGAACAGGAAATGTGACCCAAATGTTCCCGAACACTGTTCCACTGTCTTAGAGGGAAAGCTGAGATGCACACTGTTGACTTTGTGGGATGTCCTCCGTGGCTCACCCAAGCTCCTCTCGATATATCTCTCCCTTGATTTGTCTAGCATGGCAGCCATCTTGCTGACCTCCCTCTGCATCTCAGCTGTAGCCAGCCATCTCATCTTCCTCCTCACTGCCTTTACCCTGTTCCTGGTATCTTCACACCATCCCTGCAGTTTCTGCCTGTATTAAGCCTGCCACATTCACAGTGAAGCAAATCCTCACATGAGCTCAACTTTCTGGGTTGCAGCTTTTAGAAAAGTTGAGATCAAGAGCATTTTCAAACACAAACTTGGAGGAGACATCTCCTCTTCATCAGGTGCTTGTCAGTGACTGACGTGGACCTTGGTCCTGGCCCTTGGTGGCTCAACATGAGCAGCAGGAACTGCTGGTTCCTGTCTCTTGTCCTTGAGCTCCAAGAGCAAAGGTGCTACCTGCAAGGGCTTCATATACAAAGAGGCTTAGCTGGACAGTTCACACTCAGAACATCTGGACAGTTCAGGTGTTCTGTCAGAACCAATCCAGAGCATCTTTTCCCTAAAATAGTGACTTGCCCTTCTTTTTCAAGACCTCCTTTAGTTAGTGTTGTCATGGTTCCCCCATGCTCCCCTAATCTGGTCCAAGCCAGCTATCTCTGCTAATAAAAGTTTCCATTTTTTTCTCTGTGGCTCTTACCTTTATCCATACACACTACCCAACACACCTGGAAAGAGAAGCCAATGCCAGACAGACCCCAGGGCTGAGGAGAAGCTGCCCTGGCCCATGGGCACAGTCCATCTGTTTGAGAGGCACACAGGGGCACATAGGCCTTCCCGCATCAGGGAGCTGCAGTGCAGACTTGAAAGACATTAGGGCTTGACAGGCTTGTCAAAACAGATAACTCCAGACCACCTAGTTCCAACCAGATTACCCCAGACTCAACAAAACTCAACCGAATTAAAACATATCCAACTAGAGTAAATAAGATCAAATGATATCCAATGAGATTACACCAGACATAATCAAATCTAACCTGATTAGACCATATTCAATGAAATCCAACACAATACACTGGACTCAAATATAAACCTGACATAAATAGATCCAACTAGATACAAACTGCATTTAGCCAGATTAAATCAGACTAAACTGCATCTAACCAGATTAAAATGGAACAAATCAGATCTAACCAGATTAAAGTGGAACACACCAGACCCAACCAGAATATACAACACCAAACAGATTACACAAGTCTAAACCAATCTTACTAGATCAAACCAGATCCAATGAGATAAAACAAGACCAAAATAGGTAATAACAGACTAGCTCAAATCCTAGCAGATTATACCAGAACCAACTGGATCCAACCTTATTACACTAGACCAATCCATGTCCAAGCAGACTAAATCAGCTCCAACCAGATTAAACCATATCTAACCAGACGAAGACTCAATAGACAACTAACTAATTCTGCTTCTAAAATCACTCTCCGGAAGTCCGTAAGGGAAGCTGAAGAAGACTGGATCAGTTGATAGTTACTCAGATGGGAGTCTGCCATGGCACTGGCTATGGCTATGGCCAGGAGATAGCCTCTGGCTTCTGAAATGGTACCTGGCAGGGTGGGGGCTGCAGATGCAAATCTGGCCAAGTGGTAGAATCCCCACTGCCTTCTTCTCCATTCTTGGGAGGTTGGGAGGAGAGGAAGTAGAATGGCTAACCCTGGGGGGCAGTGGGGTGTGGGTGTAGTGTGGGGACATCCATAGTAGACTACTTCACACACAGTCATGAAATCCCACAACAAAAACACTACATCAGTGGTTCTTAACCTGTGGGTTGTGACCCCTTTGAGGGAGTCAAATAACCCTTTCACAGGAGTTTTCCAAGACTATCAAAAAACAGAGATACTTATAATTCATAACAGTATCAAAATTATAGTTATGAAGTAGCAACAAAAATAATTTTATGGTTGGGAATCACCACAATGTGAAGAACTGCATCAGGAAGGTTGAGAGCCATCGCACTAGACCCTTTCTGCTGATGGAGGTTAAGTATCCAAGCAGAACTGGAAAGAGGAAAGAGGGGAGAGAGCCGAGGAGACACACACCGTGGGGAACCCAGAGGGGCTGCTAGCTTGGCTGACCTGTCTCTGCTCAGACACCTAGCTCTTTCCTCGGTTTCCTCACCACAAACTAGCTTAGAAATGCATGACACCCTGCTACATGGAGTCCTTCACACCCTTCATCCCTGTGCCCAGGAGCTGAGAGGAAGACCAAAGGATAGGCTGGGGCGAGACAAGGAGCCTGAGCTGAGGGGACTCGGGGAAGGTATTTTCTGCATACTCCCTTCCTTACTGCCTAGGCCCTCCCCCAGCCCCCCTCCCCCGGTCTCTCCAGGTCTGTATCCCAGGTCCAGGTAGACCTTGATATATCAAGTCCAGATCCTTGACACATACTGTGTGGTTCTTCATCCCTGGGACCCCTGTCCCAGATGCTTACTGTGGTCATCAGGGACCAGGCAGGAGGAACTATAGGTCTACCGGGCCTAGTTGTCACAGATCCTTGTTGGAGCTCAGTGGAAATCTCCACTCTCATAGAGTGAGAATCAACTCCAGGGACACAGTGAGGGACTTCACCATGGCCACAATAAGTCCATGCTTACTGCCACATCAACTACTGACGATTCCTAAGCCAGGACCCTTGGCCACTGCTACCCAAACCCGAGTCCCCCGAATCTCTTAACCTGTCCCTCTTTCCCAGATTTTTCTCTTCCATGAATAACAAAAGCAGGACAGGCAGCAGTGAGTAGCTTCTCAGAGTCTGGATGTGCCCTGCTTTAGTCACCCCTGCTGTACATGCAGGCCAGAACAAGGTGCCCACAGTAGAAGTTACCAGTTGGTGGGTGACTGAGCTGAGCTGCCCATGCCCTGATCCATAGAGATTGTATCAGCTGTCTGCACAAAGGAGTTCCAATATCTGGTGGCTCTCACTGTCTCCACACCCTCCTCTCCCATCCCCTGCCTCTCTGTGTAGTACCCCGGACAAAAGTCTCTGATGCTATGTCAGGTGTCACTCAAACCAACGCAAAATTCTTCTGGACAGTGGGAACCAGATACACGGGTTTCCCCCAAAGAAGATAATGGGTCTTTAATTCCTAGAAAGGTTGGCAGGGAACCCATGGAGCTGTACACAGGTCACACTGCCTGCCTAAGTCTATGATGTGGTCCCAGAATGTCTCCTATCCTTGTCCCCTCCTTTCTCTGGCTTACACAGAAAAGTCAGGGTTGGGGAGAAAGCTGGCATGTCACTGTCAGAAGCCTCTACCACCCTCACCAGAGTTGAGAAGGCAGCACACAGACCCTGTTCTTATAGGAATATGTGACTACCATTCCCCCTAATCATAGGAGGTATCCCATGATGGTGTCTGAAGGATCATGTGTCCTAGTAGACTACCAGAGTCTCTAAGCATGTTTCTGGGCTCAGATCAGTGGGATATGCCAGTTCTTGGGGCATGGGGTCTGGGTGTCTACCCCTGTTAGTGATCCCATAATTTGACTCTCCATATCCAACAAGAATAGAGAATTAAAGTCTCTTGTTTGAGGGTTGCCAGGTCCCTAAGATGATTCTGGAGCTTGCAGACAGTGGGTAGATTGCAACTTCATGCTTGGAAGAGCTATGCAGAGCAACAAGGATGCAACAGAGAGAACTGCAGGAATATCACAGTGGAGACAGCATGAGGATAGCAAATGTCCAAAGCATAAACCTGCCCAAGGGTTATGATGGGCAAGCCTGGCCTCAAGAAGCCATGGGGAGAAGTTGGCGATGACGACTACATTCCTGAGGGTAATGTCAAATGGTGATACAGTTTTGAAAGTGCACAGGGGCCTCTCCTGGCCCAGTTTTCCTTGACCTAGAGACTCAAGATGCTGGACACTCAATGGCCATTAAAAACCAGCTTTCAAGGCCACATGTGGTGTATGCCGTTAATCCTAGCACTTGAGAGACAGAGGCAGGAGGAATTTGTGAGTTCAAGGTTAGCCTGATCTACATACAGAGCCATACAGAGTCACATAGTGTGGTGGTTTGAATGAGATGACCCCCATAGGTGCATATGCTTGAATACTTAGTCTTCAGTTGGTAGAATTGCTTGGGAAGAATTTGGAGATGTGGCCTTACTGGAGGAAGTGTGCCACTAGAGGCAGGCTTTGAGGCTTCAAATGTCTCTTGCCATCTTCAGAGCCTTCTCTGCCTCTTGTTTGTGGTTTTGAGATGTGAGCACTTAGCTGGTCCTGCAGCCATACCATCCCCCCACCATCATGGACTCTAACCCTGTAAAACCGTAAGCCCAATGAAACACTTTATAAGTTGCCTTGGTCATGATGTTTTACCATATCATGGCAATAGAAAAGTAACTAATACACATAGAGAGACCCTGTCTCAAAAAAAAAAAAAAAAAAAAAAAAACAAAACTGGAAAAATCAACCAGAGACACTCATTGCCTTGAGCCATTGGAATTTAAAGATGTGAACACTTGTGGGCATTGTGAATTTGGAAGGAAACTTCACTGGTAGTATAAATGAAGGGAAAGTGAATGAAAACTTTTAAAAGTGGAAAGAAAAAGATATTGAATATGTCTAGATGTCTTTATAGACTTGTGGCATAAACCAGACATTACACTTTCTGGGTCAGACACTTTGTGCATGTTTTTCTGGTTCAACAAAGGAAATGACTACACATATGTCCACCCACTTACAGGGGTGGTCATGTTTTGAAGCCCTATCTTTGACTTGCTTTGCTAACTGTTGACCGTGGCTCATCTGCTAGCCATTAGCCTAAGCCAGTGTTGATCTTGTGGGTATCTTCCTGACTGTTAATCACACTATACTGCTTGTTCTCATAGTCATATGGTCATCTTGTAGATTGTCTATCACAGCTACCAAAATAAAGTTGCAATTTTCCTTGCTTACTTCATGACTCAATTCCTTTCTGGAACAGCTAAGGGTTTCTTCTGTGGAACAGATGTGAAGGAGAGAGTTTGAAGGCTATAGGTAAACAGGGGAAATGAGAGTGGCCTCCCTACAATGGCAGCTTCTTGGTTCCAGAAAATTTTGCAAGAAGAGATGATAGGAAATCATGGGGCTAGTATCTAAACAGGACCAATAGGGCCAAGGGGAGAATCCGGCAACCTTATATAACACTCATCCCAGAGTCAGTGTAGCAGACCTCCAGCTCAAGGACCCCTCCCATCCCAAAGAGAGCAGCTTGCTACATTAAAGGTGCTACTTTGGCTTCTCAGCATCTTGGTCTCTGTCTATCCCAGCCATTCAGTCCTATCTGTCACATGGAACAAGCTTGGTGATTCCTCAGATGTCCTGTAGCACTCACATTAATGGAGGATTTTTAGAAGCACCCCTAACTTATAATGTAGTCTACTACGATTAGCTGCCCCAGCAGCAAGAATACATGAAACTGTTAGAGAATTAATATGCTTTCCTAGTGAGAAATCACTCCATGCCTTTAGAGATTAATGAAGGGGAAAACACTTTAATGATAGCACATGATGACAAGTTCTGGCTAATACACTAAGGGATCCAGCCTCGAACAGACATTTTTACCAGTTTATATAGGCCTTGGGCTTACATATTTCACATATGCTGTCACATATGTGTCCTTAAATCTCTTTCAGGTCCAGCCCCAGGTCACACTTTGAACAATTTAAACAGACGGGAGACTGCAAGTCTGGCCACTTGGGCAGAAGGGAGGGTTACACAGGGAAGGCATTGCCAGAATTACTTCTTAAGTACACCATTGTGGTTATTCTGGAATAGTTGTTACCTGGAGTCATCTTGCCCACCTGGCAGAAGGATGCTTTTCTGGAGAAGCGATGACAGTTTCACCCTGTGCACCCCCTTGAGATGCTCATTAGAGGAGTGTCCTTTGCTCCAGGGATGGGCTGGCTGCAAGCCAGGGTTGTCTCCTCTAGTTATGGGAATGGAGCCTAACTGGAGGTCAGTATTGGTGAATAAACATTAGCAGAAACGTTTCCTCAGTAACCCTAGTTTTCCATTATGGTAGAAAATGTCTTGCTTCGCCTGCAGTTCTAGCCAGCCTGATAAGCATGCTGCTTATCCAGTCACAGTGAGACAACCTTCTTTGGCTAAATTCTACTTTGTGTATCTGAATTATTTCTTAAGCAAGTTTACTAGTAAATCTATTCAACTTTATTCCTTCAAGTTTCTCCTGTATCAAAAAGACTGCAGTGATGTCTGTATACTTCCCAGGGAAGCCCCATGGAAGCCAGCGGACTGGCCTGCCCATGCTAGCCTTGCCTCTTAGAGGCCCCGTCTGCCTCTTTGCAAGTCAGTTTAGCTTGTTCACACCCAGCTACAAGCTCTTGTTTTTCATCCTGACCCGGCTCCAATGTTTTAGTCCTCATATTCCTTTAGCCAGAATGTCTTTTCACTGTACTCCTTTTGAGCAATTTGTAGCTTTTCACCATAGACCCTACCCCTTACCACGAGCTAGCTCCTACCTCAGAGGGATACACATTTTGGAAAATGGCTTCTCAAATTGTTCAGCAGAAGCTCGCTTCCAAGCTGCTACCATCCAGCAGTTTTCTCTCAGGAATTTTTTTCTCCAAGACAATGAAAATATTTGTCTAAGCCAAATCCTGCTTAGGGAAGCTTGCAGCGGCCTTCACCCATGAAACCCCAAACCTGGAGGCGGGTCCACGTGCCTTCTGTGTGTTCACCACACCAGGGGCACCACACCAGGGGCATGTCACTTAGCAGTAAGAGGAGCAGGACTTGCCACCTGTGATGGCAGACAGCTGGAAATCTGGATGTCAAATGTCAGGCACCAAGCAAGAGAGCACGTGCACTGTTCCCTCTAGGATGCAGCTCTCAGAGCAGGCTGCTCTCACCTGGAGCATCGGAAGTCTTCACTGCCTGGCGATGTTGGAGGGTCCCTGGGGAGGGACAGTTCTTTCAGAGTGACACAAACATCCCTGGCTTGTCAAGATTTATCTGGGTATACACCTTAAATGGGCTCATGACTTCATTACATGTAAGTTTTGTCTCAATAGGATTGGTTTGAAGAAAATGGCGGGGATTATGATCTTTTATTGCACAGGACAAATACGGGTCAAGAAGCTCCAAAGAAGGGAAGAATGGAGGACTGTAGCCATTCCTCAGCAATGGCACCCAGCAAGGCAGGTGGTACATTGAGAGTCATGGTAATAGCCACTGAGCAGAGTCACTGGAGGTCAAGAAACAGCAAACTCTGACAGCCATCAGCAGCGCCTCCATGAGCTTGGGCAAGAGTGTAGCCAACTGCAGGGGCCTGGCTCTTCCCCGATCTGGCCCTGCAGACAGAAAATAGGGTTTTTCTCTTGTAGGACATATAGATTGAACACGACAGCTAGCCATAAGCAGGACCACAACAAAATATCACCAAGTAGTTTAATCCAAACTCCCACACCCAAAGCAAAATCATGACATATAATAAAAGTAAAACAATCACATATGATACACACAAATCCTAAGGGGGGAGCTGGGTGAAGAGAAGTAGAAGTGGGTGGTAAGGGACAAAACATGGGAGAACATGGCTGAAAAGGCAGGGGCCCAGAAGGAAGTCTCGGCAGCCTCTCTCAGTAGAACCCTAACTGCTCCTCACATCTCAAGCTCCATGTTGCTGCCCTTTTGGAGGCTTCAAAACAAGGAGGTCTCATTACCATCCCACACAGAGGGATCCATCCATGGACAAACAGCCAAGCTGGCATTCTGTGGGCACAGTGTGGCATTCCCACCAAAGCCAGGGATGCCAACAGGTGTCCACTCAACATCCTTGGCGAGGCATGCTGGGGTGGTAGAGCACGTGGGGACCAGGGAGAAAGAGGCAGGCTGTCTCCACTGTAAACCAAGGCTCTTATAAACATAAGGCAAAGGACTTAGAAGAGTTACCAGGACCCAAAACATGAAACTGATGGGAATCCATAGTCCTCAGACAACAGACAAACAGAAGTGAAGACTACAGAAGTCTCCAGACATGTTTACTCTAAAACCCATATGAAAAAATAAGCAGGAAGAGTCTGGAAAACCCTGGAAACAATTAAGCAATGGCAGGGGTGTGGGGCTGTCTCCAGCAGATGTTAAAAATACTCTGAAGTGTTCCCAGCTAATGGCACAGCACTGGTGTGTAAAGAAGCCAGAGGCAGAAAGAGCCAGATCAACCACATACCCACGGCAGGGAGAGGGTTTATATAGGAATAGGCAGGACTTTTAATCAGAGCCACATGGGCTTCTCCGTGGTCCTTGTGTGTCACAGGAGACACTGTAGGGCAAGTTCCAAGTAGATCAAAGACCAGAAATAAACTATGGCTCATACAAATATGAGAATGGCTTGGGAATTGCTTCATGGCCTGGGTACAAAAAACCCTTCCCAGTACTGTGCAAGATTCTATAAGACTAGAGGAAATGTCAGGGCAATGAGTTAGGAACCCTTGCAAGTGGTCACACTAATCCATTTCATATTAACAGTCTTCAGAAACATGAAGAAAAAACAAAGACAGAATAGGGCAAGCCATGAATGGATTTGTCAGGAGAATGGCTGCAACAGCCCTTGATGCAACAAACAGTAGTGCCATTGCGCTTGGACTTGGACAGATGCAAACTCACTCTCATCACTTGGCTGATGGAAGGCCTCATATGGCTGTGAGGATTCAGGGAGCCGGGCTGGGTACCTATGGCCACCAAAAATTGGCAAGCCCTGACAAGGGGCACACTTGCTCTGAGAAACTCAGACCTCCTTCCCTTGTAGGAAATGTAAACAAAATGTACTGGGTTTTTTTTTTTCTACCAAAAAGGTTAAATAAGAAAAAATGCCACCAAAAAAATTGTAACGAATTTTTGCCTTACAAAAATTCAAATTCCTCCAAGGTTTCATATAATCAGGATATAGGCTCAAAATTGCAACTGGGTACTCACAGTTGTATTCTGATGCTTTAAATTAGCCAACAGTATAAGAATATTGGGCAGAATGGGGCACAGGACCCTTTGTGGGAGGAACATCACATCAGGACCCCTGATAGCTGTTTTTGCTTACTTGTCTGTCTAATGAAGCTACATATCCTTTTGTATAAGGAAAAATATTTTGAATTGTAGTAATTTCCTTATGACCCCAGATCCACCTCTTCCTTTTAATTGAAAATATTTTTCATACAATATATTCTGATGACAGTTCCCCATCTCGTCTCTTCCCAGATTTTCCCCACCTCCCACCTATCAAATTCTATGCCTTTCTTTTCTTTCTCTAGAAAACAAACAAGGCAGAATAAAGCAAAGGAAACAGAGAAAAAAATAAATAAACAAAAATGCACAAGAAACACACGCACAACCTATAAAATTGGAAATTCCATAAAATTGGAAAACATAATAGTTAAGCAAAACACAAGCAAGGTTTTAAAAAAAAATGCCCAACACCACATTATAATACAAAGCATCTTCAAAAATACCACTAAGTACATGTTGTGTAAAAAGTTGTGTGTCTTGACTTTGATGATTTCCCAATGGGAGACCTTACCCTTTCTGAGGAGTGGATAGGGAATAGTGTGGGGAGAAGGTGCGGGAAGGGGAGTAGGAGGGGACTGGGATTGGTATGTAAAAATAAGACTGTTTTAAAATAAAAATAGTAATAATAATAAATACACATCTATGAAAACAAACAAAAAGTTGCCTTAGATAGGCTTTCAATTGCTGGTGACGAAACATCCCAAACACAAGCAGCTTGGGGAGAAAAGGGTTAATTTTGCTTATGCTTCCACACACAGTCCACCATTGGTGGAAATCAAGTGGGGCAGGAACCTGGGTACAGGAGCTGATGCAGAGGTCAGCAAGGGGTGCTGCTTACTGGCTTGCTCCTCATAGCTTGCTCAGCCTGCCTTCTTATAGCACCCAGGGCCACCACCCCAGGGATGGCACTGCCCACATTGAGCTGGGCCCTCCCATATCAATAATCAATCAAGAAAACGTAGCACATGTTTGCCCATAGGCAAATCTGGTGGGGAAACTTTCTCAATTAAGGTCCCTGCTTCCAAAATGACTCTAGCTTGTTAACATAAAACTAGCCAGCATAACTGACCCCTTGTCAACTTGACACACACACACACCATAGTCAACCACAACCTTTCCTGTCTTGTTTATCTCCAAAATCCCAAATCACAATCAAACATTAAAACATCTCACCTTTAAAAAAAAAAAAAAGTACCACAATCTGTACAAATTCAAACACTTTAAGTGTTTAATCTATTTAAAATATCCAAAGTCTCTGTAAAACTTCAAAATCTGTCAATTGTGGGCTCCTGTTTATTAAAGAAAAAAATGGTTATATACTTCTTCACTTTAAAAGAAAGAGTCAGGGCACAGTCACAATTTAAACAAAGCAAAACTAAACTCCAACAGTGTTGAATAACTAGCTCGGTGTCCAATGACTGAGATTTGTGTACAACCTTCTGGGCCCCAAAAGACTTGGACAGCTGCACTTTTCGGGCTCTACAGTTCACAGCACATACAACTTGTTTCATTGACTCGGGCTGGCTCCACGTCTCACCTACCGCTGCCCTAGGCATCTCCAAAATGCTCGGGTTTCCTGCAACAGCTGAGCTTCACTCTCAACCTCTCTCCATGGCCCCTTCTAATAGGAGCCCTCTACAACAACTTAAGGCTGCTCTTCCATGAATGGCCTCTTCCAGCCTCTTCAAGAACTCCAGCCCTGCCACATGGTACCAAGTCTCAGCTACTATCCCTGGTTCTTTCATGCCTTCAAAACCAGTGCCGTCTGGGTGACTCTTACATTCCTAAGTTCAGTTGCCAGCATGAGTGTTGACTGAGGAAATAATCCCAGATTTACTGTCCCCAGTAATGCTGGTCTCTGTTTTATCATTGCTGATTTTTCAGCTGCAGCTAACTAGAATCAACCGTCCTGATAAAGCAAAGGTTTCACTTCCACAAAATTTTAGTTCAAAGTATCACCTGAATGGCTCTGATACAACCTTTGCTTCCCTCTGCAAATTCACAAGCCTGGTCTCCATCATCTTCACTGATCTCAACCTTATCCCCCAGGTTCACACAACTCATCAGAATGGCTCATTTTCCAATCCAAAGTTCCAAAGTCCTTCCTCAGTCCTTCCAAAAACAGCATAGTCAGGTCTGTCCCAGCAACACCTGACTCCTGGTACTAATATTTGTCTTAGCTAAGGTTTCTATTGTTGATGTTAAAACACGATGAGGAGTTTTCCTCATGGGGAGGAAAGGACTGACTTCAGCTTTTATTTCCACATCACAGTCCATCATTGAAGGAAGCCAGAACAGGACCTCAAGTGGTGCAGGGACCCAGGGATAGAAGCTGAAGCAGAACCCACAGAGGAGTGCTGCTTACTGGCTTGCTCAGCCTGCTTTTTTATAGCACCCAGGAACACCACTCCCAGGGTGGCACTGCCCCTCAGTGAACTTGGCCCTTCCATATCAATCCTCAATCAAGAAAGTGCACCACAGGCTTTCCCAGAGACCAAAATGGTGGAGGGCATTTTCTCAATTGAGGTCTCCTCTTCCAAAAATGTCAATGTTAAGTTGACATCAACATATCACAAAGAACCTCAAGGACTCATGAGCCCTTACCTCTAGGTAAGGAGCCAATGATAGCTGGTGGTCTTTCTGGAGACCAGAGAGTTAGTTTTCTTTAAGAATATGGTCCCACAAAAGAGGTAAATGCTGTGGAATAATCCTTCTGTACACTGTGAATATGTATTATTCTCATTGGTTAATAAAGAAGCTGACTGGCCAGTAGCTGAACAGGATAAGGTTAGGTGGGAGAGAAAAACGAGAATGCTGGGAAGAAGTGTGCAGTAGGGAGTCATCAGAGATGCAGAGAGAAGCAAGATCGTCATGCTGTGTTGAGCAAAGGTACCAAGCCATGCAGCAAAGCATATGTAAGAAATATGAGTTAATTTAATGTAAGCGTTAGCTAGCAACAAGCCTGAGTTATTGGCCAAGCATTTATAATTTATAATTAATGTTAAGTCTTTGTGGTAAATTATTTGCAAACTGGCAGGCAGTGGGCAAGGGAGGTATATGGGAAATGTTGGAGCAAAAAAGGAAGGGGGGACATGGGAGGCCTCACCCTCCTTGAGGAGTGGATGGGAGTAGGATGGGAGGTTGGTGGGGGAATGGGAGAATGAGAGGGAGAAGAAACTGGGATTGGTATGTAAGATAAGATTGTTTTTAATTTAAATAAAAATTAGCTAAAATGATAAAAAAGGAAAACAGAGAATGGACAATGAAAAAAGAAAGGGGGAAATGATACAATTATATTTTAATTTTGAAAAATGAAAAATAAAATCTGTAGAAAAGATTTTTTAAAAATATGGTTTCAGTGGGTCAAACATGCACCCATGGATAGCTCCACACATTTGGGCAGCACAAACTGGATTTAGTTAGTTAGTTAGTTAGTTAGTTAGTTAGTTAGTTAGTTAGTTAGGTTGTTTGTTTTTTAGGAACAGCCAAGTTAGGAAGGGGTGTGAGTGGGTCAAGAAGGGTTGGGTAGAAGTGTCAGGGGTATATTTCAAAATACATTGTACACATGAAGAAATTTTCAAAGAGTTAATTAAAAAAAATACTATATTCTTTTAAAAAAGAACTTCCCAGAAACTATCAAGTTGCTTCTGGGACAAGGAGTGGGCAGGGGACCCTTTAATCTTGGTCTTTTAGGCCAGGTCAAGATTTATGTATTTGAAACATTTAAATTGTGTGCGAAGAACTGTCCTGGTGTAAGAATAAGCTGAAATGAGCAAATTTAACTCTTATCTGTGGTTCACATAAATTATACAAGTCCATGCCTCGGCATCTTCATCATCCCCACCTGAGGCCAGTGAAGACAGAGATGCCTGGAGGAAGCTCAAGAGCTCATAAAACTTAGATGGGGGGGGGGAAGACTATAAAAACCAGATGTGAAGAGCAGGAGGGTGGGGGTGCCATAAGGCCTGGACGCTAGAGAAGGTTCTCGAGAAGGACGCTAGTTTAAGGTGGGTTGGGTATTTTGGGTGTGACATTGGTTTGGAGAGACCCTGGTTGCTGTTGGGATGAATATCAGGCACTGGCTGTGAAGGGCTGGATGTCTCAGATTCACTCTAAATGCCACAAAATCAAGGTGTGGCAAAACGAAGAGCAGGTGGCCTGGGAGAGGAGTACCAGTGGCCCAGGACTGTTCTCTCTTCTCCATAGTCTCACAGATTCGTGAATGAAAATGAAGCTGGTAATTATAAGGTGGAGAAGAAAGAAACTTGGTTCAGACAAAGCATGGTGCTGGTACTGGCCTGTGAAGACGACAAGAAGGTGGACGACAGCTCCAAGCTCAGGTGTAGGGATGGGTACCATACTCCAAACCCTTTTTACCTAGTATTCCTTTTGTATCCCAAAAAGGCACACTTGCAGAAAACAAATGAGATCCAAAAGCCATACTCCGAAGAAACCAGTTGCTTTAGCCAAGTTTGAACTGTACCTCTTACATAAAGCAGATGTCTTTGTCTACAGCCAGCAGCTTCTCTGGAAACCGAGACAAACCAGCTGCAACTCTCTGCCAAGGACAGGGGATAATTTCCTCCTCCCAGACCCAGAGGAATGCTCCCTCCTTCCTGTCCTGGGCACCTCTATGAGTTCCACCGGGGATTAGTTCTGTGAAATCCCAGGTAGGACTGTGGAGTCACCAGGGGAAACAAAGTAGGCCAGTGTGGTGGCCTTAACCCTGAGTGGGCTACCCTAACTAAACTAATGTCATTCTTTCAGGGAGATGCAGGTCTCTAAAGTCAACCAGTCACTGGCCTGTGGGAGCTGGAATCTGGCTAAGATGGGTCTCTCAAGGCTTTTTGGCAGAGGGTTTGCTGAAGAATCTGTATTTCAAAGCCAACATTATCGAATTTATACCCAGGATCTATAGTGCAAAAACAAACTTCATTTTTAAAACATGGATTCATAAATTTATTGACCCCAGCTCCGACCCCAAAATGATGTGTGTGTGTCTTGAAGCCTTGGGTGGATTTTCGCAGGTTTAGCCAGAAAAGAACATTCCAAGGGTATCCAAGTCAACTGATGGCTGTGTATCTGTATACACAATGGGGTCACCGTACTGAGAGAGTAGGCAGGGGCATGAAGCAGCAGCGAAGGTGCCAGGCTTGTTGATGAGGCACCTGAATCCCTCAACTCCTCAGGTAGAGTGGGGAGCCGCCCCCCCCCATGCTAGTCAGTCCTGTTGTTAGACTCTTCCTGTAGGACAGGGACCTAACTGAGACCCAGAGGCTACTTTCTAGCCACACAGAATGGAGAGTCTCAGCTGAGGGACAAGCACTGAGACAGACCACATGGCCTCATTTGCTCCCTTCTCCATGACCCATTGGGCGACAGTGCTTCAGGGAAAGGAGGCCACAGAAGGGGAGAAGCCTGGAGTTGGTGGGTAGGGTGAGTCTGGGGGAGATAACAGGTTCTTCCTGTTCTCTTCGCTAGGTGGTTCCACAAACACTTTTGAGGAGTCCTCTGGCATCCGGATCCCTTCATGGATACAGGGCTTGAGTCCACGTCTGAGTCATCAAAGGACAAGTTGTCTTCAGGCTCAGCCTGGCCACCATGTGAAGTGTGTGGCGCTGTGGAAGACAGCACCTGCTTAGCCCACCTTTTCAACCCAGGTCTGGGGCTTGTGTATTTCTGATGTGGAGCAGTCCATGGAGATGCTGGGCGGGTCTTTGCCAAGCCTGAGGGGGACAGCCCTTAGAAAATACCACAGAGATAAACCAACCCAGAGTCAGTCTTCCTACAACTGTGACATGGAGTAGAGAGTGATTTTGCACCCCAAGCTCCTGAGTGCCCCATCTTGCCTGTGTGCCCACCCTTGGGCAGGTGCCCATCACAAGACCGTGATGGCTCCCGGCTACTCCATGGGCTTTGCCTCTTCCTCCACAGATCTTCCTGCTCTTAGCTAGTTGGACATAATGAGATCTACCCACAGGCTTATCTTTGATCTCTTCTCTAAGATGGCCCCCAAATGTGACAGCACTGAAAATGGCCCTTTGTGGTAGGAATGGCAGGGATAGGGCAGTTGAGGTAAAAAGCTCCAGGGGACAATCAACAGGAAGCTCTAGGCACAAGGACTGACCTTGTGTTCAGTTGTCCCTTCCCCCTACAGAGATGGCTGCTCAGACCAGGCACATAAGAGAGGGCGCCATCATCCCTATCCTGGGGCAGAGGTTCTTTGCATCTTCACCTGAGGGCAGTGCTTGTGTGGGGAGAAACTCACAAGGATTCTGACCCCAGGCCCAATTCAGTCCTGGTGCCTGGACCACGTGAAGACAGACTCATACCCTGCATGCCTCAGGCTGAGGGTTCTGAAATACAGTACCCTGATACTTTTGTCTGGAATGATCACCCTTCCCAGGATCCTCCAGGCATCCTGTCTTTGCATCTCAACGGCAGGAAAGATGCCACATGAATATATCTAGGCAACTACTGAGGGAGTGGGTCTCATACCCTTCACACTATCCCTGTAGTTAGGGAGGGATTTCAGGACAGTTCTTAGCTCCCCACCCCATCTGTGTTTGAATGGAGGAAACATTTGGCTTTTTCAGCATCTGAAAGGGAAGAGTCCACAGAGTCCAGATAAGAGACAACTCCCTGATCATACCAGAGAAAAGGAAAGTTAATTGCAAGAAGCTTCCAACTCCCATCCGAGCAGAGAGAGCAGAGTAAGAAGTCCCCAGGAGGGCCTCAGAGTGAGCAGCCTCCTGGGTTGGTTTCTGCTATGGTGTATTGTTGAGGTGACAGACAGGAAAAAATTTTTTAGAGCAATGGCTCTCCACCTTCCTAATGCTGTGATCCTTTACTACAGTTCCTCATGTTGTGGTGAGCCCCCAACCATAAAATGGTTTTGTTGCTACTTCAGAATGGTAATTTTGCTACTCTTATGAATTGTAATGGAAACATCTATGTTTTCTGATGGTTTTAGGTGACCCCGTGAAAGGATTTTTCCACCCCCAAATGGGTCGAGAACCCACTGCTTAAGAACGTCCTTTCTAAAAGGCAGCTAAGGAGGGGCACAGGGGAATGCATCCTATATTTGCTGGTATCAAAGGAACAATGGTCCAAAACAGAATTTACAGTACCAGGAGTGTGAACAGGCAGTGTGAGGTGAGCCCTGAGCTCCACAGGGAAGAGGGAGGAAAGTGAACGGGCATCATGGGGCAAGGCCTTGAGCGCTCCAGAAAGGAAACCCTGCATCTCCGTGAGATCTCAGAGTGGCTGTCTTGAGAAAGAGAACAGGCTGTGCTGGCTCTCACTCATTTTGAGCTTTGCTCTGCAGAGCTGTGGCCCCCACATGCTGGGGTAAAGGGTGTGTGCCACCACGCCCTGCTAGTGGATTCATTGTAGGAAGCCAAAGGCAGGGAGCAACTTAATTGTCCACCAACTGGAGAATGAATAAATAAACGCAAACACAATTCACATGTTGAATGTCATGCAGCAATTAAAAATAAACAACAGGGAAACATGACAATGTGAATGAATGACTCTCAAAGTCTCTCTTTGAACGAAAGAAGTCAGGCACAGTAGTGCATGTCACCCACTCCTGGGTATAAGAAGTCCAAGAACAGGAACACTAAACCTATGGTTCCAGACATCAGAATAAGGGTTCTTGCTAGGAGAGATGTTTGTTTGTTACATCCATTTGTTTATATATATATATATATATATATATATATATATATATATATATATATATAACGTATGTGTGTGTGCCCACAGCATGTGTGAAAGTCAGAGGGCAATTTTCAGGAATCAATTACTTCATCCTACCATGTAGGTCCTGGAGTAAATACTTATGGTGTGTGTGTGTGTATGGAAAATAACATTCATAGTTCACAAGAAGCCCTACAACTCAATAGTGATTTATCTGAGTTGTGAGCCTAGCCTTTAACGGCTGAGCCATCTCTCCAGCCCTCAATAGTGATTTAAAGAGAACCCAATGAAATGAAGCAACAACTTGAAGAATCTCTTCTCAGCAGATCCACAAATCCTGGTGGTTAACCACAGTGGCCAGCATGGCCACATCAGGGACAGGGCAACTCAAACTCAAGCACCAGCGTAAAACTTAAAGAGCTGCTGGAAATGCCCAGCACCGGTGAGGGTGGGACTGGCTACTCACAGGTCACTCACAGTAGCGTGACACTGTGAGGTGCCGTGCCCTGGCTTGTATTTGGAAGGCTCTGTGGCCCTACATTGGGGGGGAGGGGGCGAATCATTGTTTTCCCTCTTAGGTGAACCTGCAAGTCTAACTCTGAAAGTGCAGTGTTTTTGCAATGGCCCCCAGACCAAATGTGGCCAATTCTGGGAGATTATCTTAAGACAGCATTTTCAAAGAGCAACCCAACATCTGGCATTGCTTACAAGTGGCTTTCGTTTCTGGGGAATCTGCTGGAGGAGAGGTTGGATGGGTTCCAGGCTCTGAGGAGAGATTTGGTCCCTTCCATTGCACCCAGACACATGCTTCTGCATTTCTACTGGCTCTAATTCAGCTGGTCACCAATGCCACACTACCACAGACCAACATGGCCAGCCAGCACCTAAGACAGGTGACAGCAGAGCTCCGCATCACTGGTGTTGAAGAGAATCAGCTGTCTTCTCAAGTCTTCATTGTGCATGCCTCATCATGAAGGGGCTGCATTTGGAATGTCTTTCCAATGCACACATGCATTGCCATTTTTAGCAACAGTAAGGCACTAAGGTTTTTGCCTCTATTGTTGTCTGCTACTCAGTCTTTCCTCCCCAGTACGAAGGCGATGGCTCCCTGGCCTCCTCCACAGCCAATTTCCCCATAGTGCTGCCTGCCAGACATTTCAGGAGAACACTGACTGGAGACTCTGGAATAAAATCCCAAAGCAAGGCGGGGGCTGCAATCTGGCTTTCTTCCTCCTATAAACCTCCTCTTCCCTTGGAAAATGACAGGAGGCAGCCAAGAACAGTGACACAGTCCACTCAAGAGTCAGCAGACCTAGGCAGCGTGCCTGTCCCTGTCGGGCATGTGCTGAGGCTTCTGTCAATAAGAGGGGCCAGTCCACTCTCCTGGTTTGGTCACTGTTCTCACCTCAGTGTGGTGTGCGATAGAGTCCAGCCACTGAATGGGCAGTATGGAGTAAAGATAGCGTCAAAGAGGAGATTACAGAATCCCTGGTTATAAATTCTGTAGCCCCACCCCAATGTCCCCATCAGCAGGGTGGGGGAGCAGCAGTCCTGATAGCAGTTTTGCAGGCAGACTCTTCAGAACTGGACCTGCAGAGGAGTTGGCACCATTGTGAATGCAGCAGAAGGCACTTGCTCTCTCCTCCTCACAGACAAAATGTGCCCTCCCCTCCCTCACCCTCCTCTCCCCTGCTTCCTACCATTTTCCCCACTCCTCTCCATCTTCTGCCATGTGAGGATGCAGCATTTGCCAATCTCCATCTTCCACCACTTGAAAACACAACAAGTTGACCCTCACAAGATGCCATACCAAAACTGGGAGGTGTAAATGTGCTTTGTAAATTACGCAGTTTGCATGCTATTTTTGTTATAGCAGCAAAAGCAGACTAAGACTGTCCCAGAAATCTCCAAAGCCCTGCCTCAAGGACACACAATTCACAGTTCTCTAATGATATCACAGGTCTGCCTCCCAGAAGTACCATGAAAATAGCATCTGAAGCCCAAACCCCACAACAGGTCACAGGGAGCTATAGAATGGCAGAGCTGTTGGGTTTGGCTTTCCTTGGATGGGCATGTGCAAACTGAAGGAACAGATGTACCTAGTTACAGGTCTTGGGCCCCCAACCTCTGCAGAAAGGGAGCCCCAAACTTAGATTCTGGTCATTTCCTACAAAGGAGTTAGCCCCAGCAGGTCCAATGAGCTCAGGGACAGAACTGAGAGACCAGGACAAGCATCATGGGGGACAAGGAGCCCAGTCAATGTTCTGGGGTACCAGTGTTCTCTATGGTGCTGGCTGTGAGTCTATCCCTCTCACGACTGTATGATGGGAGTGATTGGAAAATAACCTTTTTCTTTTCTTACCCATCTCAGAACAAGGGGAGCTGTGTGCAGAACCAGATACTTAACCAGGGGCTGTTGACACCTGGACTTGATTAGGGACCAGTGTCTGCCTTGAGCAGGAGACTGGGACTGTAATTGGACAGCTGGGGAGGTCTTGGGAATAGAATGTCTAGAGAGGTGGCCCAGACCCAAACCTCCTGAGAGATGCCATCCTTGTGGCCCACAATCAGGGCATCTGGTGGTCCCTGGTCAGAGTTACTCTGTCGTGCCTTGTAAACCAGAGTAGAGACTAAGCCCCAAAGGCTTTACTACCTAACAACAATGGCTGGGGTCACAATTAGGAAAAGCAGCCTCAAGAGATGAGTTCTAAGAAAAATAGTCAAACTGCAGGGACCGAAATACAGATGTGTGGGGGATTTTGGCCAGTGATACAGATGTGTGGGAAGTTCCGTCTCTTGGAAAGGCAAACTAAACTAGATGGTGACAAGAAGTTGATGGGCTTTATTCTGGAGAATCCAAACGCTGAGTAAACTTACACCAGAAAACTGCCTGGGGACAATGGTGGTCATTAGGAAGGGACAGAGATGTGGGTCTCAGTTTCTAACCCAGACACAAACAGACACTAGATTTTAAAACACACCCATCAGTAGTTGGGAGAGAAAGAAAGAAAGGAAGAAAGAAAGAGAGAGAGAGAAAGGGAGAAAGAAAGAGGTGGGGGCAGATAAAGCCCAGCAAACAGAAAGACCCAAAGCAGAAAGTGGCTTAAAAAGGGGGGGCTTTAAAATACACAAGAAATTACTGTAACTGTAAGTAGATGACACTCGTTATTTGAAAATTAAAAATAGAAGATCAGTTCTCGCTGTTCACACAAGAAACTCTAAAACCATCCATACTGATGAGCCAAAAGAGACCTACAGGCCAGGTAAAAACACTGACAGGGCAGAAGGTTTGCCTGCAAACACTACACTCAAATTTAAGACCAATGGAAACCACCTAGAGAGACGTGGAGGCTATCCACTCTGCTGTCTCCATTCATCCCTCTCCGGGACCTCGTGACCAGAGCCCTGAGCATGGGCTTGCCTTCCCCAGGGGATGTGAGCTACACCCAGCTTCCAACTGCCAGGGATGCGTCTAACTCCCCGACCTCCAACAATTTCCAGTAGCTATGAACTTTTGACAATTGCCCTTTATCAGGGTAAGAACATGGCCTTCTGTTTCTACTTGTCATATCTCATGTTCTGAGAGAATTTTAGATTTTACTAAATACTAAATACTTTTTTTTGTTGTTCATTAAAACCTTTATGTAGGTTTTTCTTTCAATCTGTCCCTGGGGTCCTGCAAGTTGGTGTATTTTATAGTGTTAACGTGATCCTTATTTCATTTTAGGGGGCCATACTTTGCGGAATTGGTCAAGAAAACATGAGGGCTCTGATAATATTCTAGTTCTCAAAGAAAATGCTTGGAAATGAATAGAACCAAACCCCACCACCTGCCAGCAGGAAGAGGCAGGTCCAGATCTTAAATAGTTTTCCGGATTCTGTCTATGAGTTTCTCCATGTTCAAATGCAATTTTTTTTTTTATTTTATAGAAAGTGACACAGTTTAAAATCACTGGGGAAAATTTCCCAGGTGTAGTATAGAATATGAAATGAAAGACGACTCTAAGAGGAAAAATTAAAAGGGATGAAGAAGGCCATGTCCCAATCGCTTCCCCTAGATCTCTCCCCTCCCTGCAGATGTGACCACAGGAAGGTCATTTCTATCTGATGACGCTTCAAGGGCAGGAAGATGGGACAGAGATGGCAAGCGTGGACACCCAAGAGAAGCCAAAGGCCTGGCTTTACTTAACTGCTGGTTACCTGGTTACAGCATCTTTTCAAGCAGTTTTTAAAAAATAGCTTAAGTATTCAATCTTTAAATGCATTGTGACAACCACTGAGAATAGTCTACACATGCCTGGCGATTTTAATGAAAGCCAGGCAACAGGAACAGAGGATTCTGGGCCTGCCTCATATGAGGCACAGGTCTGGGTCCTGTGGACCATGAAGGCAGCCCTGCAAGGAAGGCTGATTAGCTGCCCCCATAGCTAAGAACAGAGGAGACCCTACTCCCAGCCCACTGCTCCCACAAGGCTCCCACATCAGGCTCCAAGGCTCCCTAAGGAGATTAATTTCCCAGTTGGAGGGAATATGTGGCCCAGACCCTCTTCACAGCTGCCGCACTGTGCTCTCAGCAGCCCTGCCTAAATTGTTGCCATATCTGTGACCCAGGGCAGGGTGGCCTGGACCTTGGTGAGCTTCTCTGGAACATGCTTATCGCTTTTAAGGGTGATGGGAACACCCAAGGGAGCCATCAGGAAGTTGTGCATTCGCCTGGCCAACATCCGAGACACATGGGGAATGTTCAGTCTGGGGATTCCAGGTCTTCCTGTGGCCGGGATGAGGGGACAGCCGAGAAACGCTACATTTTTGTGAAGACAAATAAGACAAATGGCCCTCAAAGGACCCCACATTCTGTTGTTCCAGCACTAGCCAACCTTGAGCCCCCAAAGATGAAGTGTGAGGAGCTATGACACAGTTCTCATTCCTGGTGGCAAAAGCTGGTCACTCCACAGGAACAAGAACCCTCTCCCCACACCCCTTCCCCAGGAGGGAGTCCTTACTCACTCTAAGGGAGTCATTTTGTCTGATCTTCCTACATGGTCTAGGCCTGGGAAGGGGTTAAGTGCAGGGTACTGGACCCTGGGTCTGGGAAACTTACATCTACAGGGGCATTGCCTGAGTAGGTAGAAGGCGAGGGCTGTGTGTCTCACAGCCACCCTCCTCCGGCCTCTGGCCGACCCTACTCTACTCCTTTCAGAGGAAACTTGAAGCCAGTGTGGTTGGCATGACCACCACACTCATGAGGTACCTCCGCTTTCAGACTTCACCTCCTTAATACTTCTTGGTGGCTTCTGCCTGGTAAAGGAGCTGTCTGTGTAGGGGAAAGCCTGGGAGGAGGCCATTGGGTTGCTTGCTATAGGAAAAAGCCTTTTTGCTGTGAAATACTCCGTACCTGGGACCATCAATTAGGAACCATGGTGCTGAATACTACCTGGGTGTCTGGCAAAAATGGGACAGAGGCATAGCTCATGTTCATGTCCCATGGCTGCTTCAACCTTGGTCTCAGAACATTCTCAGGAGCCCAGAGAAATCTAGGCGCTATCCTTGCCAGGCAGCACATCCCCGGAGTCACCCACAGGTCAGCCCAAGTTGACGTCCTCCTTCTCTGGAAGTAAGAGGAATAACTGCCAAGACACTTAGGATATCTCCTGGCTAGCCCAAAGTCACAGGGCGATCCCCTAAACCGAGCCCCCTGCCTTCCCTTGCCCAGGAGGCCAGCCTCTCCCTCACAGGAAGCTGAGCCTCCCGCTGCCTGCTGGGAGTCATCCCTTCTCTGGAACATGTCAGCCAGCTCCAAACAAACCCAATAAGGAGAACACAGCTGCAGGGACTTCCCTCGGAACTAGAGAGAGGGGAGAGGGAACTAGAGCCAAGGTTGGATGGGAACTGTGCAGGGGCTTCTGGGGGATAACTGAATCACCTCTCTCCCTCTCTTCTCCTTCCCCCTCCTCTTCCTCCCTTTTTCTCGCACAGCATGGCCACCATCTAAGGCCCAAGGTGATCCAGGGGAAAGCCAAAGGGCCTCCCCATCAGTCTTTGGCTCTTTCACAGGCCAGGGCTGAGATTTGGTACCTCCTGCCCTGGGCCTTGGCTGGGGATGGGGACAACACCTTTACTGATGAAGCCTCCCCTCTCCCCTTGGAGAGAGAGAGAGAGAGAGAGAGAGAGAGAGAGAGAGAGAGAGAGAGAGAGAGAGAGAGAGAGAGAGAGAGAGAGAGAGAGAGAGAGAGAGAGAGAGAGAGAGAGAGAGAGAGAGAGAGAAAGCTTTGCCTCTTTAAACCCTGCAGATCCAGCTTTGCTGGAATGCACCTCTGCACACAAGGTTTCTCTCTGAGACAGCCAGCATACTGCCTCTGTTCCTTAGGGTATTTGCTTCAAGAAGCAGAGGCAACTGTCCCCCGTTGTACTGTCTCCTTAGCTTGTCCCTCTCATGATGCTTTCCCATAGACAAGTCAAGAGCCATGGGCCAAACCAAGGACAATGCAGGCTGCTGAGGAGGTCATGTGCACCCAGCCTGCTGGGTGGGACACAAGTGGGTTGGGTGTTCCCAGCCTACAGGACGGGCACCAATCTCAACCCTTTACCTGGGTTACAGGCCCTCTGCAGCCATTTGTCTTAGTTATGGTTTCTACTGCTGTGATGAAACACTAAGACCAAAGCAACTTGGGAAGAAATGGGTTGATCTGGCTTACACTTCCACATCATTGAAGGAAGTCAGGGCAGAGACTCAAGCAGGGCAGGATCCTGGAGGCAGGAGCTGATGCAGCAGCCATGGAGGGTGCTGCTTACTGGCTTGCTTCTCCTAGCTTGCTCAGCCTGCTTTCTTATAGAACCCAGGAGCACCAGCCCAGGGATAGCACCACCCACCATGGGCTGGGCCCTCTCCTATCAATCACTAAGTAAGAAAATACCCTATAGCCAGATCTTACGGAGACATTTTCTCAATTGAGGCTCACTCCTTTCAGATAACACTAACCTGTGTCAGGTCGACACAAAACCAGCCGGCACAATTGACCCCTTGTCAGCTTGACACACAGACACATACCCCTCCTTCTTTTCTTTTTTCCTTTTTTTCTTCCCCAAGACCACACACTGATATAAACATTCCAAATTTTAAAAAATCTTAGTCTTTAAAAATTAAAAAAACTTGAAAATTCAGTCTTTAAAAAAAAAAACCTAGTCTTAAAATTCAAAATCCCTCAATTGTGGGTTCCTGTAAAATCAAAAGTGCTTTCTTACTTCAAGAGGAAAGAACCAGGGCACAGACACAATCTTAAAACAAAACTAAACTCCCAAAGTATAAATAACTCAGCATTCAGTTATCTGGGACTCACTCACCATCTTCGGGCTCCTCCAAGGGGCCTGGGTCACTTCTTCTGCTCTGCAGCACACACAGCTGTCTTCTAGGTTCTGGCTGGCTCCACTCCACAGCTGCTGCTGTTCTTGGTGGTCATCTCATGGTGTTGGCATCGCTGAATTGCTAGGGTCTCTTGCTGCCACTGGGCTGCACTTTTACCAATAGGCTCTCTTCAGGGACTCCAGCCCTGCCACACAGTACCAAGCCTCAGCTGCTCTCCATAGCCCATTTATGCCTTCAAAACCAGCATCACCTGGGTGACTCTTACACTACCAAGTTCAGCTGCCAGCAGGAGAGAGGCACGATGTTGGCTCTTCTGGAACATAGCTTCTATGTGCCGACCCCGAGGAAACACTTTCAAGATTTCACCTCAGTGATGCTGGTCTCTTCTTAATCACAGCTGATTCTTAGCCTCAGCTGACTAGACACCACAGTGTCTTCACACAAAGGCCTGGTAGAGTCTTTGCTCCCCTCTGACACTTAACAAGCCAAGCCTTGATCGTCCCCATTGCTCTCAACATTCTTATCTTCCAGGCTCCTACAGAGCAGCCCACTGAGCTCTCAACACTCAATGGCTCCTCTAGCCCATAGTTCCAAAGTCCTTTCACAACCCTCCCCAAAACAACATGGTCAGGTCTGTCACAGCAATATCTCACTGTCCTGGTCCCAACGTGTCTTGTTGGTAACTATTGCTGTGTTGAAACACCATGACCAAAGCAACTTGGGAAAGATCAGATTCATTTGGCATACATTTCCACATCACTGTTCATTACTGAAGGAATCTAGGACAGGAACTCAAGCAGGGCAGGAATCTGGAGGCAGGAGTTGATGCAGAAGCCTCGGAGGGTGCTGCTTACTGGCTTGCTTCTCCTAGCTTGCTCATCTTGCTTTCTTATAGAACCCAGGACCACGAGCCTAGGGATGGTACCACCCACAATGGGCTGGGCCCTCCCACATCAATCACTAATTAAGAAAATGCCCTACAGCCAGAACTTATGGAGGCCTTTTCTCAATTGAGGCTTCCTCCTTTCAGATGACTCTAGCCTGTGTCATGTTGACACATCAGCACACCATTCCCTTGACTGAGCCTCAGAATTGTCCATGGAGGCCAAGACTGCCTCCATTATCCCCTCATTAGAGAAGGGACAGAGTGCCAATTACACAGACACCCAAGTAAGCAACCCTGATTGGTGGTCTCCTCTCTGCCCCTACCACCGTGCTCTTTGAGGATAGACAAGGGTTTTATGGTGCACTGGGTCAGACCTCCAAAAACACCACCATACTAGAAGTACTCCTTAGGGATCACCAGACACCCACAAGCATACAGGTCCTGCCTTCAGGTGGTGTCCTGTCGGTGTCCCCTCCATCTGTCTCGGTGGCCCTTTCTACCCCATGTATGCCTGCTTACAGACCCACGTATGTGGCTACAGACAATAGTATGATGACACTGGAAAATATAAGGAGGCCATACCTACAGGCTGGGTGAGTCTCCTGTGAGATCCCTCAGAAGGGACTGTTCCCAGAATGGCTGAGGCTACTGGGGCTACTGGATTCCCAGCCCTTCCTCCAAGAACCTGGATGTGGAGCAGCATCAGGACCTTACCCCATCACTTAATGCTCTTTTTCCCTTTTTCTATTCTGACAAACACTTCAACCCTTTCCCCTAAGTGTATCCCACTATCTAATAGGTTCCTCCTTGTCCTTACCCACCAGCAGGGACAGCTGGGTCTCCATCAGCATAGTCATCTTCAAGTGTCCATCCTGGTGGTATTTGATGTATACCATAGCTGATACTCAACCTCAACCCATCCTGTTAATTCCATAAATAACCCCAGAAGTTATTCACAGCATCTTGTCCCACAACAATGTCCCTGTTGCAGGCATTTTGTCACAGAGCCCTCAGCATGTGGCTTTTGTGATTGGCTTTGCTTACTTGGTATAGTATCTTCACAGTTGTGTACAAATTGCTGTGTGTGACCAGAAGGGAGTCTAATTGCTTCTTACGTAACAATAGTCCATTCTGCAAACCTTGAGTGCTGACAACACCTGTAATCTCAGTGCTTGGGAGATGAAGGCAAGAGGATCAGAAATTCAAGTCATCTTAGCTACACAGGAAGTTGGAGAGCAACCTGGGATATATGTGGCCCTGTCTCAAAAAAAATTATTTCTGAGAGAATGATACACTTATTTATCCATCAGCCAGTTGATGAAAGTTATTTCTATTTTGTAGCCTTTTCTTTTTTATTAAGTCAGCAAAGCATACCTGTGCACATTTTGCAGGGATATTGACTAATTTACATCTCCCTGATGCCTGATAGTATCCACCATTTTCCATATGCCCATTGGTCATTTCTAGGATTTTTTGGAGACCATCCATCCTATTTTAGTCCTTTGTATGTTGTTTCATGGGTTATTTGTCTTTTTATTGTTGAGTTGTAGGTGCTCTTTATATACTCTGAACACTAGCTTATTTTGTTTGATCTGCAAGTATTTTCTATGATTTTTATAGCTATGTTTTTAATATTTTTAATGTCAAACTTTGATAATGTCTGATTTCTCTGTTTTTTCCTGTGTGGCTTGTGCTTTTGTGAATCCAAGCACACAAAAGTTGATGCCTGTGAGTGTGTATTGCATGAACGTGTACATGTTTATGTTTTGTGTGTGTGTGTGTGTGTGTGTGTGTGTGTGTGTGTGTTGCATCGAGGTGTACTTGTGAAGGTCAGAGGTCAACACTGGGTTGACTAAGTGCCATTTCTCTCTCCCTTGCTTTTTGAAACAGGGTCTCCCACAATGAACCTAGAACTCACTGATCTGGCTAGGCCAGTGGTTTTCAAGCTGTGGGTTGAAATCCCCTTGAGTCTAATGACCCTTTCAAAGGGTCACCACAACCTGAGGAACTGTATTAAAGGGTCTCAGCATTTGGAAGGTTGAGAACCATTGGACTAGGCAAGTAGCCTGTGAACTCCAGGCGTCTGCTTGTCTCTTCCTCCTTGGTACTAACATGCCTCCCTGCCTGGCTTTTTCCATGGGTAGTAGGGATCTGAACTCATGTCCTCTGCTTGCATAGCAAGTGTATCTGTGGGAAAGCCATCTCCCCAAACCTGGAGGCGCATAGTTTTATACATAAGTCTTTGGTGCATCTTAAGGTTACTGTTACTGTGTGGTAAGAGATGGAGTTCAGCTCAAGATGTAATCCTGTCTCAACACGTTAGTCTCTTGATTTACTTTTAGGTTTTTTTTTTTTAATGTTTTACAGTTTTGACTGTATAAGCCATGTACTTCTTTCATTTACTTTCAAGTTTTATTTTTTTGATGCCACTATAAATGCAATTGTTTTCTTCTTCTTCTTCTCCTCCTCCTCCTCCTCCTCTTCCTCCTCCTCCTCCTCCTTCTTCTTTTCCTTTTTTGGTTTTTTGAGACAGGGTTTCTCTGTGGCTTTGGACCCTGTCCTGGAACTCACTCTGTAGACCATGCTGGCCTTGAACTCACAGAGATCCACTTGCCTCTGCCTCCCCAATGCTGGGATTATAGGCATGTGCCACCAAAGCCCGGCAATAGTTTTTTTTTTTTTAATTTAGCCTTGGCTTACTCATTTTTGGCTTATGGAAATACAGATGGTTTTTGCACATTGTTTTTATTTTGTTTTGTTTTTAATCCTGAAATCATGATAAAGTGCTTTATTAATTCTAACAGTTTTGTACATTTTGGGAATGTTTTCTATGCAAAATCATGTAACTTATAAATTAGATAATTGTATGACGTTTATTTGATATGCTGTCTTAGGGTTGATTTCTCTTTCATGTCCAGGTTACAGTCTATCACTGATGGAAGTCAGGGCAGAAACTCAAGCGGAACAGGACCCTAGAGACTACAGAAGCCATGGAGGGATGCCAATTAGTGGCTTGCTCAAAATACTTTCTTGTAACACCCAGGACCACCAGGGTGGCACCTCACATGGTGTGCTGGGCCCTTCCATCACTGACATAAAATATCCCCAAAGACTTGCCTACAGCCCAATCTTATGGAGTCATCTTCTCAGTTGAGGTTCCCTCTTCTCAATTGACATAAAGACTAGCCAGCACATATGCCATCTACAAAAACTTTATTTAGGTATGAAGTAGAGATGCTGAAAGTAAAAGGACAGAAAAGATATTATACCAGGAACAGTACACCAGGAAACAGAGCCAAAAGAACGAACATCTATTATAAAGGGGATTTATTAGAGTGATTTCTGGGACTAAGGACTGCACGGTCCACACTGGTCGATGCCTTCCAGAGGTCTGGGCTTCCCCATATGGTTCCGAAAGCCTAGAAGATCCTGGGGAGTCTGCTGGTCCTGATTCAGGGCTGGAAGAATCTGTATCCTGAAGTGAAGAATGGTGGCCACAATGGTGGAACACAGTGGGATGGATACACTTATGAACAAGCAGGGAACAAGAAGGCCACCAGAACTGCCTATTTTTTTCTCAGACCTCTTTATATCTGGGCCTTGGCCAGAAGATGCCACCCACTTTGGAAAGGGTCTTCCCCCTCAGCAATCCTTCCTGGAAATGGCCTCACATATTCACCCAGAGGCATGCCTCTTAGTTGTTTCCAGATCCTTTCGACAATAAAGATTAACTATTACAGATGTGTGGGCGTTACTCAGAAGACAGAGAAGCTGTTCTGATATCATACAAAGCTGACATCCAAAGAGAGAAATGAGCAATAATGGAAGACGGTGGATAATGACAAAAGAGTCAGTTTAGCATCAGGAATTACAGGGTGTGAAGGTGGTCTGGCTACAACTGTCACCCCACTGACAGCCAAGGTTTATTCAGCTGACCTGGGTGGCTAGGCAAGTGTTCCCTGCTTTCCTTAGCATGAGTCTCTCCTGAAGTTACACAATTGGTCATAAAGAAAACCTCTATCAGGTTAAGTCTGGGGTATTCAAGTAATTGTGGCCTGGCTGGAAGCTCCAAATGAGTACTTGAATCCATTTGTGGGAGAACTCAGGTGTCCAAGACTCCAGACACATCCAAGTAAGGTGTTTCATGCATCAGTCTGCCTTTCTGAGGAGGAGGAGAGATGGAGGAGGAAGGGGAACAGCAGGGAGACAGTGATATCACAGTCCTAAGTATACCAAGTTACCTGCCTGAAGTGACTACAAATACCATGACATCATTCCAGTCAGAAGCCTGGATTGTGATGCAGAGGATAGGAATGGGGTATCCAGCTGATAGCTTAGACTTATTTCTAACTAGCTCTTATAACTCCAGCACCATGTCTGTCTGGGTGCCGCCATGTTTCCTGCCATGAAAATAATAGACTAAACCTCTGAACTGTAAGCTATGAATTAAATGTTTTCCTTTATAATAGTTGGCATGGTCATGGTGTCTCTTCACAGCAATAGAAACCCTAAGAAGACATCCACTGACCTTCAAAGAGCTCTGTGGGAACACACACATGAATGCCTGTGCACATATGTGTGTGTGCATGCATGCACTCACACATGCACACATACATACACTCAAAATACACCAAATAACTAAATAAAAATAATATTTTTTTAAAGGCATAAGGATCCATAAACAGTTCATTCCTGGAATCCAGTTCCTCTTTTCTAGGGATTTCTAGCAACTGTCTGAAATGTAAATATTTATTCAGTTTTTGGAAGTCATATAAACACTCAACGTTGTGGGATCTCATGCTTGCTAAAGCACTATGGGTTGTGGGGGTGTGGTGGGGTGAGTGCTCCCAGATACACAGGGCTGGTATGGTAATCAAGTTGGAGCACTCTGTCCCCTAACTCCAAGATGAGGAGACTTCCAGGACCACATCACCAAGTGGACAAGATCTTAATGGGGGTGACAACTTGCATATAGGGACAGAGACTTCAACCTGCCCTGAGCACATAATATGTGCTAGAGAACATGGGTAGGAAGCCAAGGAGGGGGTGGGAGACCCTATTTATCCTCTTTCCCATTCATACCTGAATGACATCAGGCTGGTCTGCCCTCTGCTGACCCTGGGAGGGGGGCATGTGACTTGAATCTGACTCATGAGTCCTTGTCCTCACACATACTTATACATTCTCAGACAACTGGGGCATCTGGTGTCCGTGAGAAAGTGCCTGGGTATAGGAAGGCTCCTTCTTTTAATTAGTGGTGCTGTAACAGGAGAGACTTCAACTTTATAGTCACACAAACAAACTTGGGATGGCTGCATATCCAATGCAAAATGTGAAGTGTCCAAACATTAGAAGAAAACACTTGAGAAAAATCTTCACAACTCACATTAGACAACAAGTATCAGAAGTATCATCAAAGGCATCACTGACAACAAGAACTGGGAATCAGATCTCAGACACACTGAGAACTTTACCTATCTTTATCTCAAGATAAGACACAGCCATGATAGAAGAACAAGCAACCCAACCTTTTAGAATGAGTCATTTAGAAAAACATGTTGCCAAAGAATAAATTCAGATGGCAAATAAATATGTGAGTTGCTCAAGGCCATTCATTATTATAGAGTTGCAAATTAAAGAACACACACTATGGGCTGCAGAGATGGCTCAGCAGTTAAGAGCACTTGTTCTTGCAGAGGACTCAGGTTCAAATCCTAGCACTCTCATGATGGTTTACAACCAGAACAGCTCCAGTTCTAGGAATTTAATGTCCTCAACTTCCTCTATCCTTCCTGTGACACAAGGTGCATAGACATACAGGCAGGCAAAACATTCACATGTTAAAAGAGAACACACATTAAAGTCAGATAAACAATTCATCAAATAAAGGCACTTGCCTACAACCCTCCCAACATAATAGATCCAACTCCTATTAGCTGTCCTCTGTCTACACATGCACCATGGCATGTGTGGACACACACACACACACACACACACACACACACACGAGAGAGAGAGAGAGAGAGAGAGAGAGAGAGAGAGAGAGAGAGAGAGAGAGACAGAGAGAAGAGAGAGAGAGAGAGAATTTTATGTGTTTGGGTCTTTTGCCTGCATATATGTCTTTAAAAAAAAAGTCATGTGGTTGGGTTTCAAATTGACAAAGGGTAGAGTTGTGTTGATTTATATTATCAACTTGAAAGGATCTGGACTCACATAGGTGACAAGGCTCTGGGCACACTTATGAAAGATTATCTAGGTCAGGTTAGCAGGAGGACACATATTAACTGTAGGTAGCATCCTTTCGTGGGCTATGGTCCTGAACTACACAGAAGGGAGAGAAGACTCTGTCAGTCAGTTCCTTCTGCTTCCTGACTGTGGATGCAATGTGACCAGCTAGCTACCTCAAACCCTGCCATGCTCTACCTGTCATGACGGACTGTACCTCAAACTGTGAGCTTTCCTTTTTTGTTTTTGTCATGGTATATTTTCTTTCATAGCAACAAAACAAGTACCTAACATCCAAGTGCTGACAAGGACACAGTGCACTGAAGGACCCCATGTGGTCAGTGGAAAATTATTTCGGCCTGTTTGATATAAAGTTGAGCATGTGCCTGCCAGATGACCTGGCCATTCTACTCCTGGGTTTTGACCCTGGAAGGATGGGAACTAATCTGTATACTTATGCTTATGTGGCATGACCGCCATGACTCATTTGGAAGGGGATCAGGGTTGACTCTGCATAACATGTGCTAGAAAAGTATAAAACAGTGAAGGAGAGTGAGCTATGGTTGCTATGGCAACCTGACAGAGTACCAATCTAAGTACAAAAGCCAGGGTATACTTAGGAGGATGTGGCCATGGGGAAGGGGCCAGGGGATTTGGGTTTCCTGGGGCTGGGTGCCTGACCATAGTGGGGCACTATGAGAGACTCTTGGGATTAAGAAAGCCTTTGTGTGCCTGGCTGTTATGGTGGGAATCACACAGCTTGATGCATTTACTGACTCTGTGGAAGTTTAAAAATAATTTTAAACACAATTTTTAAAAGGAGCCCCACTGAAAAACTGTCCAGATGTTTCTCTGCAAAGCAGGGGAACAGTGTCCATGTGCAGGAAAGGAGGGAGTTGGAGTCTGTGCGTGCCAGCTCAGTGCAGATTGAGCTCAATCTTACCCTCAAGGGGTAGTGACAATGTCCAGCAAACAATGCTAGGAAAGACCTTGAAGGCCCTGTGAAGGTTGGCCCTGGACACACTGTGCAGACATGCACATGGTTGGGGGCCCCACCATGTCTCCAGGGTACCATGTGGTCCCTTCCATGCCTGCAACCTTCTAAACACTCTAGTACTTCAATGAGGTCTAGGGACATGGCGTTTTTGAGCTCAGGATTTTTAAAAAGGTAAAACTGGCCTCTAGAGTTAGCACAAACTGGTTACTCAATGCTCAACAGCCCCAAGTATGGTGCTGAGCTAGAGTTCAGGTACATCCCACAGAGCCTGTGATCTCCACAGAACGCCAGGAGTCTCAGCCACAGAAAGTTGGTGTATGGGCCCCGATGGAGCTCCAGATGACATCTGTCACTGCTAAAAGGACTGAGGGTGTTTCAGATCTGCACTGCTGATTTTCCAGGAATCTGATGGAGACAAAAAGAGAATGTTGCAGACAGAAAAGTAAGATGAGGGAAGGAACAGAGAGAGTTAAATAGGACCTAAGAATAAAGCTGAGAAGAAAGGCGGGGACCTCACAGGGCCGAAAAGAGGAAATGCAGCCCTGATGAGCCAAGGTCACAGCCTGCCTTCTGGGAGTGCTGTCCTAGTTTCCTTTGTGTGGTTGGGATAAAACACTCCAACCAAAACAACGCATGGAGGAGGAGGGTTATTAGGTTTGCACTAAGGAAAATCAAGGCAGAAATCTAAGACAGGAACCACTGAGCAACACTGTCTAATGGCTAGTGAACTAGCCATTAGTTTATATTATTAGTTTAATTATATTATTAGTTTATATTATTAGTTTAAACTAGTTCACTAGTTTATCCACAGGCTCAAACTTAGCTAACTGGTTTTTTGTGCAAGCCAAGACCATCTGCCTAGGGGTAGTACTACCAACAATGGTCTGGGCCCTTCTTCATCAATTAACAATAAAGGCAAACCCCCAATTAACAGTAAACACAGTGCCCCCATAGATATACCCACAGACCAATCTGTTCTTTAGTTGAGGCTTTCCTCTCAGATAACCCCAAGCTACTGCAGGTTGACAAGGTAAGTATGAAAGTGTGTAGTCACCAGGGAGCTGACATCAGCTAACCAAGATGATGGTCAGCGTGAGGGTACAGGGCTCTTGGAGTCAATGGACCTGTTGAGGGCTTCCTCCAGCTAGAGCGCCCTGACTCACGACCACGGCAAAGGCTCTCAGGCCCAGACCCACCTCACATCAGTGACCTATGAAATGGAGTCACATGGGGAAAAACCTTGTCCTATGCAACACACTTGATGAGGGTGACAATGCTGTCCTAATGAGCTGGGAGAAAGCTTTAATAAATCTTCTAGCTTCACTCACTCATGGACCACCACTGACTATGAGATCACAGACCTGCACAATCATTAGCGCCATACTAGCCAGGCTATGGATACATATCTGCTGTGGTTTGTGTTAATGGTTACCTGGGTTACTGTTCAGGGCCACGTCTGCTGGCAATGTTGGCTCTTTACATGGCTACAAATGTCAGCACAGTGGGAGCAGGTGAGGAAGTAGCATCATGCCCAGGTTGCCAATAAGTGAGAAGGCTGCTACACTGTCTTCATGTTATCTATCCCTGGATCCAGTCTCTGCTCAGCTCTGAGGGAGACCTGCCAATTACTGAGAAACACCATGTCTAACTAAGCCTGTAACACAAATGAGCTTCATCCAGACCTGCCTCATCTCTGTTGCCTTTTAAGGTTAAAGACACCTTCCAGCCTCAATGACCAGAACTCCAGACCAGAAAGATGAATTCTGGGAGATCTCTGCCTAGTCCCAGAAAACACAAGACTCATCTCTGCCTTCAGCATCCCCCCTCTTCCTTATTATCTGTACCCTGAATCTGTTCTCCCTCAACCCTCTGGGGTGGAGATGCTGGTTTAAAACAAAGGGACTTCCTTATTGTCTGATCACAGGATGAAACCTTCCTTCACCTCAGGGCCGTGCTCTGAGACATCAATTTTTTTTTTTTTTTTTTTTTTAGGACTGAGCCTCTGGTCCTGAGTCTGCTGGAGACAGTATACTAGGATTATGTGACTTACATGTTTTGTTTTTGCAGAGTCTCACCACCAAAAGTTACCTTGAGTTTCAGAAGAGACTCTGAAAGACTTGAATTTCCACATAATCTGAGAGCTGTTGAGACTATGGAGCCCTTGGTGGTTATCTGAGAGCATATTGCTTGATGGGATGGACATAAGCGTGAATCTGAACTGTTCCCCAAAGACTGGGTTGGTCTCTAGCACAGCAATGTTCAGAGATGGGGCTTTTAGGGAGCGGAGACTAAGGACTCTGACCTCAACCATTGATGGTCCACTCATGTGTCCAGAATCTAAGTGACTATGGGGACAGAATCTAAGACATTATGGGGACTGAAGAGGCTAGTTGAAGAGAGGTGCCTTTAAGAACCAGTCCTTAGTGGGCTGGTGACAGCACACACCTTTAATCCCAGCACTTGGGAGGCAGAGTCGGGCAGATCTCTGTGAGTTCAAGGCCAGCCTGCTCTACAGAGCAGTCCTTGGGAACTGTATCTTATCTATTGTCCTTTCCTCCTCTGTGTCCCAGCTGGAAAATTCCCTGGCTCTTTGCTAATTAGCTCCTTGCTAATCTCCCAGGGGACCCCAGGGAGCCATTCCCAAACAGAGGCATCCTCAGAGATGGCTCCCTCACAGACTTGTGGTTTTTGTGGCAAGAGGAATGGTGGGGACTGGGGCAGGCAGCACTAGATCACATCTCTTGGATGTCAAACCATCTGGTAGGGTGGCTTGTCAACCTATGAGTCAGGAGGGAGAGGGAGACTCCATGACTCAGACACAGAGATGTAGGCTCAGCCCACCTGATACACCCAGCACCCCGAGCTTACACAAAGACCTTCCTTTTCAAAATGTTTGAGAGTTGGTTGCTAAGCACAGTCATCACTTAAAAAGTGTGTAAACTTGGCTGGAGAGATGGCTCAGCCATTAAAGGCTAGGCTCGTAACCAAAAATATAAAAAGTGTATAAACCTACTATTTGAGGAAATTAGAAACAGACTTCACAGACAGTAAGAGCCCCACTCTGCTCCATTGCTACCTTTTGCTGAGAGCTGTACTGCCAGGGATCCCATTCTTACTGCTATGCCTGGAGCACACAGGGCCTGGATCTTTCTCACGGTCGGTCATGGACCATTCCAGCATGGCCTGCCGGGCCTGGGCATCACTGCCCTTGCAGGATCCCCTAGTCAGAAGGCACAGCATAGTGGTACTCCATACACTCCTCCATAAGGCCCAATAGTAACCCTCATCCTGAGCCCTAACATGCCTGCAGCCACCATGCAGGAAAAGCACAGGGTGATTCACTCAAGCCCGATATCCCCATATGACCTCATTCTCTAGCACCTAGTGCCCACATCAGTGGCTACCCTGCAGCCCCTGGTGTTCCTGAACATCCTTCCCTAGACACTTGCTCACAAAGCCTCCACCTCAGAGCTGCTGCCCCCTAGAGTGATTCCCTCTTTAAGCCTTTCCTTGGGTGTGTCCTCTCTGAACCCACCCCACTATCTCTACCACCAACTCTGTCTGAAACCAGGGTACTTTGTGACCATTCTCTCATTGCTCCCCCTGGTCAGCTCCCCCTGGAAATCTGTTCCTAAGGCCCAGCAGAGTCAGGAGCTGAGCCTCAGTCCCCACACCAGGAAAAACAGGCTTAGCTGGGGTGTAGAGGACATTGGTCCATGGACAGGAAGCAAAGCTTAGGCTGCATCACTTTCATCCAAAAGTAGAATATAAAGACAGGGAAAGTCATAAAGACATGAGAAGGAAAGCAGCCTTTCACCCACGAGTCTAGCTGAAGTCTCTTTCCAGCTGGGAAGCAAGAATTCCTCCACAATTAATAGTTGTTTAAAGCTTTGCCCTTTTCCAGGTATGAATCTAAGCAACTTTCCATGAATCTCACTAGAAAACCCATTCACAGGGAAAGAACATATAATAAACCTCTGTGCAACCCTATGGGCTCCTGATTTTACCTTATCAGACCAATTACATTCCAGGTGCCTCCAGAGGCACCCTATAATCTCACTCACCAAAAGAGAGAGAAAGGGTTTCTTCGGCGTCCTTTGAGATGTGGCTTGAGACCGAGAGCAACCAAAATGGCGTATGTCCCTACTGCCAAGACAATCTGTTGCTACAGTTCCTTGAGAAACCTGAACCCACGCTTGGGTGTGTCTTGCCTTTTCTTTTATTGAAGCTGAGATCTGTGTTCCTGTATGTGCTTTATTCTCTCTCGGGTCACCTTTTTTAATGCCTTTAAGAGAACCCCTGTGCTGGTTCGCATTGATTGCCAGCTTGACAGAATCTAGAACTACCTGGGAGAAGGGCCTGGGCGTGCTGTGGGAGATTGTCTTGATTGTGTTGAGTAGGAAGACACACCCGCCATTCCTCAGCTGGGATCCCAGACTGAACAAGAAAGGGAACCCGGGAGAAGCGCGCATTCATCGCTCACTGCCCAATTGTGGATATGATGTGTCCAGCTGCCTTGATGTCCCTGCCGTGATGGACTGAGCCTTGAACTGTGAGCTGAAACAAACCCTCTCTCCCTTAAGTTGCTTGTGCCAGTGTATTTTATCCCAGCCATCGGAAACCAAACTAAGACCGTCTCCAACTTGCTTTATATTGGCAGGTCCTGGAATCCTGGTCTGGCCTGAGTCAAGATCTTTAAAAGATTAACTCTGACTGCTGAGAGAGATGGTCTGTAGCTGTGTCCGTGTCCCCTCACCACTGACATTCCCACCGGGACAGGCCACTCCTACGTCTCTTCCCAGGGTTCCCAGGAGGTTAGTTTCCAACAACCAAGCCAGCTCCAAGCATTCTTTTTTTATCACTGGTGAGCCATTATAGCTGCTCCTGAAGCATGAAGCCTATGTGTCTGCTTTCTCTATTCCTAAAGTTCCCCGACTCCCATCTCACCCGTGCCCAACCTGTCTCCATGTACAAATAGTCAAGTGATATGAACCTCTCTCATATGCTTGCAGGAGTACAGGGGAAGTGAGCCACATGATCCACCAGCATCTGCTATTTAAAGCTGGTCCTCCTCAAGCCTGTGTGCAGTTGGGTCTATTGGTCAGAAAGCAGAGAGACCAAGAGCTAATCCCACCCTGAGCTATAGCAGCACCAGGCCCTGGGGGGTTCTTCTACCTCCATTTACACAGCTAAGACACACCTTGAAATGCACACATAGCTCAGTAGACTCTTGTGTCTATTTACTACAAACCCAATAATGTCTCCCACAAGACACCATCAATGGGTCCGGGCTTGTGTCCTGCCAATGTCACAGGCAGACATTGACTGCATGTCCTAAAGCTCACAAAGCTGATGGGGCCCTCCCTTAACAGGAAAGACCCACAGATATCCACACTCAAGCACATCACAACCATATCTATGAAAACTAAAGACAAACACTATCAATAAGGGCAGAGAAATGGCAAAACGAGGCATGGTAGCACACACCTGTCATCCAAAGACTTGGGAGGTGGAGGTAGGATCAGAAGCTCAGTGACATCCTTGGATACTACATAGGGGGAAGGAAAAACCAGATAGAGTGATGTATAGGACATGAGCAACATACATTATGGCAATAAGCAACTCCATCATAGTGCATTTGAACTCCTGACAGGTTAAAGCTGATCCTAGGTAGACGTAGGTCAGTGTGTATCCAGAGATCCAGTAAAACCACTGAATATTTCAAGGGCTGTACAATCAACAACAAATAGCTACAGTAACAGAACGCTTAAACATGCTCAGAAATGAGGAAGCAGAACTGAAAAACAAAAAACATAAAGGAAGATAGTAAAATAGTAAGTTTGAATTCAAATATATCAATAATGACATAAAATGTAATTGGTCTAAATTTTTAAAAAGTTTGTCACAATTTTTTTTAAATGACCCACCTATATGCTGCCTGCAAGAAACTAGCTTCTAAGGCATCAATAGAGAGGTATAAAAAAGATGGAGGGAGATATGTAAACATGAACAAAACAGTTAAGTGTGACTATATTAATAAAGAGATAGAACTTGAAGAAAATTATCAGAAGTATAAAGGGAAATTACATTTTCTTAAAAGGATCAATTAACCAAGAAAACTGGCCAACCCAAAGAGCACAAACAACTGATACAGCTTCCCAATGTGACACTAATCCATGAAGTCAGAGCTGGGGGCGAGAAACACACATCAGAATTCTAGCTAGAAACTTCCTTTATCTCCCAGAACAAGTAGAAATCTACAAGGATGCAAGATAGCTGAGTTTCACCTTCAGCCAGCTGGATCTGACCAGTATTTATAGATCACATCACCTACCCTAGACTCTTCCTAAGTGCACATAGAAACAAGCAATACCTAAGGTTGCTACAAGGTCACAAACACTTTAAATGAATTGAATCACACGGGTGTGTTACACCAACAGAGGTGTCATGAACATCTCTAAGTGCATAAATTTGAAGTCATGTACTTCTAAATAACTCACAACAACAAAAGCTCAAGGGGGCTTGAAATTATTATTTAGTAGAACTAAAATGAAAAAAAAAAACATCAAATCTGTGATATGCAGTGACAGGAGAAGGGAACTATAATACTGTGTTTAAGAGACAGAGAAAGAGATCTCAAAGGAATAGTCTAAACGTCCATCTCAAAAAGCTATTCTAAAAGAAAGAAGGAAATCTAAAGCAAGCAGAAAGAAAATGTGACAGACAAAATTGATGGACGCTAAAGCTAACTGACACAGTTGAAATCAATAAATATTAGTAAGGCTAACCACAAAACACAAGGGGATGGGGAAAAGCCACACATTTCCAGAACAAAACAAAGAAACGTTTCTAGTCTCATTACATCAAGAGAAAAACAGAGTCCCATGAACAGACCTTACACCGACTTAACTAAAGTGAAATGAGTCCAGTCCTCAAAACCTGTAAACTCCAAACCACAGCAGGGGGCAGACAGTCTGAACAAGTCCATATCCCTCAAAGGAAGGGAAAGGAAACCTTCCCATAAAAGAGATATCCAGAAACACCTCAGCTGGTCTTACTGGTAAATTATTCCACCAAATGTTAAAGAGGAGATAACACTTGCTATTACCGCCATCTTCCAGAAAATAGAAAGGACATTCCCAAGCGATCCTGTCTGCCAGTGCAATTGACTCTTAAACCTGCAAGCACAGCACAAAAGAAAACTGCCCACAGGCGTTCCCCATGAGCAAAGATACAAACATGGTCAACAGAATGTGAACAAACCAAGCACGCCAGGCCAGGAAACCGGATGAGTGAAGTCCAGGTTGGAGTTTTCTAGGAACTCCAACACTCCTCGTTGGATGGGAGGAAGATGAGCCACAAAGCCTCCACACACCAGCAGAGTGCCCTGACCCTGTGAGGAGCACATGTTAATAGACAAGGGTCAGGAGGCGGAATCTCACAAGCAAAGGGCTGGGAGAAAAGGGCCAGGCCAAGTTCTGTTTAGATTTCCCTGAGATTACAGAGATGGAAAGATCCCTGGGTGCAAGGTTTGAGGGCAGAATAAGGAGTGTCTGGGTGACCATGGGGATAACATTCCTCACTGCATCTCAGTTGCACAGCTGTAAACTTGAAACCTATACACAGTCAGATAGCCTGTGAGCCTGTGAGCGGATGTGACCTGAGCAAGCAGCGAGGGTCACTTTGTTACCAAGATCGGTCTCTGAGTTTGGACATGTTATTTTACTTTGATAATCTCATTGGGGGCTCTTAGGACACACTATGGGAATGCTATGCTTTCTGTCGGAAGTTCTTTGTAAAATTTTAATGATTTCAAGAGTTAAAAACAAAACAAACAAACAAACAAACAAAGGAGGCAGGGCTAAAGAGATAGCTCAGCGGTTAAGAGTACTGACTGCTTTTCCAGAGGACACAGGTTCAACTCCAGCAGCCACATGGAGACTCACAACTGTCTAACTCCAGTTCCAGAGGATCTGACACCCTCACACAGGCATACATGCATGCAGGCAAAACACCAATGCACATTAAATAAAAAAATAAATAAATAAATAAATAAATAAATAGTATGTTGTTTTGTTTTGTTTTGTTTTTAAGGCAACAAATGTTCCACAAACGAAAGTCTGCAAATTCAGGAAAGTTCATGAAATAGCACTGGGCACCATTAGTGATCATAGGAGTGACATTAAAAATGAGTGGATGCCATTGCACACCCACAGGGACAGCTAAAAGGAACAGACAATAGCAGGCATCTGCAGAGAGTGAGGAGGAACTGAGGAGAAACACACAACTGGGAGAAGAAATGCGTGAACACCTTTGGAAACTGGGGAATGTTGGGGAGTTAGACATGAGCTTGCTTATAACGCACCATTCCACTGTATGTTCTGGTAGACTCACAGTAGCTTTAATTACAATGCACTCCAAAATGGAAACAGCCATTGACAAGTGGGTGAACCCACAGACTGTGATGCAATTAGATTTGGATGCAAAGGCATTTACACAGAATCCAGTGGGGCATGCATTGTCTACCCCATTTACATGAAATTAGCAGATAGCAAAGTGAATCTACAGTTGTCCACTACCAGTCAGTGGTTTGGGGCTGGGAGTATGGAGACTACTCCAGAGCAGGAGATATGTTCTCTATCACATGCTAACACAAACTTACAAAAATCCCTCAAACAATACCACATAACAGGCACCTCTTCTAGTGGGCGAATGGGGCCTTGTGAAGTGGTTTTTGTTGTGACTGCTGTTGTTTAGTCTTGTTTTTTCAAAACAGGGTCTCACTATATAGTTGGCTGCCTGAAACTCACTCTGTAAATCAGGTAGGACTTGAACTCACAGAGAGCCACCTGCCTCCGCCTCCCAAGTGCTGGGATTAAAGGTGTGAACCACTATGCCTGGCTGGTGGTGTGTTTTTAAAGATGCTCTATTGTCCTACTGCTCCTATTCCACGCTGAGAGGACTGACCACCCACCACCACCCTCACATGGGCAACTTGCATGCAACTCTCTATCCCCTCACTCACTGTAAGAGACAGACCCTGTGTGGAGGACAACCAAGGAATTGGTGATGAAAGTGATCTTCGGGGGTTCTAAGGGCTCCCAAACTTTCAGGGAGATTCCTAAGAAATGTGTCTCTGACATGGGCCCAAGAGCCAGGACACACCAGCCACATCATATACAGCTCCTTTCCAAGACAGCCCCTGCCTCCTTCTTGGCTAAGGCTGGAAAGGATCTTGCATAACCAGAGGACAATGGAATCCAAATCCAGAGAAACCTCCGTCAACGCTTCAGTAGTGGGGAGAGGCTCAGAAGGAACCCAAGCCAGGTTCAGTGGCCTTTCCCCCTCTGACCTGACACAAGAGTGTAGCCCTTCCTCAGGGACTTCCAGAGAAATCTAGACAGAGAGCCAGGAGATTAGGTTCACAGTTTATTACAGACTTATCTGTCTCTCCCAAGAACATTTTGTCAGATCCATGCTTTACACAATCATCTGTCACGTCCTCCCAGCGGGGAGGGGATATTAATGTATCTTCCTGCTCCCAAATGCTCCATTCTTCATAGGTGTTTCATACATGTTCTCAGAGATTCAAGTGTGTGTGTGTGTGTGTGTGTGTGTGTGTATGTTTGCTCAGACTAAAATAAATCTCTCTAATTCAAGTTGCATCCTTGAAGATGAGCTACCCCTGTAGCAGGAATGCTTGCTTGGAACACAGTTTTCAACTGAGTAAAATGAGCAGTGACTTTATACAGAGGCTGGCAGTGGAGCCCCTTCCTCCCCCATCCCTTCTTAAGCTCAGCAACGGAAGAGCTTGCCCTTCTATCAATAGTGTAGCCAGATACCGATAGGGTCAGCAGCCAAGACCCTTCCCCACTGGCAACTCCACAATGGAGAAACCTGAGCAGATCCAGGGAGAAGGCTGGCCTTGGATCCTGCTGTCCTTAGCTGGCACAGACCATGATATTGGGGCAGCTTGTAAAGAATCATGGCTAAGGGTTGAGTCTGCAACACTCAAATCAGGCCCCTGTGGCATGGATATAACAGACCAGGTCAGGGACACTCTGCAGAAAGAACAATTAAATTAAATGCTTTCTTTTATAAGAGTTGTGTCCATCATGATGTCTTTTCACAGCAATAGAATAAAAAGATATCTTATGAATACAGATGCAATAATTCTTAATAAAATACTTGCAAACCAAATCCAAGAACACACCAAAAAGATTATCCAACTTGATCAAGTAATTTCATCTCAGAGATGCAAGATTGGTTCAACATTTGTAAATTTATAAACATAATCTTTTATATAAACAGACTGAAAACCAAAAATCACATGGTCATCTCATGAGAAAGAAGAAAGAGCCTTTGACAAAGTCCAACATCCCTTCATGATAAAAGTCGTAGAGAGACTGGGGATTTGAGGAACATATCTAAACATAATAAATGCAATTTACAGCAAACATCAACCTAAACAGACAGAAACTGAAGACATTTCCACTAATATCAGGAACAAGGCAAGGATGTCCACTGACTCCACACTATTCAATATAGTACTTGAAGCCTCAGCTAGAGCAGTAACACAAAGGAAGGAGCTCCAGTGGAGACAAATAAAAAAGAAGAATTCAAAGGGCCTCATTTGAAGATATTATTTTATATCATATATAACAACTGACCCTAAAAACATGAAGACAAGTAACATTATACAGACCGAGCAGGTTACACTGAGGAATATTTATGCATATGCCTATAAATATATGCACATATAAAATTAATGTAAGAAGAGGCCATGAATTTGAAGACCAGGGAAGGATATATGGGAAGGTAGAGATGGAAGAAAGATAAAGGAGAAATGTAATATCATAATCTCAAAACTAAAAAGTTTTAAAAGTGAAAAAGACAGAGGGAGGGAGTGAGGGAGGGGGAGGGGTGCCTTGAAGCCTTTCCCCAGCCCTTCTCCTATGAAGAGTCTAGCTGTAAGTCTAGGAACTTCAGAGGTCATTGATATTGGTGACTTGGTGAACAAAAGAGGTTGGCAAGACTGTCATCTTCCCACATACACAGAGTCTCTAGTGTGACCCCGCTGCCTATGAATCATGAAAGCCACATCTGTGGCCATGTAGTACCCACTGGCCAACTGGCCTGGTGCAGAGTGCTGGCTGCTGTCCCCAGCCCAGCACAAGCTCACCCTTTTACTCTGGACATGGGGAAGGAGAAGGAGCCAGGGCTGCCTCACCCAAAGCAGCGGTATGCAGCAAGGGTTGTTAACCCTCTAAGACATCTCAGTGTGGTCCAGATAGCCTCAAGACCCCAACTGGGAGCTGTGGACAGTGTGGAGCAGCAGAGGAGGCTGAGTCTATACTAGAGTGGGCACAGGGATAAGCAGGCAGCCCACCAAGACTCTTATCCAAGCCAGGAGACAGGGACCCTCCAGTTCCCAAGCAGGACTGGGAAGGGAGGGACAGCACTGTAGGACCTGTGAGCTACCTCCTTCCTCCCCTGAAGAGTAGCTTCTCTGTTAGGAGTTCTCTCTGGTCCTCCCACAGGTTCTCACTGTTCTTTTGGGATATATACACAAGGGTAGCTGCTGCAGCAGTGCATGAGGCGACCCTGAGGAAGGGCTTTGACTGTTGAGGAAGGCATTGGTTGTTGAGAAAGGCATTGGTTGTTGAGGAAGGTGGACTAGGAAGGTAGGATCTGCCTGGTCTTAGCAGAGAGGACATTGTATGGTCTAATCTGACAGGAATTGCTGAAGTCAATTATGGGCCCAGAAAATGAACAGCTGTAGGAATGTGAGTAGGGGTGTGACAGTTTCAGGGCCTCTTACAATGTCAGCTGCCTCTCCCCATTTATTCTGCCCTGCAATACCCTTCAACTGCCTATCCCCTGATTCTGAGTTCTAGGTCTCAAAACCAAAGGATAATGACTTTGTGAGACCCCTCCCACCAGTCTTTTGTTGTTGTTTTCAAGACAAGGTTTCCCTGTATTGCTTTGGAGGCTGTCCTGGAACCAGCTCTGTAGAAGAGGCTGTCTTTGAACTCACAGAGATCTGCCTGCCTCTACCTCCTGAGTGCTGGGATTAAAGGTGTGCACAACCAACACCCAGCCCCTCCCACCAGTCTTCATGGATGTCCTCTGAGGAGTCAGCACCCCAGTTCTTGTGGGTTTGTCTGGAGACTGGAAGGTTCCAGAGATGTCTTGGAGTCTGGGAGGCCAGATTGGTTCCGTTGTCTTTATTATTATCTTAGTAACACACCAAGTATAAAAGCTTCCTTCTTAGCCTCAGATAGCCTTGCCCTGGGATTGGGGTCAAACTGAAGAACATCTCCGTACTCAAAGGCCATCTTGGTCCCCTTCTCTCCACTGACTCAAGGCCCAGTTTTCTCCTACAGCCTTTTACCACAGCTGGAACAGAACAGCTCTGATAGTGCAGCTGTCTCCCATTAAGCCCGCGGTGAAATTTGTAAGAACGTACAGCAGGGCTGCTCTTCTTGAGTCTTTTCTGTTTTGGAAAAACATGTTTTCATTAAAGGAAATAAACTTTTTTAAATATGTGATGGGTTTGTTTTGTTAATTTTGAATCTATAACTATATTTGTATTTCTCTTTTAGCTTCTGATTCAATAAACTCTGAGCAATAAAAAGTTCTGAATTCCCACCACCGGGGACACTGGAATGAAGCTGTGAGCCACAAGGGAGACAGCTGCCTGCCTGGTGGAGGCTGGGTCCATGAGAGACTGTCCCCCAGCAGTCCCTCAGCATTTGTCCCTGGTGGGATGGTGACACTCTCCCCTCCAAAAATAGTGGGACCACCCAGCCATGTTCTTGGTATGCTTTCCCCCACATTCTTTATGGCTTACCACCCCTCCCACTCTTGACTTCTCCCCTTTAGCAGTTTCATGGCCCCCATGGAAAAAAGGAGTGTGTGTATCTGGCAGAAGAGGCAAGGCCTTGTGACTCACCTCCCCCTGCCCAGTGCCAATGGATTGTACTCCCCACCATCACTGTGGCAACCCTGGCCTCGAGCTGACTGTTTGCAAAGGGTGGAGTTAGTGGGTAAGGTGGGTATACACTGGGTTCTCAGGGGTGGGCCTGATCCCAGAGGATTGAGCACTAAGAGGGAGAGAGCCAGGAGTATATACTCCCCATCTCTGTCTCTGTGAGGATACAGTAAGATACACCCCTTGCATAGCTGGAGTGGCAGAGTGCCTGATGAGAATGTGCAAGGCCCTGTTTGATCTCCTTGACACCACAAGGAGGAAAATGAGGAGGAATAGGAAAAGGCAGTGGGGTGTGGAGGAAGAGGAAAAGGAGGAGGAGGAAACAGAGGAGGAGGAAGAGGAAGAAGAGGAGGAAAAGGAGGAAGAAGAGGAAAAGAAGGAGGAAAAGGAAGAGGAGGAGGAAAAGAAGGAGGAAAAGGAAGAGGAGGAGGAAAAGAAGGAGGAAAAGGAAGAGGAGGAGGAAAAGAAGGAAGAGAAGAAAGAGGAGGAAGAGGAGAAGGAAGAGGAGGAAAGGAAGAGGAGGAAGAGGAGGAGGAAGAGAAAAAGGAAAGGAGGGGAAAAAGATGAGCCAACTATGAGCCAGCTAAGGTACCTCACCAGAAACCAGCTCCAACACACCTTGGTCTTGAGTTTTTGACTCTATAACTTTGAGAAGACAGCCAGACATGATAGCACACACATGTGAGGTCCAACACTTAAGACTCTAAGGCAGGTGGATCATAAATTCCAGAGCACCCTGGCCAACACTGCCATGAGGGCACAGAGCTTTCTGTCTGAAGCATTTTATTTCTGGCTAACACAGGCACCTACCCAATGTCCCCATGGCTGGTGCCTTTTATAAAGTTTTATAATCAGCTTTCTTGAGGTAGTATACGTACATGGTACACACAAATGACATAAACAGAAAGGGTTTTGTTTGGGATGGGGAACAGGAGATGGTAATAGGAGTGAAATAGTCAACCATCTTATACGCTTGACTAAAAATGTCATCATGAAACTCATTATTTGAACAATGCACACACACTAATGAAAAGGAAGAGTGCATTTTGATTGTGCACTTTAATGACTTTGCACAAGTGCATGCAAATGTGAGCACAGCACCCTGAAGCTGTGGAATCTGTCTCTCGGGGGAGATTCTGAGTCAAAGGTCACCCCATACATGCCCAGCAATACTCACCAGCTCCCAGCCTATGAGACTGCTGTCACCTGTTCAAGATGCTACCAGAACTGGACCCTTGCACATCTATTCCCTGTCTGGCTTCCCTCCATGTTGCTGCATGTGGGAAGCCTGTGTCCACTGAGCAGGTTCCTGTTGCTCACACACAGGACTATGGTCATATTCACTGCTTGAAGGTGATGGGTGCCGATGCTCTTGCATCAACCATCAGCAACTGCTTCCATTGTCTAAGGGAAGCACTAGGAAGTACAGGGGGTGGGTTACCCAACAGAAGGAAGGAGAACCTTATAAAGTAGCCAGTTCTCCATGCTCCTGTATCATTTGAATTCCCATCACCAATGTATGTTCCTGTTGCTCCATGATGCCATTGGTACTTGGCTATATGGGTCTTACATTTTGGATACTCGAGTGTGGGATGGCGCCTCATTGTGGTTCACACAACCAGGAGGGGGTCACAGCTGGGGCTGGGGCTTGCTTGGCACATGATTCCAGATGTTAGGGTCTACTATCTGTGGGTGTGGAGGTAGGGATGGCTCCAATCTCGATTCTCAGAAAGGCCTGATGCCTGAGGCTCCTCAGTGATGGAGGTTGAGGTGATGTGACAGCCCATTGTCAGGAAAGACAGGCTGGGACGGCTAGTGTGCCTGATGGCCTTGCCTAACCACCCACATCCGCAGCTATCTCACTACAGATGATGCCAGAAACCCAGTGACTGCGCAGAGCCGTGGTGGCACGAAGAAAGCTAACCATCTTATGCTCAAGCCTGAGCTCACTGGCAATAGATTAAAAATTTTGCTAAAATCTCTAAGCACTTATCTCTTGTGCCTGGTTTTCATTAAGCTGACCAAGTCTGTGGGTGCTGGTGGGTCTGCGGTATGCACTGCATGTCTTGTATTTCGAGTCTGCATCTGCCTGGGAACGGCTTCCTGCCAGCATTAGTCAGCCCTGAGACTGAAAAGAGCAAATCCTTTTCCGTTAACTTTTAACGGACTTTGAGGAGGCTAAAATGGAGACTTCCTTTCAGCAGTTGAGAACCTTTACAGCCCACTTTGGCTAGAGAACAAGGCTGAGAAGCCAGCTGGGAGTCACAGCGGGGGCTGAGGGGGGCTGTTACCATAGTTACCTAATAACGCTCCCTTGCCCCTTGTAACAGCCCAGAGACTGCCTGCTGGCAGGACTCCTACCCTGCTGTTTATCATTTGGTGTTGCCTATGGCCCCTTCTGAATGTTGCCATTTATGGTTAGAATTCATCCCGCTTTGGCCACACAGATGGGAACACTTAAACGATCAGAGCATTAAGGGTTCTCTCAAACGCAGCCAAAGTCAGAGGGGGCTGAGGGAAGTGAATGAGTGGGGTTGAGCTGCAGCTGACCATAATAGACATATCCCCCACGGGTACTCAGGTGGGGTCCACACTCAACTTCTGCTGCACTCTTGCCAGGATTATATAAACAATTTGGGTCATGCAGAGAACATGCTGGGGCTCTTAAGGAATCCACACTGATATGTCCACTTACCGCTTAGTTCTGCTTGCTGATTGTGTGATGAGATCCCAAGAGGCTGAGTCTTTGCGAGGCAGGACCCACCTGCCCATTGGAAGAGGTAGCAGATGAGTTGGGTGTGAACTCTGCCCAAGTGTACATCATGTGAGTCCCAGATGGTCCTGCCAACCACATGCCAGTGAGCAGGTACCTGGTCCCACACGGATGCAGCTCAAAACTACCTCCCCACACGCCCTATGGAGCACATTCCACTAGAGGCACCCTGAGCCCCACTGTGTCTGTAAGTATGTCCTCAAGGACCTAGTCCCTAAGGCTGCTCACTGTCTTGAGCTCTTTCTCCAAGTCACACCCAACTCATCCCCTAGCCAGCCGCACAGGAGTTTGACTTCTATGACTTGGGGAGACAAAAAGATGATTCCAAGTAAAGAGGGGAGGTCTCCAGCAGAAAATGACCCTCCTTCACTCTCTGCTAAAGTGTCACCAAATCACAAAATAATGCTGTATCCTTTAAAGATGGCTTATAGGGAAAAACATTTCTTCCCGGTCTCTTGGGAAGAGACCAGTCTCTAGGAGATCCAGGACTTAGACTCACGACCTGCCACACAGTGGGGAAGCTAGCTAACACTGTTGGCTACCTTCACAACTCCCTTTAAGAAATACACTCCTGTGCCTGGGGAAAGCCAGACTTCAAGTGTTCCCACTGGAGCCAGGAGCAGGCTAGAGCCACCATCACAGCCTGGCAGGTGTCCAGTGCCCAGGAGACACCACTCAAAGGCATGCCTCCCTACTGCAGGCTGGTTTTGAGGTTCTCTGGTGAATGAGATACAGACACGGCCATGCTGTGTCTACAGATGGCCATAGAGGCAAGTCGTCAGCATTAAAGGAAAAATTTCAGAAAGTTAAAAAATAGTGCTGTTGGTCCAAATAGGATAGATACATGGCAGAGAGTCTGATCCCCCAAAGTGGGGGCATATCCCAGAGTAATCTACACCAGAGCTATGCAGAAAGGACAAATCCTTCACCTCTCTGCCTCATTGTTGCAGAGTTTAGTAATACAAAGTTGCAGCAAGGACACAGGATAGCACGTCCACCTGGGCATCCACCCTCATGTCTGCATGGGCAGACAGCTATTTTTTTCTCTTGGTTTTATTCAGTGTCTTATAGGAAATCATCTCACAATAACCAGAATTCTGTTACCCATGTCCCTTGCTTAGCAGAGTCTTATGTCTGATACCCTGTCCATGTGGACACACTAATAGAACACTGCGTATCTCTGCCAAGAGGGAGCACTTTAACTGGGCTCAACTGGAAAGTCCTCCACCACTGGGAGAGCCATTGACTTTGCCAACATGGTGATGGCAATCTATGAGCAGCCAGAGCAACTCTCCTAACCCCAAAAGGTTAAGGGTTCACATGCAAAAATGCTACTTAAAAAGTACAATGCTTTTTAGGATTTTCAAATGATCAGAGGAAAATGTTTAATTTTCCTGGTGGCAAGCCACCAGCTCAGAAGCAGACATTTTGGATCTGGCTCTAGACTCACCCCTATGTATTCCCAACCTTAGAAGAGCTGCTTACCCCACCCACAACTCCCCTCTTCCTAGAGCTCAATTTCAGAAGCAACCTTAGCCTGGCTGGAAGAAATCCAGGGAGCCCTGGGGAGCTGAGGGGTCCACCTCTCCCTCCAACCCCTCCATCCACACCCAAAACTATAGTTGCCAAATTCAGCATTGCCTACACCAGCTTGCTTCACTGAGCCTCGATTCTTGAGAGGAGGTGGTGGTGGTGACAGAGGAGTGTCATGGGAATCCACTGTGCCAAAGCTCACAGTGGAAAGTAGGTCACAGGGTGACCACAGTGAGTCACGCTGGACAGCCTGGGTCCTGCGGGAACTTTCTGTGGAAAGTCGTCTTCTGACTCAGAGAGTGGGAAGGAATGTGGGAAGTTGGTGCAACCCAATTCATTTGAATGTTCATCAAGTTTGTATGAATCACTTACAGACGCTGTGCAGCATCCCAGGGTTGAGAAGAAATCTCGGAGCAAGTCCACTCCAGGTCCTGAGTCAGGGATGGTAAAGATGGCAGAAAGTACTTTTCGACAAAACATGGGAGCTTGAGTAGAGCTAGGAAGACTCACTGGCAGAAAATATTCAGCTCAGGCTGCACCAATGCCTTTCAGGTGCACGATAGCAGAGCATCTCTCTCCCCTCAGGTCCGTGTTAGCAGAGCATCTCTCTCCCCCTCAGGTCCGTGTTAGCAGAGCATCTCTCTCCCCCTCAGGTCCGTGTTAGCAGAGCATCTCTCTCCTCCTCTCAGGTCTGTGTTAGCAGAGCATCTCTCTCCTCCTCTCAGGTCTGTGTTAGCAGAGCATCTCTCTCCTCCTCTCAGGTCCGTGTTAGCAGAGCATCTCTCTCCTCCTCTCAGGTCCGTGTTAGCAGAGCATCTCTCCTCCTCTCAGGTCCGTGTTAGCAGAGCATCCCTCCACCTAGCCTCATGCCACACTCATGTGCACTTTCTCACATCCACACTATAAACATCAAAACTGCTTTGAAGGGGCTAGAGAGACAATAGTAGGTAACAGTACTCACCAGAGTGGACCCAAGTTCAGTTCCCAGCACCCACATGATGGATCACAACTGCCTGTAACTTCAGTTCCAAGGTATAGAATTCTCTCTTGGCCTCCACAGGCACCAGGCAAGCACATAGAATATATACATACATCCAAGCAAAAACACCTATACACATAAAGTAAATCTTTAAAATGCCTTGAATGTAGACCTGAGTTTGATCCCCAGGACCTACATGGTACGAGAGAACCCACTCCTGCATGTTGCCCTCTGACCTCCACATATGTGCTAGCATGCAATCACCCCACCCACACATACAAAAAATAAATGCAATGATTAAAATGTTACAGTGTTTGTTTAGTGATAATAAGTATACAGTGCTGGTGTTTGAGTCCTCACTGGGACTTGACTTCAGTAGCTCTTCAGATTGTAAGAGTTAGTTAAGGATTACCACCATTTTCTTCCTTTGAAGACAGTGAAACCGAAGGGGGATGAAGTCTGCAGACAAATCATAAAAAGGAATTCTTGTACCGGGTGTGGTAGTGTACACACCTAGCACTAGAGCTGCAGGAGCAGGCTGGTCTCTATGAGTTCAAAGCCAGCCTGGGCTATCGGAGACCCTATCTCAAAAATACCAAAAGACGAGGAAGGAGATGAGGAGGAAATGAACACTGAGCTATACTCTCACACTGAGTGGAGATACAGTCTCAGAAATGTGTCATTAGAGGGATTTGTTTAGCAGGCTTGCTGAGGAAAGACACCAGGCATTACAGGACCACTTCTACCTGTGTGGTCTTCTAGTGACTGAGACACTATTAGGGGACACATGATACCTTTGAGTTGCTTCTAGCTGTTGACCAGCTTTATTTCTGCTACAGTTTGACTAAAAGCCCCCAAAGGCGCTTTAATGTGTTAAATGTCTGGTCCCCTGGGCCTCATTTACACTTCTTTATCCTCCCACTGTACCTCCCAGAGCCTGTCCCTTAGCCACAACCTCTGGTCCAGGCTGTTGTCCTGGGCCCCAGATCCACAGGATCCCTTATCAATGTGGGATTTGTGAACACAAAGGCACAGGTGCTGGAGCTCTGGGTCCAGAGAATTCACAGTGAGGATAAAGGAGTCACAGCAGAGAGGAAGCAGAGGGGATGGGGGAATCCAAGGGGTGGAGGATCCAGGCAGGATGAGTAATTCACAGTAAGATGAAAGATCCGATGAAGATGAGGGATTCACAGTTGGGATGAAGGGTCCATTGGGATGAAAGATCCAGAAAGAATGTATAGCTCACAAGGAAATGGAGGAGTGAGTGTTGGTGTGTGTGTGTGTGTGTGTGTGTGTGTGTGTGTGTGTGTGTAAGGTCTAGCAGGAAAGCAAGAATCTAATAGGAATAGGGATTCACAGTTGGGGGATTAAGAGAAAACTAGTGGTCCACGGTGAGATGAAGGATCCAGGGGGATGAAGTAGAGATGAAGAATTCGCAGCTAGGATTAAGGAGATGAAGGATCCAGAGGGGATGAAAGATCCAGGATCCAATAAGGATGAAAGTGTCAGTAGATAAGAAGGGTCCAAGCACAGGTCCAACAGAAAAGGTATTTGGCCCTCTGCTGAATCACATGATGGGTTTGCACTGGAAGCCCTGGTACGTAATTGCACCCACACCTACACCCCCAAATGGAGTACAAGCTTGCTTTATCTTCAGAGTGTTAGCAGTGTTACACCAGCTGTGTTCCAGACATTGGGGTTAGTAAGGAAATGTACTTCTGGTTCAAAAGTGCTGAAATCATACTAAGAACTTGCATGAGTACAGTTGTACTCTGAGGGAATCCTTATTAATCTTTCCAAAAAATGTTCCTTAATATCACCGAGCCAGTCTTGGCGTGTTGATTCAATCTAATGCGCCATTTTTAATGTTTAAACTTATAATGTAAGCCATAATCATCTCCCTTCACACAGGCATCTACAAGCCCTCTGAACCCCCCAATAGTTACTTTGTTCCCTCATGTATTTTATACTCATAGGACAATCACTAAGACCTGCTCTTGCCAGGCCCTGCATAGGCCCTGAAGTCCTATCCTCTGCCCTCTCTGCTGTCCTATACCTTGCCTGGCTCAGTGTCATGTAGTTCTCCTAGGAAGGCTGTGTTTTATGAATCCTTTTGTTATTCCCTGGGGACAGGGGCCTTCGGCTGTGCTGTGGCCACAAAAACAGCCACAGCCTGGCCCTGGCACCTAAGTGTTGCATATGCCTCCATTACGTCTCCTTGTTTGGGGGCCCTGACATGTGGGTCCTATGACTCTTACCTGCCTTGGCCCACCAAAGGTACCACCACTAACTTATGGGTATCAACGCCAGCACCCTCACCTGTGCGCAGGGATGGCCTTCTGAGGGTGTGTCCTCTGGGTTTCTCTATGACCAAAAGTCTCTGGGTGTGTTTCTGATATGTTCCGAATCTGCCCCCACTCCCCCCTGAAAACCAGGATCCAACAAACAAGAGGATGCAGGGGGTCTTGTGGCTTGAAGAAATAATTGCTTACACATGGAAAGGAGATGAGAGTGAAGTCCACAGAGCTGAACTAGAGCCACAAACAGTATGAAAGCTCACTGCCTGCACCCGCATCACTATGTCACATGAGCGGACTGAGAGGTAAGAGGGAAATCTCACCAGCCTGCATCTGGGGGCTGTGGACTGGGATGGAAAGGCTCAGACACTTGAAGTCTACTGGACACGTAGAAGATTCCACTACCCACAGCCCCCTCACAGCCACCTCCTACAACATGGAAGCATTGACTCCCTCTTACACTCAAGGCAACTGTACAGGCCTAGGGTGTGGCCATCACTTTCTGGCTTTGATCAGTAATAGCTCCGGCCCAGAACGCTTGGCCACTGACTTGGCAATAGTCCTCCTTCCTGTTCTGACTGGAATGACTCACAGTGGTGGCCTGCCATCTCGGGGATGATAAAACACTCATTCGTGTGTGTGTGTGTGTGTGTGTGTGTGTGTGTGTGTGTGTGTGTGTGTGTGTGTGTGGTTCTGAAGTTTCTCTGACCCCTGTACAGGGAGCTGTGGATCCTAAACACACCAACTGGCCACATCACTGACCTCATCCTGGTTAGGCAGGATGAGCAGGGTTGAATTCCCCTTGGAGAATCACACCCTCTGAGCCAAGGCAGTAGCTCACCCACTGCACCCCTCAGAGCACGGCGGGAATCATGGGAATCTAATCCCAGGACCCTAAAGGAGACATGAACCCATTAGGGCTCAATGAGCATCAGCAAGGCTGATCAGCAGGTCTCGGCTCTGGCCCCACAGTTATAGCCGTCTCCTTATGACAAACATAGGTCTACTCTCCCACGGGTCTCCACAGAGGAGTGATTTGGCTCAAGAATTCCTATCTGTCTCTCTGGACCATTTCTGTTCCCTAGTTAGTCCCCATTCCTTATGCCACTGTGGCTCCTTGTCCCCAACTTTCCTAGACACGTCCTGCACGTATAGTCTAACTCAACACCTACTTCTCTGGGAGCTGACATAAAGCCCCACCTTTCTATTGGCCAGTGTCATTTTTAAAATTCAAGTGCCATGATTTTCCTTCTCCCTTTGAAGGAGGACTCTGTCCCTGTGGCATGCTCAACTTAGAACTGGGGCACTTATGTCTATGACTGGAGGGCTCTGCCATCTGCATTCCTGATGTGTGTGTCTAATGACAGGTGACACAGGAGTAGAGCCCAGAAGCCGGGAAGGAGCAGGACCTGTGAGCAGAGCTTGCTGGTCCCCGAAGAGTCCTGGGATCTCCCAGAGTAACAGCCACCTCTCTGCAGAAGCATGGATCTGGGTCTCTTCACCACCAAGACCCTGGCTCTGTCTCCTGGGCCAGGGTCACCATCAGGGGCAGACAGCCCTCAGCTGGCCCTGCCCAGTGTATCATTTGTACAAAGACTGGACACTCTGGGCTCGGACCCAGCTTTCCCTGGCTTCTGGCCTGAGTACATTTTTTAAGAGGGTGGGGAATTTCTAGCCCAGATGCGTTTGAAAGCGTTCCGGGATGGGGGAGTTAGGAGCTGCTTTTCAAATAACTATTTTGTCTGAAATTCTCTCCCTCCCCCCAGACTTAATTATAAGCTACGGAGCCCTGTAAATTAATTTTGTATGCTCTAAGTATAACATAGCACATGTCAAACATGAGATTGTTTTGACAACAATAAGGTAATTCTGGCTTTTGTTATCTTTCCAATAGAGGCTAGAGCAATTGACCATTGGGCAAAAGCTACACAGCAGAACCGATGAGGACAGTGACCATAGGAACCCAGGACACTGTGACCTTGATTTTCATGATTGTCTGGTATTCTACCACTCTAGGTTAGGGAGAAGATAGAATAGGTTTGTTGAGAGGCCAAAGCTACAGGTATTCTCCCTGTCAAATGCCGCAAAGGGGAGTATGTCCCCTGCCACAGCACTGTTCATGTCACTTGCATATATGTCCAGCTGTGCCACACAGGACCTTGCCCTCTGACAATTGGTGCTTGGAGGTATGACATGCTCGGCATGTTTGAAAAGTCCCACACTGTCAGAGCACAAACTAGGGTTCAAAAGTTGGAGAGAAATGGGGAATTCTTTGTTTAGATAAAAAGAGGGAAAAAAAAAATAGAGCAAGTCAGCAGAAAGGGTTGAAGCTGCCAGATCCCAGGGCCTTCGGAACAGCCAGACAGCACATGCGGCTGCCTCCCCCAGCACCTCCCCACCCCCATGGGGCCACATGAGGGGGGAGGCTGGGTGGAGCCTCCTCATTCTACCAGTTCATTGTGTGGTCTGTCTCGCTTCTCATTTTCTAATTTTACAATGAGAAGACTTTACATGGTGGGAAGAGCAGCCCTGGCCTATCGACCTTCCCAGGAGAGACCTGAAGCTGACCAGAGCTCAGAAACCAATCCCAGAGAAGTTAAGGGTTAAGGCAGGGTTCTGGCGCCCACAGCCTACTGAGTTTTCCAGCCCTAGGTGTCTGCTGGGAAATACAGCTGGGAGCCAGGTGACATGGCTATGTGGGTTTGTTTTGGTGTTACCAGAGAAACAAGAGGGGAAAATAAGAAATGAAGTTTCCACAAAATATCCAAACTGACTTCAAAAGTGTCTGTGTGCATGGAGAGGAGGAAACGCTGGCACTGTTCTGCTTGGCACATGCCACCCACCTGAAAACACCCACTACACTCCCCATGCTGGAGACGGGAAAGCCAGGAGGTTTTTCCATGTGGGAATGAGCTGCCAGTGTCTCAGGGCCAGGAGCTGTGCCACCTCTGAGGTCACACCCAGCCCAGATTGGGGACATACTGCACTAACTGTCAGCAGTAGATGAGGAGGAGATTAAACAAAACCAACCACAGAGGACAGTACCTTAGTCAGGGTTATAAATAGGAGGGAGGGGTCCTTAATAATATATTAAACATCGGGGGTGAGGGACCGGAAGGGAGGAGTCTGGATTTAAAGACAAGGCACAGGGCCAAACATCAATGCCAACTGGAGCTCTAGTCCTTTCCACAGAATCTAACACTGGCCCTTTTGCAAATCCAGGCACTTTTGGAGTACTCTGACTGGCAGAGTAGGATCAGGCTAGTCTGTTTAACCAGGTTCTAGAAATGGTGGTCTACACAAGGGCCAGGAAGTACCACAAGTGGGCTCACCTCTGCTGCCAGCTGGTTACCCTGGGCAACAGCTTAGCTCTTGACCACTCGGTTAGTCAGTATCTGCTACTGTGACAAAATACTGAGAAAAATCCATGGAAAGGAAGACAGGCCTTTTGTTGTTGTTGTTGTTTGTTGTTGTTATTGTTGTTGTTGTTGGCTCATGGTTTCAGTGGTTTTGGTTCCTGGTTCATTATGGTGGGGAAAGTGTAGCATAGAGAAGCTGCCACCAGGGAGGACAAAGCCAGCTTTTGTTTGTTTGTTTTTTGAGACAGGGTTTCTCTCTGTAGCCCTGGCTGTCCTGGAACTCACTCTGTACAGCAGGCTGGTCTTGAACTTACTGATCCACCTGCCTCTGCCTCAGAGTGCTGGGATTTAAGCATGTGACACCACTGCTGGCTAAAAGCCAACTTTTATGACAATGTCCTTCTCCCTATACCCATTTGGCTGTGAGTGAGTAAAATAAGCAAGTGAATGTGTATTGTTTAATGTGGGCATAGCCATGCCAATGACCAGACACATGAGAGTATCAAAGCTTCCCTGCATAAGACTCAGAGGGATGGTAAAGCCTTCCTATTGTCATTGAGGATGCTAATAGTGCGTGAAGAAATGTTCACCATAGCTTTTTGTTCATGGGATGTTTACTGTCTGAAGACTGCTTCCCTACAAAGACTGCTGCTACTCTGAGATAAACTAAACCTACCACCCTGTTGAGCTGTATACAATATCCCTGCCTCGCTGTTCAGCCATATGCAATGGCCCACCTTCTTGTTCAGCTGTATGCAATGTCGGTGACTCCTTGTTCAGCTGTGTGCAATGTCCCCACCTCCTCGTTCAGCCGTATGCGCTGGCCCACCTCCATGTTCAATAAGCACACTGAACTTTTCTGTTGCTGTGGCTTCTCCATCTGAGAGCCCAGACTACGGGATCCCAGCTTTCCTGTGGATCCATGCTGTGTCTTATCTTATGTGGCTCCAGGGGTTGTCCTAACTGGAAGGGTGAGAGAATGAAGAAATGGCAAGCCCACATTGAACAGGGAGGTGGGGGTGTCTCTGGACTGACCTGTGTTGATAAGTCACAAAGTGGAGTCATGTGACCTGTAGCTTTCTTGGCCAGCCTTTCTTCAAGTATAGCTCTCTGGTTTGCTCCTGCAGTGGTGTATTTAGCTGCTTCTTGCTTTCCATGACTAAATAGAATTCCACTCAGTTAGGTCTACCCTTTGCCTCCTTGAGTGATGCTGTTGGGCTGGTCTTGCTTTTGAGAGTAACTGGAAATTAATGTGAGCACAGGCTGCCGAGGTAGGCATAAGCTGTTTTAAGCTCTGATTAGACAATCTCCAGGTAAGATGACAGGATGCTCGTGACCCAAGGGGCCTAATGTCCAGCCAGTAGACCCAGGCTCCCCCAGCTCCCTCCAGCCATGTGCTTTCCCTGTTCTGGAGCTGCTTCCTGCAGGTACAGATGCTCTGGGGGGTTATTGGGCTCGCTGCTCTCAGTGAGGAGCTTCTGATGCTCTTTGAGCAAAATGCCGGCCTCTTCCTGAGTACCGTGGGGTCCAGGACCCCTGGGACTGCAAGCTGAACCCTCAGGTGCAGACAGAGCTGCCTCAGTTTCCTACGTGCTGGGATTACCAGTTGGCACCATATGCCTTGTTCAGTGTCCAGGTCTTAACTTTACTGTTTGCAAAGGTCTACCTGTTTGCCAAACTCACCAACTTAAAATCGGTATAATTTAAGAATGTAAAGCATGCATTTATAAGTTTTATATTTTAAAAAGATCAGTCAAGGAGTCTTATTTTGTCAAGGTAAAGAAGTCAATTCCCTGAAAGACAGTAATTACAACTAAAAATAAGAAATTTAAAAAGAAAAAACCTTTTAAATGCATTGCTGACTAGAAATTATAAACCCAGATAAAATGAAGGTGAAACCACTGACCAAAGTCTGAATCTCCGTAAGGATACCTAAAGAAGTTTGATGACTCTTTCTGAAAAATTTCAAAAGGGTATGTCTTAGTTGGGGTTTCTATTGCTGTGGCAAAACAACACGAACATAAGCATGGGGAAGAGAGGATCTATTTCAACTTACAGTTTCACAGTGAAGTCCATCGCTGAGGGAAATCAGGGCAAGGACCAAGAGCCTGGAGGAAGGAGCTAATGCCGAGGCCCTGGAGGGTGCTGCTTACTGGTTTGCTCCTCTGGTTCTCTCGGTGTGTTTTCTTATACACCCCTGGACCACCTGCCCCGGGGTGTCACCACCCACATGGGCTGGATCCTCCCACATCAATCACTAATTAAGAAAATGTCCTACAGAATTGCCTACAGCCAATCTTACGTAGGCATTTTCTCAACTAAGATTTCTCTTCTGGGAGAAGTTTGCATCAGGTTGACAAAAAAAAGAAACAAAAACAAAAACAAAAACAAAAACAAAAAAAACCAAGATCTCATTAATATCACAATATTATAAAACATAATAACTTTAGAAGTTCCACACACTTTAAAAATTCAGTGTTTTTACAATATCCAAAGTCTCTTTAGAATTAGAGTCTCTCAACTGTGGGCTCTAACAGAAACACTGCCAAGCCTTGCTGCTCTCCATGTCCTTCCTGCCTTCTAAGCCAGCACCACATGGATGACTCTTACACACCACCAAGTTCAGCTGCTAGCTTCAGGTACAGCCGGGGCCACTTCTGGACCACAGCCTTTGTGTGATGACTCTGAAGATGCACTTTCTAGAAGATTGTGCCTCAATGATTCTGGTTCTCCATCCACAGCTGACCAGCACCCACAAGCCCTTAATTCAAAATATCAAACCACCCCAATAGAGTCTTTGAGGGATTCTCCAAGCTTTTCTCTGGTACTTCCCAAGCCAGGCCCCCATCACCTGCACCTCCCTCAGCATTCTTCTCTTCCAGGACCCCAGGGTTATTCCTCCCCTCCCTCCCTCCCTCCCTCCCTCCTCCCCTCTCTCCCTCCCTCCTTTCTTCTTTCCTTCCTTCCTTTCTTTCCTACTTTTTCAAGACAGTTTCTCTGTGCAGCCCTGGCTGTTCTGGAACACACTCAGTAGACCAGGCTAGCCTCGAACTCACAGAGGCCTATCTATCTTCGCCTCCCGAATGCTGGAATTAAAGGCATGAACCACCACCTCCCAGCCCCAGTATTATCTTCTAAGTTCCCACACATCATTAAACTCTGAGCACCCAATGGTTTCTCTGGCACAAAGTTTCAGAGTCCTTCCACAATATTTTCCAAAACACGATCAGGTCTGTCCCAGCAATGCTCCATGACTAGGTACCAATTTCTGTCTAGGTTGGGGTTTCTACTGCTGTAATAAAATACTATAACCAAAAAAGCAACTTGGGGAAGAAAAGGTTTTTTTCATCTCACACCTTCATAATCCATCATCCAGGGAAGTCAGAGCAGAAACCAAAGCAGACGCCATGCAAGTGCGTCTTACTGGCTTGCTCAGCCTACTTCCTTACAGCAACAAGACCACCAGCCCAAGGGGGGCTCCACCCACAGTGACCTGGGCCTTCCCCGTCAATCAAATAAGTGCACCACAGGTCAATGGTCAATCTGTGAAAATGTCAATTGAGACATTTTCTCATTTGCGGTTCCTTCTTCCAAAATGACTCTAGCCTGTATCAAGTTGACATAAACCTAACCAATTTAGGTAATTCAAATTAAAATTGCAAGTGATTGTTGCAGTTGTTAACTCTCTATAGATATCACCATCAACTTGCAGGATGCCAAATGCAGATTGCTCACCAAGAATGTCACCTGCCTAAGTGAACACCTCAAACCTGAGGGCCTAAGGCAAAGGATTAACTCCTAGTGTGTTTATTAATCAATCAGAGCCCTCCAGCTCTGATTGGATAGCAGGATCTCTTTGGGGAATGACATTCTAGGCCAGTGGTTCTCAGCCTTGCAAATGCTGCAACAGTTCCTCGTGTTGTGCTGATGCCCAGCCATAAAATTACTTTGCCGCTACTTCATAACTGTAATTTTACTACTGCTATGAATCATAATGTGTATCTGATATTCGACCCCCAACGGGGTCATGACCCACAGGTTGAGAACCGCTGGCGTAGACTGACAAGCCCTGCAGCTTAGCCGTCAGCAGAGCCTCTGCAAGGGCTACTACACAGAGAGAAGCATGAGCCACATGGGACTTAGAGGGAATGGAGAGCATTCCCAGGGACGTGTGGGTGAGTGGATGCCGCAGTCAGTGAGACAAACCGCAATGGGCAATGACTCCATTGACTGAAGTCTATGACTCCGTGATACAGCCTTGCCTTCGGTATCTGGTCCACATTCTCTGGAGTCTTTCTGCATCTGGCCCCTTCTACAGCACCCTACATCCTACGTTCTGGGTCTAGCCAGTTCAAAGAGAAAATAAATGGACCTGTGTTGACGTTCCTGATTTCTAGGACATAAGACAAGAATAGAATGCCCTTAGGCAGGTATGGAAGATTCTAGAAAGATCTGACACAGACTGAGACTGAGATGGCAACTTTGGGAGGTAACATAGAGAAGACATGGGAGATGTGGCCTCAGAGATGAGCAGGGCCTATGTCCCAACACTGCGGAACATCCCCTGCCCCAGAGGCAGTACTAAGTGATTCTTGGAAGCTGAGGATTTGCCTAGACAGAGAGCCTAATATCTCCATGCCTAGGCAGTAAGACCTCCTGGGTGCTCTGGGGACAGTAGGAAGGATCCTTGGGATGCAGATCAAGCCACCCTTGACCCAAAGATGGAGGCACAACTACCATTAACCGAGTTGTGGGGACATGAGGAAGAACATGCCTTGCCACCACTGAGAGCATAACATGGCAGGCCCTGGGGGGATAGAGAGGACATCCCCAGGGCTCATAATCTCATGCTCACCATGGTGGGGGCAGCCGCCGAGCCACCAACTCGCCACAAGTCCTTGGTATTCAGGCAGACAGTCCTAAATGTGGGGTCAGAACCAGGAGGACGTTGGCTCTGGGAACAACAGCCACACCACAGCCTGGCTGAGCCCTGGGCTCTCAGTGGTACTATGTGGACTGGGGGTAGTAGTAAAGCTTGCTCTAAGCACACTCTTGCAGACTATGAAGCCCCTACATGACATTTTCTGTGCTGGCTGGACACATAATTGGAAACAGCCTGAGTGTGTGACTCAGAGAAAGCCAGCACCGCCCCACCCACTCACACAGCACATCCTGTTCTCTCCTTAAGGATTTCTAAGAAGGGGATTAGCTTCCTGTGAGCCCCCAGCTCTGCCTGGCTGACATGTGTTGGCTGTACAGCTGATCTTATCTAGCTGCTGCGTTCTAGAAAGTTGTTTCCCACACACATCCAGTCCAATTCTGGGACCGCTCATCCAAGTCAAGAGCACCTGGATACATTTAAATACACATTTATATATGCGTACACACACGTGTAAATACACATACATGAGCATATGCATGAATATGTGTGCACATGATTGCATATACTTGCATGCATGCAAACCTATATATACACAATTCACACATGTATTAGAATGCAGCTATGTGTGTAGTGTGTGAGTATGTGCATCACATGCACATGTGCTCACAGGTATATGCATGAACATCTATATGTATCTCATATGCAATATATATATACATGTGTGTGCATGTATATGCCCACAGGCATAGCTTTGCATTTGAGTGCAACAACACATACACATTGAAATACATATTTGTGTCAACATGTGTCAACATGTATACATGTGTGCAGAGGTGTGTGTACTTGCATATACACTCATGCAAAATACATTTATACATGCATAGCCACACACACACACATAGGATGTTTCCTATAAATATTCATGGCTACCCTGGACACAGGATTCCAGAATCCTACCCATGACCACTCAGGAGCCCCAACATCTTGTCAGGAGCTTTGGGGAAAACAGCAGGTGCAGATATCCTGCACCACTCCCATTGCAAAGCACCCCCTACTTCAGCGGTGAGGATGTCTTTAGCCAGGAGATTAGTGTTGTCAGTCAATCCCGCTGAACCTGGTCTAGTTAAAGTTATCAGCTCCTGCGGTTGGGGTGTGTCTGCTGTTCCAACCCTGGGAGAGCACTATTCTCATTGCACCCTGCAGAATGTCTGGGGAGGGGGTCCTCTCTGATCTCCTGTTGTACCTGTCCCCATGCTGCTCACTGGGATGTTTATGGAGAACACCACCAATGTTGAGCTAGGCAGGTTGCCCAGCAGCACCCTGTCCCTACCCCCTCTGTTCCCTGGACATTGGTGCAGACATTGTCCTGCCTACATGACTTCCAGCTTCCTAGCTCGAAGTCACTGGAATTTCTCATCTTGACTGAGCAGCCCAGGCAGTGGCATCAGGGAGAGCTGACCTACAAGTGGGTGAAATCCTGGGGCACATCCAGCAAGATCTTAAAATAGTAACTGGCCCACACAGTGGTGGCAATGATGAAGATACGTGGGGAGGAAAGGGAGCTGTGGGAGCTAAGAGACCAGAAGACAAGTGTTCTAGCAGTAGAATAAATAGCCACAGAGAGTACTTCAGCAACTTCCACTCCTCTACCACTGTCCCCCGGCCCAGGGTCCCAGGTTATGTTCACTGCAGGTTGTTCACAGCCTTAGAGGCTTCTCATGCTCATTCCCAGCTGTGGGGCCATGTCTTCTGGTGGCTGGCTATGAGCTACAGCCCAACTTCACTTCATGCACATGGCCCCAGCAACTGCAGACCCCAACCCTCACATCAGATCCTCCTGGTCTTTCAATCATCCCCACCAGAGGCGCTGTGGGGTTCCTGTGACCATTGACATGCCTCCCTATCTCAAAACCAGCTACTTGACAACCTTGGTCCCACACAGCCACACAAGGGGACAGAGGAGAATTGTGAGGTGCAGAGGCTAAGTGAATTCCCGTTGCTGTAGGAAGGAACTGAATGCTGGCCCAGAGCAGACCATGAGATGGTGTGAGTCAACAGAAACCAGAGAACCATGCAGACTGCTTGGGAAAAGTGCTAGTAATCCCTGACAACCCATGGGGCTGGACACTCGGGATGACTATGCCTCCATCATGATCCAAACTCTACTCCCTCTGAGCTCAGACACCGAAGTCTGCTGTGGAGAAAACCTGTGTTTAAGTGTCTCTACAGTTACTCACCAGAAGCCCAGAGCCCTTCCTGAAATGTGTGCCATGACTCATGTACCTGGACCTGTCACCTCTGGAACATTCTGTCTGAGTAATAAAACCATGCCATGCCATTTATGAGATCTCAGGGGCCAGCTGGGTTGCTAGATGCCCATAGTAGGGTAAGGGCTGGATCAAAAAGCTCATCTGGCTTCACAGAACTCCCATGCCCAGGCCAAGGAATGAAGGGTAGACATTAAGTGAAAGGAAGACAGTCTCTTCTCATTTGGGGTCTCACTCAGGGCCCCAAGTATCGGGGAGGGCAAGATAGTAAGCAGCTTGTGATCAGCCATAGCAGGAAGTCAGAGGAGAGAAGAACCCCTATTTAGAATATTTTGAAGAGCCCAATGTATACACACACACACACACACACACACACACACACACACACACAAGCATGCATGCATGCGCGTATGTGTGCACACTAGGGTTGGAAGAGCGTACATCCCAACCTCAAGGACTGATGGTTTTTACTGGACCACTTAGTCAGAACTGACCAATAGCAGTAATCCTGTATCCTGAGATGCCATCACACACACAGGTTTCTCGGGCAGATCAAAGAGAATCGCTGATAGCTGTGAGCACGTCAACTCCATGAACAAACTCACATAAGTCCATCTCATAAGCAGGAAAGTCTGGGGCACAGAAGGAGCATGTGACTCGCCTCGGGTAGGATGGCTAATGAGTTGGAGGCTCTGTCCCTTAATTCCCTACAGTATGCAGTGGGGGTGATCAGAGGACACAAGCACTGAGTGGATTCTGCAAAGTAGACAGTGAACTCGATCTCCTGTGCAGGTGCTAAGGCTACAGTCCGAGGAGAAGATACTCCTAGTCATGCTGCAGCTATTTGGCCCTGGAAGGCTAGCCATGACAGTCCAGCAAGGCCAACGCCATGGTGCAGTACATGTATATAGCTAGAGACAAGGCAGGAAGGGGACAGATGCTAACAACCACCATCTGATGCCTACACCATGTCTTGTTCCACAGCTGAGTGTACTGAGGATGGTAGACCGTCACTTGCTGTTCTCCTTTCTTTTGACATGTCATGGAGTCCGCAGTTTATGGTTAAGAGTATATTTGCGCCACTCTAGCTGCCCATCCCTGGCTGTAGCTTCCATGGAGAGAGCAGGGCACAGGAGGCTAGTGACATCTCTCAGAGTCCCTGAGCCCACAGAGTGCAAGCAGGTCTGTGGGAGTTCAACTCACTGCAGAAAACCTGAAATCCGTGAGTGGTCGAGTCCTCTGAAGTCGCTTCCAGTTCTCACATCCTCGGTCTCCTATCCTCAGCACCGCACACCCTCTAACGCAGGTCTAGAGGAGCTTTGATGCCACTCACTTGGTCTGAGTCTCAAAGCTGCAGACCTCAGAAAGCTGCTTCTGCTTAGGGCTTGAGTTTTCTAGACAATTTAACATTTTCTTCCTGCCAAGAAGCTAACCTCAAAGGGAAGTGGCCCTTCTCTGTGGCTAAGCATCCTCCAATATCAACCCACGGAGAGTACAGGCTGGAAGGCAGCATGAAGGCAAACCACGATGCTGTGGGACTATCAGAACCCCAGACTTCAGAGGACCTCAGTAGGAAATGTGGCCTTCCTGCCATTTCTGACTTTAGTACCACAGAAGCAGGGGAGGGGTGGGCCAATCCTACAGTCCTAAGCCTCATAGGACTTAGGTGCTAGCAGCACCCCCTCCCACATGGCAAGGAGGGTTCTAGGGCCCCTTGTGGGCTGTATTCCTAATTTCCTGAGAACATCCATGTAACATGTGTTGGCTGCATGAGCTCCATGTTCTCTCTACGGCCTGTCTTCTGGTAGTCATGGGATTTAGGCATGCTCCCTGGGCTCAGCTACATGTGACTTATACACTATTATGCCAGCAGTATAGTGCTGGAGAAACCTGCTTATGGGTTCCAACATCATAGCCCTGAACCTGTGATGTTCCTTCCATAGTTCAGGTCTGTGAATGGCCCCCTGACAGACTCCTGCCCAAAGCACTGATGTATCCATGCTTCACCATCCCGTTACACAGACTGGCTAACAGTATTGTCCTCCTAAGACAGACTGACCTGAACTCAACTGTGACCCCCCAGATGAGGTTGTGATCCAAGAAGAAAAGGCAGGTCCAGGTACACAGGAAGGAAACTGAAATAAAAATAAGCAAACAATGGCAAAACTCAACAAAATGAAAAGATTGACAAACTTGATTTAAAAAAACTCTAAAGAAAATTTTCAAAAACTCTACTTATACTGAATTTTAAAAGAAATCCACTTGCCTCTGCCTTCTGAATGCTGGGATCAAGTTTCCAGGTTTACTGTACTACATTTTTGCACGGGTTCTGGGGATCTGAACTCAAGTTGTCATGCTTGCGCAGCAACCACGTACATACTGAGCCACATCCCCAACCCCAGAATCTATTTTCATAGACTATTATTTATAACCAGTAAGTGAATTAGCAAGCCATGGTTAAAATACACAAAAATACAAGGCAAGATTGCACAATAGTAGAGCAAGTATCACCATCAACCCTTCCCTTCTGAAAATCAGTGTGATTGCTGACAAAACAGTCAAAACCTACTATTTTCAAAGCTTAGGGAATTAACCAAAATATAATGACTTAAGGACCATTTATTCAAGGAAATGCTCCTTGGTGATGACACATGGCCTCTCTTTGTCATGAATGAGGTTTCTGAATATAACACTAAGAAGAAGAACCCAGACATACAAGGCCACAGCATGTGATACCACTCATAGGGAATGCCCAAAAAACAAATCCTAGGACAGAAAATAAATCTAGGATTTCTGTTACCAGGGTGATGAATGTGTTCTGAAACTGATGGTAACACACTAAAAATTATTGAGTTGCATTTGTGAACAGGATGGATTTGGTATGTTAAATGGATCTTACCATGCCGTTACAAAGCTTATTGCAGCCTTTGCCAGGCTCTTAGGGCAGAGAGGGAATACCAAATCATCAAATACCTCAGCTCTCAGTGGGGCCCTTGAGAGTCACACTGAAGGAGTAAGAGAAAACTTGGAACTAGATTTTAGTCACTACAGTCTCTGAAGATGCAAGCTGACCCGTACCGCCTGACCACCCAGAATCCTACAACAAGGAAGGCTACATTAAATAGAACTCCTATGGTATTTCACACATATCTGGCATTTAATCAAAAAATTACCTACCAGGCAACTCAAGAAACCGGATCACAAGACTATGTGGGCAAAATGAACTAATAAAATCTACCTATGTGTAGCCCAGGCTTTGGAGTTTATTAGACAAGAACCCTGAAATATATGTGATGAGCACCTCATGACATTGGAAGTGAGATAAAGGACCATGTAAGGGACCAGTAAACTACCCTGAAGGGGAAAAAAACAGACATTCTGAAAATAGAGAACATGGGGGGAAGAGACAGCTTAGTCTATAAAGGATTTGCTGTACAAATGTGGGATCTGAGTTTAACCCTGCATATCCCATGTAGAAGCCGGGCACTCAATGATCAGCCAGCTCAGCCAAACCAGTAAGCTCTAGCATGAAACTCTGTTTCAAAACAGAAGATGGACACTGGAGAGATGGCTCAGTGGTTAAAAGCACTGACTGCTTATCTAGAGGACCTGTGTTCAATTCCTAGCACCCACACGGTAGATCATAGACAGTCTGTAACTCCAGCTCTAGGGGATCTGACCCCCTCATACAGACATACATGCAGACAAAACACCAATGCAAATGAAATTTTAAAAACGTAAATATCAAAAACAGAAGATGAAGGACTGGAGAGATGTCTCTGTTCTTCCAGAGGACTTGGGTTCAACTGAGAGCACCCACATAGTGACTCGAAACTGTAACTCCAATTCCAAAGGGTCCAATTCCCTCTTCTGGCCTCTGTGGGCACCAGACCATGAATGTGGCACACAGACATACCTGCAGACAAAACATCCATAAAATAAAACACACATAAAGTAAGAGAATAGTTTCTTAAAAGTCAGAGTAACTAAAGAAGACACTGACCCTTGGCCCCTACACACACACACACACACACACACACACACACACACACACACACACACACACAAACGTATATATACAATAAAACCAAAGAAACGGAGAAAGAATAAAAATAAGTAGTGCAATAGCTAATGTTAAGAAGTCAGCTGATAGGGCTAACATCAGATTAGATGTGACAGAAAAGGGAATAAATAAACCCGAAGATCAGGCAAAGGATAAACAATAAAAGCCAGATGGGAAGAGCAGGGAGATGTGGACATTGGGGTCCAGAAGAGGATAAAGACAGAATGGGGCAGAGGTGACATTTCAGAAGTTAAATGCTAAAAGCAATAAAAAGATGTTTTACCATCAACTAAAAAAGAAAACTTGCATGTGGCAAGGATGCTCAGCACAGGAATAGACTCGGGGACATCAGAGCAAGGCTGCTGCGAACCAATGAGAACATTTTCAAAGACGCCAGAGGAAGAGAGCTCATTTTCTTCAAAGACGGGCTTCCCCACACATCTGGACGCCAGAAGACAGTGGAATGCTATCGAAAGGAAATCAGTCACTAAGTTGGAACTGCTTCCTAGGGAAATAGCCTTCAGAACTGGAAGTTAAATAAAAAGTTGTTTAGACAAATGGAAATTGAAAACTGTGTGTCCAACAGATCCACACTACAAAACACAGTACAGGATGGTGGCAGACAGTATCTAAAGTGGCCCCCAAAGATCCCACCTCTGGGCATTCATCACTTGTGCAGAACCTTCCCTTGAGTGCGACTATAACTAATGACTTGTCTTCTAACAAGATGATAATGGCAAAAGCCACAGGTTGTTGTTTGCACAAGTGCTGGCTTCTCTCTACTGGGCCTCCACCCCCTTCCCCCACCCTTTCTTGGGGTCACTACCTGTCTCTTTGTGTCTCATTCACTGAATTCCCACATCCCCATTATCTCTCTCTGGTTTTTCACTACTCTGAAAATGGAGATAATGCTTCCATGCAGTAGTGAAACACTGGTCAGAGTTGGCCTTCTAGAGAGGTGACACAAAGGCCAACAGCCTGCCCTATAACCCTACAAGACCCAGAAGAAATGCCATTTCTAGTGGGGTTTGTAGGTGGAAGAGTGAGACAGGGTCTCATTATGGCACCCTGGCTGCCTGGCAGTGTCTGTATACTGGGCTGGCCTTGACTCACAGTGATCAGCCTGCTTCTGCCTCCTGCATGGTGGAATTAGAGGTATGTGCCGCTGCACTTAGCCGAAATACCATTTCTCATCATCCAGCCTCCTCTGCATGTTTGTCTGATAATAAACTCAGGGTTATCACATGACCCTCCCAGTGGAGCCCATTAATACAAGAGAAAGCAAAGTGGTTGGTATTAGATGTTAGAAGGGTTTTATTTCGGAGAACTGGATATGTGACATAATTGGTGAGGGTGACAGACAGGACTGGTGATGATGGCAGTGATGAGAGTTGTGGGGAAAGTGGTGGTGATGAAACGGTAGTGAGGATAGTGGCGATGGAGTAAGGATGGTCATGGTGGCCATGGCTGGTGGCCATGGTGTGGTGATGGATGTAATGGTGATAAGAATAATGATGGTGGAATTCTGGGCATTAGTGGCACATGTCTTTAGTCCCAGCACTTGGGAAGCAGAGGCAGGAGGATCTCTGTGAGTTCAAGTCTACAGAGCGAGTTCCAGGCCAGACTCCAAAGCAATACAGAAAAACCCTGTCTTGAAAAACCAAATAATAATAGTAATAATAATAATAATGGTGGTGATAATGTGGATGGCAGTGATCTTATGATGACAGTGGGAATGATGGTGGCAGTAGTGGGAACAGTGATGGTAGTTACGGTGGTTGCATTAGTTTCTCTTCTGTTTCTGTGATGCAGTACCATGGCCAAAGGCAAATTAAAAAATGGAGTTTATTTGGGCTTATGGTTACACACAAACACAGAGAGAGAGAGGGGGGAGAGAGAGAGAGAGAGAGAGAGAGAGAGAGAGAGAGAGAGAGAGAGAGAGAGGGAGGGAGAGGGAGAGGGAGAGGGAGAGGGAGAGGGAGAGGGAGAGGGAGAGGAGAGGAGAGGAGAGAGAGAGGAGAGGAGAGAAAAGGGAGGGAGAGAGAGAGAGATAATCCAGGAGAGAGAGAGAATCCAGGAGAGAGAGAGAATCCAGGAGAGAGAGAGAGAGAGAGAGAATCCAGGCAGCCAGAGGAGGAAGCTGAGAGATCACATCTTAAACCATGAACAAGAAGCAGAGAGCAAACTAGAAACAGGTGTGGCCACAAATCCTCAAAACCTACCCCCAGTGAAGTACTCCCTCCGGTCAGGGTACATACATCTTCCCATAACCTCCCAAGTGGGACCCAACTGTCCAAATGCCTGCGCTTATGGTGATATTTCTCCTTGAAACCACTGTGATGGTCATACTAGAGAAACTGAAGAGAAAATGGCAACAATGTTAGTGGAGAAGATGGTGGTGGTGGCTGTGATGATGGTGGTGTAAGGTAACAGGAATGATGGTGAGGGTGTCACACGGTACTGACAGTCCTGCTCATTGTGAATGTGGGGACAGAAGTGGCGATGGCCAATGAAGATGCTCAAGGCACTGGTGGTGATGACTCTGGACCTCCAAACCATCATAAAATTTGATGCTTGTCATGATGGGGAAGCCCACAGAGACAGCTGGCCAGAGCTTATGGGAGCTCATGGATTTTAGACAGAGAGCTAGGGAGCCAGCATGGGACCAACCTAGGCCTTTTGCACCTGGGTGACAGTTGTGTAGCTTGGAGTTTTACGAGGGCCCCCAGCATTTGGACCAGGAGCTGTCCCTGTGCATGAGCTGGCTCTTTGGAACCTATTCCCTATGGTGGGATGCCTTGCTCAACCTTGTTGCAGGACAGGGAGGAGCTTAGTCCTGCCTCATCTTGATATTCCATGCTTTGTTGATTCCCACTGGATGCCTTACCCCTTCTGAATGGAGATGGGAGAAGTGGATGAGGAGAGGGAATAGGAGGAGAGGAGGGAGGAGAAACTGTGGTTGGTATGTAAAATAAATAAAGAATGATGAATAAAAATCAAAAATTTGATCCTTGTTGAACATGGTTTTGTATATTTTGTTATTCTAGTTTTCTAAAAATATTCGGTATCTTTTGAGGGTGTGTGTGTGTGTGTGTGTGTGTGTGTGTGTGTGTGTGTGTGTGTGTTATAGTTTCAATTGCTATGGAGAAACACCAAGACCACAGCAACTCTTATAAAGGAAAACATTTAATTGTGGCTTGCTTACAGCTGAGAGGTTTGTCCATCGTCATCATGGCAGGAAGCATGGTGGAGTGCAGGCAGACATGGTGCTGGAGAGGTAGCTGAGAATTCTACTTCCAGATCAGCAGGCAACAGGGAAAGACAGTGAGGAGCCACTAGGCCTGGCTTGAGCTTCTGAAACCTCAAAACCCCCACCCAGTGGCACACTTCCTCCAGCAAGCCACACCTTCTCTAACAAGGCCCCACCTCCTAACAGTGCCACTCCCTGTGTGCCTTATGGAGGCCATCTTTATTCAAACCACCACCGTATGGATTTGAGAATTCAATTAAATCCATGGATTCCTATCTCAAAAAAACAAAAAATACTCATAAGCAAAGTTTTTCTCAGACCTGGGGAAATTGCTGCCCTCCTATGCTAGCTTTCTTAGACTCAGTCAGGTCAGGCAGCGTTGGGATAGATAGTTGGCACAGCCTTCACATGCCAGCCGAGAGCTGAATTACATGACATTCAAGTGACCCCTTCATTCAGCTCAGCACATCTGGTAAAGAGGAAGCTTTTGTCAAAATATAAATATTTTGAAGTATTTTGTAATCTAACCCCGTGTAGTTTAGATGTACTCAGAGTGGTTGAGGGAAGGAAAAATCAATACCACTGGGCCAGAAGTAAAAACAGTCAGAACCTGCCTCCCCATCCCAGTCCCTTCTTCCCTCTGTGAGGAGAGTGGGCTCTGCCGCCCACCCTTCACGACACAGGGTCCTAGTTTGGATGTGCCTGTAGAGCTTTGCAGGGTACCCCATCATCAGCCTGGCTTCACTCTCTGATAAATGACTGCTGTGCCCAACACACACACAGGAAATTAAAGACTATCAACCACCGCAGCTGTGACTGGGATCTCTCTGAACACTCTTGAGACATCCCCCTGAGGCATTTGTCCCCCAGTCTTCCTGTCACCTGGCATCCTCACCCCACCTATGCCCTGAGAACCTGGACCTACTGCAAATGAGAGCAATTGTCTGTGCAGTTCTCACTGCCCTCTGTGCTGCACGAGGGCCCAGCAACCCACGACCTGGTGAGCTTCTTGGGGATATTGGGGTGTCAACAACTTGAGACTATGAACATGGTGCCATAGAGCTGACGTGATCACCTACAGCAGGGGACTTTGTGGGTCACCCCCCCCTTTGTCTTTGGAGAAAGTGAAGCTCTGGAAGTTGGTGAGGTTACTGGCATGCTGAGTCTGTACCTGAGCTAAAGAAACTGACCAGTTTTTGAAAGGTACTCAACATTTCTAGGTCCAAAACAACACCCCCGGACCTAAAATGCTCCCGCGGATATCTCAAGTATAAAAGAGCTGCAGAGGGATCTCCATACAGACCTACTGCAGTCCTCCATAGGCCTGAGAGCATGGGGCCGGAAGGAGAGATAGAATTGCTTACTTGTCCTTCAGGCCATGACAGTAAGCTCAACAGGCAAATACAGCTGGTCTTCCCTCACAGGGCATGCACGTCTTGTTTCAGTCATTCTTTAGTCTTCCAGATAGCCAAGAATACCTGTGCTGCTCACTGTCCTACCATCTCCCCAGGGGAAGGAAAGTCATGTGACTTTGGTATCTGAATTCTCCCTGGTGGCTGGGAATGACACTTAGCTGAGGAGCACCCTTGAACAGGTAGCCAACCTCACAGCACCCAGAAGGTTCTGTACCTGTAGTGCCACAGGCCCTGGTTCACCTCATGGCTGCTCAGCAGTGCTACAGTAGGTACTAGAGTGATGAGCAGCCTGGAAATGGAGCTGAGGAGGAAGACTGTCCAGCCCTCCTATAGCTTTGGAATGTGAGCCGATCTCTTCCCCTTCATAGGCAGTGAAGGCCAAAGGGAGTCCCTCCAGAGCCCTCATCAACACAAACAGACTTTCATGAAAAAAAAAATGGGGTGTCTTTAATCCTTGCTATGGTGTGAAAGCACTGCTGCTTCAGACCCATAGATGAATATGAATTACAACACATTCAGAAGAATGAGAATGGGGGGATGTACTGCTCCCCCCAACCTGTTGTGACCACTCTTTTAGCTAGGATTCCTTGCATTACATAGGAGCACAAATTCTTTTTTAAAATGGAATCCTGATGACGTTCTGCAACATCAGAAAATAGTATCTACTCAGATCCAAGGTCTAACTGTCCTTAAGCTGTTTTAACTGTCTTTTTCCCTAATGTTACCAAATGAACGGGAGTCAGTAGCTTGCTTGTCCATTCTGTCTATTCATTGTATGACCATCATTGTCCAATCCCCAGGGCTGCCCTCACTGATCCTATGAGTACTCTTCTAACACAGAATCTGTTTCCTCTACTCGGGCCTTGTACGTCACCACTGGTTACACTGGGCTTTCTCCTCAGTTGTCAGGCATCCCCAGCATCACAGGGGAAAGGCTGGCTTAGGAAGAAATGACCGCCCTGCCTGTAGGTTCCAAGAGCCAGGTGTACACAAAGCCACAAATTCAACTTCCATGGTTGACCAACCCATGTGTCACTCAAATGTGCCTGAAACACAAGTGGTCCTCACTGTCATCCTAGAAGAGGGTACAACTTCCTTTTAGTTACTAAAGAGATCCTAAGAGGCCCTCTGGTATCAGAAGGAGCCCCTCCCTGCTGGCTAAGTCTCCTGGTCTCCTGTTGTCCTGCAGGGCATCAGTGTACCCCAAGAATAGCCATCTGGCCCCATTGTCCTTCATACCCTTCAAATTCCTAAGTTGCCACGTTTGGAGGTGCCCCCTGGTCTCCAACAATTGGTCCTCTACCTTGTGGACTATCTGCTCCCAATCAAGTCAGTGTCCTCTCTTGCTAGGGAATGGTCACTTTGCTGTTCCTTTTTTCAGGCCCCTGCTGCCCTCCTGGATGCTAATGGGGTTCCCTGAGAAGCAAGGATCAGATGTGACTAGAGATTTGCTTGTCCATGCCTGGGAAAGACTTGGAGCTAGAAGCCACAGGCATTGGGGGCCTTGGGCGAGATGGGCCCCTATGAGGGCTATCAGGAAACCCAGCCACTATCACTCCTAGATTGTGTTAGAGGAGTAATCCCTAGAAGCATCCAGATCTTAGGATCTGCCAGCATCCTTTCCCTGGAGAGCAGCCAAGGCAGGAAGTATACAAAAACCGAGGAAGCCCAGATCAGCTGCAGTCTGGCATGGCCAGAGCACCAAGCCAGAGCCTCTTAGGGCCACCATGTAGCTGTCACACTCAGTCACACCCTGACCCAGACAGATGCTCACTCTCAGGTACACATATGCCACAACTCAGGAACACACACACACACACACACACACACACACACACAGAGCAGAGCGAGAGAGAGAGAGAGAGAGAGAGAGAGAGAGAGAGAGAGAGAGAGAGAGAGAGAGAGAGATGCAAATGCCACACTCAAGGCACTCACTCATGTCCATGCTCACACCTCTGGCTCTAATCACGTCCTATCCACTCAAAAGGCCCCTAGAGCACAGAACAGCAATCGCAGGTGCTGCCCATAAAAGGGTGGGTACTGATGCTGCACTTCTAAGAGTTTAGCCAGGGCTCTGGGTTCTAGAGACTGCAAATGAGAAGTGACGGGGTCAGGTATCTAATGGGACAGAAGGAAGACATAGGGAAGCTCCAGTGTGGACTTCCCAAAATAGCTCCTCCTGGGACAAGGGACAGACACGGGACTGGGAGTGTAGGGGAAGTTTGCTCAGCGCTCATGGGAAGCAAGCCTCACCACCCCACTACTCTGCACCTGAGTGGAACCCCTTCCCTAGCCCTGTCTATACTTCCTCAGAGCCACACCTACTCCAGGCCAGAAAGCCAGGACCCGAACCACAGCCTGCCCATGCACCCTGCCTGCCAGGGACATGAGCAGAGCCCACTCAAAGCACACCTTTGGGATTCGTGGAGAAAGGGGTGATGTCAGGGTCCTCTCTCTCACTCCCTCCTATCCCTACAACCTGCCTCTTCTTACCTTTTCAGGGGCCCATTCAACTCCCAAGGGCCTGGAGAACAACCCAGTGCCCAGGAGATCCTAAAGACATAATTTGTTTGGAAGCCTTCACTGCACTTGGAAGCTCAACCCCACATCGGGCCTAACTTCAGTAGGGTGGGAGAAGGGGAGAACCCAGGGCCCCCAGGGTGAGTGTAGCTCCTACTGGTGCCAGTCCTGGGGTCCCTTCCTTTGGGTAAGTGGGAAAGGAACTTGTGCAAAGGTCCGGGGGACCTGGCAGCCCAAAGACTTGTAGGTACTACAGTGCAGACAGGGTCCAGTCCCAGCGCGGCAGCAGAGTGTGCTGGGCGCGTCCTCCTCCTGCCTCCCTTCCTCCCCTCCCCCTGCTCCTTCTCCAGCTCCCCCTTAGTCGCTCCCGCATCCCCACCCGCTGACCCCGCCCATCCGCGGGGCCGCAGCGCCTCCCGGTGGTCGTGCTTTCCAGACATCCGCCCGCCCGGGGCAGGGTTAAAGTGGGAGGCCTCTGGCTTCGTCCCCTCCCGCTCCGTCCTGGGCCGCCCCCGGGTCCCCTCCCTCCTACCCACTCGGCGCCCGCATCTCGGGCCGTCAGGACCGGGCAGGACCGGGCCTCTCCTCGGAAGTGCCCAGGCGGCCTCTCCTTGGAAGTGCTAAGCCAGGTAAGCTCTGTGGGGTCCAGCCTGCCCAGGAGGGGAGGAATAGGGCTCAGGGGCTGCACCTCGGGGGTCTAAGGAGGGACCGAGTTCTCAGGGGTCACAGTTTTTCGCAAACCGACTGACTGTCCAGTCCTGGGTTCTAGTATCCAGCTGGCCCCTAGGTCTCTGTCGGACATAGCCTGGTTGAGTTGCAGGCTTCCTTTTGGTCAGAACTCCACAGCTTTCTACTGACCACTGATGGCCCAAACTCCTTCTACTTCCACAGTCTACAGAATGTCTGGCATCTGGTCAGACCCATGGCCATGTCTAACCGGTCTGAGTTACCTCTGGCCTGGAGGGCATCTCCAAAGGGTTAAGGAACCTAAATTGCCTCAGTGGGAAGGTGTGGTGTGACTTGGACACAGGTCCTGTTAGCCTCTCTGCAGGCCCCGGGGAAGGGTATTTACTCATGGGGAAGGTACCAGCCACCTGAATTAGCTCCTCAGATGGGCTCCAAGGCTGCTCTGTGGGCAACAAAGAAGTGAGTCTCAGGTCCTGTGGGTGCGCAAGCCAGGAGCTCTCAAGGAGACACCAGCCCTCTCCCTGAACTTCCTCTGAGCATAGGGAGTAAAGCAGGAGTTGAGGGACCATAATAGTAGACCCGAGTTAATAATACCTGTCACTCTCCATTCCTACCCCCGGGACTCCCTAGGGCACACCCAGAGCACAGAGGATAACCATAGGGGCACCTCCTTATAAACAGCAACACAGCATAGCTCTCACGAAGCCTGGGTGTTCACCTGAGGAGCCAGTGCCATAGAGGGACCAGGTACCTAACGGGGACATTTAAGGTCCACACTAATTTACTGGGGGGTTTTCTAATTAAATAGTTCTGGCTTTGAGGCCAGCACACGCTTAGCGAGGAGGAAAAAAGAAAAAAAGAAAGAAAGAAAAGGAAAGGGGCATTTGAGACTTCATCTACAAGTCTGGAGTCCCTTAGAGGGAAGAGGTAGGTCCAGGGCTGGGCTTGGACCTAGGGTTCCAGGGAACAGGTGATAGATACCAAATACCCCAGACCAGACCAGAGAGGCTGAGCATGGGGTGTAGAGTAGCCCTTCTGAGGGCTGGGTATCCCTCTTGGGGACAGTGAAATTCTCTACCTAATAAAATGGTGTCAGGCCTAGACTTTGGAAGCAGCAGATGAGGCTGCTGCCACTTGGGCAGTTTGTCTGCTGGAGGGTGGGTTCCTTCTGTCCAGGCAGCTCTGCTTTGGGAGGGTCTCTCAGCAGGACCTAGGAAACCCTGCTGTGACTCTCAGAATCCAGGATGAAGGGACTTGGAATTTTCACAAACTCTGGCATGGGACACCAACCACACCCTCCCTCCTGGAGATGGTTCTGCTTTCTGATCTCAGAATAAGGTCCCACTTAGAAGCACTTACCGGTCTCAGCTAGCAGGGAGTCTGGGGTGTCTGGATACACAGAGTATACTGACTGTTCACAGCCCAAAACACTGGGTTAAGATGCAGTGGCATGATTTCTAGAATGCAGATGGTTGGTGTTTCTAGAATGGCAGATGGTGCAGATGGTTCCTTTTACAGGGCCCCACACTTCAATGTCAGCCTTGCTGTCTCTTTTTGCTCATTCATGAAAAGTCTAGGAATTTGGGGAACCCCATAAATAAAAAGGGATTGTAGGGTGCTATATATGAGCAGACCTGGGAACCCAGCCTCTGCCCTGACACTGAGATGGACCATACTATGGACAGCATCCCCATGGATGCACACAGACCCACTGGAGATCAAGACACAAACACTAGCTAGACATGCGGTAGCTTCCTAGTCCATGTGGCAGACAGTGACACGATCAGGGAGCACGGAACTCAGTTCTGGGGGCACTTAGATCACTTGTCTGACACCGACGAGAGAAGTGGGGCAGAATTTGTGTCGTCTGGTCTCTGCTGATCTGCCCATTTTGGTGCTGTGAGTCTGTTCTGCCTCGATTATGCAGCATTACCAATCACTGGCCATTTGTAGGTTTATTGTGATCTGTCTGGTCACGAGTTCCCCGTGTTCCTAATAGATGTCCTTTTCTCTTTTAATGACGGATATGTGCCGAGACCCTGGTGAGGGAGGTGAAGGACTAAATCTCTCTATATTTACTTGGAATGCATGAGAACATACCCAGAACTGGAAGAGACATATCATTTGGCAGGTCTGTCTGTAATTTTTTGAGAAGTCAACAGGGTTTTGACAATTTCAGCAGTTTACACTTTAATCAACAGTGTACAAGGCCCCCACCTTAAGCTTCATAGCCTTATCACGTGTCATTTTCTGATTGGTTGGTGTTATTGAGAGAGAGAAAGAGAGGGAGGGAAGGAGGGAGGGAGGGAGGGAGGGAGGGAGTCACATGCACACACTAGGGCTCAAACCTAGAGCTAAGCAAGTGTTCTGCCACTGAGCCACACCCCCAATCCTGACCATAGTTGTTTTTAATATTAAATAGGTTTATAGGACTGGCTAATGTGCTTTACTTTCACCTATGATTAATTTGAATTTTCTTCAAAAAGCTTTTGTTGATCTAGCTAAATATTTGTCAGTTTTGTTGGTATTTTCCAAGAGTCAATTTGGTTTCATTGACTTTTTCCATTTTTTTTTTTTCCTAATATGTATCATGTTTTTCCTCTGTTCATCTTTATTGTTCTCTGCTAGTTGTGGATTTGTTTTGTTGTTCTTTTCCCATTTCCTTAAAGTGTAAGATGGGCTGTTGGCTCTTTCTTAGCTTTGGTATAAGCTTTTACAGCTGTGTGCCTCCCCGTTTAGCACTGTTTCTGCTGTGTACTTTTCGGAATTTTTTTTTGTTTGTCTGTTTTTATTCATTTCAACTGTTCCCTGCTTCCCTTGTGTAGTTGGATTTTTTTACACTTTGGTCTTTGGGGGCCCACCACCCAGCTCCCAAATAAATCACACACAGAACTTTATTCTTATGTATGAATGCCCGGCCTTGGCCTTAGCTTGACTTGTTTCTAGCCAGCTTTTCTTAAATTATCCCATCTACCTTTTGCCTCTTGACTTTTACCTTTCTATATTCTATATTCCTTTCTTTCCTTCTTACTCTGTAGCTGGCTGTGTGGCTGGGTGCCCGGCCCCTGGCGTCCTCTCTCCTCCTCCCCTCCCTTCTCCCTCTTCTCTCGTCTATGTATTCTCTCTGCCTTGCAGCCCTGCCTATCCCTCTCCTGCCTACCTATTGGCTATTCAGCTCTTCATTAGATCACTCAGGTGTTTAGATAGGCAAAGTAACACAGCTTTGCAGAGTTAAACAGCACAGAAGATTGCAACACATCTTTGCATTATTAAACAAATATTCCATAGCATAAGTGAATGTAACACATCCCAAACTAATATTCCACAACACCATTGTATTTTTTTTTTTTAATCTGTGGGTTGTTTTAAGAGGATGATATTTAAATTTCTACAACTTTTTATTTTTTCCCCAGTTTCCCCTTGTTACTAATATCTAACTTCATTTCCCTGGGACTTAAGAAGATACATATTAGGGTGTATGTCTTGACAAAGCTATTGACCTGGACATTATTGTGTCTCCCATCGCTGCAATTCTCTTCCCCTCTGAATGAAGTGGCTTCCCAAGTACTTATTTTCCACTTCATTTTTTCTGTTCCCATGTCAGAGCCATACATTAAAAAGCTGTGACAGGTCCAGAGGAAACTAGAAAGTTGTTGTGTGTGCCCACAGAGGGGAGCATGGGGCAGGGTTGCTCAGAAGGAGTCCAAGAAGGCTTCACATTTTACTTGGGTTGATTCTTGTCACAGAGGCAGCCTGAACAATAAAAAAATTAAAAATTAAAACCTCCATTCATCGGGGAGGAAAAGATTCTGAGTCCCAGAGTTACTCCATTATTACACTGAAATCTCCAGTTTTCAGCAAATTATCACAAAGAACATGAAAGAGAGACCCTTCTTCCAGAATTCATGAGAATTGCAGTGGGAAATAAAAATAGTTGTGAGGTCAGTAGATATGCCAACAAAGAAGGGTAGACATGTGGCTCAGTGGTAGAATGCTTGACTAATGAAGGGAAGAAATAAGTCGATAGAACCTATGTTCTATGAAAACAACTCACTGATAGATCTACTAGGCATTAGAAAAGCCATTTTTAAAGTGCTTAAAGAACTAATGGAGGATATAAAGAAAGTTGGGAAATGATGTATGAATGGAATGAAAATATCAATAAAGAGCCAGAAAAATCTAGAAGTAAACTAAACAGCCCTGAAAAGTACAGAATTGAAGTGAAAAGTTTTACTAGAGAGAGTCAGAGGCATATTTGAGCCATTGAAAGAGAGAATCAGTGAACTTGAAGACAGAACAAGAAAATTGTCAAGCCCATGGGAAGACAATTCTTGAGAGAAGTGAACAGAGCTGAAGGGACCCACGAGGCATCATCAAGATGAACATAAGCACTATAGGAGTGTCATACGAGAAGTAGAGAATTGAAGAAATAGTATCTGAGGACCTCACAGACTTGATAAGTGGCATGAATATTACCATTCAAGAAGCTTAAATTCCAAGCAGAAGGAACTCAGAGGCCTACACAAAGACCCATTAAAATTTAACTCCAAAGATGAAATCTTGAAGGCAGTTTTTTAAAAAATGACTTGTAAAATACAAAGGAGCCTTGATAAGTTTACTGGTAGATTTCTTACCAAAGTTTGAGTCCAGAGGCAGAGGGTCAATGTAATCAAAATGCTGGAGCTAAAACACTACCAACTAAGAAGCTATATCTAGCAAAACCATTCTTTGAAAGTAAGGGAGAAACAGACATCACTAGATTGACAAAAGCTGAGGGAGTTCATCATCACTTTCCTTGCCCTGAGAAGAATACTAAGGGAAATCCTGAAGGTTCCTATGAAGGATGATGGACAATAATTAAAAGCCATAAGGAAACATAAATATCTCAGAAAAGGAAAATATGTGGGCAACTGCTAGTGTTGTTGTTAACAATGGAGGGTAGTTCCAGTCTGTGTTTCTACTTGATTTGAAAAGCTAATACATTTTAAAGAAAACAACTATTAGCTTAAGAGCTAGTATTACACTTTTTATTTGTAATTTCAAAGTCTCTTTGCTATAAGAAACTAGTATATTAAAAAGTTATAGGGATGGAAAGGTGGCTCAGCGGTTAAGAGCACTGGCTGCTCTTCCAGAGAGCCCAGATTAGATTCCCAGCTCCTGCATGGTAGTTCATTACAGTATGTAACTCAGGGTGCAGGAGATTGGACATCCTCTTCTGGCTTCCTTAGGTACCAGGCACACATGTGGCACACATGTGGCACACATACATACATGCTTGCAAAATACCCACCCACATAAAATTTAAAAAATTAAAATTTAAATATATACTAGTTATGTTTTGAAATAGTTTATGGTCAGCCTTCTATATTCACCTTTTCCATATCTATAAATCCAATCACAGATTGAAAATAAAATTGTACTGAGTATTCACAGACCTTTTATTACTCTGACAGTGTCTTTAAAATGTCATATAACAAGTATTTATTTCCTATGTGCTTGGCATTAACAGCAGTCTAAACATGATTTAAAGCATATAGGAAGATAAACAATTATATATCCTGGAGCCAACTTCCTTAAGGTACCAAGGTAAGTTGCATGGGAATAGAGTTTTTAAATGGGTGTGTGTGTGTGTGTGTGTGTGTGGTGGGTATGTGCATGTGAGTGCTGGTGCCCACAGAAGCCAGAAGAGACCATCAGGTCACCTGCATCTGGAGTTACAGGAAGTTGTGAGCCATACAATATGGATGCTGGGAACTGACCCAGCATCAGTTGGGTCATCTTGCAAGCGCAGGACTTGCAACACTGAGCCATCTCTCCAGCCCTAGGATGGAGTTTTATGACACTGATAGGTGAAAGGAATGGGGACAGGGATATTAAAGGAAGAGAATATTTATGCCATTAAAGAGGTACAGATTCAAACAGTTTAAGTTTTAGGAACTGAAATATAGTCTTCCCTGTAACCACCTGGAGAGAATAAATAAATACCAAAGAAATGAGAAGAGTATCTGAACATTTCATTACTAAAAATCAACTAAACACAAATGTAGACAGTTATACAAAAAGATAGGGACACAGATGTGTAAGGTATAGAGAAAACGAATGCTAAAATGGAGGCCACCCTTTGTCAGTAATTACTCTTAATGAAATTGGGTTAAACATAAACTCTGCAATTAAGAAACAGATTGGCAGAATGGACTTAGAAAAAAGAAAAGAAAAAAATAGTCTCATGTTCCTACAAGAGTATCACTTTAGATCTAAAGAGAAAAAATAGTGATGGATCAGAAAGGGATATTCAAAAATAGACCTTAAATTTTAAAAATACCCAGGAGACAAGGAAGGATATCCCATATCGATGGGGAGGCTCAATTCGTCAAGGAGACATTACACTTCTATGATCATGCCTGCCTGTTAACGGTCCTTCAAAATATTTGTGGTTTTCATTTTGGATTATGAGATGGAGCCTTTTGACATTTCTCAAGCTTGCCTCAGCCCTCAACCCTCCTACCTCCATCTGCCAAGTGCTGAGCTCACAAACATATACCACATCTTAAAAGCTGCACACCATCATTTCATTGTCCAGCAGTGATTTGATGTGAGAGGGCTACATAAGCATAGGAATACCAGGAGGTGAAAATCAGGGCTTGTCTTGGGACAATTATGGATGCCTATATAACTGCCAATGATTTTTGTTCCTTTAGCTGTTTCCTGGAGTTTGTTTTTGCCCTTTTGTTTTTGGTTTGTTGTTCCTATGTGGATAGTTTTAAATTTCTCATTACGTGTTAGGTTTCCTAACTGGTACACTTTACATGAATGTGCCTAATTAATTCTGTTTCCTGGTAATGATGGGATTTCATGACCCTCAACACAAGGTCCCTCTGGCATTTCTTTGTTTCTCCTAAGACCATCTGTCTTTTCAGTTACCATTATGCTCATTTTTACTTCCATGATCTATTCTCTGATCCCTGTCTGGTCTGTTCTTACCTTCTCTATCAACAATTGCTTATTGTCTTAGTTAGGGTTTCTAATTGCTGTGGAGAGACACCATGACCACAGCAATTCCTATAAAGGAAGTATTTCATTGGGGTACCTTACAGTTTCAGAAGTAGTCCATTATCATCATGCTGGAACATGGTGGCATGCAGACAGACATGGTACTAGAGAAGGAACTGAGAATTCTTCATCTTAACTCAATGGCAACAGGAAGTGAACTGTGTCACTAGGAGTAGCTTGAGCATAGGAGACCTCAAAGCTCACTGCCACTGTGACATATTTACTCCAACAAGGCTACACCTATTCCAACAAAGCCATACCTCCTAATAATGCCACACCCTATGAGTTTATGGGTACCAGTTACATTCAAACTACCACACTCGTGTATAGTCTATTTCATCTCTTTTTTCTTTTTGAGATGGGATCATGCTATATAGACTAGTTGGTCTTGAGCTCATGGCTTCTGTCTCAGACTCCCAAATGCTGGGATTAAGAGTATATGTGTAATACTTGCTACCTTACATTTTTAGTATCAAGTATGTTGTTCACTGATTCTACTTATTTTTCAGCTAAAATAATGTAACATCTGAAATATGGAGTACTTTCTCTGATTGGAGAAATTTTCCAGATAACAAGTTAGGGCAAAGTCTCTCCAGGGGCACAACCACCCCTGCTCCAGAGAGTCTGTGTTGCTTCTTTGCTGGTGATCTTGCTACACTCATGGTGGGGAAAGAGCTGCCCTCAGCCTGCTGGCACCTAGTGGAAAGTCATACTAAAAATCACTGTGTCTGACTAGCTCTGACCCGCTCAGTCCATACCAATGCCCATGTGATGGGGGATCAGGCTAAGGGGGAAGGATATGCCTAGCGCCACACACTGATGCTAGGACCTACCTATTGAGTGAAGTAGGCAAGGCATGTTTCTCCCTCCTCCTGTTCCCATGCAGGCCCTAGAGTGGAGTGTATAAAGAGACACTCTCCCTGGTGTTTCCAACCCACTTAAATGGATCATCTGTGTGTACCCTGGCCCCAGAGAACGGGGAAGGGCTGATGTCTAAATACAGCCTAGAACTGAGCCCTGCAGCCAACTAAAAGTTGGAGAGACACAACTCTCCCACCCATGGGGGCAACAACATGAGTCACGGAGGCCCCTGTTTCCTGAAGGGATTTCCAGCCAATGCAACTCACCCTGGGAGGTCAGCATTGTATTTGTGGGGGTGTCTGTAATGGTCCCTGCTTTTATTGTAGGACGCCAGGGCCCGTGAGTACTATCAAGATGCTCCAGGGTTCTTTTTCTGTGCTCCTGCTGGGGGGGCTCTTGGGAGTCCTCCATGCTCAGCAGCAGGAAGTCATCTCACCTGACATCTCTACCACTGACAGGAACAACAACTGTCCAGGTACCTAACTGTGGCCGTGGAGTTCTGGGAGAGGTGTGGTATTCAAAGGGCTCACATTATAGCCCCCACTTGGCAAGCCCTGATAGGTTTAATGTTGTCCCTCCCCCACTCCAGAGAAGGCTGACTGCCCAGTCAACGTGTACTTCGTGTTAGACACCTCGGAGAGTGTGGCCATGCAGTCCCCAACAGACAGCCTGCTTTATCATATGCAACAGTTCGTACCTCAGTTCATCAGCCAGCTGCAGAATGAATTTTACCTGGACCAGGTGGCCCTGAGCTGGCGTTACGGTGGTCTGCACTTCTCGGACCAGGTAGAGGTGTTCAGCCCACCAGGCAGCGACCGGGCCTCCTTCACTAAGAGCCTCCAAAGCATCCGCTCCTTCCGCAGAGGCACCTTCACTGACTGTGCCCTAGCCAACATGACACAGCAGATCCGGCAGCATGTAGGCCGCGGGGTGGTCAACTTTGCTGTGGTCATCACCGATGGCCACGTCACAGGCAATCCATGTGGAGGCATCAAAATGCAAGCTGAGCGCGCCCGTGAGGAGGGCATCCGGCTCTTTGCTGTGGCCCCTAACAGGAACCTAAACGAGCAAGGCCTGCGGGACATCGCTAACAGCCCGCATGAGCTCTACCGCAACAACTACGCCACCATGAGGCCCGACTCTACTGAGATTGACCAGGACACCATCAACCGCATCATCAAGGTCATGGTGAGTAGTTGTGGCAGAGCAGAGGTTGAGGATATTGTCCACTCACCAGTGTGACAGAGTTAGAGTTGAGTGTGTCCCTGTGTGACAGCTGAGGGAGAATAGGGTCAAGACCTCTCTTGTCCACCATCCCCAGCTGGACTCGGGAAGTGTCACACACATCCCCATGCTCAGGCTAATCTGGGTCTTTGTCTTTTCTGCAGAAACATGAAGCCTATGGAGAGGTGAGTTGCCCTGTCACTACAGTTCAGCCTTTGCTACCTGCTGGCAACCAAGACTGCTGACCCAACAGAGGAACGACACCACACTTCTGGTTTCCCAGGGCCCTGAGTAGACCAGAGCAGCACAGGACTGAAGTTTACCTGCTCTATTGGGCCTGATACTCTTGAGCTTGCATGAAGCCCTAGTCCAACTCCAATCAAACCCAGGCTGCATAGTCCCCTGGGGGCTGGAACTAGAGTTACCTACCAAACACATGACTCATGGAGAAGCCAAGTCATATCCCAGACTGGGGGGGTCTTTATCTAACCCAGACTGGAAGCCACATACCTGCCTTGGGGTCCTATAGCCTTGGGTAGTCCTGCCCTACTCCTTTTATGGAAACATGCCATCCTAGAGCAGCTATTTTTTTAAAAAAAAAAGGCAAATCAGTCCCTGTATACAGATGGTGCCGAGCCATGACCAGAGCTCCTTGGTCCTTGTTACTGTCTGTCATTGTTTGTCTCAGCCTCACTTAGCTAGATGATTTGACTAAGCACTGGCCCCCATCTATCTGTCCAGTACCTGTGAGTCTGATCCTTCATTCCACTCTGTTGTCTATATGGGTATGTGGGGACTTCCAAGGTTACACCTGTCCCCAGTCCATACCAAACTGGGTATTTGTCCTACCTACCTGACCTGTTGTCTGTCCACCTCATTTCAGTGTTACAAGGTGAGCTGCCTGGAGATTCCTGGGCCCCATGGACCCAAGGGCTACCGAGGACAGAAGGTAAGAGACCCAGAGAGCCCAGGGCTCATGTTCCAGGAAGCCCCTGACCTGCCGGAATTCCTGAAGGCCAGCTGGCTGTGGATGGCCTCAGCACTTCCAAACTCGGAAAACCTAAGCTTCAGATTTTATTCACTCCCTTTTAAATGGTGCTTTGAGAAAAGCAGGAAATATTTTTAAAATTTTTAAGATATGCCACCTAAAATACATTTCCAAAATAAGCAAGCATGCTCATGTGGGAAAATAGCACACACACACAAGGTGCCCTTCTGTTAATGACATAACTGCTGATTGACACGAGACATCCACTGGAGATTTGTTTTATTCTAGACTAGCCCTGAGGACTCGGCTTTGAATGGTCACCTGGCATTTTTTTTTTCTAACAGCAGAGCTGTATAAAATGAATCCCTTCCGATTTCGCTACTACAGTGTCTGAAATTGACAATTCATGTTTCAGAGAGTAGGAGGGTAGGAAGGGGTTAAGATGACACCAGTCACATGCAGTGGCTTAGAGAGAAAGTTAAGAAGCACCCTCATGCTCTTTGTTAGTACAGTGAGAACTCCTACAGCAGTGGGTAGCTGGCTGAGACATCTCCTGGACCAGCCACTCTCTGACCTGGCTTCTTCCAGTCCTGACCATGAGCTGTACCTACCCTGCTACAGCTGGGAATGAATTTGCCACCCAGGGCCACCTTACCACTCACACAGCAGAGTGGTGACCCAGGCCCTGGGAGGTGGATGCCGCAGGGACTTCAGAGCCCAGCATAGCTGTGATACACAGGATTCTGATCACTTGCTCTGCTTGTGATCTTGCTCCCTCCTCTCTCCTTTGCCTCTTGATTTTTTTCTTCTCTGTCCCTTTGCATTTAAAGTGAATGGATATTAATATGTTGCTACATTTATTATATATGTAAAGTTAAAACTTCAGTTCCCTGGGAGCCTGATTTAATGTGGTTTTTCTGACTCGTTCTAGTTCTTTCAATCCATGCCTTACCCCTGCCTATCCCATTCAAGAGGAATTAGTGTCCTCCATGTGTTCCATGCTGGCCTATGGAGAGACCAGGGTCAGCTCTGGTCTGAGCTATGGTACAGAGGTTCCAAGCCTTAGCATCCCCAGCTGAGAAGATGCTCTGCCCCATTTGCAGTGTGGCTTCGTGGAGAACTGTCTATCGAGGCTCAGAAGAGTCAGCAAGAGCCTGGTGGGGGCCACCGGGATCCTCATGGGCAGCTGACCCTATTCCAAGATGTTCCTACCTAGAGAGGGGACAAGAGCTTTTGCCATACCACCTCTCCCAGGAGACGACAGAGTTCCCTTGCTTCAATTTACCCTTTTCCCTGTCCTCTACTTTTAGGGTGCCAAAGGCAACATGGGTGAGCCAGGAGAACCTGGACAGAAGGGGCGACAGGTAAGGTCCCCATATAGCCTCTGGCCCCTGATGCGACCCCCAACCACTCTCCCTGCACCCAGGGCTGGGATCACACCCAAGGTTCTCTGTTTCTTCTTCACAGGGAGACCCTGGCATCGAAGGCCCCATTGGATTCCCAGGACCCAAGGCAAGTTTCCTACCTAGGGCTGGGATGGAGGAAGGGGAGCAGAGGAAGGTCAATTTGGGGCGGCTCCCCACCCTGCCCTTGGGGACGTCCACAGCCAAGCCCCTGTTGCCAAAGAAGAGAAATGCCTCTACAGTTTGAAGATCACTCCAAAACAATATATCCAGCCTGACCCCTCCATCAAGCATGTGTTCAGGACCCACATATGATTTCCAGGCATGACACAGCCGCTGTGCACGCCGTTGATGCTGGGTCTCTGCTGCCCTTCGCATCAGGGTTCTACTGCACCCACCGACATGCCCTGGGTAACACATTGTCTTTTCCTTCTGCCCTTAGGGTGTGCCTGGCTTCAAGGGAGAGAAGGTAAGTTGTGATGCCCCACAGGACATAGAGAGCTACAGACAGTACAACAGCCTGTCGGTTCCTGGAGGCACACCTAGGTTCTGGCCTAGGTCTTGGTTCTGGCTTCATGTTTAGGCTGGGGGGGTCTTCATTTGCACCCCAAAGACATCAGTGTCTGTGAAGCTTGGAATCTCAGCTAACACTTTGCTTGCCTCCTGCACAGGGTGAATTTGGATCAGATGGTCGGAAGGTAAGCCTGAGGGGACGGGTGTGCCCTGCCATGCTGCTCAGAGGGAACAAGGATTGGGACTAACCAGTCTCTTTTCTTTCTTCTCCAGGGAGCCCCTGGCCTAGCTGGGAAGAATGGAACTGATGGGCAGAAGGTAGAATGACCAGCCCCACCCCCACTGCCTCCCCCGACATGCACATAAGTCTATTCACGCACGCACACACGCACACATACATACACGCACGCACACACGCACATGTGCACCGTGAAGACAATCTACACCCACACACCTGGCCTGGTCCTGGATTCTGTCTCCATGAAGCCAAACGGGAATCATCTCACCTTCCTGTGCTCTGACTAGGCTGCAGCTGGCCTGTCATACAAGGGCCTGAGTATGACAGTGCCATCACTGATGTGCTCAGACTCCAGATCTACACTCTAATATTTCCACTTCTTCTTTCAGGGCAAACTGGGCCGTATTGGGCCTCCTGGTTGCAAGGGAGACCCAGGAAGTCGGGTGAGTAACTTCACCATCCTCACTGTCTGTTATGTGAAACATCATTCAAGGAACATGGCTACCAGGCTAGGCTTGAAGCAAGACTGGACTCTCTCTTCTGCCCAACCTCTCCCTGCTTGGTCTTCACCTCAGTCTGGAACTCTGCTAGTCTTGGGGTCACAACCCACCCTCTCAGGAGCCTATGAGCAAACCCCTAGACACATACATACGGTTTCCAGGCCAGGTGGAGCTCATGCCCTAGCCTAGGCTAGGGAGCTCTGAAACTTCGATGGCCATCGAGGGCAGTCTTAGACATGGCTCTTCTTGAGCCAGGACCTCATCGCCTTAGTGAGCAGCAGCTCTGGGGGCCCGGCTCTGTGTGGGTGTTCTTGGCTCGTGGGAAGCATAGTCCACCTGTGGTAGCACTCAGCAGAGGTCTTTCTCACCTTCCTCAGGGCCCCGATGGATACCCTGGAGAAGCCGGAAGTCCGGGTGAGCAAGGAGACCAAGGTGCTAAGGTAAGGACTTGGCTAGATATAGCTCTAGAACAGGCTTTCACCTCAGAAATCCCTACCTCAGGACTCCCTATGCCAGTTCACATCAGTGAGGGGATAACCCAGGCTGGAAGCCCAGCAGCAAAGCCCTGTCCTCAGTTTCATGATTCAAGAGCAGGGTCACATGTAGTACAGCTTGCCAGCCTCCCCTTTCAAGCTGGCAGAGATCCTGAAGGGAGCTCTAGTCACTGTACTTCCTACCCCCTGTGGCAATGATTACCCTAGACTTTTAGCCACAGGATAGGCAGCTTTTTCCTAGGAGCCCAGACCATGCCCCTTCTACCTGCTCCCTCTTTTGAGCCCCTACCTAGCAATCCCACTGTTATCAGGGCCTCACACAGGGCTCCTTCCCCAGAGGGACAACAGACTTTACACTGGGCTCATGGGTTGGTCTTTTGAGCACCATAGCAAGGTCTTCCCCCCTTATGCCTGGCATCCTGTGTGCTCCAAGAATGTGGGGGGATTTAGATGGTCCTGCCTCACTGCTCAGTACCTGTCCATGAACAAAGCTGATGTCACCCTCAACCCTTCCAGGGGGACTCTGGCCGCCCAGGACGCAGGGGGCCACCAGGAGATTCTGGAGACAAGGGAAGCAAGGTGAGTTGCTGGCCTGCTCACTACCCTTGCCAGGATGTGGTCCACACTGTTCTATGCCCTCACATGTGGGGAGGGATGGTAAGGGATGGCTGAAAGAGCCACCATGCAGTAGCCCCTGTATATTCCTCAGCCATGCTCCCATCCACGCTGAATTGTTCCTGCCCCACACAGGGATATCAAGGCAACAACGGAGCTCCTGGAAGTCCCGGAGTGAAAGGAGGCAAGGGAGGGCCTGGCCCCCGTGGACCAAAAGGAGAGCCGGTGAGTTTACCCTGCACCTATAGACCCCAAGCCTCTCAGCCTGAACCAGGCCCCTGCTTTGGCTGCTTTGGGCTCTTCTCTGGCACGACTCTGGGCAGCAGGGTTGATGAAGTGCCATTGACAAATGGTACTGACTGAGGGTAGGCAGAACCCTCTGTTCCCAATCAGCCCATTCACTATAGTCTCTTCAGAGATCCCCCAGGGCTGAACTTGGCATAGGGACTCCATCCCAGGATTTACAAGAGACTGGGGATACCCAGTCAGGGAGGATCAAGAGTGGCCATGCTGATTGTCTACGCCTCATCCCAATTATTGGCCAGACTCACGGCCTGACCAGGAGCACCCACACCGAGTCCTGACTTGGACAAAACTAACACAGCAGTAGTATGAAGGAAGTCCAATGAACACAGATACCCAGGCAGATATGATTGGGAGGGAACACTAGGAGAACAGGACTACAAGTGGCCCTCCCAGAAGTTTCATTCCTCTGGCACCCTCATGGCCATTCTCTACAGGGACGCAGGGGAGATCCTGGAACCAAGGGCGGCCCCGGCAGTGATGGTCCAAAGGGGGAGAAGGTGAGTTGCACTGTAAGGAGCCAAAGGCTCTGCTCTGGAATCTCCCCATAAAGCTGAGGGGTTGAGCCCATCTTCATCCACCAGGAGAACAAAACTGAGGTCTAACCACTGAGCGGGATTTGGTTCCTGCACTGTCTGAGAAAGTAAGAATCAGACAGGCAAGCTCCTACTCCCAGCTGTCCCTGGGGCTTCTGGAAGGGTGTCACCCATCCTATATGTGTCATGGGCAACTACACAGGCTGCATACCGCTCCATCTTGCAGCATCCCTACTGCAGACATACATGGCATTAAAAGAGCTTTCCTCTAAACTGGTTAGAGTCCCCGCCCCCACCCAGAGTGGCCTTAGCAGGACGGATGCTGCTGGTCTGTGGGGATGACAGGACATCAGGAGACATTCTGACATCACACCAGTGTCTTTGTCCCAGTGGATTGAATAACTTGTTCCTATAACCCCATCGTCACATTCCCCCCAATATTACCTCTAGAGAGGGGGCATCAGAATTGCTCCTTGGCCAAAACCTGACCAGGCCTGTCTTCTCACAGGGAGACCCTGGACCCGAGGGCCCTCGAGGCCTGGCTGGAGAAGTTGGCAGCAAAGGAGCCAAGGTATTCAGGGCAGGGGGTGGCAGATACCAGACTGAACGGGGCTGTCCCAGAACAGGAGCTGACAAAGGCCAGGGTGGAGGAGGCTACATCCAGGACAGGAAGTGGCAAAGGCCAGGCTGGAGAAAACTGTAACCAATAACCTTCCTGCCCCCACTTAACCTTCTCACAGACCAGGCAAGGCGAGACCACTACTGGGCAGTGAGTGGGTGAGGACAGCTTGACCTCACCCTGAACCACAGGGTTGACATCAGGACCCTGTGGGTACGCTCTAGACCTCATCATCTTACCCTCATCTCATTTCTTTGCAGGGAGACAGAGGTTTGCCTGGACCCAGAGGCCCCCAGGGGGCTCTTGGGGAGCCAGGAAAACAGGTTGGTAGCCGGACACCAGAAGCCCTGAGGCCATGACAGCATTCTGCCCCCAGGCTCCCACCCATTCCTAACACTGTTCTCAATCCCAACTGTTCTCCACCCACCTCAACCCTCTTCCCTGTCTTGTCCCTTGACTCCCTACTCTCTACCCTTCCCCTAACCCTTCATCGACTCCCCACCCTGTTCCTTACCTCCATCCACTCCTCACCCTGCCCCTTTGACCTCTGCACCCCACCTTTCTCCATCACACAACCCACTCACCATTCTGCACCAGACCCCCTTCCCACTCCCCATCCTACTCTACTAATCATCACTTACCACTTCCCACTCATCCCAACCCCTCACCCCAGGCAAGGTGGTGGCCCTGGTGCCAAGACCTCCCATCTTCTCTGAGCTGGTCAAAGTAGGTTAAGTCATCACTATTTCAGATGACAAGGCCACCTCTGACTCCTCTCCTGCCCTTAGGGATCTAGGGGAGACCCTGGTGATGCTGGACCCCGTGGAGATTCAGGACAGCCAGGCCCCAAGGTATGTCCCTTCTTCCTGGCAATATGGGATGGGGTCCAAAGCAGTTGCCTGTGGAGGTACCCAACAGGAAGGTTACAAGAATCTTGGAACCCTGTAGCAGAAGAGAAGCCTCTGTAGAGCCTCCCATCCCCAGCTCCTAGTGAGACTGGCCAGGGCAGAGAGACCTAACATCTGAGTGTTGGCAGGAGACCATGCAGCCTGTCTTCTGCTCTCCCAAGCATCTCCTGAAAAGATGGCAGGCTCTTGAGGGATGAACAGCCACATGGGCACTGCATGGTCCCACTGGCCACTCTAGTGTGTGCCCAGCCTGAGTTACCTGGCACATCAATCGCACACACTCCAGTCCAGAGATATACAAGCAAGACTAGGCTCACAGCCTTCCTTCCCACCCTACACAAAATATCCCGGTCCTTATTTGCACTATTTGGATACTGCCTCCTTATCAGTCACTCCAACTAACTCAACCTTCCCCTTCAGGGAGATCCTGGAAGGCCTGGATTCAGCTACCCAGGACCTCGAGGGACACCTGTGAGTCATGGCATGGAACAAGAACTCCCGGGAAAACCCTGTGGGCTGGGCCCCAAGGATTCTGTGGTTCCCTATATGTGGGACTAGGAATAGGAAGGGGACGGGGACCACCAGTCACTTGGTGCAAAGGCAGATCCAGCCAGCACCAGGAGACACCAGGGGTCAGACATAGCCCGGGGTTGGGTCAGCATGGCTCAGCATGTGTGGGCTCTGTGGCCTTTACCTGAGGTGTGTGAGCTCCTATATAATTCTGACATCCAAGAGGTCATGAGGAGTGAACTCAACTCCCAGGGACAGTGGGCTTCCTTCCGTAGTTAGACTCGGGGTCTGTGACTGTAACTTGTCAGACTTTTGCTTACTTCACAGGGTGAAAAAGGAGAGCCCGGCCCACCAGGCCCTGAGGTACTTGGGGGTCGTGTCCCAATTAGCCTTTTCCTAGTGGGTTTATGGAAGTCCTGCATGCCATGTCCACTGTGGGAACCTTCTTTTGGTCATGTCCTTGGCCCAGAACAAGCTACCTGGGCCCTGACTGGGATTTAAGTGGTGGATTAAAGGTCACAACACAGTGTCCTTTTCCAAAGGCTAGGACTCCCCTGAAAATTCCCAGCATCCTTAACAGATGCTGAACTCTGCATATGACTTCTGTGTCACCTCCGAGTTCCTGGGAGTCTGTGGAAGGTCTTATAGTGTGGGGGTGGGAGTGTGCATGCCACCCATTGCCTACAACTAACATGTGTCTGTCCTATGTCACAGGGAGGCCGAGGAGACTTTGGTCTGAAAGGAGCCCCTGGAAGGAAGGGAGAAAAGGGCGAGCCAGTGAGTGTCACCGTCCTATGCTCAGGGCAATGGCCTAGCGCATGAGGAGGGCCTAAGATTCCTGAGAAAACATCCAGCCTGCCTGACACCAAGTCCTTGAAGGGAATGGTCAGGCTCAAATGCCTCCTCTCCTCTTCACCCCATCCTCAGCCAGCACCTCTCATTGGTTCCTTGGCACAAGCCCAGCCCATATCATCTTCACTTCCATGTCCCTAGAATCATTAGGTGTCTAGATGGATATGTGGATGCATGAAGATCAGTAAGGGCAAGACAGCACAAATAAGGATGGGTGACAAATGATAGTGGATGAACAGATGGGTGGGGTTTGGCAGTTCAGTGGAGAGTTGGTATATGGGTGAACAGGTAGTGAATAGATGGGTTGGTAGAGTGCTCACTATGCTCCCAGCAGAGACCATTGACAGGGGAGATCAATACTCCTGTGGGGCAAAGAGACCTCCCAGGGCCATACTGAGTCTACTTCCCTGTTCCTCCTCAGGCTGATCCTGGTCCCCCTGGTGAACCTGGTCCTCGAGGGCCAAGAGGAATCCCAGGGCCTGAGGTAAGCCACCTCTATCCCTTTGGCTCATATCTCCTGGGCCAGTCAGGCTGAGATCCTTAGATCCTGGTTCTGCCCATGGTGGGCCCATGGGTTGTAAGCACTGGGTGGTGGCACCAGGAGCAACTGGGACCCAAAAGTCTCACCTCTCACTGTTGTCCTCTGTCCTCCAGGGAGAACCTGGCCCTCCTGGAGACCCTGGTCTCACGGTAGGTGTCACGTAGCGTGGAATCAGTATCCTGGTGTATAAGTGTCTTTCTCTCTTCTAAAAAGCAAAGACCGAGAGTATCATGTACAGGGGGTAGGCAAGAGCGAAGTCAAAGGAGGGAGTTCGGAGGGCAAAGTTAGCAGGCATATGGGCCGAGGTCAAAGCCAACAGGTTTGAGGTTGGCAGAGACAAGGTCAGAAGATGCATCAAGGTTGGCAGGAGTAGTAAGCTCAGAGGGAAAACTCAGCAGTGGTTAGGCTGGCAAGAACAAGACCATAGGACAGGGGTCAGTGGGGGAAGTTGGCGTGGGTAAGGTGAGAGGGCAAAGTTGGAGATGTGTGTACCTCTACTCTACATGTTGGCATGGTCACCAGCAGTCATGGGGTTAAGGACTACTATGGGAGCCCTCAGGCAACAGTAGGTGCTCCCTGTCTAAATGCATCCACTGGGACTGTGTTGCAGGAATGTGACGTCATGACCTATGTGAGGGAAACCTGTGGGTGCTGCGGTGAGTTGGCCGAGTGCATCAGAGTGTGTGCACCATTGCAGGAGGGATAGAGTGTATGGGGAAAGGATCACTCACAGTATCCCTGGCCCTGTATTCTAAGGGTCTTCACACCCTCTACCCTCTAACCCTGTCATCCCACACACACTTCCAGACTGTGAGAAGCGTTGTGGTGCTCTGGATGTGGTCTTTGTCATCGATAGCTCTGAAAGTATTGGCTACACCAACTTCACCTTGGAGAAGAACTTCGTCATCAATGTGGTCAACAGGCTGGGTGCCATTGCCAAGGACCCCAAGTCTGAGACAGGTCAGTGAAAACTATGAAGGACCCTGAGGCAGATTAGAACTCTATCTCTAGCCAACACCATGGCTTTGCCCATGATTTCATTCAAAGTGGCTGAGTCACGGTGACCGGTGGGAAAGCAGGCTGGTAGACACTGTTCACACTGTTTCGCCTTTGTAGGCACACGTGTGGGTGTGGTGCAGTACAGCCACGAAGGCACTTTTGAAGCCATCCGACTAGACGACGAACGCGTCAACTCCCTGTCCAGTTTCAAGGAGGCTGTCAAAAACCTCGAGTGGATTGCTGGTGGCACCTGGACACCCTCTGCCCTCAAGTTTGCCTACAATCAGCTCATCAAAGAGAGCCGACGCCAGAAGACCCGGGTGTTCGCAGTGGTCATCACAGATGGGCGCCATGACCCCCGAGATGATGACCTCAATCTTCGGGCTCTGTGTGATCGAGATGTTACTGTGACGGCCATCGGCATTGGTGACATGTTCCATGAGACGCATGAGAGTGAGAACCTCTACTCCATCGCCTGTGACAAGCCACAACAGGTGCGCAACATGACACTCTTCTCTGACCTGGTGGCCGAGAAGTTCATCGATGACATGGAAGATGTACTTTGCCCAGGTGAGTAGTAAGACCCAGTGCCTTACTCCTAGTAGACTAGTAGGTGACCACTGTGGGTCCATCAGGAATTAATAGAAACCTGGTCTTTTTTCTCTCTTATAGACCCCCAGATCGTGTGTCCAGAACTTCCCTGCCAAACAGGTAACACGGGTGCCTGAAACCCTAACCCCAGACAAGCAGAGTAACCCCAGCATCCTTCTTATTCTAATAGCCAGGGATGCTACAAGGAATTGTGCAGCCTCAAGGGTTTGCCACTGTGGAGGTGCTTCCTTAGGGAAAAACCCCTAAAGTTCACCCCTGGCATGGTAGAGTCAAGGGCTCAGGATGAGGACTGGCTTCTAGGAGCATGTAGTGTCATTCTGAGCCCCTGCAGGGTACCATCTGGACAGAGACTGCTGGCCTGGCTGTGCTTGGCTCTTGGCCACTAATCAAAAAGGCATTTCAACACAAAGGGAGTCTCATCCAAGAGTCTGAAATCTCCTTACACTGGGGACTCTCCTTTTGGTCCATGGAGGCCAGGCCCTGGGCAGTCATAACTAGAGCTATCCATTTGTCAGGGCCTGGCAAGCTCTTGTCAAAAGACACAGCCCTAAAACTGATGGGCAGAATTGTAAATGGAGTTCTTAATTGGTCTAGATAATAAAAGGCTGGAGTCAAATATAGAGGGAAATGCTGGGAGATCAGAGAGAAGGAGCAAGCCACAGCACACCTTACCTCCTAAGCATCTCAGCAGAGAAGAGCACAATTTCCTGTTTGTCCTTGCTTATATCCTGTTTTGGCCCAGCTATATCACTTCCTGTCTGTCTATACAGACCTCCAAACCTCTATGGTTAACTAGTGGCACGCTCCGTTCTCCATTCAGGCTTTATTTGTGAAAGAAAGATATCACCACACAGAATGGCCAGTGTGCGCTATCTGGGGCAAGCGCACTGATACCCACCAGCAGTGGATTGGCTTTGCTTCTAACCCCGCAGCTGCCTTAGTGGCCTTCGTGATAGGAGGCTGGAACCAGAACTGCTATCCCAAGGGAGGGTTGGAGATGTCCCTGCTATGCTGAGACCCTGCCAGTGCCTCCCCAGACAGTGCTACAGAGTGACTGGGCAAGAGCCTCAGGAAGATGTCCTGGAGCCTCAAGAACCATGCTGCCCCCTCTGCAAGCCCCGCCCCTCCCAGGAGCATTGAGTGGTGGGGGCAGTTTTGTATTGTGGGGCTGCTGTGAAGATGTGCCATGGGTAGTATTCCTTGTAGCCTGTACTATGCAGCTGCATCTCCCTGCAAACTCTCGGCTGTTCCTTGGTCCTTCCCAAAGACAAGGTGGCCCACTGAGCGTGTGCACAGGCTCTGAGACCACTAACAGAAGGGACATGTGGACTAGGAGTCAGGGTCTCACACTATTCAGGGGTCATTGCCAAGAAAACACTCTCAGGGCATGCCATGGCCTCGGCCACCCAGTGAAGTTATCGGGGAAGATTGGGTGAGGCTCAGAGCACCAGCCTCAAGTTGCAAGTTATGGTATCTGTCAAAGGCTAGGGGCCATGTCTGCAGTGGGACCCCAAATCCCAGCTCCTGGCACCTTGATTGAGCTCCCAGGTGAGCTGTTCCTTTAGTGGGTGATGGTATCAGACTGTAGCACAATCTGGTACAGAATGTAAACCTTAAGTGAGGTTTGTAGAGAGGAGGCCAAGGCCACAGAGGGCTCTGTCCCTCCAACACAGAAGCCAGACCTTGATTCATGAGTCTTGGTCCTGATCACAGCTGGAAATGTCCAAGTTTCTACTCCAAAGTGTGACATCAGCTATGGGTTTCTGTGGCTGTCTTCATGGAGTAGCAAGTTTCCCCATTTGGTTGTTGAGCTTTGTCATCAGGAAAGGAAGGCATTGAATCTTGTCCGATGCTTGCTGTGTTGGTGACACCTCGTGAGGCCTCTTTAGCTGTGAGAGCAATGGTCAGTCGTGTCGACTTTCTATTGTTGAGCGAGTCTTGTGTCCCTGAGGCACGGCCTTTGCTCTTGGCTTACCTCAGTTTTACTGGCTGAATTTGATTGGCTCATGTCTTATGGAGGAGACTTTGCCTCTGTGTTCAAAGAACTGTCTCTCTGCATCTTCCCTTCCGGTAGCATCTGTGTCTGGCTTGTATAGGGTGACACTGAGTGATAGGGTACAGTGGTTCCAGTGTGGGGGGCCCAGGGTTAGACAGTTCCCACCAGCACTGGAGGGTGGCAAGGTCAGGAGGAAATAGGGACTTCAGCCTACACTGAGGTCTTAGGACCCACAAAGCTCAGTGCTCTTACAAGGCCCCCTCTATATTCCCCAGCTCCCTAACCCCCTTCTACTGCCCTTATAAAACACATTTGCATTTACTGCTATACAAAATTTCAAGGTAACTTAGCTGTGGTGTCTGGGGACCCAGTGACCTTAGACAGGTCCCGGGTGACATCCTTGTGATCTGGTATTAAGAACACTTCCAATTCTGACCTAGCTCAGACCCTCTGATCCAAGTAGCCAGCTCTGTCCACCCAGAAGCCTGCCCCACTCAGGCCATGGATGGTGTCAATCATTAGGAAATGCTAAGAGTGCCTGGGAGGCTCAAAACTGCAAGAATGTATGTCGTAATGTGTAATGGCCATGGTATCAAAGACTGCAGCGAACCTGAGCGCTAATTGTGGGAAAAGAAACAAGATCCTCTAGAGAAGGGAGTGTCCCCAGGGAGGCCCAAGGTCCGAGGTCCTGTCCTGTGTTGGACACAGCTGGCCTGTTGAACACATCTGGTGTCCTCGTGCTTCCTTGGTTACCAGAGAAGTGGGAGTGAGTTTGGCATGACATCCATTGAGTCATGTTCTTCTGCTCCAGCAGGCACTGGCAGCCAGAAAGGGGGGGGGCGGTGAGGGGGGAGGGTAAAGAGACAGAGAGAGAGCAGAGAGAGAGAAAGAAGAGAGAGAGAGAGAGAGAGAGAGAGAGAGAGAGAGAGAGAGAGAGAGAGAGAGAAAGAGAAACAGGGGCTCAAAGAGAAGGGAAGAAAGAAAGGAACAGAAGCAGAAAGAGAGGGAGAGAAGCAGGACCTAGACACAAAAAAGAAAAGGAACTAAGTGGGGGAGAAGAGGGCGTAGGGGGTAGGAACAGAGGATCTTGCTCTCCCTTGGTGTCTGTACCACTATCTCAGACCCTCAAAGACAGGTCCTGGGATAGCAGCAGATCATGTCTGGGACAAAATGTTAGCGTGTGGTTCTGTGTGCGGGCACTTCCTGGAGGTGGCTCTTCCTAGGGATGCAGAGACATAGCACTAAACCAGAGATGATTACAGCATTTGTGCACATCTCTCAGCTGGGCTTGGGTACTAATGCTCCATGCTGAGTTTCCCTAGAGCTCTATGCTACTGTGCTAAGTCTCCTTGGCTGTGTTGCTTGCTCTCAGCTTCGTCACCCCAGCAGGCCTCCTGCCTAGGCCAGACACTACCACCTGCTCCATCTTCTACTTGTCTCCCTGGCTCAGTCTCTTTGGTCCTAACTACTGTCTGTACTCAGAGGCCTAAGGAGGGCTGGAGGCCAGCCACACCCACAGGAGCCCCTAAGTCTTCTCTGGACACTCCCTTGCAGATGAACCATGGCCTGGCAGCAAGCTACCGGTCACCTTCCTCCGCACGGAAGAGGGTCCGGACCCCACCTTCCCCAAGACCATCCCCCTGATCCAGCAGTTGCTAAACACCACGGAGTTCACTCAGAACCCAGCTGCCTACTCCCAACTGGTGGCTGTGATGGTCTACACCGCCGAGAGGGCCAAGTTCTCCACAGGGGTCGAACGGCAGGACTGGATGCAACTGTTTATTGACACCTTTAAACTGGTGCACAGGGATATCACTGGGGACCCAGAGACTACACTGGCACTCTGCTAAAGCCTCGGGTTCACCATGAGCAGTTAGCCAGAGCTAACCCCACACTCCTTGCAGCTTCCCAGGCCTCCACCACAAGCTGAGGCCTTAGGCAGTGGGGACCTGCCCTCCTAGTCTTGAGGCCGGAGTTCAGAATCTTATGTCTTTAGTGTTATTCTCTCTGGAGGATCTCTCCTATTTCCTCCAGCCTCTGGTAGAGCTGCCATCCTTGGCTTGTGGCCACACTGCCCTCTAGTATCACTTTCATCTTCCCAAGTCTCTTATCTTTCTGCTGTGTCCCCCCATCCCCACCCACCACCACCCTCTTTTTTACAAGGACATCAGTAATTGGATTGAAGGTTCACCTTAAACCCCAGAATCTCACATCCTGGCAAAGGACTGTAAAGGGCATTATGTTAAGGTTTTTAAGATGTAAACTTCTGGGAATCTTTTAGATGAGCACACCTCCTCAGTCGAGCTGAGCTGTCCTGTGTTTGGGGGGCATAGATGGGGCGGGGTGCTATCTGAATGCTTGGGGTGGTCCTCCCCTTTCCTGCTTCTGTTTGGGCTTCATGTTTTGTGTCAGGGTTGTGTTTATAGCCCACATAAACCATAGGGATGTGACAAGGGTCTTAATGCACCTCAGCTACTGCTATGTCCAGTAGATCAAAGTCCCAGGGCTATCTATTAATGTCCCCAAACACTGTATGCCCAGCGAGATCTCTGGATATATGAAGGCATGGTGGGAGTATCTGACAGGAAGGGTTTTTGATACCCTCAGTTATGTGACTGAGGACATAAGGGCATCCTCTCCCAGTGTGGGGAGTGGCAAGGGACCCACTGCAAAGTCACTTGCCAGCAAGGCAAGCTCATGAACCTGGAGTATTCTGACTGAGCTCAAGGGACCTCATCAGGCTGGACTGATGTCCTTGTCCCCATCTGTTCCCCTCTAGCCCAGGGTAAGACCTAGCCTCCTGGGAAGGTGACACTCTCTCCCTGCTGAGAGGTCACAGGTAGAAGAAGGGACCCCACAGAAATGGAACACAGAGACGCCTGGGTCCCCAAACTCCCAATTACAAATGGGTCTTCACCAGGCTTTCCTGCTCTCCCCCAGGCCCTGTAGATGTTGATGTTAAGGGAATGTACCCAATCCAACAGCCCCAACTGTATGTCTGCCTCTGAGTTTATGATAATAACTGTGGGGGTATCTGTCAGTTGTGAGGAGCTAGGAAATCCAGTTGCCCCCCCCCAAAAAAAACTTTCTAGACATTCTGAGCAGATCCCAGGGATGTTGGAATAAGGTATGTGGCTAGTAAGCTCTGTAAGAAATACTCCACCTATCTGTAGGCACTCCCTGGCTCAGGACTCAGGGAGCGAGCTATGCTAAACGTGTTATAAAAAGATGAAACCTGTAACTTAATGCATTGCTGTGGTCAAATGCCAATAGTATACACAGGGATGGACCCTCAAACACCACTGGGGTTGGGTGGGTGGGGGGTAAACTAACTGGCAGCTGGGTCCTGGCTCAGCATTCTTGGTCATACATGACTGGAGTCTGGCTATTCTTAATATGATTCCCAGGGGTCCCAAATGACTGAGCCATGGCAGCATGCATGGGTGAGCTGAATTCATCTTCTGCTCTAGGGAGAACCTAGATGGATGTCTGGTGAATAAGTAACCAGGCCCTCGCCTGTGGTCTGACACCTGTGTGGTGGTGTGGAGTGTGGCCTCAGCTTCCATTGTGCCATGTGCATCTCTTGGTGGCAGTGTGGTCACCAAGGGCTCACCTGGACTCTTTCAGCCATATCCTACCAGCAAACCAAAGCCACAGTGAGGGCCCAAACTCGTGAGCCCTTCCTCTTTCTGGGCGATATGTGGCTCAGACAGACTAGGTGGCTCAGAAGTTAAGTGTCCCCTGGGAGAAGGCACCAGGTCCAAAGGCCCTATCTTGCCCCTCACCAAAGAATGACCTTTATGTGAATAACTATATTTTGGGCTGAGTGAGGGCTTTGGGGCTATCGCGTGTCCCACAGGTGGCTGGCTGAAGCTGAGACCATGCTTGGTGACAAAAGATGGATCTTCTGGCCTCTAGTCAGATGTCTAGTTCTCTAGTTTGGGGCCGTTTAAGAGAAAGCCCCCAGGGAACAGTAGACGCTCCCAAAGGAGCCTGAGTCAATGAAATCACCTGGACTGCTCTGCTGAGGCCTCCATTGGTGGCTATGGGTGAAGCCCCAAAGTCCCATGGTCTGGGATCCAGGGTGCAGGGTGTATGCAGAGACGGGGTGACGGGCTGGTCACCCTGTGCCCGCCTGGGCCCACCTTACATCTTCCCTGCAGAGCTATATGTGGCCCAGTGCACACAGCGGCCTGTGGACATTGTCTTCCTGCTGGATGGCTCGGAGCGGTTGGGTGAACAGAACTTCCACAAGGCACGGCGCTTCGTGGAGGAGGTGTCACGGCGCCTGACTCTGGCACGAAAAGATGACGACCCGCTCAACGCCCGCATGGCCCTGTTGCAGTACGGCAGCCAGAATCAGCAGCAGGTGGTCTTCCCACTCACCTACAACTTGACCACCATCCACGAGGCACTGGAGAGAACTGCCTACCTCAACTCCTTTTCTCACGTGGGTGCAGGCATCGTGCATGCCATCAACAATGTGGTGCGGGGTGCACGGGGTGGGGCACGGCGGCATGCAGAGCTCTCCTTTGTGTTCCTCACCGATGGCGTCACTGGCAATGACAGCCTGGAGGAGTCGGTGCACTCCATGCGCAAGCAGAACGTGGTGCCCACCGTAGTCGCTGTAGGCAGCGATGTGGACATGGATGTGCTTACCAAGATCAGCCTGGGTGACAGGGCGGCCATCTTCCGGGAGAAAGACTTTGACAGTCTGGCCCAGCCCAGCTTCTTCGACAGGTTCATCCGCTGGATCTGTTAGTGCGCGCCCATCATGCCCACCCATCCCTCCTCCATCTCCCCTCTGTGGTGCTAATCGGACCCCAGCCCTGCCAGTCCTTGCTGGACTGAACACTTGAGTCTTCTGCAGAGTGAAAGCCCTTCTCCCAAGGTCTGAAACAGGAAGACTCTGGACCCAAGACCCCTTGCCTACCTTCAGCTGCCTTGGTGCTGCCTCCCACTTCTCCATCCCACCTATACCTTGCCCTCAATCACTGGAGGACCCCAAGTCCCCCCCCACTGCCTTTTCCCACAGCCTCCCCCTCCACTTCCCTCTCCCTTCATGTACCCCACATTCCCTTCTGAAGGCTGCCTGCCAGCCTGCACCAGTCGTGCCCAGGGCCCTGTCCATCTCTGCCCATTATCTCCTATATCAGATCAGACCTGAGAGCCCCATGTCACACACCCAGTGGCCCAATAAAGGTTTTGAACCTCCCTGATGCTGCCAGATCCCCAGTGTCTGTGCCCAACTAGGCCTTACCCCAGGCATGTACTACACTGGGTCTCCTCCTAACACAGGCTGTCTGCATGCCCACCTGAATCTACCACTCCCTGGCCCCCAGCCCAGTTGCCCCGCCCTCATGGGGCAGGGACTTCCAAAAGGTACCAACTGTCTACAGCGTCACTAGTGAGTATTCAGTAAAGCCTCCCTGGCCAGAGAGTGCTCGGCTAAAATTGCCACCCTGGGATTGTGAGCTGTCTCTTAGTCCCCAGTCAGGGCAAGGTGCTCTCAGACTATATCCATCACTTGAATGAGATACTCATGGGAGGACATATAATTAATGGACTATGGGTGGACAAGACAACTGACCATCAAAAGTCAGTCTTACTTCAGTTGGGTGATGTGGGCTTGCTCAGACACTGGGGCCTTCGACACTTACACTCCTGGAGGCTCCACAGAGAACTGTGGGTTCTCCAGGACAGGTGGGTGCTGTTCTGTGTCACACCTACATAACTTAGCATGGGCTTGAGTGGCCTAGAGTTTACTGTCTTGGGTTATAGTACACTTCAGACAGAGGCTTGCCTGGTGTTCACGAGGCCCTGGATTTGAACCTAGCACAGGAAAAAGAGGAGAAAAGACGAAAGAACTCACGGGTTCATAGACATGGATGCAGAAGCCCAAGTGTGAAGTGGGTAGGGCTGGGGCCCTCTGCCTACACCGTGGAGGATTTGTCCTAGGCCTCGGGCCTAGCTCCAAGCTGGCACACTCCCCTTGTGTTGGGCAGCAGGAAGCACCACAGTGGTCCCGCATTCATCAGTCCAAACTCACCCTTTCCCATTTTTTTCAAAACTGGATAAATTTTTACTGTGCCACTTCAACAGGGGGTGATAGGAAAGACTGTTGTACTTTTCAGTATTTTACACAGATGTAGGGGGAAACTTCCAGCTCTGGGGACTTAGGATTTCGTTCCCAAAAGCTGGATTAAGTAAACTGGTGTGGACTCCTTGAGTTTTCCACTGACTCTCCCCTCATAATAGTAAAAGCTCTAATTAGTTGTGCAGGTCTCAGGGCTAATTTTACCACTATTTCTGGTATTGTAGACCTAAAGCCCTGCTATTTCAATCAACAGCCACTAATTCCACTTCAGATGTGGGTTGCTTTAGTGGAATCTTGGCATCAAGCCATGCACTCCCTCTCTCCAAACTTGCCCATTCTGACTCACTCTGCAGCCTTTTATCTGCTCACAGCCATGCCGACATCTAATGTCCTCGGAAAAGTCTGCCTGCTCCAACCTAAGGACAAGGACGTGATGTCTTTGAACTTGTTTGGATATCTTTATCAAAAGCCACCATATCCTGCTGCATTCCTGTATGTCCCCCCCTCTTGGGGACAGTTGGTGTTACCTCCCTTTTTCAGATTTTTGTGCATTTGGTGGACCCTTCCCACTTCTTTTGGTTTATCTTCATCAGGCACCTTATTTTTCATTTGATGAACACTTAGCCTTTGTGTACACATAAAACGCTTACTTTAAAAATTGTGTATAATCACATGGCTCTTACTAGTGCTCTTGGCTACATTTTAGTGTTTCATAATAACTTACACTTTACAAGAGATGGATCTCAGTTGTGGTACTGCCAAAACTTGGCAATATCCTTCTCTGGCAGCTGCTCCACAGCCTACAGCCACTGAGAAATTGCCAGTGTCTCCTGGATACTTCCTTTTCTCCAGATTTCCCTTTTAAAAAAGGATATTCATCTAATTGGGCTGAGGCCCTTCATACTCCAGTAAAACCTCTTTGCAATGGGGTGACATTTGCAAAGACCTTCTTTCCATGTAGAGCCATACTCCAAAGTACAGAACTTTGGAAGTCAACACATGTTTAAGGATAAGCATCCATGCTGTAACTGTCAGACATCATGTCATGAGCTACTCCTTGACACTCTGCCATCTGGCCACACAGCCTGCAGCAGAAAGGCTCTAACCCTAACTCTGTCTCATTACAAAGAAGCACACAAAGTACTAGCAATAAACCCACCTGCAAAGAAGTCCCCACAATCAGAGAGTTAACCCAAGACTATTACACATTTCATTAGTAAATCTGCAAGCTAGGAATGGGGGAAAACTTAGAGGGCCCCCTCCACTGTCCAGAGGGTAGACCACAGGACTATAACAACAGAACCTCTCAGAGGAAATAAATGGGCACCCTTCTCTGTGACACCAGTTCCTGCAGCTTCAGACCCAGGGTGGTATGAAAGCCAGTCTCCCAGAAGGGACTTTCACACATTGGTGATATGGAAAAGAGTTCTATCTTAGGGTTTCTATTGCTGTGAAGACACCATGACCATAACAACTCTTATAAAGGAAAACATTTAACTGAGGTAGAAACTTACAGTTTCATAGGTTTAGTCCATTATCATCATGGTGGAACATGGAGGCATGCTGCTGGATTGGCAGGCAACAGGAAGTGAACTAAGATACTGGGCGTAGCTTGAGTATATATGAGACCTTAAAGCCCACCTCCACAGTAAATACTTTCTCCAATAAGGCCATACCCACTCTAACAAAGCAACACCTCCTAATAGTGTCACTCCCTTTAGGACCCACTCCCATTTTCTGTCAATTCACCAGTGTCCCTTCAACAGCCATCCCACACCAGTAAATAGTACCAAAGCCTCCCTCACCAACATATCCTACCCAATGTACCCATACCACAGTCACCTTGTCAATATCCCTTTACCAACATAACATTACACCCTTCCCAACATTCCCACTGCAGTCTCCCCTCACCTACATCTCCTGACCTCTCCTGTTAGCATTCCATGACAGTCATGCACACATCAACATCCCATCTTTGACCTACCAAACATCGACATCCTTCTACCAACACCCAAACTCTCTCTTTCTTTCTTTCTTTCTTTCTTTTTTTTTTTTTTTTTGATACAATGCTGTTGGCCTGTTACTTGTTTCTTATCAGCTAGCTCTGTCTTAATTATTAACCCATTTCTATTAATCTAAGTATTTCCACGTGGTCTCATCTTACCAGACAGTGGGCCAGGCATGCTGCTCTCTCCAGGCTCTCCATGCTGACTCTTCCTTACTACTTCCTCTTACCTCCTAGTCTCCTAGTCACTTCTATCTTGCTTTCCTATTGGCCAACAGTGTTTTATTCATTAACCAATATGAGAAACATATTTACAGAATGGCATCTCCCATCATCTCCTCTTTTCTGTCTAAAATATAAAAGAAGGGTTTTAACCTTAGCATAGCAAAATATATCACACAACAGTTATCAAATAAGAATCACAGTTAACAATATTTAGTCCATTAACATTTAGTCACCCAAACTCTTATATCCTCAACAACATCTGTTACAAACAGCTCCAACCCAAAATTCCCTCATCATTGTACTCTTACTAATAACCTCTCACAACTGTCCTGTCACCATATTCCCTCATCATAGCACCCCAAACATACCTTTCAAAGTCCAGTGATGCCACTACCTCTGGACTAAAGCTATCTACTTTCCCCATAGTAGCAGCCCCTACCACTGTATCCTCCCCACATTTACTCACATCAACATTTAACATCCTTCTACTAATTTCCCTTTACTGCCTTCCTCTTACAATTACCCTCCTTCAACACCATCTCCTCATGCTCTTCCCCTGTGCATCTTTCAGTCATGACCCCAATTACCACCTTTCCTCAGTACCATCTCCTTACTAAGTCCCCCTCACTCTCTTTCCTTATCAGAATCCTCTCACTACTTTCCCCTCATCAGGATCTTCTCCCCATCACCTTCCCCTCACTAACATCTCCTCTCTGACACCTCCCCCCAAGAAAACCCCTCACAAATATGACCAACTACGATTTTCTCACTGTTGTGGTCCTTCTGATGTCCACTTGCTTATGTGCTTTTAGACTTCTATGTGTCCAAGAACCTGCACATCAGTGGAATAGGTAGTAGCCAGTCTCTAACCCCCACCCATAAAATGTAGACAGGAACATTTTCAGATGTTCCCAGAATCCTATACCACACTATGCTAGACTATACCATCCTAGGCCTCTCTCCACCATGGTGGGAACGGCCCATCTCCCACCCTACTTTGGGTCTGTCATAGCCACTGTTCTAGATTCTAGTTTTCTCTCCTATGATGAAACACCAACAAAAAAAGAATATGTTTGGCTTACATTTTGATCTCACAATCCATCATTGAGGGAGGTTGGAGCAGAAGCTCAACCATAAAGGAATGCTATTTATTAGTTCATACCCTCTAGCTCACGCCTAGCCAGCTTTCTTACACAACCCAAGACCACCTGCATAGGAGTGGCCCCACCCACAATGGTCAGGGTCTTCTTACACCAATCAACAATCAAGGCAGTTCCCCACAGATATGACCACAGGCCAATCAGATCTCAGCATTCCTCAGCTAAGACTTCCCAGGTAACTCTTGTAGACAAACTACGCAGGATACCTCTTCATGAAAATGATAACACCCAACTACTCCTCCTATGCACCCCTGTGATACACATACTGGAGGGAAGATTTTATATCCAACTGCTATGCTGTCCTGCAACCTGTCTGGGTTGCCACTCCATGTCTGGGTTACAGTGCTGGGGATATGGTAGGGTTAGAGACCTGAGTCCAAGGGTTCTATGAGAATCTCCTCTCTGCCTGAGGAAGGGCTAAAGAAAGCTATACCCTGGGCTGGGGGACTGGATGGGATTAGTTACTAACCTTCTCTGTCCTCAATGTCCTTGGATATCAGGGGAAGAATAAAGAATCCTACCTGTCATCTGTCCCTTCCCCAAGATAGCCCCAATCCTGGGCAGGACTCAGTTTGAGACTAGCAGCTCAGATGGCCATGAAAATCCCATGGGAAAGAGCAACGGCCTCTGTATTCCCACCCCACTTGCAAGCACAGCCATGGCATGCTTCTGCATGCTGATGGTGGAAAGCTTTCTACACAGAGCTCTGAGCCAATGACCCTCACCACTGAAGGTCTATGGAATCCTGAGCCTCAGAAGAGAATGATGCTCCTGCACCAGTGCCATATCAGCTTTTTCAGCCTAGCTCTTCCAAAGTTAGGGTCATGCAGCCTCCAGCCTACTGGTGCTACATAGGTGTAAGTTCAGCAACTCAAGACTTATACACACACACACACACACACACACACACACACACACACACACACACCTGGGACCCAGGTTGCTACGGCAAATGACAAACAGAATCAATTTAAGCAAATGCTCTTTGGGAACAGCAAGGGGCAAAGCCCTGGAGTCATCCTTGTTCTATCTCTGGCAGAAGCACAGGCATTTGTTATATACAACTTAGCCAGGCCCTCACCAGAACCGGGCCCCTTACAAGCACATTGACAAGTTCTGTCTAATTTATAGGAACTGAAGGATCCCACCCCTTTGCCTGCAACACAGGCCAGTCTCCATTCATTCATGTTGATGTCACCCCCCCCCCCCGGTTGATGTCTTTTCCAGGAAACAAATGACTTAAATTCTCAGATAGCAAATCTGTTTAGATTTTCTGCCCACTTAAGAAGAGTGTACGGCAAGCTGTTTTCTTTTATATACTGTGTTGATAAGTACAACCATACTTGGGAGATTGTTCATGGAATGGCACATCTGAAAGTCATTGGGATGGTTTTGTTTTGTTTGTTTGTTTTGTAATAGAAAAAGAGACGAGAAGTGAAGTGACCAACAGACCATCTGGGGATGGAGGATGGGGTGAGCCCCTGTGAAGGTGGCATGGGAGCCAGGAGTAGACTGTCTAGTGAAAGGAGAGAATGCCCTTACAGTCCTTAGGAGCCAGACATTCCACGGTGTGAGGGATTGCAGCACCACTCTCTGCCCCTTGCTACGTGGCTATGCTGGCTGCTATGGTGTCAACTTGACACAGGCTAGAGTCATCTGAAATTGAGAAAATGCCTCCATAAGATCCAGCTGTGTGGCATTTTCTTAATTAGTGATTGATGTGGGAGGGCCCAGCCTATTGTGGGTGGTGCCATCCCTGGGCTGGTGGTCCTGGGTTCTCTAAGAAAGCAGGCTAAGCAAGCCAGTAAACTGCACTCCTCCATGGCCTCTGCATCAGCTTCTGCCTCCAGGATCCTGTCCTGGCTTCCTTCAGGGATGAGCAGTGATGTGAAGATGTGAGCCAAATAAACCCTGTCTTCCCCAACTTGCTTTTTGGTCATGGTGTCTCATTACAGCCATGGTGATCCTAAAACAGCAATGAACCCAGTGTTCAGAGCATCCTAGAGTTCTTAGGAAACCCTGAGCAGGGACTTTCACTTCATTACCCCTAAACTAAGGGGTTCCCTGGCCCTGCTTCCAACCCCAGTCTCAGCCCTTGGCCTTGCCCCCAAACCCAGGCACACCAGGCAGGTTTGTATTCAGAATTTACTAGAAGCCGCAGATAACAGGGAGTGTCAGGCTGAATGCCTGCAGGAGACCACCCTCAGTTAGGCCCTACTCCCTACCCAAAAACCACCTCCATTGCATCTTCTGATCCTACACAGACAGCTGTGTGTAGAGCCCCAACCTGACACTGCTGATGTCATCATGCCCGAGTGCTCCCCTCCAAAGAAGGCTTGGGTCACTTAAGATAGCTAAGGAACACTGAAAGTTGGACCATCCATGATGTGCAGGGGGCGTGGGTCTCTTCACTCCTTCCGGGCTTCTAGGCTAGCCAGCACCAGTGCAGCCTGGGTCTTGGCTTCCTGCAGAAGGCTGGAGATTCGATGGTGCATCTGACAGATATAGAGGGATATGTCACCCTACTACCTCCATGCTTGCTGTGGCCTGCCTCTCCTGACAGAAAAAAAAATCCCAGGCTCCTACTGCCATCTCCCCATGACATACCCACAGTGACAGGGGTCATCTTGAACAGCCACTCCTGGGTTTCTCGGTGGGGAGGGGGTGGGAAGAGCTTTGGGGACAATCGTACCCACTAACCCTCCACAGATATCTATCCCATTTCTTCTACTTCTCCCCAGACTGCTGAGGGTAGAGCTGTGTCCATAAGACTCAGAGGGGTGGGGTTCATACTGTCTGAAGTTGATCAGGGAGGGGCTAGACACCAAAGATGCCCAATTGCTAGCATTCTATTTAAGGACTGAGCCCCTAAAAAAAGCCCTTACAAAATTGTCACAAATATCTAAGAGACAGATGCTTAAGAATGTCTGCCAGAGTTCGGGCAGGGAATAGTGTGTCTGCTAATTGACAGAGAGTTCCTTCAGAACAACAAAAATGTCCCCAGAACTTGCTAGAGCGATGGCTATGCAATACTGTGAATGTACAAAAACTCTACTGAGTTCTATACTTTAATATAGCAATTTGTATGTGCTGTGAATTTTAACTCAATAATACAATAAAATTGCCATGCAGCTGTTATGAATGCTGAGGTCAGTTCCTCTCTTAAAGCAATTGTTTTTTTCATTCCCTGGGGTATTGGTGCTTGGGGGTCCATAGCCTGGAGTTACCAAGCCTTCAGTTCTACTGGAACAGCAGGGAAGGTGGTGTGGGGTACTATTTAGCAACTTTTCATCTTCTAGCCAGGTTTGGACCCATGGGAAGGAGAATGACTCCTGGTGACCCTATACCCATGACTCCTGGAGAGATAGCAAAGGCCTATTCCTTCAGGGACCAGCAAGAATCATCCCTGCCCACATCAGACATGGCAGACCCCCGGGTGGGGCCTGGCATCAAGTCTTCCCCCTTCCCACCTTCTGTTTAAATGCATCATCATCAGGCATGTCCTTCAAGTTGATGAGCACATTGAAGTATGCACCAAACACACCTGTCTCCAAAGCCTTGACTGCCACCTGAAGAGACACCAGTGAAAGGGGCTAGTTCTGGACACACAGTGCCTTTTGAAAATCTCAACCCTCATGTCAAGACTGAACAATCTGACCCATCCTATGGGTTGACAGTCAAGGGCTCCATGCAGGGACCTGCATTCTTCATACCAGTAAGCCTGACCCTACCCACAGATGTCAGACTCACATGGTCATTTTGGTCTGAGACCTGCACTTGGAAAAGGAATCCACTACTAATTGGAAGATGTGGTTCCAAGAGGCTGTGAAGGTAGAGGGTATGCTCTACAGGCCATCAATCCCTCTGAACCTGCCTTCACCAACTGTTTGCCTGTAAACTAGAGCCACTCGCAGTAGAGAGGACCTCTGGGACCTCTGAGCCATACACAGAAATACACTGCATATTAGGGTTAGTTAGGGTTCCAGGTTAGTTGGAGGGGTCATAGGCCATGACTGTTTTGTCTCGTCCCCCACACAGGACACCCATGAGTGATGCCTACTTGCACAGGCTGTCTCAGGTATTTCCCGATATGTAGGGTGGTGTATCTGTAACTAGAGGCTCTGAAGACACCTAAGCTGCTGTTAACTGAGGGAGGACATTGAACCAGAATGTGAATGTCACCCTCATACCTGCAGGTCAGACAAGCAGGCCAGGTTCCCACATAGGGCCAGCTCCTTCAGCACTGGCCATAGCTGGGACACAGTCTCTGCCAGTTTCAGGGGCACAGCAACTGCCTGTCTCAGCCCCTCCTGCAGAGCACATGCACGCCTAGAACCCAGGGGGTGATATGTAAGTTGGGGGGGCAGAGTGCATTCTGACCCCAACCAGCACAGTCCCTTCCCAAAGGCTGAGCACACAGACACAGGAGTGACAAAAAGATCACTCACTACCCATGGTGAGCCTGTGCCAACTCCCCAGACACTGAGACCCCAAGGCCAAGCAAGGCCACTTGGCCAATACCATGCTCACCTGTCCCTCTCTTCTGGTGTGTTCTTGGGCAGCTTTATTGCCTCCTATAGGAAAAAATGACCAAACACACACGGTGAGTAGCCATGAGGCACTGGCTATGTCCCTTGACCGTGCTGGAATGGCATCGAGGAGAACGGTGTCCTGGGACATGGCAGCATGGACAGCGATTATCCAGGGCCTCTAGCATGGGCATTTGCTACTGAAATGCATATGCTACAGGCAAGGACACCTTTAGGGATGATGTTTCTGTTGCTGTCTGTGGTCTATAGGCCTTGGCACCTGGATCTGGGTGTCACAGGTCCTCCTGGCCACCTGGAGAAGACAAGTGAGTGGCATTCTCTGAGGACCTTGCTTCTAGAAAAAGACACCAAGACCCTTAAAGGCCCCTAAACTCTTCCAGTTATCCTCCTCACAGAACTAGGTTCTCATGGTGCCAACTCCAATTTAAAATAATGCAAACAGCTTGACCAGGTCCAGTCTAAACAGTGATGCCAGAAGCTCTAAGGTTTTCTCTGCCATGGTGCCACATCCTTTGTCCCCGGCCATCTACAGACCTGGCCTTTTTCCTGAATGGCTGCAGGTGAGGTTTCACAGGGAGAGACTGTGTGTACTAAGTGCTGTATGTTCCAGCCTCCCACGGCCCCCTTCAATCTTGCAGATAAAGCAGACAGAAGCTGGCTGGGGTGCACCCACTGTTGTATTCACCCAGATCTCTACCAGAAAGTCATTAACAGTGGCTCTTCCATCAGCCAGGAGTGACAGCAGAGGCTAAGCAGACACTACTGTCCCCAGCTTACTTGTCACTCTGTCTGTCATAACAGGTGCCTATCCTCAGGCACAGGGAATGTGGCACTTGATTTAGCGTCTTGTCTTTGCCACGACTTCCCTGCTACATCTTGCATAACCAGTTCTGTTTCCTAATTTAGAGTAAGTTTTTTATCATGTTTTCATTTTTTATTGTTTTTATGTCTTATTATTTTTGTTATTGTTATGTTTTATTGTTTCAATGAGAAAAGTACGTATCTAACATTTTGCTTCTATAAATTTCCTAAGTACTTAGTGGTTCTTTCCTTGTTTATTTGTTCATTTATTTCCAAAAATCCATCTTTTTGGCTGCACATAAGGTACGTTAATCAACCCAACATTACACAAACTTCATTTTATATTATTATTTTGTATCTTCTCATTTGCTTTTGATGTTTATTGTCTGTTTTCTTGAAACTTGTAAATTTTCTTGAAAATTGTAAATTTTCATTTATCTGACTTTCTCTTATAGCTGTTTTTTTTCTTTTCTTTCTTTTTTTTGAGCATTCATCTTATTTCTTCTTTTTTTGTTTTGTTGTTGTTTGCTTTGGGTTTTTTGTTTTGTTTGGTTTGGTTTGGTTTTTTTGAGACAGGGTTTCTCTGTGGCTTTGGAGGCTGTCCTGGAACTAGCTCTTGTAGACTAGGCTGGGCTCGAACTCACAGAGATACGCCTGCCTCTGCCTCCCGAGCTCTGAGATTAATCAATGCCCAGCTTTGTCTCTGAATTTCTAATATTTATATCTAAACTAACGTTTCTCTTTAAATGCCACCGTCTCTCTTTGTCTTTGCCTGTGGCTGTGTGTCTGTGTGTGTCTCTGTCTCTACCTCTGCCTCTCTGAATCTCTGTCTGTGCGTGTCTATCACTGTGTATGCCAGTCACAGTGCTACGTTTATGTGTGTTTCTCTCTGTCTCTGGTATGTGCATCCCTCACTTGTAATCATTTCTTTCATCTTTTCAGAGTCTGGCCCTGTACCCTTGCCATGTCCTCATCTGCCCACAACCTGTAATTATCTTTCAAGATGGTTTTTCCACCTCCAAACTCTCCCGGTGGTTCCTGTTATCGTATGGCTGAGGGCTTCTTTCTAGTCTAAGTCCCTAACCTCCATGCTTATTCTGTTAAGGTTTCTATGACCTCCTTGGAGCTCTGGCCTGTTGGAGTGGTAGGGGGGAGGGCAGCTGTAGTTTGCCCCTCACAAGGGTACAGTGCTGACCTCCACAGTGGGCCAGATGGCCTATGGACAATAGGCTTCCTTCCTTCAAGGTCTCTAGAATCTGGGGTTCAGCTCTCACACAACATGGAAACCAACATCCTGGCTGGCTAATTGTGGGAAGTGTCTGCTCTTTTCTTCAAGGTTGCCAGCCACTATTCCTCCAGGATCCCCCATTCTGGGGTCCTGCCCTCTTAACTTCCCTTCCCTGGGGCAAGGTCCATGTTCTCCAGGCCTGAACCCTCAAGGTTGCTGATCATGCCATCTTCCCAGTGCCCTGCCCCTGGCTCCAATGGCTACTATGGCTAGCAAGCCTATGCCTGGCAAGTCCTCGTGCTTACCAAATAGGCAGCAAAGGCCTGGGCATCAGCATCCACCAATGGGATCAGCTGGGCGGAGGCCACATGGAAGGGTGGGATCAGGCGTCGCATGGTGGAGTCCAGGTGATCGAACTGGCGCCGCCCATAGGTCATCTGGCCCACCATGGAGGCCAGGGCTGCACCCTGGTAAGGGGCGAGCTGTCGGGGCCACCCAGGATCTTGGCCATCCCAGGCCAGAGCCCACAGGGGAACCCCAAGTGCAGGGGGATGAACTCTGCAGAGTCCCATCCTGCAGAGTTCCCCACTACGGAGTCCTTCTCCCCTGACTCCCACACTCCAGAATCCTATGAACCCGGCCCCCCGGCCTGGGTCCTGCCATGGCTCTACCCTCAGTGGGTCACCTCAGGTGCTCACCATGGCTGCAACAGCCGCTGCTACAGAACCACCGCCTGGGGCAGCAGAGCGGGCGCCCACCTCCCGAACAAAATTGAACAGAGACTTGTCCATCAGGCTCTGCTCACATCCACTAGCTGGAACCAGGTACCTACCAGTGAGAGCAGTTTAAAGATGGAGAGGCATACCGCTTTAACCTCAGCCCCAAGCCGAGGGCTCAGAGAGAAGTGGGCAGGACCGAAGCATGCAGAGAAGTTGAAGAATCAGGCACCACCAGGCTTAAGCTTTGGGGACCGGAGCCCTGAAGATGAAGTGTGGGGGGGGGGAGGCAAGGGAAGAAGGGGCAGGAAGCAGGCAGACTGGAGGGGTGGGGGTATGTGAGGCCTCACTCGATGATCCTCTCCTTTGGGTCGAAAGGTGCCAGGGAATCCAGGCCCAGCCGGTTCACCACCTGGAGCGGGAACATCTCGCCTTAGTCCACTGTTCACCTTAACAAGTTTTGCCCACACTCCCTTCCCAGGAACACTACAAGTTTGCTTCCTAACAGGTTGAGATCCACGTAGAAACACTTCACACTCCTGGGATCCTTCCCCACCCTTCCCTCCACGGCCATGGGAGGGGCCAACTAACCCTCTTCTTGGGATAGTACTCTAGTTCAGAATCTAACAGATTCTTAAAATCAGCGGCAACCTTGATACACCCACACATCAATGTAAGGAAAACTGAATTTCACCCAAATTCAGGATACCATGAAAACAGTCCCACTTAAGATTAGAAGTCATCTCAACAAAAATCATTTGGCCCATTATGAAGCTATACAGTGGTAACATGTTTCACTATCTAAAAGCAGAAAGGGACACACACACACTTAAAGGACACAAGCCAGGCACATTCTAAAGGAGGTTCTGGAAATGAGTAAAGGATGCTGCCCAAGAGTTAGGTCACTGAAGTGAGGGAAAGGATGGGAAAATAGAACACCATCTCTGGAGATGCAGCCACCCCAGAGCAGATGCTGGGCGCAATAAATTGAGCAAAGGGGCCAAAGACAAGCAGAAGTGCTCTGGAAGAGAGGCATGTGTAGATGGGGCCAGGGGAGGTACATATAGGCTCAGCCATATGTACCCAAATCCATACACTGTGGGCTACAGGGGTATAAGGGACCCAATGGAAGGGGCTGGCAGCAGACACGGCAGCATCACAGGAGTTAAGAAGGCAGGGAACATAAAGTTTATGTGGCACAAGTCACAAAAGAAACATTCATAATGATTTAAATGACAATGAAAATGGAAAATCTAACTTTGAGTCAAGAGCTGGTGGCAGAGTTTGTAAAGTGCTTGCCACACAAGCATAGAACCTTGAGTTAGACTCCCCAGGACCCACGTCATAAAGGTAGGTAGATAGGTAGGTACATATGTACATAGATAGATAGATACATAGATAGACAGACAGATACATAGATAGATAAATAGATATAGATAGATAGATAGATTCTGGCATGGTGGCAAGCACATTACTTGCAATCCCAATGCTAGGAAAATGAAGACAGGAGAACAAGCCTACTTGATACATTCCAGGTCAGTGAGAGATCCTGTTTCCAAAAAAAAAAAAAGTGGAAAACACCTTAGAGATGTTACACCACACCTGAGGTGGTGGTGGCACACACCTTTAATCCCAGCACTGGGGAGGCAGAGGCAGGTGGATCTCTATAAGTTCGAGGCCAGTCTGGTCTACAGAGAGAGGGCCAGGACAGCCAGTGCTGTTACACAGAGAAACCCTGTCTCAGAAAACCAAACAAACAAAAAAAGTGACACCTGAAGTTGCTTTCTGTCTACACACACACACACACACACACACACACACACACACACACACCAAGTCAATAAAACAAAGGAGTTGAAGGAAGAACAGGATTTTGGACTCTAGGTGGGCCTTTCTGCAAATATCAGCTTGCTCCTGGAGCAGCTGAAGGCCTACAGCCTCCATGCCTCCCTTGACATCTCACTCCCAAAGTGAGCACAGCCCACCAGCCGTATCCGGTGCTCCTCCTCCAGAACAAACAGATTCTCCTTGTCACAGTAGAAGGCTGCTGCATCCAGTAAGGCCTTCAGAGGCACCAAGCCCACCAGCTGTGAGCCCACCACTGGCAGATTCAGCTCCTGTGATAAGAGGTGAGGTCAGCGTCTGGGGGTTCTGGAGTGTGAGGAGGGTATGGACGCCTGCCCTACCCACCTGAGCCTCTCTGCAGGCCTCCTCATAGACTGTGTGCAGAGCTGTGACCTCAAAGTCCAGGATGTTCGTGGACACCTGAGCCAGGTTCTTCTCATCCAGGTACCAGCCGATGCCCTGAACCTTTTTCAGACGCCCAGGCTACAAAGAGAGGTATTCCCCAGCCTGGGCTAGGAATCTGAGCTCTGGTTGGCCCCTGCCCAGCCTTAATAATGCCTGGCTCTGAGAGCCACTTGTGGCCCTGATGGCTGGACTGGCACTGTGGCTCTCCTTGCTCTATCGTCCTTGGTCTGGCTAGAGACACAAGGCAAAACCTCACCTACCGCATGGAAACTGAGGCCCAGTCTCTGACATACCATGTCCTAGAGACCTAGGGACACTGTTGTGGGAAGCCAAGGGAAGTCCCAACTCCCCATACCATCCATCTCCCACCTGTTTGTCACATCAGTCACTCTGATCCTTGCTTTGATGACCTGAGTGAGGCAGGAGCTCTGACCTCACCTTTGGAAGGGACATAAAGGACTCAAGGGTCACTGTGCTCCATGTTGTGCTTACAGAGAGCTGACTCTGCAGCAAGCTAGGCTCCTGGAGCCTCACTACCTAGTAGATGCGAGGGAATATGACCTCCTGTCACTATATATGTCTATGTCACCTGTATCTGATATGGACTCTGAAGAAGTGATGCTCAAGCTAGCTGACAACTTCTATGCAGACCTGGCAGAGAAGCTTCTCCAAAACACCTGAAGATTTATTGAGGCTGTGTGTGTGTGTGTGTGTGTGTGTGTGTGTGTGTGTGTGTGTGTGTGTCTGTCTGTCTGTCTGTCTGTCTGTCTGTCTGTGTCTGTGTGTCTCTCTGTGTCCATGTATGTGTCCATGTGTGTGTGGGTGTGGGTGTCTGTGTGTATGTCTATGTGTCTGTGTATCTGTGTGTGTCTGTGTGGGTTTGTGTGTGTGTGTGTCTGTCTGTCTGTCTGTCTGTCTGTGTCTGTGTGTCTCTCTGTGTCCATGTATGTGTCCATGTGTGTGTGGGTGTGGGTGCCTATGTGTATGTCTATGTGTCTGTGTGGATGTGCCTGTCTGTCTATGTGGCTGTGTGTTTGTGGCTGTGTGGTTGTCTGTGTCCATGTGTGTGTGTGTGTCTGTGTATGTGTCTGTGTACCTGTGTGTGTCTGTGTGTGTCTGTGTGTGTCTGTGTGTGTCTGTGTGTGTGTGTCTGTGGAAGTATTTAAAGCATCTGGAAGGACATGGGGATGTGAAAACATCTAGGACCACTAGGCAGCTGTCTACACAGAAGCCTGACGCTGTCTGCTTCTGTGGAAAGTCTGTTAAGCCAAGGGCAACTGGGGTTGCCAGAGAGATGGTTCAGCAGTTAAGAGCAGCTTTTTGCTTTTCCAGAGAACCTGGGTTCAATTCCAAGCACCCGCATGGGTGGCTCATAATCACATGTCACTCCAGTCCCAAGGGACCCAATACCCTCTTCAAACACTGGACTCTGACCCTGAAACCCCACAGAGCTGAGACACTGAGGTGAACAACCCCCACCCAGGGGTTCCAAGGAAGATCCCCGGAGGATGAAACAGCAAGCTGGAAGCTACCCACCTGGTCTTTCCCTCGGCCCTGCTCCCGCAGGTTGAGAGCAATGCGATGAGCCTGTTCCTTGGTGCTGAGCAGGTTGATGTTAAATGCAATGAGGAATTTCCGTGCACCTGTGACAGTGGCACCCCAACTGGGGACAAAGGAGCTAGGGCCAAAGTCAGGCACCCACTCTGCCTGCTTGAGCTGCAGGAATGTTCACACTGGGTTAGGTGGAAGAGCCCCAGAAATACCCACTCTTCCCAGGAAAAAGAAATGGCAGGAAACCACCCTGTCACACCCAGCCATCTATTGGGGCAGCACCTTCTCAGGCAAGGCCTCATACTCTCCAGCCCGGATAGCCGGCAGGGTCTGGCGACTGGGTGTCTGCGCTGCCTCACCGTAGAGGTACACTGCAAAGGAACCCAGGTAGTCAGGCACTTAGCTGGGCAGAACCCAGAATCCTCAGTTCCATGGGGGGCCAGTTGGCTCCTTCCAACTTCAGTGGGGGTAGATCTTCCTTGGCTTACTCTTTCTGGGGGACCCCACCTTCTCCATACTCTTAGAGTGGGTACTGCAGTGCAGATGGCATAGCATCTGCCTCCCACCCACCCAAATGGCACCTCTTCTGCCATTGAAGAGGATGTGCTTATAGGAGTTAACGTAGGCTATGTGGGGAGTGCTGACAGAATACTCTCAGGTTTCTTTTTAAAATGTGTTTTTCTGTGTGGTGAACCTGTCCTCATAGGAGGAAAAAAACAGAACTTGCCATACACATGGGCCTTAGCCTCAGGTGTTTAGCTTATGTTTATGTCAACAACAGAACCTAGCTGGGTCCCACCCTGTTCTGCCATATGGACTGTCTATCCTGGTGTCTCCCCATTCCTAGTTTTTCCCCTATTATTTTCTTTATCTAGTTAATGTTTCCAAATGAAAAATTTCCCCCATTTTTCATGTGTGCATGGTATACATTTATACATGCATGCTTGTGCCTTTGTATGGGCTCATTACATGCGAGTTTTCATATGTGGAGGTTCAGGGTTGATATCAGGAATCATCCATGGTCATTCTTCAACTTCATTCATTGAAGTCCCTGGCGTGGTCAGCCTGTTAACCACAGAACCAGCTTGTTCTGTCTCTGCCTTACACAGCTGGGATTAGAGCTGGGTCACCATGCCCATCTGCATTTATGGAGGTTCCTGGAAACCTGAATTCTGGTCCTCATGCTTGAGTGGCAGGTGCTTAAGCTGCCATGTCCCCAGCCCTACATTCTCTCTATTTACAAGGCATGGACTTGTTTATCTCCAGGATCAGCAAGCAGCATGAGCCATGCAGCGGCACTCACTCTGGGGTGGTTGTCACTTCTGCTTGCATTTGTTTCATCATCTAAGAAGCCGAGCCTGGTGGATTTCTCACAGTACTTTCTTCCTTCCTTCCGTCTCTCCTTCCTTCCTTCCTTTCTTCCTTCCATCCTTTCTTTCTTGGTAGAGATCTGCATTCTTTTTGTGATTTGGTTTTATTTACTCATGTTTTTTTAAAGATAGGGTATATATAACACAAGCTGTCCTGAACCTCTCTATGTAGAGCAAGCTGACCTTGAACTCATGGAGATCTGCCTGCCTCTGCCTCCTGAGCACTGGGATTAAAGGTATGCGCCTCCATGCTAAGCCTCCATTATCTGCGTCCTGAAAAGGTGTCAAGGGCAGAGAACCAGAGCATGTGTCCGAGACTGGAATCCAGAGATGCCCCAAAGGTGATGCCCCCAGGATACTCACCTGGTACACTGAGCTCCTCTGCCAGCCGCTGGCCAAAGGCCTTAGCACAGAGCACACACTCGTCCATGCTGACACCCCTCACCGGGATGAAGGGACAAACATCCAGAGCGCCCATGCGAGGGTGCTCTCCTGCAGAAAAGGGGGCAGGCCATCACCGTTAAGCTATCCACACTGATCGTAGAAAGCTGGCAGCCTCAAGTGGTTGGCAGCAGCAATTCCTCCCAGGCTGAACTATTTAGGGATGCCACAGAACATAGGGACTATGCTTGTTGCTATTGCTGGCAAGAGGAGGACCTTAAAGCCCTGGAGAAGGGGTAGGGCTTGCATGAACTGGCCCTTTATAATAATTTTCCCCACCCCATCCTCCTACAAAGCCTAGGCCTTTGGTGAGACCTTGCCAGGCTAAAAGTATCTGGTCATGGGTCAGCCCTGCCTTCCCTGGCAGCAGAGAATCCACACCACATCCAGATACTGTGCCTGGCACCTCCTAACCCTGACAAGCCTGTTATCTGCTCCCTACCATGACCTCTGAAAAACCTCTCCCCAAGAACAGACAGGGGCCTCGGCCTTTTGCCCAGCTCTGTGTGTCCACCAACCTTTGACCCTACCCACCCCAGCCATTATGTTTGGTTTTGAGGCAGTTGACAAGTTTACTTCCTAGTGCAGTGTCCTTTTCTGTCTCCCCCAGGCCTCAGTCTAGTCAAGACCTTGGGATGAGCGAGTCCCTGTAGATTATCACTGGCAAATGAGGGGTGCCCACTCTAAATAGCAGTCAATCTCCATAGCCTGTACCCTAGAGCCATCTCCCTGCCTTTCCCCCAATCCATTCCTGGGAATAGGCACCAAGGCCACACCATGTGGTCCTGACCCTAGTCCTGGGGGAGCCTCCAAGAAGAACCCTGCCCTCAGCCCTGTTGAACTGACACCCCCTGCCCATGCCCAGGGCCTGCCCCTCTCCCAGGACACCGGGGCACATGCTCAGCCTGGCCCCATTCAAGTCCTGAGCTGCCTCACCCGTGTGCTTGCTCATGTCGATGAGCTGCCAGGCTGTGCGGGCAGCACTGAGGGCTCCCTCAACCACACACTCTGGCTGCCCCACGAAAGTGTAGACAGTGCGGTTGGTGGAGGGGCCAGCATCAACGTCCAGCAGCACACAGCCTGGGGTCTGGGAAATGGCTCGAGAGATGGCATCGATCACCTGGAGACAGAGACCCAACACCATGCCTCAGTCCCTGCTTGGAAAGGCTGTAGCCCCACACCCAAGTGTGATCTCAAGAAGGTGGTTTTGGGGTTCTCCCAAAAAGCTAAAGTTCAGCCCAAGTACCGTTGTGGCACAACAAGGAAGGCCCCTGTGGCAGTGGACATTTCCATTCCAGGGTCAGGTTGGCCTAGAAAAACAAATAATGGGTCTACTGCCAACACCCAGACACTCAGAGGAGGTGGGCAGAGTGACAGCCTTCCAGTGAAGACAGCAGGGTAGGGGTCACTAGCTAATATAGAAAATCAGCCTGATGAGCACAGAGCCTTCCAGGTCAGGAGCTGGGGCTCAGAGCTCAAACCCTACCCTGAGGACCTCTCTTGCCCTAGTTTTCCCATCATGTAAGGGGGCTGATGACAGTGCTTGCATTACAAGGCTTCATGGGCGAGGAAGGAGGTAATACGTGTGGGCATGACCTTTCCTGTGACCTCAAATAGCTCTCTGCATCTGTATTCAGAGTACTTCATTTTCAGGTACGAACACTGAGGTCAAGGCATTTATGACCCCCACCAGGAGCGCTCCAAAATCTCTAGGCCCACCACCAGTTCACCAGAGTCCCCCACATCCATGGAATGTTTCAGAGCTGGCAGAGATGGCTCCTTGGAGGGTGCCAATAGGCTGTGGCTCTACCCAACCTGGGAAGGCAACCTCCTCCTCTACCAAACTCACTCCCTTCCATGTGACCAAGTCATCCACAAACTCTGCCAGCCCCAAAGAAGCCTCACCTCCTGGTTGTTCCCCTCTGAGAAGTTGGGGACACATTCCACCAGCTGGGACATGGTCGGCACCTGAGTTCAGTCGCTCCTCTCAAGAGTCAATAGAGGGATATGGAGTGGCAGCTCTCTAGTGGCCCTGGGGCCTTTATACCTCCTCATGCTAGTTTCTTATTAACCAGGGACAGTGTGAAGGGAGCTGGAGAGTGAAGGGTACTCCCCAGCTAAGTACATGATCTCCAAGATGAGCTCTCCAAAAATCACATGATCAGGATCAGAGGGACACATGCTGAGGATTCTTGGATGCCCAGAGGGGCTAGGTTCAAGCTAGGGCATCAGGCCAACTTGGGCTCAAGGACTGGCTTGGTCCAGGGTTGCTTGTTGACCGTCCAGATGACGCAGTTTTGACCTCAGAATGTGGCCTTTCAGGAGGAGGAGCCATGGGATTTCTGAGTTGGTATCTTTTCATAGTGGGCCTGGTTCTCAGGGATGTGGAGAGGGAGGCCATGCAAGGCCTAGCTTAAAGCCCAGTCCTTCACAGAAGTCAACTGAGCTCAGAGGGGCACAAGAATGTGTCAGAAAGGGGGAAAAGAATCCGTGTAACCACAGAAACGCATGTGTGTGGTTAAGTATGCAATCCATTGGGGTATGTGTACATGAGGATGAATTGAGTGGATATGGGTGTGGGTGTGTATAAGAATACATGTGAATGTGTAGGGGTTGGTGTGACCACAGATCAGTCTGATCTGGCAATAAATCACTCAATTGAGGCTCCTCTGTTCCCAGGAGACACTAGGCTGCATCAAATCAATAATTAAAGCTGGCACAATGTATATGTTGTTGTGTTAGTATGTGTGCAGTGTTAGTGTGTAAGTATGTGTGTGGGCACTGGGATGAGTGTTCATGTACAGATGTTAATGTTTGCATCTATGTGGGTGTTGTTATGTATCTATGTATTCAGATATTTGTATATGAGTAAATGTTGGTTTGAGCATGTATAGATGGTGTGTGTGTGGGTGTGTGTATTTGTATATGTGTATATACTTGAGTGAGCATACATGTGTGCACGTTGATGTTGCATGTACATGTGGCTGTTGAGGCAGGTGTAGGTGTGAGTGTACATATGGTAATTGATGTGAGAGTGATGGGTGATGCTGTTGCATATGATTTGCTAAGTGGTATTATGTTCCCAGGGTAGGCAGGTGAAGAAAGCCCAAGTGTTCCTCACCACTCATTCTAGATTCAAAACTTCTTAAAGTTTATAGCCCTGCTGCATGAGAATGGCAAGATCCAGCTTGTGGCTCCCAGATTCCTTCTTTGCAATTCTTAATTCAAGGTAGAGGCTGGTGTATCCCTTCTGTATGGGGTCCACAAACCTTATTACAGTGCTGGACACACATGAACATCTTGCCCTAGATTCAGAACCCTTCTCAGGTGCCTTCCTACCCACATACTTCACAAAGATGCCCCCATACTCCACAAAGCCTTTGATGGTATCAGAGTGTCAAGATACAATACCACACAGCATTGCTGGGCCTGAGTGAAGTGACACGTGTGGACGTGGAGACTCAATCTCCCCTGCTGAAGGTACCACAAAGCTGGGAAAACCAGAAGTGAAATGTTGGGTACAATAGATACAAACTCAGAGAGAAACCCAGGAATCCAAAAGTAAATGACAGATTGCCCATGTAGAAATATCCCAAATCATTCATACAGGAATTGGTCCTGGGCAGGTGGAGCATGACTCCACCCTTTCAATGTGGGCTCTGGCTATAGGAAACTAGCCAGATTATACCACTGTCAAAGTTTGCCTGAACCCCCCCCCCCACACACACACACATCTTCACCACTGTCCTATCTCCTTTCATGCAGGAACATCCTCAAGCCTTCTAAACAACACACCAGATACTGCAGTCTGGCAGGAGCTCTGTTGAGGTACTGAGCCCTATTCTCTTGGCACCCTCCCAAGCCTGGGCCTACCATATGCATGGAGGATGGTCAAGTGGACACACAGCAGCCTGGGACCACTCAGAGCTGCGCTCGAGAGCTTGGGGACACTGTGATCCTCTGGGTTTGGGTTTGTTATGTCCCCAAAAGGCTCATTGTTGAAAGCTTGGTCTTGACGGCATTAACGTTAAGAGAAAGGGCTTTCGGGGAATGATTGGATTCTGATCTTTTAGGTGGATTATGCCATTGATGAGCTCATATTGAATGCGGTGTTGGGAGCTGGTAGAAACTGTAGGAGGTGGGGGCCTGGCTGGAAGAGGTAGATTCCTGGGAGTTGGCCCCTGGAGAAGGTGTAGCTTGTCCCACAACCATGTTCCATCTTGGCTTCCTGAACACTGAAATGAGCAGCTCTGTCTTTACCATGAAACCCCTGCCCTGACATTCACTCCATCAGAGACCCAGAGACAATGGAGCTAGCCAAGTATGGCCTGAAACCTCTGGAATGTGAGCTAAGGAAATCTCTCACTAAATTGACTTTTTTGGGGTGTCTTACCACAATGACGGAAAGCTAGCACAGACTCGCAGTCAAGTCCAAGAGCCCAGTATCCACACCACTTGGTCCCCTGCCCCACCCCCCTGACCTCCACCCCCAGGGTCATTTTTGCACTTGTTTCCTATTTACTCTTTTACAAAACCATACCGTCTTGGGTGCCTTACTATTTAGAAAAGCCAGTCGTTCCATTGTGAGCTAGTTAACTCCTGGTGTACAAACATGCCTGGGTTGTACAAAACTACCAACTCAAAGCCCACTTCTTCATTTAACTCTTCCCAAGCCAAGGGTCCCTGACCTCCAAACCACACAGGGAAAGACACTTGGTCAGTAGACACCCGCCTGTATCCTAGCCTATGGGAGCTGAACTCTCCTATACCTGTTCATACTCACCTGCCTGCCTCACCCATTCCTTCTCAAGCCACCACAGGCCCTTGTTCCTTTGCAGCATCCTGACCGCCTCTACATAGCCCTGCAGAGCAGCAGGATATACTTATGTCCTATTGGAATTGAGAGCAGCACACTCTCCTCTCACCCCATGTCTGCCAGCCCGCTATACCTAATTAAACAAACCTAGGTGTGCTTACCTTCATTCCTTACCTCAGGTTTGCAGGAAGCATCCAGTTGCTGACTTCAAGGGGAAGTGGCTGTGGCCTGTCTGGCTAAGACAACAGACATAGCCACGGGGCTGTGGTCTGACAGCTCCTAGTGCAGTTGTTTTGGATGTGGTCCTGTTCACTGCCTTGCTTTTATCACCTTAAAGGTGACTCCAAAGCGAATAAAGTGATGACAGCAACACTGAGCCAGAGCCTCTCAAGGGCTTAGGCAACTCCAGGCTGGCTAGTACCTCCCCTGGTATGGGGTTTGGCCTCGTCCTTCACCAAGATTCAGCACCCCCTTCAACTGACAGGCATCTCAGACCTAAACATGGATGTCAAGCAGAGTGGGGTCCCTTCAAGGGTGTCACTCAGTATTCTGGCTCCAACAATTTAGTGGGCAGGACAGAAACCCTACCCTCAAAACTCAGAGGATAGCACAGGACCAGGTTGGGGTGGCTACCTGCAGAGTCTGAGCCACCTCTGCTCTTAACCTGTCTTTGTCTGGATCCCAAGCCCCAAGCCCACCGATTCACTGGGGATTCTGTCTCTTTGCTGTAGGGCTGACTCTGCAGGAGTGTACCTGCACACAGGGAGGTACCTGTTGGGTGGAAATTGATGTGAATTTGCAGCAACTTAGCCGCTCTGGCCAATATCCAAGAACATTGGAGGCCTCCTGGGTCCCAAGAACTAAGCACCATCAGCTCTTAGTGATCCCCTCCCTATATTACTGCTCCTTGCCCAGTATGTGCTGGCTCGGTCACACAGGCCACACACAGACTTGACGCACTCTGTTGTCATAGATCAAAGTCCCTAGCTTTGATTGCAAAGCCTTCCATTCTAATAGGCTCTGCAGGTTCCACAGCCATTTCACCTCTAGCTCTGCATTTGGGGAAACTAAAAGTAGAAGAGGACTTGCTGGTCCTTTCACAGGGAGACTGAGGCTTTCAAGGATGCTGTGCTACCATTGAGGGAAGGCAGGTGGCCACAATCCTGGAGTTAAGAGTCCCAGCATCAGCCCAGCTCCAGGTTCTGTTCATAAACAATGATCCATAGCTCTTGTAGGCCAATAGAGACTAAGACACCTCACCACGCCCTCAAAGAGCCAGAGGTAAGGCAAACAAATAAATAAGCTTTTAATAAGGCAACAGGTGCCCGGCAACTGTGAGCGGCCAGACCTGCTGGGTGCACGGGGCAAGCGCAGACGTGGAGGAGGCCTCTCCCCACTGTAGCTGGGCAGACAGCTTTCCATGCGGGAGGACGCGGGTGGCCCCCGGGTTTGGAACAAACACGTTTATTGCAGGAAGGGTGAGGTGAGCGGCTCACCAGGCGAAGAGTGGCTTGCTGTCCTCCTTGGAGAGCTCACACAGGCAGTTTAGCAGCAGCAGGGAGTCACCCAGGAACTTGGGGGGCACAATGTCAATGACTAGCTTGCGCAGCGCTGCGGGGCTGCTGTGAAGCGGGTTGGCCCGCAAGTCTGGACGCTGCTTGAGGATACCATAGGTATTGATGAGAAACTCACTGAACACCGGGTGCACGTCGCGGCTGTACCCCAGCTTCTCCAACCGGGCTGTCAGAGTCAGATAGCGGTGTGTCAGCTCACGCAGCTTTTTCTCGTCCACGGAGCCGTCTAGGGACTTGATGGATGTCTGAGGGCCACAGAAGTGGAGACAAGGCGCCAGGTCAGAGAAGTGACCTTAGTGGAGGTAGGTGGGACAGGGCAGACTTGGTGGCTTAGAGGGGAAATGGAGGCTCTAGGCCCCTTTCAGCACTTCAGAAAGATGAACCTTTGGTTGGGGGGTCTACACTTGGACCCAAGAAGGGTCAGGGGTCTGCTAGGACTTGCCAGCACCAGGATGTAGCCCCAGTACCAGCTCTGACCTGGGGCAACAAAGACAGTGTACCTGCTTGATCTTCTCAGGGATGTTGGATACAGTGAAGCCATAAAGGCGTGTCACCCCCGGGAACACATAGGCCAAGATACGCCGGTCAAGCTGGAACGCAATCTCCCCGACAATGCGGCCATCCTTCTCAGCACCCGCAAAACTCTGGATTTCTGCATGAGACAAGTGCCATCCTGACCATTTCAAGGTACCCCCACTGGCTGAGTCTTTAAAAAGTCTTTAAAAAGCTGAGATGTTTGGAGCCAGGGAGGTGAATGTCTCTCTCTGTGTGTTTGCTCTCAGCATGTTTCCCTGGGACCTGAGATGTCACAAGGCATGTGACCTGAAGAAGATGGTGGGATCTCTATCCTGGTAGAGTGGGGCTCTCTCTGTTGTTCCCAGATGGTCGCCTGTCGCCCACCAATTCATCAGAGCCTGGCTCCCAAAGGGCCAGCTTCTTCCAGTCCACATATCACCTTCACAGACTGGCTGATGTCTAAAGTTCAGGATCAACCTGATCTTGCCCATGTCTGTAGAGAGGATAATGGGCTAATAGAAGATTCTCTTCTAGGAACACTTGGATCCTTCTTCACCTGGACATCCCCTGTCCCCCCCCCATAAAAAAAACAGCCCCCAAATAACTCTTCTGCCTATGGTAGCCTCTGGTGTCACAGAAATCATTATTAAACAACACAGTATATATCAACATCCTTTCAAAACCTTATGCTCTTTGAAAAATGAACCTCTTCTGAATTTGAGAAAGGACCTGTTGTTCACGTGGAAAACTCTCCGGTATGTCTGGGGTGCATGTTGACCTGTCACTCTGAGGGGGTAAGCTCCATGATCCCCCTCAGTCCAGTTCCTACATTACACAGGATGGCAGTATGGGTAACTTCAGCTAGGGAGCCCCCACCCACATTCCATATGCTACCCTTGCTTAAAAGCATCACTCCTGAGCTTCACACATCCATCCTGGCAGAAGACACAGGACAGCATGCTCACACCTCAGCACTTTCCAGACAAGACCTATGACACAAACCCTGACAGGATGCCAGTTTGGTGATATCTGACCCAAAAGCTGCAGCAGTCCATGAAGACACCGCTGAGGAAGCCCAGATCCAGTACTCATTGCAGCAACTAACACCCATACCCATACACACGACACTGACAGCCGCAGAGAGAAGCAGGCTCTAGGCCTCCTGCTGGTCCTTGTGACCTTGGGCATTGCTGGTATGTCCACATTAGCCTACCCTCCTGCATAGACTTCCGGGCAGGAAGAGTCAACAGTTCATGGTACCTGCAGAACCATACTCTCCCCAGCCTGTCCTGGTTATGAAAACAACCAGAGGGCATGGACCAGGAAAGAGAGTGAACTTTGTTCTCTCTGGTCTTGGCTCAGACTAGTTGGAAGAAGAGAGCTTCCTCAAAGAGAGTGACACTCATGACAGGGATGTTCTCCCAAACATGTCAGACCAGCAAGCAGCCAGGCCAACAGCACTTCTGTTTTCATCTCTTAACCTTGGAATGGCTAGCTCATCCACCAGAGAATCCTTTGAGGGAACCTCAGAACCAGTACAGCAGAGGCTGGGGTCACCTGATCCCCCAGCAGATTACAAGTCCTTCATCAGAACAAAATTCTCTTCCTAAAACCCTTTGAGTGTCTTTAAACCAGGGCCACACAGCCATCACCACTATGGCTTTCAGACGTTTACATGACCCTCCCAAAGCAAACGAACCATCCCTTTTCCTTCTCCAGCCCTGCAAGTAGCGCTCTGTCTTATGAATTTATCTAGAATGGGTATGTCACATAGGTAGAACTACATGGTGGGCATCTTTTCCTGTCTGGCATCACCCACTTGGCATAATGTTTCCAAGGTCCATCCTTGTAGCACACCAGCGTTCCATTATTCCTATTGGCAGCTGAATAATATCCCATTGTATAAATAAGCTCATTTAATTTACCTGCTTAACTGTTGATGGGTGTTTGTGCTATTTTCCTCTCTGGGCCATCATGAATGAGGCTGCTGTGGACACTCCTGGGAAAGTTTCTGTGTGAACATGTTCCAGTTCTCTGGGTGAAGATTGAGGGATGGGATTCCTGGGTCATAAGGTTTATGATCTTTGGAGGATCTTGGTGGCTACCCTATTTTGCATTCCAATCAGTGCTCAAAGAAAATCCCCTCTCCCCATCTTACACCACTATTTCCCATTGTGTTACTGCAGATGAGACAACAGAATTTGTCTCCAAGCCACAGGATCTCCTTATGGCTCTCATTGGGAGCATGGTTAATGGTGCATATTGACCAGTTAGATGTCATCTTTGAAGAGTATCTGCCTAAGTCCTTTTTGCATGTTTTGTAAAAACAGAATCTTGCTGTGCAGCCCAGCTGGGCTAAAACTAGAAATTCTTTTGTCTCAGTGGTTCTCAACCTGTAGTACCCAACTCCTTTAGGGTTGAATTGTGACAAACATGTAAAAAAATAAATAATAGCTGGGAAGCTGTGGCAAATGTCTTTAATCCCAGTGCTTGAGAAGCAGAAGCAAGTAGATCTCTCAGTTCAAGGCCAGCCTGATCTACAGAGTAAGTTCTAGGACAGCAAGAGCTACACAGGGAAACCCTGTCTTGAAAAAAAAAATAAGGGGAAAAAAGAAAGAAAGGAAGGAAAGAAAAAAAGAAAAAGGAAAAAAGGACGAAGACAAGCATGACATAAATTCTTTGAGCTACATAAGAAGACTATAACACTATCTAGCTCACTCTTTGGGGCCATCAATTTATACCAATTCAGAAAATTGTATGAAAATTGAAGAATGGCATCCCACATGAATAGCACACATTCGTAACAAAATTTTAGCAAGCAGAATTCAGTAAGGTGAAAAAGTAAAATATATCATCATCAAATGAAGTTTATCTCAGGAATGCAAGGTTAGTTTAACATTTAAAAATTAGTGTGGGGCTGGAGAGATGGCTCAGCTGTTAAAGGTTAGGCTCACAACCAAGACTAAAAAAAAAAAAATAGTGTGTTTTACCATAGGGTATGACATGAATGAGATCTCTAAAGGTCCATATGTAAAGGTTGGGCTTCAGGGTAACAGTACGGAGGGTCTTTAAAGAAATAGAGCCTGGAGGCAGGTCCTTAGCTCACTGAGAGTGTGTCCTCACACTGACTGGAACTGAAGCCTCCTATTCCTTCTCCCCACTTCTTAACTGTGCCTCCCTCACCAGAATCACAAATCCAACAAGCAACTTGATCTTAGACTTGAGTCTCCCAAAACAAATCTCTCTTTACTTCGTAGGTAGCTTGTTTCTAGTGTTTTGTCACAGTGAGGAAAAGCTAAAATTCCTTATTAACATCAGGAAAAAATATTCTTCTCAATAGATGTTGAAAAAGTATTTAACAAAATTCTAACATTCGTTTGTGATAAATTAGCAAACTCGAAACCAAAGTGAATTTCTGTAGCCTAATAAGAGGTATCTACAAAAAACCTTAACTAGTGCCAAACTTCACAGTTAACACATGAAAGTCTCCCCTAACTAGAGAATGACAAAGATGTCACTGTGGTCATTCCCACTCTACATTGGTTTACAGACCTGGCCAGTATAATAGGATAAAAAGAAGAAATTAAAGACATAGTTAGAAATGAAATGAGCTTGTCTTCCTTCACAAATGACAATTGGACAAGGACATGTAGTTCAGCAGTCAACAGGGTGCTTGCCTAGTATGCTATGGCCCTGGATTCAGTCCCTGTACTGAAAAAAAAAATCAAAAAACACAAACAGAAGGAATCAATCAAAGCAGGTACTAGTTTGGTAAATTTTTAAGGACACAAATTGTATCCATCAAGTTCTCCAGAGAAAATTAGGAGAGTGTGTGAGTGTGTGAGTGAGTGAGTGTGTGTGTGTGTGTGTGTGTGTGTGTGTGTGTGTGTGTGTGTATACAGAGGGATTCATTATAAGAATTCACATGGTTATGAAATCCTACAGATCATGAGAGCTGCAGTTGACAAATAGAAAAGCCAGAAAAACTGATGATATAGACAAATCCTGCCAAAAGGCTAGTGTCCTAGAGACCAAAAAGAACTGATATTTAATGTCCATGTCTGAAATAAGAATTCTCAGGGGATTTCTTCAGACCTTCAAATGATTCAAAGACTACCTACACTGAGAATGGGGATTCTTTTTTTCCAGTCTACCAATCTAAATATTAATCTCATAAAAAATCTTCACTAGCATAGCCAGAATAATGAATGGCTAAATGACTAGGTGCCCTAGTCCAGGGAGGCTGACATTTAACACATAAACTAACTATCACAGAGGTCAATAATATACATGCATATAGAAACTACATGTAAGACTATATAGAAATTTTTGCATGTATAAGAAATATGAAATTATGTTAATAACATTTATGACCAGAACATGATGGTACACGCCTTTAATCCCAGCACTTGGGATGCAAAGGTAGGTGGATCTCTGTATGTTGGAGGTCAGCTGGTCTATATAGAGAGTTCCAGGATAGCTGGAGCTACATAGAAAGACTCTATCTCAAAAATAAACAAATAAATGAATAAGCAACATTTACATACCTCAATAAATATAAATATTCAGTGTCATTTAAAGAGTCAAGTTGTCAGCCCTGAAATAATATACAGAATTGTTAAAGTTAAACCTTGCTTTTTATTTAGACAGAAGAGGAGATGATGGCAGATGTCCTGCCTGTATGCTGTGAGTATATGTTTCTCTTATTGGTTTAATAAAACTTGGATTGTCCAGTAGCAGATAGAGAGTATAGGTGGAGCTACTAGACAAGGAGAATGCTGGGAAGAGAAAGGCAGAGAGAGAGTGCTACAGGGGAGACTCCAAGTAGCTGTCAAAGGAGTAACAGGTCTGGACATTCTCTGGTAAGACAAGACCACGTGATGATACTTAGATTAATAGAAATGAGTTAATAAGAGAGAACTAGCCAATAAGAAGCCTGAGCTATTGGCCAAGAAGTTTATAATTAATATAATTCTCTGTGTGTTTTGAGACTAAAGGACAGTGGGACCAGGTGGAACAGAAAACTTTGTCTTCACCAAATGAACAGGTTGTGTTCATATATTTAGGAATACACACACTTTAGTTGTTTAGTACCAACAACTAAAGAAAAAGAAGCCATCGTGAATTTGAGAGAAGTGGTACATGGGAGGGGTTGAGGAGAGGAAAGAGAAAGGAAAACTCATACAATTACATTTTAATTTCAAAAAATATTAAAATAAAGAAATAAAAACTAGAATACATCACTTTCTCAAAGGTGCCATTTGTCTAAAAAAATCAATGTATTTGGCCTATAGATCCAAGACCATTCTTGTCAAGATCTCATTGGAATTTTTTTTATAAAAATAGCCAATTTGATTCTAAAGTGAATCTAAAGAGATATGAAGGAGCCAGAACAACTTGATTTGTGGTTTTACACAAAGCACAAGCATCTTGTGGATCTACACAGATAGATGTATTGAACCACATAAGAGTCCAAAAATAGACTCACATGCAGAAAAAGGACCAGTTTTTGATGAAATGCTGGGGTAGTTCCGTGGGGAAGAGCCACCTTTTCAACTGCTGGTGTTGGGAAGTAGCGTCTACATGCAAACCTCATTCCACGAACGAAAACCAAAAAAGCTTGTAACTAGTGAGAGACCTATATCTAGAACCTATAAACTTCCTAAAGAATAGAGAATCTATAACCTTGGCTTTAACAAAGACTTCCTAAATTGGATGCAGACAGTACAAAATACAAAAGAAAAATATCAGGAAATTCTACTTGACTATGTCCAATGGTTTCATCCTTCCCCCCAAGGAAGCAGTAAACAGTGGAAAACACACAGTCTGGGAGGCAATACCTAGGAAATATAAGCCCAAAGAGGACTTACATCTGGGAATCACATGAACAGATTTTGCAACTAAATATGAGAATAAGCTACTCCATTCCCCCCCCCAAAAAGCCAGGACAGACATAACCCTGGATCCTGGCCCTCCTGGCTCCCCTCCACAGTCTTCACCATTGCAGAAGCTAGCCACAGCCAAGGCTCCTAAACATGGGTTTCCCCACCCACGGCCACCTGTGTGTACCATACCATTGAGGTAATAGGTCCGCCTGCTCCTATCCCCAGTGGGCAGGTTACTCTCCGAGAAGCACACCTTCTTAGGCCTCACGATTTCCCTGGGTTCAAGCAGGGTTTTGTCAGACAGAGAATCCTGCAAGGTACTCAGGAGTGGGGACATCTTCCTGTCGGCAATTCGTGCCTGTAGTTCTGGAGGACTGAGGAAGGTCTTGAAAGGCACCTGAGAGGTGGTTGCACAGCCTGGGGAGGCCTCGTCCTCACTGGAGAGTGGGGCGTGTGAGCATAGCAGGTCCTCCAAGGAAGATGTCTGTAGCTGAGAGGGTGTGTCGGGGACACTGGCAAACCTTCCAAAATCTGGACCTGGGGTGGAGAAAGAAAGGACAATAAGTCAGACTGGAGGTACCCGGACATGACTGGAAGCACAGGGATGTGGATGAAAACTTCAGCTTCTTAGCACTTCACCTGGTGATGAAGGAAGCCGTTACCCATTAACTCAACAGTAAGCACGTGGGCCTTGATGTGCTCACAACCACACTCACTGCAGTGATGCCTACATGCTTTTTAAATTCATCACAAGTGGTATCATCTTATAAGCTTTCCTGCAACATAAATCTTTGATATTTTCCTCTGTTTCCTGGCCCATATCCACAGCCAATGATTTTGCACCCCTTCTCACATAAAAAGCCAAGTTATGGTTAGGGGTGTTGGCTCAGTGGTAGGGCACTTGCTTAGCTGGGCTAGGCTCTGAGTTCAAAGGTCAGTGCTTGATAAAAACAAACAGCAGAGCTGTGGTCAGACTTTCTGGATGTGCCTCCTCGCTCTCAGTGAGTCTTTCTGCAGCCACGCCTGAGCTCAGCTGTGTGCTTTCCACAGGCCTCATCAATCTGTTCTTTGACTTGGGAAGTTCTTATCTCATGGAGCTTGTTCTCTTAGCAAGAAAGCACATGTACCTGAGAAAATCTTACCTCAAAACGTACACATGCAAGAACCAACTGCTCTACCCCAAAAGTATTTTCTAAGAAAAAAGAAGTTCAGGCTGGAGAGATGGCTCAGCAGTTAGTGAGCCCTGGCTGCTCTTCCAGAGGACCTGGGTTCAATTCCCAGTACCCACATGTCAGCTTACAGCTGTCTGTAACTCCGGTTCCAAGAGATCTGACACCTTCATACCAATGCACATAAAATAAAGCTAAATAAACTGAAGAAAGAAAGAAAAGAAAAGAAAAGAAAGAGAAAAAAGAAGTTAAAACAACAACTTGCCAGAAAGATGCCAGACCTCCTGTCTGCCCTTCTAAAACCCACTAGTCCTTGAGGGCCTCACGGCCCTACCCAGACATTCCTTACAGCACTAAAGAGCCTTATGGACAGCCATACACCACTAGAAATGCTGACAGGAGAGATTTTCTTGGAAATTGATGTAAAATGGCTCAGTCAGAAGCAGAAAACCAAAGTGAGCCAATAAACAAATCTCTAAAAAACTCTGAGAAAAGAGCCTCTTCAACAAATAGTTCTGGGAAACTGCATTCCGCATGTGAAAGTACAAAACTAGATCCCTCTGTCACAGCCTTGGGACCCAGTCAGGTAGCATGAAGCTTGTCAGTCTCTGATAGTGTTCATCAACAGTGAGACACAGAGGCCAGTGTCACCACAATATGCATAGAGTCACAAATTTCACACATTCCCTGCAGGATGTCACAGGTGACCCAGTTGCATGAGCACAGGGCTCCCAATAAATGTTCTGTTTTCTTGGAACCACTGTCTCCCTCCTCAACTCTAGCTCCCTATGAGGATGCCTGTATATCTAAGCTTCCTCTTCAAGGTTCTGCTTGGACTCGGTGATGGACATGTGGTGAAGGACTCCTCTACTCCCCCAGGTTTTGTGCCTGAGAGACCCCAGTGAATTACAAGATGCCTTTTCAATGCTGGCTGGGCTCAGAAGACAGAGGCAGACATCCAAAGTGGACTCTAAGAAGTCACCCTACCAAACACAGGCCCTCAAAGTCTCTTTCGACAAGTTCATAGCTAACTTCCAAGACACACCACAAGGGTGGGATAACTCCACAGTTTACCATCAGCCTGTTTGTCTCCTTAGGGTTTGGTGAGTTGGGACATATTCTTAGCCTCCTACTCTGGCCAGACAGTATGAATGGCAAACACTTCCTTAAGGAAGCTGAACCCTCTGGGTCACTACAGTTCTCAGGCATCAGTGATGGTGGGGAGGGTTGTCCAATGCCTACCATTCCAATCAAAATCCCAGGTCACATCTGCCAATTACACTGCCAGTCTGTATGAAAAGAGAATTCTTTTTTAACCAAACTTTTTACAAAAAAAAAAACCCCACGTTTTGCAAAAATTGATCAGCACCCCCATACATGTTCCCCCACACACACACACACACACACTAGCTTGCCCTACCCCTGAAAAAAAAAAAGTCATAGGTTTGAGCTGATACCATTTGGTGAACAGATGGTATCACCAGGGTCTTTGCCACCCACTCACACCTAAGAATAGTAGCAGGTAGTGGGGTCTCCCTCTGGGGTGGGAGCTGCACCTGCCTCCTAGAGCCAGGCTCAATCAAGTAACCCTTTCAACTCACAGCTAATGAATGGATAAGGCACAGCTTACCTCCATAAACAGGCACACCTGCCCCACTGCAAAACAAGTATATGGAGAGATGGCTCAGAGGTTAAGAGCACTAACTGCTCTTCCAGAGATCCTGAGTTCAATTCCCAGCAACAACATGGTAGTTCACAACCATCTATAATGAATTCTGGTGCCCTCTTCTGGCATGTCAGCATGCATGCAGACAGAACACTATATACATAATAAATGCATAAGAAGAAGAAAGGGAAGAAGAGGAAGGAGAAGAAGCAGAAGAAGAAGCAGAAGCAGAAGAAGAAGAAGAAGAAGAAGAAGAAGAAGAAGAAGAAGAAGAAGAAGAAGAAGAAGAAGAAGAAGAGAAGAAGAAGAAGAAGCAGAAGAAGAAGAAGCAGAAGAAGAAGCAGAAGAAGAAGAAGCAGAAGAAGAAGAAGCAGAAGAAGAAGCAGAAGAAGAAGCAGAAGAAGAAGAAGCAGAAGAAGAAGAAGAGAAGAAGAAGAAGCAGAAGAAGAAGAAGCAGAAGAAGAAGAAGCAGAAGAAGAAGAAGCAGAAGAAGAAGAAGCAGAAGAAGAAGAAGCAGAAGAAGAAGCAGAAGAAGAAGAAGAAGAAGCAGAAGAAGAAGAAGAAGAAGCAGAAGAAGAAGAAGAAGCAGAAGAAGAAGAAGAAGCAGAAGAAGCAGAAGAAGAAGCAGAAGAAGAAGCAGAAGCAGAAGAATATGGGACCAGCTGCTACAACGCAGAGAAAGAAACACAAAGCAGGATGAACCCAACACAATGGAAATGCCTGGAGCCATGTGATCATACCCAGCCTGTTTTATTTCAGGTGTCAGTGCCTCAAGACATGACCAACTGGCAAAACCACCAGCTGCCATGCCCACTCCACCATTGAGGTGAGGACTGAGTCCCTTAAGAAGGGCTTTCTTAGGACATTCTACACAGCAGGCTACCTGGCCTAAGAGGTTGGAAGGTACACCATTGCAGGCCTCTCTAAACCCTACAGCCCTTCACAAGTGGAGCTGCCCTGTCCTGGCAAGGCCTGTACCTCACCTCCACTCCCAGGGGAGCAGGCCTCAGGGTAGGTAGAGGCCTTGGGAAAAAGCGGGTCCCGGACCCCTCGGCCACAGCTCTCCTGGTAACTCTCACTAAGCAGTCGTTTCAGCATCTGGTTCTCCTTCAGGAGGCGCACCTGCTTCTTCAAGTCTGCATTCTCACTCATGAGCCTGTTCATCAGCTCACTACTCTCTGCCATGGTGTCCTAAAGTGCTCACATGTGGGCCTGTGGCCCCATGGAGATGGAAATACAGAGCCCACAGACCCCACAGAAACAGCCGAAGACCACGGAGTTCCACGCTGCCCGGCCTTCCACAGCCTTGTGATGTCGCTACCCTTAAAGTGGCAGCACTACAAGTCCAGCACACTTCTTCCTCTGGTTCTCAGCCCCCTCCCAGACAACTCTAGACCAGCCTGGGCCTGGTGATACACACAGATGCCAGGAGCATATGGAGTATGTAGGCAAGCACCTCAAACCATAGATAACATAGACAGGGTCTGTGGAATGTGAAGGCAGGAAGATGACCTCCCAGAAGGTAGCCTAAACAGGGATGACAGCGTGTACCAAGACCTCCAAGGCCAGACCTTGACAGCACCTTCCAGAGCATCCAGGACAAGGCATGGGAGGGTCATGCTGCCCACACTATGTGAAGTCCATAGGCCACTGTGGAGACTTGGCTGTCATCTCAGTGACTGTCCTTCCTATGACATGTGCTGATGAGGGTACCCTGTCATTTCCCAACTCCATGGGATGACAGGCCAGTGGGGTTCCTAGAACATACACGGCATATGATATGCTGTTTTTGAGTCTCACCCTTGGAACCTATACTTAAGAGAGAAAAGGGCCGTGAGAGCAGAGGAGATGACCAGCCTTGGGCAGGACCCCATGATTGCCCCACAGTCCCAGGAACATTCTAGGAGAACCCTGGCAGGCCTGGAAGCAGAAGCCGCTTACTGATTGCATTATCATTATTTCCATCATGAAAAGGCTTAAGGCAGTCCATTGCTATCCATCACACACACTGGGCACTGCGTGCCTGACTCCATACCAAAGACTGGTGACTCTACAGTGGTCAGTTAATGTGCTTGTCTAGAAACTTACCCAGCACCCTGCTTTTCCTACTGCATGAAGGGAGTGCCCTGTTTCTGAATCAATCAGAAGATCTTCCTATACTGGCCACTCAGAGATACCAATAGTTGCCGCCTGGTGCTTCTTGATGAGAAAGAATGCAACCAGAAAACCCCAATCCAACACCTACCAGGTCCTTCTCTGACACATGGGGCTCCACATCAGTATCTGGGACAATCTGTGCAGACATTGGCATGGTCCCCAGGTAAAACTATTCAGTCCAGGCAGTCATGTTAGTATATATTTCAAGTACAGAAAGCTCAGACTTTGTGAAGAAAAATTCTAAACATCAAATGCTGGATCAATTGACCTCTCCCCTCAGACAAAGGCAATGGAGCCATCAAGGACTTTCAGTAGCCTTCAAAGACAGAGAACAGAGCACATAAAAACATGGGTCAGAGTGCTAACCATTACAACACAGAACCACACAGACGAGAGCAAAAACAAAGAGAGAGAGAGAGAGAGAGAGAGAGAGAGAGAGAGAGAGAGAGAGAGAGAGAGAGAGAGAGAGAGAGAGAGAGCCATTATAGGTTTGAAGAGAAAACTGACTCTAGAGAAATGTCCAGAGACCTACAAGGATGATCCCAACTAACAATCTGAGAAACAGTGGAAAGGCCCTTCCCTGATAAAGAGATTGATAACTAACTTATCTGCCATCATAGAGCCCTCATCTAGTAGCTGATGGAAACAGAAGCAGACAACCACAGCTAAACACTGAGCCAAACTCCTGGAATCCAGTTGCAGAGAGGGAGGAGTGATGAGCAAAGGGGTCAAGACCAGACTACAGAAACCCACAAAGACAGCTGAACTGAACAAGGGGGAGCTCATGAACCCCCAGACTGATAACTGGGAAACCAGCTTGGGACCAACTCAGACCCCCTAAACATGGGTCTCAGTTAGAAGGCTTGGGCATTCTAAGGGACCTCTGACAGTGGAACCAGGATGTATCCCTGGTGCACAAAAGGACTTTAAGAGCACACTCCCCATGGAGGGATACTCCCTTAGCCTAGATGCAGGGGGAGGGCCCAGACCCTACTCCAAATGACTTGACAGATTTTGATGATCCCTTCTGGAAGGAAGGCATCACCCTCCCTGTGGAATTCTGGGGGTGGGGTGGGGGAGGGGAGGTCAGGGGGCATGGGAGGGGAGGAGGGAGAGGGAACTGGGATCGATATGTAAAATAAGAGTGTGTGTTATATATATATATATATATATATATATATATATATACATACATACATACATACATATAGTCAGAAATCAGACATAGTTCCCAGTTTCTGGGATCACGGTGCTTACATGGTTTTCCCACCACTAGCTGACACTGATACTACTTCTCTTCTTCCTCCTCCATTCCTCCTCCTCTTCTTCACTTGTTTGAATTGGGGGAAGGGGTTGGTTTTTTCTTTGTTGTTTATTTGGATTTTTTTGCTTGTTTGTTTTTGGTTTTTGAGATAGGGTTTCACTGTGTAGCCCTGGCTGTCCTGGGCTCTGTAGAGGTGTCAGGTGTCAGGATTGTTTATAGTTATTTTACCTTCCGAGCCATATCCCCAGTGCTCATATCTCTTCTTAAAAAAAGAGTATCTTTGACAGATTTGAGACAAATTTATAAACCTGGTTATCAGTGCCGTAACAAAAAGCAGAAACATTATGCTGTTGAAATTAAAGCCAGTTGAGTAGACACTAGTTTTCTTGGGCACTGGCACTGCTAGTATATGTGATCATGTGATCAGGTAGCTCCAAATCAAAGAACTGAGAAGGGAAGAGACTTCTATTGACCATGACACCCAAGTTCACCTTCCCAAAGTCATAATCTAGGAATAGCCCTACAAGAGTCTCGATCGGTTAATTCCTTCCTTGCCTTCATTGTTCATCACAGGTTGTTTAGAAGTGTGCTGCGTAACTCCCAAGTTTTTGGGGTGTTCCCCAAACCCCTTTATTCCTCATTTAATCCTATTGTGGTCAAAGAGCATATTTCTCGATTTCTGAAGATTCTTCTCATGACCCAGCAGAGGGTTTGTCTCGGTGAATGAGGCAGAAGAACTTGGATGTGTTTGGTCTTCGTTGTTCAGGTGATGGGTTCACAAACACCAATGAGCTTGCACTGGCTGATATTAGAATCTGTTCTTAACGGGTTGCCCCAGTTACATTTCTGATGATATGCTAAAAACGCTTTGACCAAAAGCAACTTAGGAGAGGAGAGGTGTCACTCAGCTTACAGTCCCATGCCACCATCCATGAGGGAAGTCAAGGCAGGATCTCAAGGCAATGGCTTGTTTCTCCACATGCCATGACCTCTGACCAAGGAACTCAGTTTACAGGGAGAGCGTGAGGGAGCATGGAGGGTGCTGATGCTTGCTTGCTGTCTGGAAAGTTTCTGCTCTGTCTCTATTAGGCAAATTTGAAAAGATAAAAATGACTTGGCACTTTTAAAGGCAACCTCACCATAGACAGAAGAGCCAGCAGCCAGTAGTTTCATCGAATCTTCTCTGCTCTTTTATTTTTGGTTACTTTATGGTTAGAAGAATGTGCCTTTTTTGTACCTCTGCCCTAGGTTTGATGATTTTAATTGATGTACAGATACATAGATTTAAAAAAAAGGAAGGCTTGAATTCCAACAATGCCACACTTTATGTCATCACTACAAGTATTCAAGTGTAAAGAGAAGCAGCTTTGAAACTGTGAAATCCCTGACTCATAAACATAGTTATTTCTATTTTAGTACAGGGAACAATACACTGTTATCAATGCTTTTTTATTAAGCATTTGTGTAAGTTATGAAAGTAATAATAAATTGTCTTCCAAGACTGTATACTTGTCTGGTCATCTGTGTATGATCACCTACACTGGAAGCTATTTTTCTTTTGTGCTGGGACAGGTGGCTGGCCCTCCCTGTTTCCACCAACCAAATCCTCCTAGCTTGAAAGCTAGGGCTAAGCAGTTATTTCTCTTGAGCAGTTTTTAGTTCTTAAATTTTATTGCTTGTATTTGATAATAGATGTCAGTGACATTTCATAGTTTGAAATGTCCTTGCTGCTATGAGAAGTATAGATCCCAGTGAAAATGTGTATCATAAGACAAATGTATTTGATCTTTTTTTCTTTTTTCTTTCTTTCTTTCTTTTTTTTAAAGCTGTGGTATTACTGGGTCTTTACATCCTAAAACATCCTGCTTTGTGGAAGTCCAGGCTGAATGAAGCATCATCTGTGTACCTAGCACATTTATCAGCCCAGATCTCTCACTATTTGATATTTTTTTGCATTAGTTAAGACAGGAAGTTGGGCTGGGTGGTGATGGCACATGCCTTTGATCCCAGCACTTGGGAGGTAGAGGCAGGTGGATCTCTGTGAGTTTGAGGCCAGGACAGGGTCCAAAGTTACAGAGAAACCCTGCCTCGAAAAACAAAAACAAACAAACAAACAAACAAAAACCAAGACAGTAAGTTGGTAGCTCAGTAAAAAGGGGAGGAGAAAAATCTGTTGTTGGGATGTCAGAACTCAGTGCCATACTCACCTGGGTCAGATTTAGGAAATATAGCTTCTGTACATAAAATTAAAAGGTCAGTTAAATATCACATAGTAGACAGCCATTAAATTATAAAAAAATAAATTTATGAAGGCCTTTTGTACAGATTAAACATATTTTCATAGTGATCCATACGACGAAGAGCTAATGATTTCATTCTACTCGTGCTGCGGACTTGCCAGGTGACTTGTTTACTGGGTCAGGATGACTGCAGTTTCCTTCCTATGACTTGTTAGAGGCCAAAAGACTGTCTTGGAACTGTACATCTGGTGAGGTGGTTAGCTTTTACTCTTTTCTTCATGTTTTATTTCTCTTGAGGACCTCTAAATAAAAACATCTGAAATTTTAGAACATAGTAAGAAGTCCTTCAGCAGGGTGTGGCAGCACATGCCTGTAATCCCAATACACAGGAGGCGGAGGCGGGAAACTGGCCCTCAAGCTTGAGTGGACATCATGTTGTGAGTGCCACATAGCAAAACTGTTTCATGAGGGGAGGAAAAAGTTAATATTTTCTACTAAAGAATCCCTCAAAAAAGAGTGTCGATGCTCACAGCACATAGGGAATCTACTATGACTTCACAGGAAAATCTTTCAGCACATTCAGGGTTACAAGCTAAAACTTTCACTTCAAAACTCTTTCAGGACTTCTGGTGAGTGTCCCCCGCCAACTTCCCACTGAGCCTGGGGAACCCCGCAAACTGGGGCTGGCAATCCTGTCCATGCACGCCTCACTGACAGCTCTACAGCATGACTTGGGTGCAGGACAAAATAAGCATGACACACTACAGCCTAAAGCATGTTTTATCAGATGTGTTTATTAAGGGGATTGGTCCTGTAAGCGTCAGAGTACTTTGTACAGTGATCTAGTCATGACTAGGAATTCCAAGGGACAGTTGCTGCTGCTGGGAGCTGAGAAGACTGTGCAGTGAACAGCACAGGTTATGATCTAAGGAAGGACACCCCTAGGAGTCACAGCACAAGGTGACAGGGGTGGGAGCTGGGCAGGAGGCAGATGGCACAAAGCCTCAGGGAATCTGCACCATGGCAGAAAGCAGGACTAGAGAGTCCTGGCCAGGGAAAAGGGGATCAGACACAGTTCTCTGCTTGTCTGAGGGAAGACCATGGGCCAGGGAGAGGTTGGAGTTACCACCAGTCCAGAATGTAACAGGGGTGGGGAGCATCAAATTGAGAAGGCACCAGGCTGGACCCTGCTTATCATAGCCAGGGAGAAAAGTAGTAACTTCAAGGAGACGCTAGGACTCTGTCTACCCTGAACTCTGCCTGCATGCTGGACAGACACACAGTTACAAAGCAGGAATTCAGAGCTCACCCCCATGAAGCATCACCTCAGAAATCTGGCCCTCATTTGAACTCAAAGAATAGTTGGCATAAGAGTTCATAATGGCATTTGGATGTCACAGGCATTTTCCTGGGTCCCAGGAGTGCCCACAACTGCCTGGCTGGCTCAGTGGATCTAAGTGGTGAGCTGGATGTGATCAGCTGTCCTTGCTATAGTGCTGTCCCACAGTACAAACCACCATAACCACTATCTACCTTCCTGTTGTTATTCTATGTGTGGTTTCCCATGTGTGCCTCTCTATCTCAACAGAGTGAGTGGAGAGCAGGATGCTGATATCCTAGAAATACATGCACTGGGTATAGGCTTACTATCTAGAGGCAGAATCAAATCTGGCTCCTTGCCACACAGTCTCACACACCTAGGACAAAATGCCTGGGGTTTTATTGTTGTCTTGTTTTTATTTCTGAGATTTTTTTCATGTGGCTGGGTGTTATACCTACATGTATGTGTATGTATCATGTGTGCAGTGCCCACAGAGGCCAGAAGAAGGTATTGGGTCCCTGTGAACTGGAGTTATAGGAAGTTGTTAGCCACCAAGTGGATACTGGGAATAAACCCAGGTCCTCTGAAAGAGCAGTCAAAGTTCTCTACTGCTGGGCCATCATTCCAGTCCCAGAATGTCTGTTTATTAAGGGAGTCAGTGAATTTAAATGACTTTGAATGACACATTTAGTATAAAGCGAGTTTGTCTTTCCTTTCTGGAAAACTGGTTATTTCATACAATGATCTGGTCATGACTGGGAGTTCCTAGGGACAATAGCCACTGCTCAGTGCACAGTGAACAAGGGTCCTGCCTCACTCCCCACTGAGCCTTTCTCTGAGCATACCAGCACCATAGAGTTGCCATAACTGCCCCAGCCCAGCATACACAAGTCTGGGCAGAGGCCCATTACACAGTAGACAAAGGAGGAGATGAAGGAGCTAGCTGCTCTCCTCCTGGGGAGGTCACTGGTCATGAAAACCCTACAGCCTCACTCCCTTGAGAAGGATGCACCCAGGAGCTACACAGTGCACTGCGCCTCCTGGGACTTCAAGGTTTATCCCATTCCCTTTCTCACTGAAGCTACTGTCAGAACTAAACCTATACTGTCAAGCACCTAAAGACAGCAACCGTGACCCTATCCCCAGCCTCACCTCTACAGAAATAGAAAACAAGGCCTAGAGCAGGGCTAAGAAGGCTCATATCACCTAGCCAAGAACCCCAGCCTCGCCTGGACCTGTATGGTGATGATGCTGGCTAGTGGAGCACAGACAGACACACATGTTCAAAGGTGGCCAGCGAGGGTATTGTCAGGGTACAGATTAGAGAAGCGTCCCAGGGTCCAGATGGGGAAGATGTTCCTGTAACTTGTATAGCTGATGGCACAGGATTTGTTGAAGACCCCAGAGATATTCTCCTGGAAGAACACAGGAAAACGAGCAGTTAGGAGCTTGTCCCTGGATTGTGGTCCTGACTATTGAATTTCCCAGCCCCAGAGCAAGTCTGACTGGGAAGAGGTGATGAACCACAGACAGGGAAACTCAGCTCCCAGTTCAGAGACTAGAGCTTGAAGAAAACATTCGTCCTTGGAATAGTAGTCTCTAATAATCCCAGTAACCACAGGGACAGACGGAAACCCATCTGCACGTCTCATCAGTGAAGGACCACATATAATGGTAACACATATAACACATATAATGGTAAAGCCAAGGTTCTGCAGGAAACATCAACTATCCAGTTCTCTCCCCAGCCATTTCCTTTACAAATAGCAATATGTGCTCAACACTTCAAGACCCAGAAACACATCTCAGATTTACAACCAGGACAAGCCTCTGGCGTGCAATGTCCATATTCCAGATCTCCAAAGCACCCTTAAAGGAGCATGGGCATAGGAAAGTGTGAAAACTAATGGGCAAGTTGGAAACCAATGCTGCAACTACTACATCATGACCCCTCACACACCTGAGGCCAGTCTCCATTGGAGAGCTGCTTCTCCAGCAGACATCTGATTCCTCTCTCCTGAGCAGTGATGTCTGGATGCCTGAGGGAGCGAGAAGACAGGCTTGAACAAACTAGCATGTGGCATCAACATGCATCTCAGGAGGACAAAAACTGCCCAAATACTATGGCCATGACAGGCAAACCTAATAACCAGAATAGCATCATCTTTCCAGGAGCCCCAAACAGCAGAGCATGTGCAAGCATGGGGATGGACAGGTGGCGTACCTACTTCCTACATACTTGATTCTATCCCTAGAAGACATGGTGACATGGCTGGCACAGGGAGCTGATGAGATTTCCAAGGAGAAGAAATGCCTGCTCTGCTCACTGGAAACCACAGAAGCTATGTGCTCTGATATACTTGCTGGCAAGAGAGAGACACCAAAATGACTTAGGGTTTGACAGAAACAAGGCCAGCAGTGGGGGAGTGACTAACAACAGACTGATTACTATCCTACTCTTGGGGTCCTGTGTATACTGACTAAGAGGGATTTTAGGAAGATCCCCAAATAGCTCTACGTGTACTGCAGCAACACAGGCTAAAACAGCACATACAACTGTGTGTGTGTGTGCGCGCGCGTGTGTGTATGCGTGTGTGTGCGTGTGTGTGCGTGTGTGTGTGTGTGTGTGTGTGTGTGTGTGTGTGTGTGTGTGTGTACATGTATACCGATGGCTGTGTGAACACATACAGACATATACCTAAACATCTACAAGTGCATACACATACATGTGTGTACCTGTGCACATAGTGCCATACATGTGCCTCAATATGAGCTGTGTGCACAGGGAGACCAAAAGTAGCTATAGTCTTGTGCTCTTAATACTCCCCACACTGGAAAGTAACTTCCCCACCACAGCCATTCTCACTCATTTCCCTCGGGGCCCAGCTTCTCCTGTCCTGTCAACAAGTACTGACAATCAATGGGTAGATAGATATTTCTAAGAGCTAAATCTCTCTGTAGGGTACCACTCAGCCAGGCTGGCTGCCACTTAGCATAGGAACAGGGTGTGTGGTTTCTGAAGCTGCCTCTATCCACAGTTACAGAGGAATAATGGCTCAGGCCTGTGGCGCCTTTCACCTCTTCCCACATCTGTACACACCCCAGGCCACCTCCTCAAAGTGGAGGTGCCCTCTATTATACGTGCCCAAGGGTGGGTCCTGTCACCCTCACCTGACAGCCATCAAGCCCATCAGGGCCCAGCATGTGTTATGGATCTGGGATCTGGCACTCTGCACATAACGCCGCTGCTCACAGGACTCGAAGTCCTCCCCCCAGCCTCCATCTGCCATCTGCTGGGACAGGAGGAATTTGCAGGCCTGAGACACTGCTGCACACGCGGTCCTGTAGAGAGAAAGAGATCTGAACACCACTATTGGGGGGAACCTAAGTAAGCCCTCTATATCCTACTGACAGGCGGCCTTAGGGTCATGGGAGGGGCCTGCAGAGGTGAGTAGATACGGGTGCACATGTCTTCCAGAGCTGCTGGGCACAGAGAAAAAAACACTCTGCAGATACAGATATATGCAGGCTGACTATGTGGGCACACAGAAACAGACCCAGGCTCCCTGGGCTGCACCTGGCTTAGTACAACTTCCCTACTCCCCAACCCACCAGATCTAGAAGCACTGCGCTAGGTGGCCAGAGACAGTGATTGAACCAAGCCCTCTTCCTGAGGCCCGAGACCCTAGTCCTTTCTCACTCAGGATGAGAGACCGAGAGCTATAAGACTCTGAGGTAACACGTAGCCAAGGCTTTGAGTCAAGAAAATAGGTCCTTTTTTCCTGAAACAGTGATCTTACCTCACTGTTTAAAAATAATTAAACAAATAAAATCAAGTAGCAAAGGAAAAACCACCATGCAGAACATTACTGACCTGGTTTTCCTGTCAACTTAACACACAGACACCTGGGAGGAGCATTAACTAAAGGATGTGGGAAGGTCCAGCCCACTGTGTGAGGAAGCTGGCTGGGTAGGGTTCTCCTCCTGGTGTCTGCCTCAGTTCCGGCCCTAACATCCCTCAGTGCTGGAGTATCACCTAGAAGTACTCGCCTAAAGTGAACCCTTTCTTCCCCAAGGTGCTTTTGATCAGTGTGTCATTACAGCAGCAGAAAAACAGGCCAGAACAATTACCAAGGCAATGCCCTGGCTTGACTGACATCAGCCTGCAAGCTACACTTACCCATCTTGGTAGGTGTGTCCCATGCAAGCAAAAGCTTCCAGGCCAAACCAGGTGCCATAGGTGAAACAAACCCCCCAGGAGCTAGAGGGAGACAAAGGGACGATCAGACTTGGTCTTCATTCCAAGCCAGAGTACAGGTACTCTACCTAGGTATCGGGACAACCTCAAGTAGAGAGGGAAGATGTGAGGTGGAGTGTGGTGGTACATCCCTACGTGCCCAGCATGGGCTACGACAGGGCCATTGCTAATTTAAAGGCAGTCTGAGATACACAGAAAGATCCTGTCTCATATAGCCAAAGAAAAAGCAAGAGACAGTGAGAAGAGGGTGGAGGGTTGGGAAGGGAAAGCAAAGAGGGGGAAAGGGACTTGAACAGAGAGTGCAAGTGTGAATATGGCTGAAAGCTCAACCTCTGCTTCCTCCACTCATGTCACAAAAGAACTGCTGATGCACACAGGAGCGGGAAATCACATGGAGGCCACAGAGCCCTTCCAGCATGCAACCCAACCGCTCCCTCCAACACAAGCTCTCAGCATAAGGGAAGGGCAAGCATCAGCCAGGGAATACGACCAACCAGGAAGTCCTTCCTGAGCCCCCTAGAAGAAGGCAGCAAGGATAGACTCCCAACCTCACACACATGTCTTCACCTCCCACCAACCCCTCTGCAGGTGAGCCCAGGCGCCTACTCACCCCTCCCAGGAGCCATCAGCTCTCTGCTTCTTTTGGCAGAACTCCAGGCCTTGCTGAAGGGTCTCTCTGCAATACAAGCAGTTAGCTCAATGAACACCGCGGTGGACAAAATCACAATGCAGTCTCCAACCCTGCACATGCAGTGGTCTCAGAAAGTGAGAATGGCCTTTCCTTCAAACAGATCAAATGTTCAAAGAGGGGGAAATGTAGCTATAGGACACAGAAGGGGCCAACTCAGAGGAAACAAAGGAAAACAGACTTTGCAGATGAGGACCACAGTGGAAGTAGCTCTGAAAACTATCACAGCCACTGACAATAACACTGGTGTCATGGGCCTGAGCAAATAATAGAAAATGACTTAGATTAAAACCACCTCTACTACCACCAAAAACACAGAGTTTGGGGCTGCCTACTTGAGATGTTGACTTGTCTCTCTTAATCACGTATAGCAGCTTTCATTTGGCAGAAAATTCTTTAGATCTTTTGTTTTCACAAGTTAGAAGCTTAGCTGGTGGGGACTTGCCCTGAGAGTATTCCTCCATTTATTCCATTTCAGGCCAGGCCTCGCCTTAATTTCCTTATCTTGTTCAGCACAGGCCTTGGCTACCACTTTATATTTCCTAGTGCTCTTTTTCCTCTTCAAACTGTACATGTGTATTTCTGCCCCATTTACTCTTTCCCATTGTACACTTTGCATAAGAGCAATTACTAATTACACATATTACACATGTTTAGCCTCAGGCAAGTTTTTAGGAAAAGGCAGAAATTAGCTACTTGCCAAAACATCACAAGAATGGTTTCTAGTCTGGTTGCTAATATTGTTCCTATCTGGAACCTCTTGAGCTGGGCCTTTGCTGTCTGCATAGTTCTCAGCACTGTCTTCCAGACTCTTACTAGGACAGTCCATCAAACTCAGCTTACAGTGTTCAACCACTTTTCTACAACAAAGTTAGAAATCCTTCCACATTCATCCCAAAACCACATGGTTAGTTCTGTCACAGCAATCTATTTTGGTGCCAGCTTCTATATTAATTACTTCCTATTGCTGTGATGAGATACCATGACCAAGGCAACTTATAAAAGAAAGAGTTTAATGGGATCACAGAGGGTGAGATGGAGGCACTGGACTGATGGTTCATGGGGACAAAAGACATCAGTCTGAATGCTACTAGCTGAGCCATTTCTCCCAGCTTAATCTTTTTTATGTGTATTATTTTATCATTTATGTTCTTTTGTGAACCCTAGGGGCTGTTATCCAGGCCCCTCAAACCTGAAGGCTATTGCCACTGTTGTTGGATGCACAACAAAACTAGATGGTCCTTAGTGTGTAAGACACCATATGCTTTGGCAAATTTCAGCTAAGACAAAAGTAGAAAATCCTTCCCTGTTAGCTGGCTTTCATTATACTGGAAGACAGCATGCAGGCTGTTGGGGTAGAACTGTCACCAAGAGACCAGCTCAGTTATGGGTCCTGCTTGTTATAGTGTAAACATCAGGTAAGGCACACCCACTAATACAATAGTAACTCAATGCAACTTTACTGCCTTCTGCTGTGATGTAGCTCAAAGGTGATATTGTAAACCAAGGCAAACCAAAACTCATGGCTAGGAAAATCATAGGCTCCAATGAAGAGTCCATTGCCACTATTATTAAACAGATATGATATGCCTATTAAGTTGCCTTTAAATTTATGTTTACACCCTTATATTACTGTTGCCTTCAGTCTTCATCAGTCATGAAAAGAGACATTATAATAATGAGATAATTATAATAATTAGAGGTATACTACAAAGACTCATAATTAGTCATGCTCCTGAGACAAACTAACTGTTGCTATGCCACAAAAACCCAATAGCCAACCATAGATGGAGAGAAATGAACAGCTATGCCAACCGCTCCAAGACTCAAGAAACATCACAAACAAGGCAGACCAAAAGGCAAGACAGAGGAAGGGACAGACTGACTGTTGTGTAGTTTCTGCCACCAAAGCAAAACATTCCCTGCACGCCAAGTAACAATGAGAGAGTCCTCAGTGTGAACTCCATCAAGGCAGGTTCAAAGTGAGCAACAGTAATCCGTGGCTAAGGAGACAGGAGGGTGGTCCCTTCACAGGGGAATGATGGAGGGGTGTAAATTGGGTGATGGCAGGGTCTCCACTTGACAATCTCGAGAGCTTCTGCCCATTCATTGGCTCTTATCACGAAAGAGCACTTAGCACCTATTTACCTGGATACTAACAACAGGAATATACACTCCTTTTAAAAGATGTTCAAGAAGACAGGAAAAATAACCCATTCTTGTGTCACAGCTGTACTGTCTTCCCCAGACCAACACACACACACACACACACACACACACTCACATACACTTACATATACTTGATGGATTTGAAAGACACTTGAAACTGTCCCTCTATTTACTCAAGCCATTATCTTGTGAGAAGGCACAGCCGACTCTTTGAGCATCCTGTGGCTGGGCTGTGATCCTGCTCAGTCCTGTCTTCACCTTCCTTACCTGATCTCTGCTGCCCTATGGTCTGGATAGTGTTCATGGAAATGCTTCAGAGCCTGCATCACTGCTGAGGTACACTCGACATATGTGTAGTCAATCATGATGTCTCCTAGAAATGGGAAGAAGGAGGCATCTGAGCTCCACTGTGGCTCAGGGTCCATAGTGCAGGCCAGAAGGTGTTGAGCAAGAGTACTGAAGCCTGCAGGACTTACACCTAGATGTCACCCCAGGTCATCCTGGGCAATGAGCTACAGTAAGTACAACCGGCAGAGTGAGACCTGCACACCTGTGCTACAAGACACACATACAGCAGCTGGGCTATCACTATGCCACCACCACCCAACACAACCAACATGTTTGACAGGTAGAAGAATAGGATAATTAGAAGCCATGAAAGAAAGAGGATAGCAGGTGTCAGAGTCAGCGAGGAAAGAACCTGACCTGATAGACTAGAACCTCAGTGACAACGCACAGCCGAGGCCCAGCAGCCCTTGGCATAGGGCTGCCCTACAAGTGCTGGGAGTCACTGAACATGTGACACATGGCAGCCTCCCATAGCACAGGGCTCTGTCGATAAGCAGGAGAGTGTAAATCTAGCACAAGGTCTCCATGGCCTGAGACAGGACCATGGCCATTCAGCATGAATACAGGTATTTCATACCCCAAGGCTCAAAGAGGTCTCTGCATGGACCTGCCTGCAGTCTAGGCCTGGCCTACACACCAAACTGCTAGTCAAGCACTCAACCACTCACCGAAGACCTCTGAGGGGTTCAGCAACTCCAGCAAATGCCCCCCACGCTTGGTCTCGTAGGTAGCAAATCCTCCATCAGAATTCCTCATGCTCAACAACTGTAAGCAGAGGGAGACGGACTGAGAACCGAGCACATAACTTATAGCATGACTTTCCCAAAGCACCACAGGACTGACAGACAGGACAGGAACAAGGGACAAGAGCCAGTTTTCACACTGAGCCCTGAGGTGCCCAATGCAGCTGCTGTGGCACAATATCTGCAGACACAGTCCAGTGTCGGGCTAATGCAGATCTCCATAGTAAAACACACACAAGAAGCAGATGTGCTACAGGACTTTGCACAAAAATGAACAGATGTTTCCAACTTTCCTTTGGATACTCAGAAAAGACCACAAGCCCTTCCAAATGAGTCCTGCAGAAACCTTAGCACAGATGTGGGAAGCTCCTTGAGCTCTAGAGCCAAGAAGAGAAGCCCCAGGGACAATACAGCCCCCTTGGGACCTCTGAGATAGGGTGGGCACTATCTCTTACAGCACAGGGTCCTGTGCACATACCCAATCAATCCACGCCCGGGTCTGTCCCAGGGCCCGCAGGCTCAGATTCTGATGCTCCCACACCCTCACCTTGGCCTGCTGAGACAGAGCTGTAGAAGAGTTAAGTAAACACGAAGTAGGGTACTTACTACACCCACAGCATCACAGAGCCGCTCTCGGGGGACGTGCTCCCTGATTGAGGGACACTGCTTCTGCAGGAGTAGCACAGACTTCAAACCCTCGGCTGTGCAATCCGCAACGATCCAGCCACAGTCCAGTGTGCTGAAGGGGAAACCACCCTACAGAGACAGAGTGTAAGAGTGCTTCTGCCCTGAAGAGCTGTAACAGTCAGGGCAGGGACCTCTCTGCCACACAGCAGATTGGATATAGTTGAATAGACTTGAGCTTCAGCACAGGGATTATCTAGGACTTCATGCCCATCCTGACTGCCCTAGATCTTAGCAATACAAAGTGGTCTGGGACCCAAGCAGCAGCACAGGTGCCCTATGGACCCCACTATGGAAGGCAGTAGCTGAGTCAATGGCTCATTCCACAACCTGCAGCTAAAAGCAGGCCCTTACATCAAACAAGGTTAATGCTGGCTCTGAATCCTTTATACTGTCTGCCTTGATTTCAACACAACTCAGCATCTGGGTATGCTAGATACCTGAACTATCCTGGAGCATGGCTACAGAGGCATAGGCTGTCTCAGGGAATGACAAAGCCCCTGACAGTGGGCAACTACAGAGCAAATAGCCAGAACACCTCCTCGAAGGGAAGACAGCTGAGTTTGGCATGGGTGGGCTGCCCATACATACCTTGTGCATCTGGCGGTAATACTTCTGATAGTCAGGAAAGTTGTCTGGGACCTGAAAGAGCAGCAAGGAACATATGTGGAAAGCAGAAATATGTTGGCACCGAGTACCCTGTGCTACCTGCCATCTGGGAGCCAGATCTGCTGCTAGCCTCGGTCAGTGCATCATGGTATACGTGAGACCCATGACCTTATCTCTACTAGGAAATAAGATCATCTGCTCAGCTTCATGGGTTCACTACTACTGAGCTATATGACTCACTCCAACAAGAAAGTAAACAGGTCCATTCAGATGGACTAAAGGCCCATTACTCAGTGTAGGGCTCAGATCAGGCCCTGATGGCTCACTCCCTGAACAGCCCTAGACAGACATGAACATCAACTAAATGGAGAATCCTGAGAAAGCTCCATCCTAGTGGGTTCAGAGGTCAGTGGGTTAGAGACACAAGGACTCTAAGCAGGAAGATGCCAGTGGGATCAAGGCTGGAGGCCTCCACTGTGTCTGAAGCAGGGTATGCAAGGCCAGCCTAAAAAAGTGGTACATGATGGGGGCTGCAGGTGCATAGGGAAGGCAGGAATAAGAAGCAGTTCATGGCCTCAAGAAAGGCAGCCACAGTGAGGGTGAAGTGATTCTACTGGCCCAGGCCCTTAAAGATGGCTAGGATGTGAACAGGCTGTGGTGCTCAAGGCCACCCCTCCTGATGGTGCCATAGGCTGGCTTTGGCCCTCTGCACAGTTCTGCATAAAGAACAGAAATCACTGGCTGGTGATGGGCTACCGCAGGCCATGGCCACAGCTACCTTAGGATGACTAGGTGCATCAACATGGAGCAGCGCAGGGCATGGCAGAATAGGGCAGAAACAAGCCAATAAAGCCAGCTTGGGGAAGCAGGATAGATGAGGAGGGGCATGACCTCACCTGTGAAAGCCGCAGGAATTCGTGAGCCTTCTGCAGGCAGGGCAAAAACTCAGGTCTATGGTGTGCACCTGCCTAGAAGACAGCAGAGCAGTACAGTTAACTCCAACGTCCTGCATCCCTTACCCTGGAAAATGACACATCTTAGAGTTGTCTAGGGTTTCTTTCCTGAGGTTCTCAACTTTAAAGACAGAAAGGACAGTGAACACAACTAAAGACTGAAATGGACAGAAGAGACCACTTTGAGTAGTTACCCAAGTCCTACCTGTTCTGTCAGGCCTCACCTGGGCAGCCCAAGCTAGCCCAGGCCCTGAGTTGTCCAAAGACACTATTCTCATTCCCACCTGCAGAGAAATACTTTCTTTCTAGCTCAAGTATCAGCCAATGTCCTAAGAGCCTCAAGCCCACCCAGCCCAGGTACCACCTGCTCATTACTACCTAGGCTTATTTCTCAGAGCCCTAACCCAGTTTAGTGTCCAAGTTCCAGAGGATTATCAGCAGGGGCTGGGAGCCAGGCAGATGGGAAGCTCAAGGGACAGAAGGCATGAAAAGCAGCATCATTTTTCTCAGGGTGAACATGTGCCTCGCACACAGGAAAGATCAGGTAGGAACTGCACAGAGAAACAGAACCACATACCTCCAACAGTGCTTGGATAGCAAATGAGGTATCCCAGACCTGTGATCCGTTGGTGCCCTGTTCACAAAGAATGAGCTGTTATAGTAACCCCATCCACTGGCTCCTAGAATCCGCAGGTGTCAGAGATGTACCCAGTTAATACCCTTTACCAGAGTCTGAGCCCTCTCCTGTGTGCTGTAGCAGCTGACAAAGGGCAAAAACAATCCTAAACCTTGCAGGCAGACATGGGTAACAGAGCCCCACCTGTCTTTAAAGGCCCCAGCAGAACAGCACTTTCTCAGGACATATGATCCCTTGAATGCTCAACACCCCATGACAACAGGGTACCCCAGTCATGAGACAATCAGAAACAAAGACCCTCCATTTCCAAGTATGCCTGATGTGGCAGGGACCCAGCTGACACTTTACTGTGGCCCCGATAGAGTGAGAAAGTTCCACCTCATATTCCACCCAGGGAACGTGGTTTTCTGGACAATACTCTTGGGTCTCAGTGTAGGAAATAGATGATCAAATCCACAGTGGGTTTGGCTCAGGAATCTCTAAATATCTGACAGAAACCCCAGCTCAAAACTACAGGGTAATCATAGGCCCTAAGCACTCTCATAACTCCTTGGGGGCCAAAGATCCCAAACACCTGCCCAGAAAGAAACATTTCCACTGCCCTTTGGCCAGAGTCCCAGAAGGGTCTAGGGGAAGGCTGAGCACACATCAAGTGCTGTACCCAGTAAACCACTTCTTCTCTGCTCTGCACAACTACAGATACACCCTCCTTTACCACTAGGTACCACAGAAGGGAACAATTTTCAGGGCACACCCCTCTGACCTGTAGGCTCCTCCTGTACTGGTGGCTACAGAGGGGAATCTCTAGGGTTACCCTATGAGCTGAGAACACACAGCTCCCAGTGTCCTGCCAGAGGAGCCTCCACCATTACCACCAGAGTGACTTTTCCATCACAATAACAGGATGAAGGTTTCTAGAGGGTCTGAGCCAAGCCTGGATCTGTCATGGCTTAGTCCACCCTGATGAAAGACTACAGAGGAACATGTGAGAACATACAGCAATCACAGAGACCAAGAGGTACTCAAAGCCCCACAGACAAGAGGACTAAAGGGTGATTCCGTCTCTCCTCTTTTACTGTAAGAACTGTACTGGGGATGGTTTCTCAACCCCTCCCCATTTCTTCTCTCTTAATTTAGAAATGGGGTCTTGCTGTATAGCACTATCTGGCCCAGACTCAATCCTTGTGTTTTAACCAGCTGAGTGAGGGTACTTATGCCAGTGTCATCATGCCTGACTGTCACTTCTGAATCATAATAAATAAGCAGAGATGGTTACAAAGAGAGCCGGCAGTCTCAGGTCTACAGCCCTTACCTGCATTTTCATGCCATCAAGGCCCAGCCTATGGGGATAAGAAAAGATTATGTCAGGGACAATGTGAAAGCTGGAATTCCAGATGTCTATCAGGAGCCACACACAAGCAAAAGAGCACACAGCTCTCCCCTGGGAGCATCCAAAGCCACCTCCCCTTGATGCTAACTTCAGAGCTGCCCAGAGGGGCTCACAAGCACAAGGCCTATACCCAGCAGGAACAAGACAGTGGCTTACCCAGGGGCACTGGCCCGTGCCAGGTTAGTAGAAGCTGCCACCCTCACCTCACACCACACCAACACAGAAGATGGCCTTTATGAGCTCAAGGCCTCCTACTATGGTCCCTGGGACAGTCCCGACCTTGGGCCCAGTCCAGGGCTGACGAGCCTCTTGTCCACTGGCTTTTCTCACAACTATTAAGACTGTCCCTAGGCTTCCTGGCTTTAACTTTGGGAATCACCCATAGTTACTGCTAGGTAAAAATATCTTCCCAAAGATAATCTAACTGGCATTGCTCCTGATCCCATAAAATACTATCAGAAGTTTGACACCCTGGCACCCCTAACCAGATGAGGCATTGGGGTCCAGTATTATAGTTGCTGGGTTCACAGCCAGCACTTGGCACAACATCCTAGTCACCACTTAGCCACACTCACCAAAGGTAATCTGGGATCCTAGAGACGTGCTCCTGGAAGGCAGAGGAAGATGGCCCATCCACTGACCAACGAACAAGCATGTTGATGGTTTTTGAGATCTGCAGGACATGTAGCCATCAGGACCCAGGAAACTTTACCCTGGGGCAGGGCTTCCTAAGTGCTCTCTATACATTCATGTCCCTAGACTCAAACTGAAGGTAATGTCACTCAATATGGGCCAGCTTAGGGTGTGACAAAGAAGGACCAAGAGTCCACAGAGAGGAAGACAGAAGCTCAGTTTATCCAGAGAACTTATGGGCAACCCACCACAGTATAGTAACCAATATCATAACCCACAGGCTGATTGTCTCCCAGCTATGATGACAGCTCCCTTGCTGGCTCTAGCCAGGATGAAATGACCACCCAGCCTCAGGCATGTATATACTCCTTAGGTCCCAAAGCATGTGCACAGTTGGCCAGACTAGAGGCCTGGCATCCCCCAGCCACATGGGAGAGACCAGAACTGGGACATGAGGGTTCCGCTGTTTTCATTGCATACCTAGGCACCTATAAACCTTATACAAGATAGATTATCAAGGTAGATTATCTAGGGTGGGATCTGTGAAAGAGTAAGAGGAAAAAACAGCCCCCAAACAGTAGTCTTCCAGAGGGTACCAGGAGTCTTAGACAAGAGCCAGGCAGGAGAACAGGAACCTGGAAAATTAATATAGGTGGTACTTCAAATACACTGACCAAAACGGAGACAGTGCCAAGATGCAGTAAATAAGCCTGCCTCATTCCTAACCCCATAGAGCCTAGCACCTAGGGCATCTGACAGGACCTCACTGCCACCAAAGCTGCTCCAGACACCCGGGGTGGGGGCACTGACCGGGCCAATGCTGATGCTCTTAGTGAACCGGTCATCGGCAGCAATGTGTTCATACAGCATTCGGATGGCCCGCTGCCTCAGGCTGGTACTATGGAAACGCTCATACAGGTTGAGGAGTCCTGCAGGGCAGAAGACATCAGTGGACACTCAGCGACAGGAGAGGCATTCCTGGACTGGCTATGCTGTAGTCCTTCAGATGGGAACGGGTTCTACACAGTCCAGCATCTGTCCTCTCATGTCCCTTGGGATCCCTCCTCCCACTCACTCTGCTTCCTCCTTCCCATCTAGGATGGGCTGCTTCACACCTCTCACCATGACCCTGCCCTGCCCAACCTAGGTGACGCTGAGGGGGTACCACCTAACAGCAGCTGGTCCTTGTTGGGGGACCAGAGCAAAGTTATGTCTTCTTAGCTCCCACTCCAGGGCCCAGCACTGAAGCCATTTATTGCATTAATGAATTATGTGGAGGGCTGAGCAACATCTTAACTGTGTGCTACCCAGGCTCCCCCGACCCTCAGGAGGCACCCACCATACACCACATGCAGCAGCCAGCTGTGTGGCGTGTACAGCTCATCAGGGGACACGTTGTTCTTCTGTGCTGGCCAATCGATGCTGGCATAATCCTCCACATAGAGCTCCTAAAGGGCAGGGGGTACCTGAGTGCCCAGCAGAAGCAGCAGGCCTGCCTCCCAGACACAGAAGATGGACAAGCGCTAACCAGGAGTAGTCTCTAGCTGTACATTCTCAGGGTTCTGGGTCATAACCTTTCTCGGGGGTGGAGACCAATCAATCCCCACTATAGGGTGTAAGGCCCAGTTACTGGGGATAATCTGAGGAGTTGTCCCAACCCTAAGACCTAAGTCTCACTCTAGTGCAAATCCTGTTCCAAAGTCCATCTCAGGGCTCCTTCCCAAGAACAGTACCTGCAAGCATAGGTTGGGACTACAGCTTGTGAACTTTCTAAGACCCACTGGGACATTTAACTAAGACAGACGCCTTTCAGGTTCCTGTGAGCAGTTTTCCATTTGTTTACAGGAAGGAAGGCAGAGACTCCGCAGGACTCCAGAGCACCAAGATGCATTTGAGCTCTACAGACTGTGTGCCATTTCTTTACCATAAGGCTTACCTGGCGGAGGCTCTCAACCAGGGGGTCTTCTAAGGCACTTAGCCGAGTGGCATAGCAGTAGCTCATGGGCAGATAGACCTGCCGGCAGTGACACCAGAGGGTGGAGGGGTGGGCAGGGAACCATTCAGGAAACAACCTGGAAGACAGCATGAGTCAGCAGGACAAAAGAGCCTACTCTATCATCAGCCCTGAGGCCTCGGGCCCCCTTCCAAGCTTTGACACTCGTGCTACTCTGAGTGCATCCATCCATATTTGCACACGCTTGCATTCTGCATTCAAATGCCAAATGACTGTGGAGTTTATGCCCCACGTATGTGGGGTTGTATGTTGAACCCTGCCATGTAATGATGAAGCCTCTCCAGCCCCAGGCTTTAGCACCCAACTCTACCCTGGCAAAGCCTTCCTCTGCCTGCATCTCCCCAGGCAAGTCTAGCATCTGGCCAGTAGAGCTGCCAATGACTGGATGCTAGAACAATTCTAGTATACCTCCTTACTTTAAGTAACAGTATACCTGCCCTGCCCTACACATGGACAGCTCTCTCTACACCCCTCACTGGTTCAGTCATTTGCCACATCTTCAACTTATCACCACTCAACCAGGCTGTAGAGCAAAGACTTTTTGTCCTTGTTTCAAGACCTTGCTGTCTTTCAAGTGGTCCCTCACATCCAATCTATCTGCATATGAAAGTTACCTGGTACAGGAACCCTAGACTCTTGACCTGAGTAGGATAGCAGACTCTGCCTGAACTCTGTATAGTTCTGGAGAGCTTACCTACCAGTGCACGTAAATGTATATATGCATTATGTATAGGGCCAATACTTTTTAAGATATTCACAAAAAAGGTAAAGACACTGGCCATACGTTTCAGTTAGTAAGGAATAGGTATTGATTCTTCTGAGTAAATATTGGGGGGGTGAGGAACCAAGAAACAAATTTAAAGATGCACATAGAAGTGTTCATTGGTGAAATTATATCTAGAACTTCCCAAACATTTACCACAAATTAGTTAAGAAAACGAGATACAGGGGTGGGGAAGGCTCTTTTCCTTACTCCTAAATATTTTCTATGTCTTTGTAATTACCAGGTATGATCATTTGTCTATCCCCACTAAACACAAGCCACACAATGGGTTCTGTAACTACCCTCCAGGGTCCCACAGACTGCTACAGAGCTGGGTGGTTTGACAGTTTGCTCTCATCTAAAATAGAATCCCTTTCTATATATGTGTAGAACACATGAAGGGCCTCTGGTGAGAGGCTAATCCACCCCATTAGGTCCCATCAGTCTACAGCGCAATAGGTAGAGGGCAGGCATACCACATCTCAGGGAATAGGGTATTGAGTCCTTCCCAGCTATAAACATTCAGGATGGCCAGCCAGAACTTCCCCCAGGAGGGGATGGCTACCGCACCACCTAGAAAAAGAAAAGGAAAAAGTTAGCTACCATTACATGTGAATACTGACTTACATCTCTCTTCTTCTTGAAGGAAACCCCTTCTTGCATGAAATGAGGGTCAGCCTGCCATGGATCCTGTAACTCCCAGCCAAGAACAAGTATGACCAACCTCAGATGAGCGTTTTACAGCCCCGATCCCAAGAAGGAACACATGAAAGCAGCTACCTGTGAAGGCAGCTCAGGAAAGGAAGAGGCCAATGCTTGGCTGCTCTTTCTCCAACCAAGACCAAACTGCATCTGTGCATTTCTGATCAGCAGAGAGCCTGGCACAATTAACTGAAGGCAGTCTAGCATGCAGCCGCAGATTCAGAGCTGCCCCTGCCCCAACCAAGCAATAGTTAAGTCTTTTGCATAGCACGTGGCAACACTGATTTATATACATTGTATGAATTCTGTCCTAAATCCAAGTGTGTCCAAGTTAGAAAGACTGATAAAGCTACCAGTTGACGTATGATGCAAGCACATTCTTCCTCTTGGCAGGACTCAGGACAAGAGAGCAACAGGGAACAGAGAGTAACTTTAAGAGCACATGACCAATAATATCAGAGGTTGACAATGACTTACTTAATCACAACAGGGGCAAACACCTGAAAGAAGATTGGCAAAATTTCATAAGGCATACAGAACACTTCATCTAGCCTGAGAAGTCAGAAAGAAATACTGACGGAGTGACATTTAAGACATATTGTAAGCACAAGGAGGGACCGCCAAGACAGCATGGTGAAGGTGGAAAGCAGGGTGAGAGGCTATTGTGCATGGGAGCCTTGAGACAGGAAACCACTTTGACAAAATGAAAGGAGGCCCTTGATCATGGAGCAAAGAGCAAGACAGGAGTATGGGTCACTGAGAGGCAGGACACAGGACCACATGAGGAGCTGCAGAATAGCAATGCAAGATAAGCTCTGATCTAAGAGCAGTGGAAGCCACAGAGCCTGCCAAGGGCTGGAACGGTCTTCAAAGCCCACAGATGAGAAGAGAAGTAACTGTGCCGGCTCAGAGACGGCAAGTGTGGAGGGGATGAGCAGAGCCCTCACTGGGGATGATCACCTATAGCTCAGCTGCCTCTAGAAGGCACACTTCATGAATGTCCCACAAGCACTATTATTAGCATGCTGCCTTTTAACCTTTACCAATTGATGAAGAAGCAGAACACAAAATATCAAATTGTTTTAAGCTAAGGATATAATTTAATTGGTAGAGTGCTTCTCTAGCAGGCACAAAGCCCTGAGTTCGAACCTCAGCACTACATAAACCAGGCATGGTAGTGCATGCCTGTAATCCCAGAACTCAGGAGGAGGAAGCAGGAAGATTGGGAGTTCAAGGCCAACCTTGGCCACATAATAAGTTCAAGGCTAGCCTGGGTTCAATGAGACCTTCTTCCCCCGCAACAAAACCACCACCATAACAAAACCACAACATTCAAGCTGCAGCTGGCTAAGTGGGCAAAGAACTGGCCACACAAGCCTGGTAACCTGAGTTTGTTCCATGGAACTTGGGTAAAGATGAAAGGAGAGACTTCTACATGTGCACTGTGGCATAAACACACACACACACACACACACACACACACACAGAGGACCTGAGTTCAGTTGCCAGAACACACATGGCAGCTAGCAATGGTCTGTATCTGTAACTACAATTTCAGAGGCTCTGACACCCTTTTCTAGTCTTCACTGGCACAGTACACAGACTGGCAAAACACCCATACTCATAAAAATACATAAGTCTCTAGCTGGGCGGTGGTAGCACACACCTTCAATCCCAGTATTTGGGAGACAGAGGTAGGTGAATCTCTGAGTTCAAGGTCAGCTGGGTCTACAGAATAAAGTTCCAGGACAGCCTGGGCTACACAGGGAAACTGTCTCAAAACACAAAAAGCAAAGAAAAATAATTAAAATAATCATTATTATTATTAAAAATTATTAAACAGCTCAACAATTTCCACCTACTGGTGTTTTCCCCAGTGTTTCAATAGGGGTGCAGTTCCCATTTACAAGAGCTCATTATGTCAGCAGGACACAAACCCCACATGCCATATAGGATGTACCTTTTTTGTGAAGAATGTTCCGAGCCCGTACAAGGTCAGGATCATCAGGCCCAATACCCAGGATTCTGAGAGCCACATAGTTCAGCGCAGTCCCAAACACTGTGGACTTGTCCTCAACATGCCTAATGGAAATATGAGACTGGTGGGAAAAGGGCATCTGTCATCCATCTCTCTTTCTAAGACATAAAACCATACTGGCAGTGAAGTCCACCTAGAAAAGACTGCTGTAATCCTCCCACCCACATGACAGCGACACCCAGGGAATGTTTATCCACCCAACAAGAGACATCCCATTTCTCCAAAGCCAGCTGAGCAGGACCTGCCTACAATCTGCTCACAGAATGGCTACATCAGGAAAGCAGGCTGAGATGGGTCTGTGGGGCCCCCTACATTTGCTGCCAGCTCTGCTGCCTCCACAATTTTAAACGAAGGCTTTAACTTGGCATGTTAAAGGAGACTCAAGAGCCTCCCGACCATGAGACGCATTCACAATGTTGGAAATAAAACTGTAGTCAGGCTTCACATATGTACCAGCCTGCTCGCCTCCTGCCAGGCTTTCTCCCACCCCACCCTCGGTCCATGGTTGCAGTTATCCCACTTCTAACAGCTGCCTGGAAGCCCAAGCAAGAGCTACATAAAAACACATGCAAGCACACACATGTATATATGTGCAGTTGGGCATACTCACAGGCCCCATCCACCATCAGGAAGCTGTACTGACCGCAGGTACCGCACCATTTCCTCTCTGTATCCAGCTGGCAAAGGGATGTGTGCCACATGACACGTAATCAGGAGACCTGCGTGGTGAGAAGGATGTCCCACATTAGGAAAGGTTGTTCAGCACTGCTAAACCCAAGCTCTTCTTCTAAGGACCTTAATCCTGACACATAGCTGCCCTGTGGCTTTCCTTCCCATGCAATCAAGCCCTGAAAGACCATTCTTTCTAGGACCAGTGGCTTTGGAAACACCAGGAAGAATACAGTTAAGAATACAGTTAAGAATACAGTTCTGCAGAGCCTGCAGAGCCTGCAGAGCCCATGTAGTTATTCCTGGCACCCATACCATATTCTGAGTCACAGAAACACTGCAGAGCCTTGAAGAGGCCTCCCACAACTGCACTGAAGGCCTAAGAAGACCTAGTTCAAGATCAATGGGGCCACAAAGGGCATGCATCCAGGTCTTGCTTTAACACCTGCTTGGGACTGAAATACTAAAACGGTAACTAGAACAGGATAATAGCTATTACTTATATTTTACTGCTTCTGTTTTATAAACTTTTTACATGTATGTGCCACTTTGTATATATGGGAGAGACGATAGTATACAAGAAACCTCCATTCCAAGCCTGGTCTTCGGGTACACAACTCCTACCTTTATCATCCATAGAAGAGTTCCAAATCATATGCCCATGGCAAAGCATAGGAAAGGTATCATAGGGCAGCTACTACAGAAGCACATGCATATTCTAAGAATTTAGGCGACTGAGATAGATTTAAAACTCAATGAGGAAAAGGGTCTTGATGCATGAATATGGGTTTCTTTAGAGAAACATTGCCAGGATGCAAAAAGCCTTACACAACCAAACTAGATCAGAAACCAGTGTGTTCAAATGCAACCCTGTTAACCACTCACCAACCTGGACCTGTGCTTTCCCTGCCACAACTCCCTCAGTCACCCTTTGACAGCGAGTTCACAAGGGATATTGTAGTGTTCAAACTCTACACGCACGGATACCAGCTCCTCAACTATACCCTTGCCTATCTACAGTACCCTGGCACTGGCTGGGCCTTCTCCCTAGAGTGCCATCTTACATTGGGATTCAAGAGCACCCATCCCCTTTTCCTAGAGAAGTCTTTGCTTCTGATATCAAAGTACCCACTGGTCTACCCTGGGCTAACTATGCTTCAACATCATTTCCATCCTGGCAGCAGGGTGACTGGGATACAAGGTCACCTTCCCAGAGCTTTTCCAGTGTGCTGCTGGGTTTTCACTTGCTTAACCAGGGTAGGTCAAGCCCCTTCTCCACCCCTCCCCACCCCACCCCACCCCCAATCCAGAACAGCATTCCCCTTGAGTTAGGATAGCATGGCCCTACCTGGTAAGAGGAAGAGTGGACCACCATAATCACCCGCCCAGTGTCCATCCTCAGCCTGCAGCTTGGCATAAAATGTTACTCCATTCAGGGCCGCCTCTTGGGCTGTTTGAGCTTTAGGTAAGTCTTTGAAATAATTCTTCTGCAATAGGAAAGAAAAAATGAGAGCTGAGATTGCCTAATGACCTTAGGAACCCTCCTTATTCACAATCCAAATCCAAATAGTGGATGTAATTCACTCTGGATTTTTTTCCCCATTATAGCACAGTAACTTTTATTTTATGAATGTTCAGATCAAAGCATTAAAGCTACTTCTGTGTATTCCAACAGGATTTTCCAAAAGATGTGTCAGGTTTTACAAAAGAGAACAAGCTGGGAGGAGCTGTATATAAAGTATGGTTTGGTTTTAGAATTGGTGTCTGCTATCTGCAAAGTTTCTAAAACACAAGGAACTGAGAATTTCTCCAAGTATAACATTCTTTATTTGATTCTATACGAATAAAGTATATTTACAATCCATATTACTGATGTTTAAGATTGCCTAAGCATACAATGAGAAAAAAGGTCAGCTGCTGCTTACTGCCAGGCACAGGTTAATGAAATCTCTGCTTCTGTGTGTTTTTTGAATAACTGTCCTCTGGTCTTAAAATAGTTCTTTCAACACAGTCCTCCAGCCATTTTTCCCTCATTAAGTCATCACATAAATAATTGTATCCTATTGACAAAAGAATCTTCTAAAGCATGCCTTCCTTTGTATCAAGTAAAGGTTACAGTAAGTGAAGACAGCTATTAAGTAAATAGCAAGTAAATTCAATTCTACAGTAAATGTCTTCATGTGCACACATTGCAGATAGAAATCACTTTAGAATTTTTTTTTTAACGATTTCACTCTGAAAAGTCTTCAATGACACTACCACCCAGAAAAGTAACAAAGAAAGTCCATGTTGTCACAATTTACTTTGCAGCAACCAACCTGAAAATTCCTTCAAAACTTCAAAACACCTTAAATAAACACAGCACAGAACACAGGGCAGGACACTGATGCCAAAATGATACTGGGGGGGGGGGGGGCTTCGCTCTTTCTCAGACAGGGCTCACACAGTAGCATAGCGGATCCCAAAGGTTTTCCCAGCTGATAGCCAGGACTCACAGGAAGCCTGTTAGCTAGCTGTCTTATGACTAGTTGACTTTCATTCGTGCATGGATGCACACAACCAGAACACAGGTGGAACTTCACCTTGTGAATACAAACAAAATCACGTCCATCTTTGTAATTCTCTTATAAATCAAATATTTTATCAAAGGAGAGTGCTCAAAATGAAACCAGACTAGGGCAACTTTTTCCATAGGTCTCTGGGATTCTGGGGTAAAGGGACTAAAACAACAGGGCACTTCAATTCATGTCTCTGGGAGGAGGTACTGCCCCCAAGTCACCACTTTTTGCTGCCCTGCTTTCAGTTTGGGGGACTGAACTTAGGTAAATGTTCACCTGCATCACCACCAGTTTAATAGGGTCTCACTACACAGCCATGTCTGGTCTGGAACTTGCTATGTAGACCAGGCTGGCCTCCAACTCACAGAGATCTGCCTGTCTTGGCCTCCTGAGCACTGGGATTAAAGGCCTGCAGCACCACACCCAACTCCTTTGCTTTTTTTTTTTTTTTTTTTTTTTTTTTTTTTGAGACAAGATCTAACTAAGTTGCCAAGGCTTATCTCAAACTTAGAGCTTGCCTCCCCAGTGGCTGGGATTATAGAGCTGCCCCTTGCCTAGATTCACACTTCCACACTTACTTCTTTATTTTTAAACAAAACTTGCAAGTAAATAAAAAACAGCACACACTGAAATTAACCAGACATTCTATTCTAATGAACTTGGCGTTTGAAAAAGAATTATGCATTAACCCACCACCCAGAACAAAAACTCCATGACAGAATTAGAACTAGACAACAGCTAGCTTTACACCTTCTGTCATAACTCATGTCCATTACCCGCACTAAGCTCTTCCTCATTCCCTTATATTTAGCTTTTGTGTTACACTACACTCACATGTATATTTGTTTACTGGCTAGATGAAGCTTTCTGAACAAGGCTCAATACTGTTTCAGGGCTCTGGCTCAGGAAAGACAGGCAGAGGCTGGTCTGCGGTCACTGCCAGGCTTGGGGTGGAATGGTGCTTGCGGAGTCACATCACTTACTGTGTCCAGTCCCAAAGAGTGGGCCTCTAGCCCGGTCTGTTCTCGGCCAGGGTCGTCCTCCGCTTGGAAATACGTCCATCTCTGCCGACCCAGTTCATTGCGGAGCTGCCAGCGGGTGAGGTCAGTGGCTGGCTCGGTTTTATAGGGTCCCCCTCGACGGCGCAGACACCTGAGCGGACCAGCGACAGTGAGCAGCACTCGTTAGGTTCCGCCCAGGTGGGGATGCCTGCAACCCAGGCGTGCAGAACCACCCGTCATGTCACCCTGCTGTCCAGGCACCTTCCCTGCCACCGCCCTACTGCGTCCCTCGCAGCACCCGCGGGACACCCAGGGTCCGGAACTCACGTGCCCTCAGTCATGACAGCAGCGCACTCTGTGCCACCGGCTTGCCAGCGCCTTACCTGACAGCTTAGCGCACTGCGCAGGCGCGAGCCTCGGCCGACCGGAATGGCTGGGTGGGCCGATGCCGGTGCGGCCAATCAGAGCATCACGAGGTGAGCACGACAGACGCACCGCAACCGCAGTGGTTGGGCGCACGCCGCCCCACGCCGCGAGGCTCCCGGGAGGCGGGGCCTGCGGGGGGCGGGAAGAGTTCGGGGCGGGGCCTACTCGAGGGGCGTGGCCTTGAGATGCTTGCTCTGGGTGTTGAGGTGAGGATGTGTCCAGGGTTGGTGAAGAACGTCGGCAGGAAAGAGGCAGCGGAAGGCACGGGTCCTTTAGGAGAAGCACCGAGGAAGTGAGAGCAGAAACTAGTATTGATCCGTGGTCGGCGGGGGCCAAGCAGGAAGCCAAGGAGCCACGACAGAGGATGGGATCACCATGGGGTAGGGGCTTTGACTCTGTTGAAGGGAAGAGAAAACTACGATGACGTGATTGAGAAGAAGGCAAGGCGGTGTTCTTGAAAACTAGGCACAGGTTTCTGATAGGGACTAGCTGAAGGGCTGGTCAAGGCTGGCAAAGCAGCCTGGACTTCCTGACTGCCAATAGCGGGTGGACCTCCACCTTCCTAGCCACACAGCTACCCGGGGATACCGGCGGCTTGGGGTCCCACTAGTTAAAGGGGGAAAGCCTTGATTATGTTTGAAAGTAGGGCGGGAAGCAGGAAAGCCTGTGGTGTACAGACAGAAACTAATAGTGAGGAACATTGGAGAAATGGAGAAGACTTGAGAAGTAAGTGTTGCTGGCATGCAGAGACAACCAGAGTACTGAAGACAGAGTTCCAAGAACCCACAGCAGCTGGTTATGGCTTCATCTGTCCTGCAGAGTGCAGACCTGTTACAGCTACCCAAACCAACACCCTTGTGAAACACTACCCTTTATGAAACTTGAAGGGGCCATGGACACAAGTCAGAAGAAGGAGTTGGAGGCAGAGAACACCCACACACCTTCCCACGATGGAATCTTGGAGTTGTAGCCAAGAACACTAACCTCTTCGTAGTCCAGCTTAGAAACTGCTAAAGATGCAAGATGAGTAGGCATCATATGAAAGCCTTGCCAGGGCAGTTGGTTTGGAGAGATGGCCCAGTGGTTAACAGTGCCTGCTGCTCTCTAAGAGGAACTAGAACTGCTTTCTAGCACCCACATGGTAGCTCACAACCATCTACAACTCCAGTTCCAAGGAATCGTATGCCCTATTCTGACTTCCTCGGGCACCAGGCATGAAAGTGATGCACATACATGCATGCCAGCAAAGCAACCATACACATAAAATAAATCTTTAAAAAATCAAAATAGAAAAGTCAGTCTGGAGGGCAAGGCTTGAAGGCAAGCAGGAGAGCTACCTAACTCCATCATAATGACTGCCTTACCCTCCCTTACACGTCTCAGGTGGCCCAGGTGAACAACTAGAGCTTTGGGGAGTTAACCCACCAAGGACCATGTAAGCACAGTGTGCCAATGAGAAGACCCCAAAAGTGTTGCCCTGGGAAGCCTAGCATCCTGGACCCTGTTTGTTCTCTCAAGTTCACTAAATAAGTTCCTCTGTTTCCCTGGAACAGAAAGAAGCTGGAACTTTTTCCAGGGAAGTCCTTCTATGTTAAAACATGAAAAGTAGGAAAGAAGAATTCTGGTTGATTCAGAACCCGCATGGAAGGAGAAAATGGCAAGTTTCCCGAGTACTTGGTCCTCTGTTGGCAGAATTGTTTGGGAAAGATTAGGAGGTATGGCCTTGTTAGAGTAAGTATATCACTGGGGGTGGGTGACCTTTGAGGTTTCAAAGACCAGCCCATTCCCAGTTAGCTCTTTTGACTCCTGCTTGTGGATCAAGATGTGAGCTCTCAGCAACTGCGCTAGTGCCTGCCTGCCTGCCTGCTGCTATGCTTCCTGCTATGATGCCATGGACTCCAAGCCCTCTAAAAGTCCCAGATAAAGGATTTCTTTTATAAGTTGCCTGTGTCATGCATGGTGTCTTATTACAGCAACAGAAAAGTAAGACACAATAAATAAATGCTTTAAAAAATAACATCAAGGATTTATTAATAAACAGTGACTCACCGGGGGTGGGATGGGGATTGGTGAGATGGCTCAGCAGGTGAAAGCACTTGCTACACGAGCTAACAACCTGAGTATGATCCCCAAACCCCTATAAGGCAGGAAGCAGTGGTGTGTATCTGTAAATCCTGGCACCCTTATCATGAGATTGGAGATGGAGAGTTTTCCTGGAAGGGACTGGAGTGGTTAAGAGCACTAGCTGCTCCTCCAGAGGACCTGGGTATATAATTCCAGTTCCAGGAGATCCCACACCCTCTTCTGGCCTCTTCGGGCACTAAGCATACACGTGGTACACAGGCATACATGCAGGCAAAATGATCAAAGACAGAAAATGAAATAAATATGAAAATGAAATAAGAAAGAATGGGCTGGAATCTCAAGAAGGGCCAGCTAGCCTGGGATATGCTGTACAGCCTCACAGATGAGGGCCCCTCTGAGAACTGGCTCCTGAAAGTTGTTCTGAGCCCTTCATGGCCACAAGTATACACACGTGTGTACATTCGTGCACACATGTGCCAGCAAGGTGGCTCAGTGGGTAAAGGTGCTTGCCTTCAGACCCCCCCCATGGTGGAGGGAGAGAACTGAGCCTGAGAAATTGTCCTATGATGTGCTACCACACATGTATGAATCAGAGGGACAACCTGACCTCCACATGTGCATTGTAGCATACGCTTGCCCATACATGTACAGACAAAATGTAAACTCATTAAAATACATACGCTATAAAAGTTTTAAAGCCTAAAGATGTAGTATGTGCCTGGGGAAGAGAGACTCTGTGGTGATTTTGATGGTGAGATAAGCTTTCTTCTTAGTGTTTTTGTTCTCAGTGAACTAAACAAGAGCCATGTATGTAGGGCCCTGCAGGGGACCCCCCCCAAGCACCCGGAGCAAGCCTGAGCTGTTGGCTAGAACATTCTGCAACTTTAGCTGGAACATCTCGTGCCATGGACCACCCCAGCCGGGTATGGGGGTTTCTGGGACGAGGATACTTGAAGACTAGGTGGGTAAGGATTCGGCGGTGACAAACACAAACAAACACAGAAGCAGTTTGAATCTGAGTGTATTCAAACCAGGCTTTTTATCCAGGATAAAGAATAGCTTCTCAGAGATTGTGTTCACGAAGCAAATCCAGACAGAACAAATGACATCATCGTTAGGCACAGAAACATACAACTTATCCAAGGCTAACAGTAAATCAGAAAATCATTCAAGGCTAACCACAACTAACCACCCATTTTCTAAGATCAAGTCAATTATTTTTTTATGGTCAGTTATTGTTTAGCCTTTGTTTCCTGGCTCTTGTGAATCTTTGAAATATTGAACTATTTTGACTTATTTTTTTAATCAAAAGACTTTCTTTACCAAATGTATAAACCTACTCTCAATTACACATGTACAGCCATATGAAGTTTTATTGTTGGGAAAGTTTTCATCAATATTATGTATGTACTTATGTGAGTGACGTGAATGATTTGAAAAGTGCTGGTTTTCCTGGAGACGAGGTCATGGTCAGTGACCACATCTCAGGGATGGTTTCTCATTTGTATCTTTTGTTTAAAGTATAAGCATAGGCTTTCAGGAACATCTTGATAATATGAGAAAAGAATAGAAGTACTGAGATTGCCATGAGAACTACGGCTTAATACTTTTCTCTGGCTAAAAGTTCCACAACCGGTTCCGGGAGACCTCCTTCTTTTGAAGTTATCGCCTCAGTCTGTAGAACTTGTCACACAGAATCTACTGGATTTGATGTGGCAATCTTGCCCCAGAGTTATTATTGGTATATCGGTACTCTTCCTGATTTGCTAACACACTTCTGCTGGGGAGGAATTAAGCCTGAGAACTTGCACTCTTTTTTTTTTTGTTTGTTTGTTTTTTTCAAGACAGGGTTTCTCTGTATTGTTTTGGAGCCTGTCCTGGAACTAGCTCTGTAGACCAGGCTGGCCTCGAACTCACAGTGCACTACCAATGCCCGGTGAGAACTTGCACTCTTGACCCTGGATTGTTTTCCACTGTTCTGTGAATCAGTATGTCAGTTCCTTCCCCTCAATAAACGGCATTCCAGTTCCAGGAATGGCCTGCTATCTTGTCTCTTAAATCTCTTGGCCTTCACCCTATAGTGGAACAGATTGTAGCTCAGGCGCTACACAGGTGTAGTTCATCATGTGCATCAGAGGTTTGAAGAGGACCAGACATTAAATACTCTCCTTGAAAATGGGGGCTATAGGATGACAATCTGGAAATGCTTAGTACACAGTTTAAGAAAGGTGAACATCACCAAGTTCATTAATACTTCCTTCCCTTCCTTGAAAAATGCCATTTTATTTATGGGATGGGTGTTCTCATTCAGAGATCAGCAGAGAGCACCACGTCTCCTGGAAATGGAGTTCTGGATAGTTGTAAGCCACCATGTGGGTGCTGGAAGCCAAAATCAGGTCTTCTGCAAGAACAACTGTTCCTTTTCTCTCATGAGTGTTCTTAACTGCCAAGCCATCTCTTCCACATGTTTTTTGTTTGTTTGCTTGGTTTTTTTTTTTTGGGGGGGGGAGGAGACAGGGTTTCTCTGTGTAAGATCTCTGGCTGTCCTCGGAACTTGCTCTACAGTAGACCAGGCTGGCCTCGAACTTGGAGATCCACCTGCCTCTACCTGCTGAGTGCTAAGATTAAAGGTGTGCACTGCCTCTGCATGGCTTCCACATGGTAGTATTCTCCCATAACTGATTCCCATGGTCCTCTAAATATAGTCTGAGTGGGCTGGCCTGTTCCTTTCATTTGGCTACACAATCAATCAGTGCATCTAGACTTTCATCATACCCTCATGCATACTATACTCTCAAAACAACCTGCCCACATTAAACTATGTGTACCCATACACATCTTCTAAGATATATGTATGTATGTATGTGTGTGTCTTGTTAGGGTTTCTGTTGCTGTGAAGAGACTCCATGACCATGACAACTCTTATAAAGGAAAACGGGGCTAGCTTATATCTTCAGAGGTTTAGTTCATTATTATCATATAGGGACATGTTGGTGTGCAGCAGACATGGAGCTGGAAGAGGAGTTGACAATTCTACAACTTGATTCTCCAGTAACAGGAAGTAGCCTGAGACACGCAAAAGCCTACCCTCACAGTGATGCTCCTTCCAACAGAGCCACACCTACCAAAGTAACACCTCCTAATAGTGCCACTCCCTCCTAATAGTGCCACTCCCTCCTAATAGTGCCACTCCCTTTGGGGATTATTTTCCTTCAAACCACCACAGTATGTATGTATGTATGTATGTATGTATGTATGTATGTATGCATGCATGCATGCATATATAGGTCTGTTGGCGCTCCTGATGAGCAGAGTTGATCTTGTCTAGCACATCAGGGGAAGCGACTTCACTAAGAGTCAATCAAGAGAGGGAGAGTCAGTTTTCTCCAGGAACTAGACCTGTAATAGGTTCTTCAATTCCAAATGATCAGCCGTAAACACATATACATATCAGCAATATTGAATGAACTCAGTATATATATATATATGTGTGTGCATATATATATATTACATACACACACACACACACACACACACACACACACACACACACAACACAACAATTATAGGAGATCGGTCATGAATTCCAGAAATGATGTAATATATAGTATACTTATACATGCAATTCTCCAAATGTATATATATAGAAAACAAAACAGTTATAAAAACTTCCTCAGAGTATTTTCTGGGGAGTGACAGTCTAAGATCACAAAACAAATACTATTAAAACTAAGATATCTGATAATACAAAGTTTATTTGCATAATTGATAATTTCATTTCCCACAGGACACCAAGTATCTGAGCATAGCATAATTTGAATAAAAACAAACCATTAAAAAGAAAACAACACTCCTCATATCAGACTTTTCAAATGTCCACCATGTCCAGCAGTGCAGAAAGATGGAGCTCAGAGACAACGTCTTCTTCCCTTGAACTTTGGATCAGTCTTTCCAGGCGCTTCAGCCTTCCCGTTAGAGACGTGTCTGATACCTCTGAGAACTGCAATTGCTCTCCTGCCCCTGCATTCTAGTTGAATAACAAAGAAGCCAAAAGTAATCATCTGTGAAGGCATTACATCTGATTCATGTTTACATCATTTAGAACTTCTTGGACTCCATGACCCTCCTTTGGTATCCATCCTATGTCTTTCCAGCATCATCTACTACATATATAAAGCCAGAATTCTATGTACTGAAATTGCTTAACCAGACTCCCACCTTGAGACATTTGTTGATTTTATATATATATTTATATATATATATATATAAAATCAATACCACAGTGAAAAACTTGTACATTAAATTTTGTAATGATCTGGCAATTTCTTTAGAGAGAATTAGTCAAAGAGAATAAATTGGGGGGGTGCTGTGGGATTGGGTTGAGAAAGGCTTGAATGTAGCTCAGTAGCTCAGAATAGCCTCAGACTTGCTATGTAGTATAGGCTGGCCTTGAACTCAAGATCTTCCCGCTTCCATCTCCAAAGTGCTGGGGTAAAGTGTATACCTCCATGTTTCACAGTAAGTACAAGAGAAGACTATTTTAAATTATTAATCAAACTTACAAGGGGGAACAACACGTTGCCTTAATTTACCTTCCTCCTTATTGAGAGGCTTCCTAAACCACCCCAGAAACACCTCACCTACCTGCCCTGAGCATGTACCTTCAGTTAAACTGCTTCTGCTTCCTTAGCCCCCAAGAAAAACATGGAGAGGCTTTGAAGTCCAGAATATATCTGGTTTTGAAAACAACTATTCTAGGATGAAATTGACTTCTGTTAGCTTACTGCATCTACTTATTAAGTTTCCTTAGGAAAAGTTAGGACCAGGATGATTGAGTCTGGTCAATGTCAAAGTTCTAACAGTTATGTGGTTCCACGGACAGGAGTTTGCTCTTGCCTATGCTGTCTGGTTTTAAGCTACTGTTATTATGGAAGAGGGGACCTCATCTGAGAAAATGTCCCTCCAAGACTGGCCTAAAAGCAAGCCTGTAGGACATTTTCTTATTTAGTGATTGGTGTGGGAGGATTCAGGTCATTGTGGGTGGGTTGGGGAGGGGGGTCCTGGGTTCTTTAAGAAAGCAAGGACGAGCAAGACATGGAAGCAAGCCAGCTACTTCCAAGCAATGGCCTCTGCACCAGCTACTCCCTCAAGGTTCTTGCCCTGCTTGAGTTCCTGCTCTGATTACCTTGGATGATGGACTACAACTGAAGAGGAACTACACCCTTTCCTCCCCAAATTGCTTGTGGTCATGGTGTTTTATGACAATAGAAACCCTAATTAAGAAATTAGTTACCAGGCCTTGAGATGTTGCTGGGACAGACCTGACCTTGTATTTTTGGAGGACTGTGGAAATACTCTGGAACTTTGATCTAGAAAATGCCTTTGAGTGTTCAGCTTCAGAAACTTGGATAATGCAGAGAGTAGTGTAGATGATGAAGGCCTGGCTTGTGACATTTGAGAGGGAAGTCCTTCAAAGTCTCTTTAGGGTTCTTTGTGTGATAAAATGAAACTTTTGCTTTGCTGGACAGTGGATTCTATCAGCTGGGGCTGCAAATCAGCTGTGATTAATTAAGAAGAGACCAGCATCATTGAGGTAAAAATCTGGGAATTGTTTCCTCAGGATCAACACATAGAAACTGTGGTCCAGAGGGAGCCGAGGCTGCATCTCATGTTGGCAGCTGAACCAGGTAGTGTAAGACTCCCCCAGGTTGTGCTGGTTTTGAAGGTATGAAGGGGTCATGAGAAGCAGCTGAGGCTTATTAGCACAGTGAGAGGCCAGGCCAGGCTACGGGTGCTCTCAACCATGGTAGAGGGCCTGGGAGTGAAAGTGTTCTGGTGAGGTAAGGCTTGGCACCATGTGGCAGGCTTAGAGTCCCTGAAGAGAGCCCAAGAGGAAGAAGTTATTGATGAAGCAGCGGCCCAGCTCCACTGGAGACCCAGGCTCTGTGTCAATGACCACTGGGGCGGCAGCTGGAGAGTGGAGGCAGCCTGGGTCTAAGAGACAAGCTGCATGTATGTGCTGTAGACAGCCAGCCAAGCATTCCCAAGGAACCCAGGTGCTGAGTGAATGCCAGAAGTCTGACAGGGAGCTTTACCCTGTCAGACGCTGGGTTCTTCTGACCATTATGACTGTGCCTCTACTCTTCCCTCCTGGAATAAGGAAGCACGTAACTTATTGCTTATTCTGCAAGTGCTCACAGTTGAGAGACTTTTAACTTTCAAAGAGACTGCAGAATTTTAGGGACTGGATATTTATAGAAACTGGATGTTTTACAGAGATTCTGGATATTTTAAAGAGCCTTTGGATATTTTAAAGAGACAGAATTTTTAACATGTTTTTGTTTTGGGTTTGGTTTTTTTCTAGACAAGGTTTCTCTGTGTAGCTCTGGCTGTCCTGGAACTCACTCTATAGACCAGGTTGGCCTAGAACTCAGAGATCTACGTTCCTCTGCCTCCTGAGTGCTGGGATTAAAGGTATGCACCACCACCACCTGGCAAGTGTTTAAACTGTTAAAGACCGTGAAACTTTTCAAAGTTGACACGTTTTAAACTGTGGTATTAATATTAACATGCAGTCTTGGTTGGGGACAAATCAAAGAGAAAAGGATCTAGTTCAATAGGAGTATATCTGTGTCAAGCTGACAAATGGCCAATCATGCTGACAAGTTTTATGTCAATTTAACATAATCTAGCCAATTTTGGAGGAAGGAACCTCCTCCAAGCTGAGAAAAGTCCCCATCACATTGGCCTGCTGAACATTTTCTAGATTGATGGGTGAGGGTCCAGATGGGTGAGGGCACCACCCACAGAGGCTCACTGTGGGTGGTGACACCCCTGGGCTGGTTGTCCTGGGTGCTATCAGCAAGCCAGCTGAATAAACCAGGAGCAAGCTGGTGAGCAGCACTTGCACATGGCCTCTTTATCAGTTCCTGCCTCCAGGTTCCATCCCTGACCGCCTCTGCTGATGGACTGTGATGTGGAAGTGAAGGAAGCCCTTTCCTCCCCAAGTCACTGTTGGTCGTGGTGCCTTACCAACTATAGAAAAGCAGCCTGGACACTGCTGTGGTTACTCTCTCTGTTTAACGCACATCAGCACAAGTATGATTTGCTCAGTTCTTCCTGTTTTGTTTTGTACTTTCTTTCAGTGAACTATGTAGCCAAGGATGACCCTGAACTTCTGACCCTCCTGCCTTCAACTCTGGGATTTTAGGTATACAGTTTACTCAGCAATAGGGATTGAACCCAAGGCTTTCTACATGTTAGGGAAGCACTCTACCAACTGAGCTACATGTCTAACTCCGTATTCAGTCGTTTTTTACTGTGTTTAGGTCCATTCTCCATTTATTTCACAGGCAGGACCTCAGAAATAGTTGGGTCTCAGTAACACTGGCATATGAAGTTTTAAAGCTCTGACTTCCATGAATCTAACACACTGCCCCAGTCTTACTGTGTAGCCCCCACACTGGCCTCACTCTTGGAATGCTGGGACTAAAGGTGTGGTCCCCTGAGGCTGGCTCTCAGTCTTTAATTCTGTACATGCCAAGTGCACTGGTCTCACCTGAGGACTTCTTGTTGTCGATGTTTTCACTACAGTCTGAGTCTGGATAGTGTCAGGGAAAGATATGAGTGTCTGAGGAAGGTAGAGAGGAAGGCAAGTTGACTCTGTGAATGCCTGTGAGTCTTGAGATAACCACTGCTGAAGTTGATCTTCAAACCTGAAACAGTATGAGATTTCACAATGAGAAACATTAGGGCACTGAAAAGCAAAACTTCAACTACTGATCCTTTTCCTTTTATTTTAACTTATTGCTCTGTGTGTCCATGTACATATGTGGGTATAGATGCCCGTGTGGAGGTCAGCAGACATCTGTGTGGAATTTCTGGATTTATTACAAGACTGACAATATGTAACTACTCATGGAACTGGATGAAAATGTGGAGGAGTGGGCTAGGCACATAAGAAGCGGAGATGGAGTCCAGAGAAGAATGAGGAAATCCTTGATGGGGATGAGAAGTTAGGGTGGGATCCCTGACAGAGACAGGGCTCATCACCTAATTCAAGTGTGCAGGCTGCAAAAGACAGAAGGGACGGAGCAATGACTAACACAGCTGTCTTTATTAAAGAGTTTACAACTGAAGGAGAAGCACGCAATGGTGATGTGAGAGAGAGAGAGAGAGAGAGAGAGAGAGAGAGAGAGAGAGAGAGAGAGAGAGAGAGAGAGAGAGAGAGAGAGAGAGAGAAAGTAAGGCCACATCAGAAAGATGTGTCAGTGTGCCTGTAGTTTGCATGCTGACGTGTAGGATCCAGTGGAGGGAAGGGCAATGTCTCAAGAGAGCCAATGGGCTGAGTGCTGTGAGTAGGCAGGAGGTGAAATTGCAACCCAGGGGGCGAGCTTTCAGCTTCAGATGGAATGCTCCTTCCAGTAACAGAGGGAGAGTATAGCAGGGATACATGACATAACCAGCTGCTGCAAAGTGCGGCAGGCAGTGGTGGTGGAAGATAACCTTTACAAACTTCTATTTCCCAGTTTTTTCTCAGTAAAAATGACGATCCAGTGAGGGCAGAAGAGGGCAGTATAAGAGGACAGGAAGTGAGTTATGCACGAAGGGGAATGAATGGTGCACGCACAGAGAGGGGACAAACTCACCTTTGGTTCTCTTCCTTCTCCTCCAGAAGACTGCTGGACAGACACTGTGCCAGGAGCTCTTCAGCAGAAGCTCCGCGCATCAGATCCTCCGTGCGCAGACTCCCCTCTCGACCACTCTCATTTTTCTTCCCCTTATGGTGCACACAGAGCAGTGGAGTAGGAAAACTGCTTGGAGACGGATGAAAAGACTTTGTCCCCGAACTGAAAGCACAGGGTGGAAGTTCTTACGGTCAAGAAAGATGCAAAGCATACAGACACAGCTGGACACGTGCACTCTATCAGTGGTTTATGCTCATGTCAGCCTGTACCTGCTTGCTCTGGACTTCCCTCAAGTAAGAGTATGGCAACAAGAGACAGCAGCTCTGATACTATGTGCTACATAGTGATTCTCACTCATATCAAGAGACACCATTGAACTGACGTGGTGGCGTGTGCTTTTGGTCCCACTTGGGAAGCAGAGACAGAGACAGACAGATTTCTCTATGTTCAAAGCCAGCCTGATCTACATAATGAGTTCCAGGCCAGCCAGGGTTACATAGTGAGATCCTGTCTCAAAAACCAAAAAGTGAGAAAGAGAGACTATTGCTTTCAAAAATTCCACTATCTAGAGGCGCTGGGCTCTCAGAGCTGCTTCAGTCTAGGGCTTTGTTTCTCAGACCAGGCAGGCAGTCAGTCAGTCATGTCAGTCAGTCAGTCAGTCAGTCAGTCAGTCAGTCAGTATGTCTCTCTTTCACTCTCATGTGTGCTTTAAGACTTATTTTATGTATATGTATGTTGGCCTGTGTTGAGTTTATGCGTTTAACAAACATACAGGAACCATGGAGGCCCGAAGAGGACATCAAATCCCTAAGAACTGGCATTCCAGGTGTTTGGGGACCACTAAGGGAACTGAAAGTCAAACTTGAGTACTCCAGAAGAGCAACTAATACTCTTAACTTTGGAGCCATCTGTTCAGCTCCATATACTGGGGTTATAAACACATCGTTCTTTTAAGATTTATTTTATGTGTATGAATGTTTGGCCTGTTATGTATGTATGTATGTATGTATACCACATATGTGCCTGGTGCCCAAGGAGTTCAGAAGAGAGTATAGACCCTTGAAACTGAAGTTATGGGTGGTTATGAGCCACCATGTGGGTGGGTGCTGGGAATCAAACTGGATCCTCTGCAAAAGCAAGTGTTCTTAACCACTGTTAGAAACAACATGGACAGAATTGACTGGTTCTGGCTTTCGTGTCTAATGTTTTATTGAAGGACATGATTTTGTTGTTGTTGCTTTTATTTTACTGAGGTGTGTGTTTTTTTGGCTTTATGGTAGGTAGCTGTGGTGGTTCGTCTGACTGAAATAATGCAGGACCCTCTGGGAAGAGAGGCTCACGAGGGACTATCTGGAGCAAGCAGGTCTGTAGACATGTGTGTGGAGTTTTGACTCCATCAGTGGCTGTGGGAAGATGCAGCTCACCGTGTGCCGCACCATTCTCTCCTGAGGGAATCAAGCATGCCTACATGCAATCTTTGTTCTTGACTGTGACTAGCTCTGAGCTCCGCAAGTGGTAAACGATAAACTGGAATAGAAAGTTAAGATGACCCCTTTCTCCAAGTTCCTTTTGTCAGAGTTTTTCCACAGCAATAGATATGAAACTAAGAGAATAAGCAGCCTAGTGTCATGGTGCATGCGTAGAGGACAGAGAGCAATTCTGTGGAGTCAGTTCTCTGCTTCCAACTTTAAGTGGACAGCAGGGCTCAAATTCAGGCTGCCAGGCTTAAACAGCAAGAACTGTCACATGCTGAGCCATCTCTCTGACCCTGAGTTTAAGTCTGAAGTTCATTTTGGGAGCTACAGAGAAGAGTCAGCAAGCAGTTGACAGCACTGGCTGCTCTTCCAAAGAACCCAGGTTCTATTCCCAGCACGTGAGTTCACAACTGTCTGTAATTTCAGTTCTAGGAAATAAAACGGTGGCATGCAAGTGTTGCATTGCTATACATGTAGGTAAAACATCCATATATACGAAATAAGTAAAAATTGGAAAATATTATTTCAACATTTAACTGAAATGACCACCTGCTTCTCTACTGTAGCAGAAAATTTTATTAATAGATTTCCACTGCTGATACTGTTTATCCTGAAACAAAGGCTACTTGAATCTTTTTAGGTGTGACAAGACCATGGATGCTAAGACATCATTTGGTGTCTGTGAATTAGGTCTATGAGATAAGAAACCAGCTTTTTTTTAATCTGCTTTCTCCAATTAGGATTGACCTGAGCTATCGGAGGGAGATACCTGTAACAGCTCTAAAAAGTGTCTATGCTACGGGAATGACTTGTGCTTTGCAGAGTTATCAGAACTGGTTTGTAACAGGCTTACTGTTCTAGATGTGGTACAATATGGCTTAGAACAGTGACAGAAACACACAATGAACAAGGACCTCACCGTCTTTGACTCAGCTGCAGTTCCCTCTGTGTCTGTATTCTGGCTTGTTCCCATGACAAGGGAACATCATATTTCCTTAAACAATTTTTGAAAAAATATACACATATCTGACCATCTTCACTCAGTGCCTCTGAGAAAATACAAAAACAGATTTAAAATGTATATAAATATACATTTATAGTTATAAAAATATAAATACACATTTATATAAATATACATTCATGCAGACTGGAAGGGCCCTCTAAGAGATAACCTAGGAGATCCATTTCAGGGAAGGGGGTCTGCTCTCCTAGAAGCCTTTTTTAAAAATTATTTTTTTGTTTTGCTTTGCTTTAAGACAGGGTTTCTCTGTGTAGCCCTGGCTAGCCTAGAACTCACTCTATAAATCAGGTTGGCCTTAAACTCAGAGATCTGCCTGCCTCTGCCTCTGTCTCCCAAGTGCTGAAACTAATGGTGTGTACTACCACACCCAGCATTGTTTTTGTTTTTAGAGACAGGGTGTCTCTACATAGTCTTTGATGTCCTATAATTTGTTATGTAGACCATGCAAGCCTCAAACTCACAGAGATCCTCCTGAGTGTTGGGATTAAAGACATGGACCAGCATGCCCAGTCAAACCTTAGCTCTTGCACAAGTTAAGTCACCTAGAAATCACTGACCTTAAAGGGAAGTGCTAAGGAAAGGGAAGATGGGGTACAGGGAAAAGAATCAGTGTCAAGAAAAACATCTTTCAGCCAGGAAGGAGGCAGAAGCCAGTGGATATGAGTTTGAGGCCAGCCCAGTCTACCTACTTAGTGAGTTCTTGGCTTGCCAGTACTACTCAGTGAGATCCTAATTAGAAAATAAACAAAACCTTAACTCTCTCTTTTGTTAAAATTAGACCAGAAAACTCTCAGGAAGACCCAACCCCCACAGCACTGAGCAGCAACTACCTGCTGTGATGGGGAGCCTGGGGGGTGTCCAGTCACTCAGCTTGTGATTGATGCATAAGGTGATGATGTCATCCCACGGGATCTCAGCAACTGAAGGCCCTGACTCCTGGCCTGCAGAGAGACTCTTGCTCTTCCACCTCTGGTAGGTTCTGCACAGCAGGTTCTCCACCTGGGACTGCAGGACAGGCTGCGTCTGGTGTGAGCTGGGAATCTGCGAGGTATACTGAATGACCATGGAACACACAGGGAGCCAGGGCGCTGCAGAGAAAGTTACAGGTTTGACCAGGGGTCAGTGAACATGAAATATTATTTACGCTATGCTTCCTCAGTAACTCTAGTGTTAAGACATAGTGAAAATATGCACGTAAGGCTACAAGCTCTGCCAGCTAAACAGCAAATAGGCTCCCTCCTCAGTGCCATTAAATAGGAAAGAAGAGCCCTTGCTTCAGCCAGCCTGAGCTACCTGTGGATTCAGCATCAAAGGGACCACAGGCCTCAGGCCTCAGCCCCAAGGCACAGTAGGCACAGTGAGGCTTTAATGGAACATTGACATAAACTAGCACGTAAGTGCTGTGGCCCCAGCAGGGTCAGCAGCGCAGACGGTCACATAAGCCTCCTGCAACTCAGCTAACCCATCTCTTGTGGCAGGTGGGACCTGTGGGATAGGTGGGATAGTTTCAGGACTGCCATGGGGAACGGACAACAGCTCCTACTCCATAAAACCCAAAGTTGGTTGGTGTAGGTGTGCACTGTGAACTTCACCCTAGAACCCACCGCCTGGCATAGCGCCACTAAAGCAAGACAGGAGCAGGAACTAGCCCTTCACGCCTCTCTCAGAGTGGTACTTACCCCCAGCAGGTGGGAGGTCCATCTGTGGAAGCTGGAACCCAAGCACAGCTTGCTTCAGCCAAGCTAGATGCTCTGGTGAGTTCCAGTGCAGATGAGGAAGCAGCTGGCTGCCCCCCACCTCAGCAAACTCTGTGACAGGCCAGGAGATGTCACACAGCTGGTCAGAGGACGCCACAGAGGCCAAGAACTGCAGCACACTATTAAACAACTCAATAATGGTGCTAGGCTCTTGGGAGGCCAGACCACCCAGCCGCCTCTCTCTTCTGTCGTGGAAAAACCGACCACTGAACTCACGGCTGATCCCATCCTCAACATACTGAATCAGGGTCTGGCAGCAAAGGTCTAGGGTTTGAGGGCATCGGGAGAGCAGCCACTGGACGGCTCCAGAAACCTGAGGAACAAGACAATCGGGAGGGACATAGTCAAACAGCAATCATTTTAAAAAGCAGTTTTCTAAAGGGGCTTAGCAGCCTTCCCATGGCGGTAGAAGCAAAGTGCCACAAGAACAAAAGCTCAGTCACTGAAGGAAAGGGGCACAAGCCCTCTGCGCTTGTGTGTGGATTTCTAGAGCCCTGGAGATTCGCCTCACAGAGGTACCAGAGAGGAGTCTCGTGAGTGTTATCCAACCAGTAAGTGGAGGCTGCAGAGGCCTCCTGGAAGGGCCGAGGGCCTTCTGAGGTCTTCCTTCACCCCCTGAAGCAGAGCCACCCCCCTTATTCCTAGAATCAGCCACTTCTCTGAATTCAAGGATGCATCACAACCTGAGGTTACCTCTTCCTGAAAGACTTTGTTTCGTTTGTTTTCACATGGTGCTGGAGACACAACCTGGGACCTTTTATATGATAAATGGGTGTTATATCACTGAGCTGCATCCTCAGGCCATATGGTCAGTTTTACTAGTCCCAACACTTCTTTTCCTAAATAATTTTCAGCAGACCTTTTTAGGAAATCTCAGGTAATATTATTTGTTTATATTTTCCGAGAGTAATCACTCTTAAAAAGTAAATATAGCATTCTGAAATGACATTTTCAATTCATAGCCAAAATTTTTTTCATAGCCTAAACTCTTATGTGAGCAATTTAATATATAATATTACTGAAAGCATAACTACAAACATATTTTAAAGTTTTATTTGTATCTTTAGAAAGTTATACATATGTATAAAACATATGATTCAAACAGAAATCCTTAATATCAGCTGGATATGATGGCATATACCTATAATCCCAACAGAAGAGGGAGAGGCAAAATGATAAGCTCTAGGTTACCCTGGCTACCTAGCAAATTTGAGGCTAGTTTGCCCTACATGATACTGTCTCGAAAACCAACCAACCAACCAACAAAACCACTTCTATAAAATTCAAGATAGATCAGAAGAGGGAAAAACAAGTATCTCGACAGATCTTTACAAGTGATGGACCTTTACCTTCACTGTGCCTTGTAGATCATTAACAGAATCTGGAATCTCTACAACAGTGTAATCTGAAATCAGCTTAGCTGAAACCAAATCCTGTAACATCAGACCTTTAAGAGAAGAAGAGGAAGGTCCCATGTAATAGCATTCATTTGCACACGTGACACAGCCCCTATGCTAGCCTCGGCCCTCCATGCAGTGGGCAGAACAAATAAGGTTTTAGTCTCCAAATTTCCCACATTGTACTGCCTGCCATCCATCAAACTCAAGCTCCACCCACTAGATAAAAGCTAAAACCAGGGATGAGACTTCTCTCACTAACCGTCTTCCACTTCCTTCCCCATGGGATCTCCTCTGGAGCTGGGCGTGAGAACCACTAGTGGAAGTGCAGGCTGGAAGGGCTTGGCCTGAAGGAGCTGCTTGAGCTGCAGTAAAGCTGACAGCCAGAACAGCTCCTCCTCAGTCTTCACTTTGGGAGGAAGCAGCAGCATGAGCCCACTGGCTCCCAACAGGTCCTTCCGCATCTCCACAGCATCAAGGGCACTGTCACTAAGGGTGCCGTGGGCCACCTGCAACAGAGTCAAAGACATCAGGATGAATGTACCAGAGAACAAGAGAGGAGACAAGTCCACCTCGTTCACAGCGAGAACAGCTGACAGATTCTAGTCACTGTGCCCTGGACGTCCTTCAAAGACACACCTTCAATTCCAGCGCTCAGGAGGCAGAGGCAGGCAGGATCCCAGTCAGTTCAAGGTCAGCCAGAGCTACATAGAAGATACAGCTGGGCTGGCCCTCTATGAGACTGTGAAATGGCCTGGTTAACAGACACAAAAGCCTCCAGCAACACTTATGTTTGACCGCATAACTGTAATCTTAACAACTCTAAGAAAGTATAAAAAAGGTTAAGTCCATAATGAAACCAAGCCTGCAGCAGATAGAGATTTGGACATATATCTATCTTAAGAGCACTGAGGAAATGGAACCAATAGCCTCTAGATAAATGATGCAGAGGAAGCATGACAAGGCTGCAGGGGTACTCTCACCTCTGGCCCTGGCCTAAGCACTAGCAGCTGCACCATGGAGCAATGGAAGGAGGCTTTTCTAGAAACTGAACAGCCCACAACATAGACGCCCAGATCCAAGACACCTGGGAAACCCTCTAAAGAGGTTTGCTTGCCAGTCAGTGACCATTTCTCCTACCCCAAACAGAGCTTCTGACCAACTTTGAAGGCCCTGTTCAGGTACAGTCAGCCTCGGCTAAGATGTCTGAAGAAAGAACTTCCAATATAAATGAGACCCAGGAGACAGCTGAAGCTCTTACCATCCAGATCTAGACCCAACAGTCCCAGCCGCCTATCAGAAATAAGGTGACAGATCTGGTTGGTGGCTGTGCTAAGCCACACCTACCTTTCAGAATATAGTATGAAGACACAGATAGACACAGGGTAGAAAAATAAGATGTTCAGAGGATCAACTCATGTGCTTCAACACTGTCTAATAAAAGGGTGAAGGAAAGAAGAGCAGGTATCGTGGGGGACTATTAGAGAAGTGGAAGGGAATCAGAGGGAGGGGCAGCTAGAAATGGCACAATGATAGCTGCATACAAAAACGTTACAAGAAACCCGTCTTTTACTGCAACTTAAAAAACAAAACAAACACCACAAAACTGACCCAGAAGTAAAATACCTAAAACCAGCTATAATCAGAGCTGCCACTCAGGGAAGCTGAGGCAATGAGACTGCAAGTTCAAGGCCAGCTCGGAAAACTCACTAAGGTCTTTAAGACCTAAAAAGTCTTTAGAAAACCTGGGTGTGTAGCTCATGTGGAGCACTTTCCTAGCATGCATGAGGCACCAGGTTCAATTCTACCACTGCCCAAAAAGAGAAGAGTCTCTAGCCTAAAGGGGCCTGCTAAGCTCACACAGTGAGTGCATGAGGGAAATCTGGCACACTTGGCACTTCAGAATAAATTTTCAGAACCCCATGGACAGGAAGGAAAGGGTACCAAGTAAAAAAACAATAGCAGCCATGGATAATAACAAGAAGTAAAATGATTTTCTACTTACAATTCTACAAACTTAGCAGAACAGCAATAAAAATAGGATAAACTTATGTATATTATCAGAGAGGAAAGGAATCAGACAATTTCCCTCCTACATATACTTTCTTCAGAATCAGCAAGGACACACAATGTCAGGCAAGGGTCTAAACCAAGAAAAAGTATTGCTACTGTTGCCAAACCAACATTAGACAAGCTCCAAATGTCTGCTAGGCATTGTTCTACATACACTGTAAGGACACATTGACTTCAAACTCAAGAGCCTGAAGAGCAGAGCCACAGCACAGTAAGTACACAGTATTGGGAAATTAATTTCTCTGGGTAAAACAGACACAGTGAGAATATTGTATTTAAGTGGCACAGGGCTACTAAGACACTTGTCAAGATGAAAGAGTTATCAGAAGTAGAGTAACAGGGATAAATGCTCACCAAAAAATAGCTGGATATTTTTTGGATAGAGGCCATACCTTGAATCAAGCAAAATGTATGTATGTATGTATGTATGTATGTATGTATGTATGTATGTATGTATAATGTAGTTTGCATCATGTGGCAGCCAGGGCTCCATGTCTGCTGCAGTCTGAATCCTGATTGCCCCTTGGAAGCTTGTGAGTTTAAGGCTTGGTCTCCAGCTTGCACTACTGGGAGGTAGTAGAGTACCTAAGAGTTGGGTCTAGAGAGATTTTAGGTCACCAGGACAGGCCTATGAAGAACTCTGGGATGCCAGTTCCCCGCCTTCCTCCAGCTTCTCTTCTGTAAAGCATCCGGTTTTGCTTCTGCTGTGTGCCCCCTCTACCTCTGCAACCATGTGCTTCCTCCAAAGAGCAACAAGGTCAATTATAGACTGACCAGCAAGAGTAAACCTCCCCTCTTAAAAAAACCGATCATACCAGACATTTGTAACAGTGACAGAAAGTGAATACACTACTCTCTGAGAATACCCACTAAAACCTTATACAAATAGATGGCTATGGTATATTATCAAGATGTAAAGAAAGGGGGCTAGAAAAATGGCTCAGAGGTTAAGAGCACTGGGCACTGGCTGCTCTTTCAGAGGTCGTGAGTGCAATTCCCAGCAACCACATGATGGCTCACACCATCCATAAAAAGATCTGGTGCCCTCTCCTGGCCTACAGGGATGCATACAGACAGAACATTGTATACACAGTAAACAAATAAATTTTTTAAAATCTTTAAAAAAAATAAAAGATGTAAAGAAAAGCATATAATGACATTTGCTTCTGATCTCAAAAATCATTTAAAAACACTTTTGAGAACTGTAATTTATAAGTTCAGCAATGTTTAAATAAAGGAAATGAAGTCATGAAAATAGATACATGTAGTGACTATCACTTACCTTTATACACACATTGACAGAAACAGTTTGATCCCCTTTACTAATGAGTGCATTATAAACTGTGAGTGTCTGGATATCACCGGCATTATCACACGTGTCATCCACCAAGCTGTCATCTCCTGTGAACTTGACCTTTAACCAATTTTCTAGTATTCTGTAGATAAAAGAAAATACCATTTGAAGGAAAGTCTAATTCTAAAATAAATCACAGAAATGTTGAGGGAAGCAAGAGAAAATACCATACATATGGACAGAGGGTCAGACACCAAACCTTATGGTGAAGTTGACCTGGACAAAACAGGTTGTTACTTTAAAATGGAGTTGGGACCTCTACCAAGCTATTTATATGAGTAACTAGGAAGGACAACCATGCAACTTACATATTCTAATGTGATTTAAAACAGTAAACCAAAAAAGAAAGAACCTAAGCAATAATACCATACCTGGAGATAAAAATATCCATTTCAGCTAGGTGTGGTGGTACACGCCTTTAATCCCAAGACTTTGAAGGCAGAGGCAGGTGGGTCACTGTGAGTCTGGGGTCAGCCTGGTCTACACAGTGAGTTCTAGGCCAGTCCGGGTATACATCTTGCTTCAGAATACCACTAACAACAATTATCTTACAGAATCAAGCTTCTTACAATAATGTGATACAGTTCGGTAGATAAGACATTTGCTGCCAAGCCTGCCAACCTAAATTCAATCCCTAGAACCCAAGTGTAAGGCAGTATTTCTCAACCTGTGGGTCACAACCCCATTGGGGTCAAACAAGGAGTCCACTAAGACCATATCAGATCATTACATTACAATTCATAACAGTAGCAAAATTACAGTTATGAACTAGCAATGAAAATAAGTTTATGATTGGCAGTCATTACAACATAAGGAACTGTGTTAAAGGGGCTCAGCATTAGGAAAGTTGAGAACCACTGTGTAAAGAGAGACCAGCTTCTGCAAGTTTGTTCTCTAAAGTCCACATGTGCCATGTAGCACACAAGTACACACACAGAATAAATATTCTTCAGGGCCAGAAAGACAGCTCAGCAGTTAAGAGCACTGACTGCTCTTCCACAGGACCCAGGTTTAACTCCCAGCAACCACAAGGCAGCAAACTCCAGTTCCAGGGAATCTGATGCCCTCTTCTGGCCTGTGTGGGCACTGCAAGCACAAGGTACACAAATACACATGCTGGCAGAATGCCCATGACACAACACATAATTAAAAAATCAATTCCTATGCTTGAATGTTTAAGAATTGCTACATAACATACATTTCCTAAAGAATTCAGCAAACCAGATGACTGCTATTTTAAGAAATTTATAGTTCAATTATCTTTAAAATGCCACAATTCTTTCCATTGTTTATCTGTCCTGTGAGATGAGCCTCACGATTTCCTTATTCCCTTTCTTTAGCCTATATCTCAACAACAACTGTTTAAAAATGATGTATCCAGAGAACTTGGACCTACTATGCAAAATCTGGCAGTTCTTCAAAGACTTACACAGAATTGTATAACCTAACAATTCTAGTCCTAGGTACATAAGAGAATTTAAATGGAAACTCATTTAGCTACCATCCTGTCAGATAAAATGGGGTATTTTCTTATATTCTCACATGGAGGACCCTAGACAATATGCTAATATAAGACTTTATATTTACATGTGACTCCATTTATGTAAGGCATCTATAATAGGAAAATCTATAAACATGAGCAAAAGAGTTGTAGCTCCCAGGAGCTGGAGTTAGAGGAGAATGGAAACTACTAATTAACACATGTTTTATATTGAAGAGAAAAAAAAATGTTCTAGAATAAGATAAAGGTGATGGTTGTAAAGCCCCATGAATAAAAAAAAAATCACTGTGAATAAACTTTATATGAGTTACATTTCAAAACAAAATCTATTAGAATAAAGTAACAACCTGTAGCTGGAAGGTTGTTTGTTCTGTTTTGGGACTGTATACATGAGTATGTACACACTGACATATATTTGTACGTGCATGAATGTGAAGGGCAGACGTCAACCTTGGCTGTCACACTAGGTCTTCCCACACTGTCTTTTGAGATAGGGTTTTTCAACATGGGCTGGGGTAACTGGCTAGTGAGACCCAGAAAACTGCCTGTTACCACCTTTCCAGTGCTGGGATTACAAGAGTATGGCTACCATGCTTTTTTACTCGAGGTCTGGTGCCTGAACTCAGGCACTCATGCATGCACATTTCAGCTGAGGTATCTCCACAGCCTCTATTTGGTGTTTCTCAGAGATGAGGTCTCTTGACTCTATAGCCCAGGCTGATTTCAAACTCCATTCTCTTTTGTCAACCTTCAAAGTGGTGGGATTATAGGCAAAAGCCTTTCTATACCAACATCATGGTTGCTTTAAGATTATAGTTTCTGGAAGTTTTTGTATGATGGATAAGAGGCAGTAGCAAGGCCAGCCTTGTCTGCAAAGCAAGTTCCAGGACAACCAGAACCACAGAGAAACCCTGTCTTGAAAAAACCAAAAAGAAAATAGTATCATATCATTTTTCAATTTCTTAAAATTTTTTCCTAAGATGAAACAAAGTATAAACTAATTCCTTCTAAAATCTTGAACAAAGTAGATACTAATCAGGACACCATACCATAGATTTAAATAATTCTCAACTCTTAAAGCTTTTGGACCAAGACTATATATGGAATAATGCCAAGTATAAAGAATAACAACAAAAATCCAAATATCATGAACAAAATAGACTAAAACATAAATCTTCAGTGTCTATATACAGAATACAAGTAGCCCCACCCAGAACCACAATTCTGCCTGCATGAACCTCTCAACAGAAGTCATTCTCTGCATCAGCAGCACCCTACTCCCCATTGAAACCTCCCTACCTGCCAGAGCTCTCCGCAGCCTGCTCTTCTCCATCAGGCAGCACCAGCACCAGTTTCCAAAATATTCGCTCACGCTTCCCAGGGAGGTGCTCAGCCACGAAGGACGGTAGGTCCAGAGGTGCCCATGCAGCATTACTGGAAGGGACAGACCAAGGAGTAAGTCACAGTACAGTCCCCAAGCAGGAACAACATGCAGTGAGAACGACAGACCTCAGCAGCTGCTGGTGGAAGTGCTGAACCTTCATCTGGTGAGCTGTCTTGTTTCTGAGCTGCCTCAACCTGCAAAGGATAAAAACAGAAAGACACCAGGACTACAAAAGGCTACTTTCAACCCATAGAAAGAAACCAGCAGTGTTTACTTCCCCCGATGCCAGGAATGGATTACATCTTTTTGAGTCATTGGTCAAAGGTTTCCATAGGCCTCCCCTCAAACACTACAGGCTGTTAGTTGCCCTGACAAACCTGGTGGTTAAGACCCTACTGCCAAAGATACCACATGGAGATGGACTGGTGCTCAACTTGAAACTTCATCCCTACTGATTACTAAAAGTGCTGGAAGGTACTATATAAACTACAGGAGAAGAAAAAGCAATCATCAGTCTTAGGCAATGTACTCTGTAGCTACAAAGGTGACCCGTCTATAAGCTACATCCACTGGAGCAATAGTGGTGCAAATGTAGTGGCTGTAACCAATACCTTCTACTTTGGTTTAAGGTTTGATCCACGAGATGGAGCCCATACCTTGGCACTATTAATGCGGGCAAGAATCTGGGACTGCATAGGTCATGGTCCCTAGGGGAACACTTATTCTATAAAATGAACATAGCAATAAAATGATTCCTAATGACAAACTGCTATACCCAGAGATCAGTCCTCAATAGAGAAGCTTTCTCCTAACAGTAGATGGTAATTAACATAGAGACCCACGATTGAACAATAATAGGTGAAGAGTGAGAGACTTTGGAACCCTCAGCTCTAATTAATGGGATGTCTCCATCAATTTCCTCCCTTTAAGGCTCAAGAATCTATATGCAACAGGAGGTGGAAGGATTGTTAAGAAAGCAGAGGTGATGGATAACTCCAAGGAAACAGCAATTCCCAGACACAACAGGACTGATAACACATAAAGTCTTAGAGACTGTGGCAGCATGCAATGCACAGGACCTGTACAAGCTGAAGTTAGACAAATGCCAGCATGGAGATAGGAAATGGGCACAAAGTTCAACTCCTGATCAAGAAGCCACTTACAATTGATAGCTACTGAGAGAGAGAAAATCAGTTTTCTCCAAAGGAGTGGCACTGTAAATCAACCACACTCCAGGGAAGACCTCAAGCTCAACACAAAACAAACTTCATGGGTTTTGTTTTATTATTTTCTTTTGTTTTATTTTTAAGAAAGAGAAAAATAAAAAAAAGAGAAAGAACATGGAGTTGGTTGGGTGGAATCTGGAAAGAGTTAAGGGAGGGGAAAGAATACAACCAAAATATATTGTGTGAAAAATTTAAAAATAAAAAGTATTTACTGATGTTTCTGAGTGAAAAGTAATTGTTAATGTTTCCTTGGCAAAGAGCATTTAGACTCTGATAAACTAACAGGTCATACAACCTCATCAAATATCTGCTGAACTATTGACAGTGAGCTGGCTCGAGGAAATAGATAAAAACCCTGCCATTCTAGAACATGCTCTCGTGCCAGAGAAGACCTCTATGATGGCTAATGTGGTTCACAGAACATGCCTATAGATGAGGAATTGTGCACACCTTTAACACCAGTACTTGAAGGCAGAGGCAGATGGATCTCTGAGTTGGAGGCCAGCCAATGGCCTGACTTCAGAGTATGTGCCAGACTAGCATCCCATTTACATACAGAGATGACCCTGGGATCTGATGAACCAGACGGAATCTTAGAAGCAAATGCTCTAAGAGTAGATCCTGTGATGACCAGAGGAAGAAGAAACATAACCCATTGAGGCAGTGCCCATGGCACATCCATGTTGTCTCCCTAGAGCCTGCCCACTGGGAGGCAGAGTAGCTTTGAAATCTCCCCACCTCCCCTCTGTAAAAGGTGGCATTGATACTGGGCTTGAAGAAAAACACCAAGCCCAAGATGGCTATGACTGAACAATTTGGACTTCAGGAACTGGACTGCTCAGGGAGACTGGGAGGAGCAGCAAGGAGGCCCTGGCTGAGGGAGACACAGGAAGAAAGGACACAGAAGATGGAGTAAGCAGGATGCACAATGGGAACAGTGTTTAGAAGAAGAAAGTAGGTAGAGTAAGGTAGAGTTAGGAATCACTGAGGCAAAGTCAAGAGTCTACCAGTAGAACCGGAGTCTTTCAAGGTCATGCAAAGCTTGAGCTTCTTTTCCTAGGGGTGAACAAGTCACACTTTCAACTGTGGGAAACACCACCCTCAAGATGCATTCCTGTCTGTCCTTACTTTCTTCATGATTCTAACTCATGCTGAAACCAATTAGGGTGTGGAGCCCTGAGGACACGTCACTGAGCACTAACCTGGTACAGGAAATGCCTACTTTCCCTGCATGGCCCAGGTCCAAGAGGCCCTTGGTCAGGTTCTCCTCAGCAATGGGGCACTCTGCACTGGGCACCAGTGCCTGCAGCCGGTCATTCATGTCCACACAGCATGGTGCTGCAGGGAAGGCCCGCATCTGACGCCGGAGTTTCTTCCGGGCTGCAACAGCTTCTCTCCACCTGCAGACAGACCAGCATAGTAGCATTATTGGATGGTGTGTTTTAAGGCTCATTGGGGGGGGGGGGGGAGGGAAGGCAAGTATAATAATATGGAAATGTGGTTTTTGTTTGTTCTTTTTTGCGTTTACTTCATTTTCATGTGTATGAGTGCTTTGCCTGTGTACATATATGTGCATGACTGTGGAAAGTTAGAGCCACCATGTGGGTGCTGGAAACTGAAACAAGGTCCTCTGAAAGAGCAACAAATGCTCTTAACCACTGAGCCATCTCTTCAGCCTGAAAATCTAAGTTTTTTGTTTTCAGCAAGAGTGCCTAAAATGAAAACTAATCTCAATTGAAATGTGCACATCATACAAAACAAAAGCCATGAGCACTGAAACTGCCAGATTTAAGAACACTGAATTATCTCAAAAAGTCAATTTGGATACAAATTTAATATATTAACCCAGCAAACAGGAATTTATCTACCAACAATAGCATGTGAACAGACACCCTCTTCTGTCCCCACACACATTTTATTTCTGTAATATGAGGCTTTGTACAGTAAAGGCACTGCAAGTCCTAACACATAACAGCCCTGAATCTCAGACTACACTCCCTAGCCTGACAGCATGGCAGTGGAAAACCCACATGCTGTGTATTAAAAATTAATCTACAGTCAAGCGTCACAAGGCAAAGGGGTGCTGCCAAAATTCACCTCAGATTTATTACACATTTGATTTCAAATTGATTTCTGGCCATTGCACATTCAGAAACCTTTTATTACTGCCATTGTTTTAATTTTTTTTTTTTTGTAACCTCATAGTCAAGTTATACAACCACACATCTAAGAAGTTTTGTCCTAGACTAGCAGTAATAGCTAAACAATACTTTCTCAGTATCATTAGAAAATCTTGAACAACTAGTTACTACTATCCAGTTAGCCAAGAAAGCAAGCACCTAACACTGTACAGTATATTACATTGCTAGGTTATGGCACTAGGAAGATCAAGTATAATAAATGCATTTTTGTTTTGTTTTTACGTCCCAACCAAAGATTTCTCTCCCTCCTTTCTTCCCAATCTACCCCCTACCCCCATAAATGCATTTCCAACTTACAGTGAATTTATCACGAGGTAACACCATCATAAAAAAATATCACCCAGGGGGCTGGAGAGTCAGTGCTGTGGTTAACAAGTTTCTCTTGCAGAGGACCCAGGTTTGATGCCCAGCAGTACAACAACTCCTCTGTAACTCTAGTTCCAGAGGATGTGACACCTCTTTTGACCTCCTTGGGCAGCAGGCATGCATGTGGTGTACATACATACATGCAGATAAAACTTTCATATTCATTCATATATATATGAATACACACACACACACACACACACACACTAACACACACCTCATGTGTGTGTTAGTGTGTGTGTGTGTGTGTGTTAGTGTTTTGTTTTTTCCTAGACAGGGTTTCTCCGTGTAACCCTGGCTGTCCTGGAACTCACTCTGTAGACCAGGATGGCCTCAAACTCAGAGATTCGCCTGCCTTTGACTTCGGGGTATTGGGATTTAAAGGTGTGCACCACTATTGCCTGGCAAGTGGTTTTTTGTTTTGTTCTGTTTTTTGTTTGTTTTTTCTTTTAAAGAGGGTATCAGTACTTATACTTGGGAGATTCATTCATGTTAGGAGGCCAACTATGATTTGTTTGTTTAATATATTCACAGGTATTTCCCTGTATTTAGTACAGTCCACCAACAGCAAGCACTGTATAAATTTCTGTTCAAATTCAGGACAACCACCCATTCCCTAATCCAATGCCTTGAGAATATCAGCTGAATGTATGACCAATTGTTTCTGAAAGTCTAAATCTATGGCAGATACTCGTTCTTACAGAATATACTGTGAGCCTTTCATCGCTGGCTAAGGAACTGATGGCTCACAGATACTGACCTGGTAAGACTTCCACGTGGGAGGATAATTTCAGTAAGAACAGAGAACTCACCGTTGTAAATACTTGCAGAAGCACTGAAGTTCCTGGAGTGTCTCTTTTGCAGTCTGGAAAATTTCCTCAGCAAGGAACAAATCCACCAGGTGTGCACAGACAGCTTCACAACAGCGGGCTATTCGGACCTTCTGGTCTGTCTCTACTGCACTCCTAGAATATAGAGCAATCAGCATAGAAGCCATTACACCAAGGGTCAGTGATATGATACTTAAGGGCTTGCTTTAAAAATGCAAGAGTCTGGGCTGGGAACATGGTAGAACATCTCTCCTGGTTAGTTCTGTGTCAACTGGACACTGAGTTATATGGTAAGAGAAACATCAACTGAGAAAATGCCTCCATCAGATCACCTATAGGCAAGTGTGTAGGGCAGGGCATTTCCTTGATTAATGATTGATGTTGAGAGGCCAGTCAAATGGGGTTGGTGCCATTTAGCTGGGATACATAGGAGGTGTAGCCCTGGGGTGTATAAGAAAGTAGGCTGATTACATAAGGAGAAACAAGCCAATAAGCAGTATTCCTCCATGGCTTCTGCTTCAGTTCCTGTCTATAGGTTCCTGCCTTGAGTTCCTGTCCTGACCTCCTTCAACAATGAACTGAGATGTAGCAGTGTAAGCCAAATAAACCCTCTCATGCCCAAGCCGCTTTATCACAACAGAAACCAAACTAGGACAGCATATGCCTAGCATGTGCAAGATCCTAGTTTTGATTGCTATAGCCACACCAAAAGAGCAGAAGTCTGTTTTCATATGGAAATATAATTAACATGTCCACTATAAGAGAAAGTTTAAGACTTTTATTTTTACTTAAAAGTAGACACCTAAAAAGATAAATAAAACAGAAAAGTATCATAGAGGGGGCCAGATCAAGTTAAATAGGTCACTGTACCAACAAGGGGGATGTGTGTGTCCAGTGTGCCCTGTACATGCGGAGGTGACAGAACAACTTCTGGAAGTTTTATTCCACTATGAGAGTTCTACAGATTGACTTCAGGCCATCAAGCTTGACAAGTGCCTTTGAATTTTAATTTTAAATGACCAAGAGACAAAGTCTTATCAGCAATATATGGTGTCTACTACAAGATCAAGATGTACCTTACATACATGCTAAACATGTTTCCCTCAGATACATCACTCTCTCAGACTTTTCTCTTTTAAAGACAGATCTCATTGCTAACCCCAGCTGATCTAGAATTTGCTTTATAGCCCAAGCTTCTCAAAGAGCATGGTAGCACATGCCTTTAACACCAGCACTTGGGAGGTCAGACAGATGGTGCTCTGAATGTCTTAGGCCAAGGTCAACCTTGTCTACAGGACAGCCAGAGCTACAAAGACAGATCCTGACATACGTACATTCATACATGCATACTCACACTACACACACACACTACACACACATACACACACACACTACAACAGGCTTGGCCATAGTGCTTCCCTCCTCCTACCACACCCCGGCACCTGGAACCCCAGCACTTCACTCACTGTAACTCCTGGGAGCAGGTCTCCCACACACACTCTGTCACTTCACTCACTGTAACTCCTGGGAGCAGGTCTCCCACACACACTCTGTCACTTCACTTACTGTAACTCCTGGGAGCAGGTCTCCCACACACACTCTGTCACCATGAGTTCTGTCAGCTCTGCAGCCAGGCCCTCGCTCAGCTGAGTTAACACCAATTCTCTCTCTTGCTTCAACCTATGGGCAAAAGAGAGATGGTTCTGTGGTTAAGAATGCATAATGCTCTTGCAGAGGACACAAGTTCCTGTCCCAGCACCCACATGGAACTGCCGGTAACTATACAGCTCCAGGGACCTTATCTTCTGTCCTCCATAGGAACCTGCATTCACATACATACACCATCCACCTCCCAGCACACCACACGCACGCACGCACGCATGCACGCACACACACACACACTCCTTTCTCTTAATCAAATCATGAAGGTGCTGAAGAGCCCAACAGGGGTCAGATGGCAACACAGTGAATAGCAAGAGGGGTATCAGAGGTCAGGGCTAGTACAAACTGACCTCTGTGCCCAGCTATAGGGCAGGACACACCCACCTTTCCTCTTCAGCCCGTCGCTTTTCTTCCTCTCTTCTCTGCCTTTCCATGGATACTTCTTCAGCAGCAACATGTCTCAAGATGCCTGTGGTTGCAGCTGTTATCAGATCCTCCACAGCAGCATTAGAAACACTTAACAAAAACAAAGCAGATGGCATTCAAACTCAGAAAAAGTAAGCCGCTGTTCACTCTTGCCTGGTGAGATTTGTTTCTGGAATGCAGAGAATCTTCAACACACGAACCAACCACAGACTGACAAAGTGGCTCAGCAATAAAAGCACATGCTGTGCCAAGTAATGTAATCTGAATATAGTAATTAATAAATAATAATTAACGTTCTTTTTAAAAAAGCATCTACAATGAAGAAATACTATATTTACTACCACACAGAGCTGTAATTATATATACAAACACACACGACTTTGTAGCTCTTAAAATTATATAATTCCGATGATATGATTTAAAATAGGGTTTAAAGAGTAATCAAGTTTAGAACTAAGTAAAAAGAATATGAGTGGGTTTATTACATCTCCTATTGTAAATAATTTTATTTTTGTGAAGGAAATGGTAAACTAGTTTTATAAAGCATATTGCTCATAATTAGGAGGAGAGAAGCCCTAATATGGTTAAACTATGGTCACAAACAATTTGAGCTACAACCCCAAGCCCTATTGGTCGTTTGAACATCTCCATGATAGTCTGGTCTAAATACTAAGTTCTATGCCAGCAAGGGCTACAAACTGAGACCCAGTTCAAAAAAACAAAGGAAAAATAAAATCAATGACTTAAATTTAAGATTAAAACGTATAAAAAACATGACTATCTTTGTAACACTGGATTTGGCAAGATCCCAAGAGTACAGGTAACACAAGAAAAAATAAGCTACACAAACATTTAAATGTTTTGTGCATTAAAGACATTATTAAGTGATGACAAGGTAATCCAGGGTAGCTCAGTTTAGTGGAGTGCATATTTAACACACCATGCCCAAAGCCCTGGACTCAAGCCTCAATAAATGCATACAACAGGCATGTTGCTACATGCCTATAATCTCTTCATCTGGGAGACTAGAACAAAAAAGGGGTGGGGGGGGAGAGAACCCAGAAAACGGAAAAAGATACATACAAACTCTATGTCTGATAAGGGACTAACATCCAGAATATAAGAAAACTACAACTCAATTTAAAAAATGGCAAACGACTTATTTACATAGCCAGAGAAAATAAATAAATGAGCAATAAGGACATGGAGAAAAAAAAGAAACAAGCCCAGGCAGTAGTGACACATGCCTCTACAAAGAAGGTTCCAGAGAACCCTGCTTTGACAAGTAAAAGGAAAGGAAAAATAAAAAAGAAGAAGAAATAAAGGTCAGGAACAGGAGAAATGAGAACAGCTTATTAGGAAGGACAAAATTGTTCCCAGACAGCAAATGACAGTGGCTGGCATGTCAGGTGCCACTCACCCCAGAGCTGCAGCTACGTAGGCTGCCCCAGCAGTGCTGACTTCCTCACAGTCCACTTGAAGAGCCTCCTGGATGAGCTCGTCCACCACCTGCACCAGGTCCTAAGGAGAGACCAGCACAGGAGTTGAATCAGGTTGACAAGTTGAATCAACTTGTCAATCAGTTGAATCAACTGACAAGTTCCGCTCAAAAAGAAAAACCAAAGTCACCCTCTGTCTACAGGCACAAAGCAGTGCTGTGACCCCCCCCTCCCCCCAGACCCTGGTCAGTCCACCCACCCACCTGTGTCACACATGAGCAAGTACTGAACAGTCAGAACAGATGTGCCTGGTTACGTTTGGCAGTGTGCTAGGAACACCAAGCACAGTTCTGACTGCTATGATGAAGATGGGGTCTCTGCAGCTGCCCCCAAGGCATCAGCCTTACATCTGCCACCTGAGGCTAGGACCCTGGAGAGGTCCTCTCCTTCACCTTCCTGACTCTGGCTCCTATCCAATGAGACCAGGCAACACAGTCCCTCACACAAAATGTTTATAGACTTCATGAAGCTTTAATGCAGGAGACCCCTACCGAATCAGAGTACACAGGTGCAGGTTTTGGAGGCAGCAGCTCAGCCTGCATGGAGGACTGGAAAAGGCCAGGTGCCACAGCTGGGGCCAGTGGCGTAACATGAATCACTGATGTGGATGAGGGTGCAGGAGGAGGAGGTGGGATGAGAGCCAAGGGTGGCACATCAACCTCTGCCTCATGCTCCTCTCCTCTCCCACCACCTAGAAAGAAACACACAGGTGCTTGTTACCAGATCATCTAACTACAATCTTTACAGAAGGACCAGAGCTATCCGAACCCTAAAGAGTGGACTGGCCTCCTGACAACCATCCTAAGGGTGTATGTCATAAGATGATATGTGTTTTGTGTGAAATCTGCATCATGGTGTCATAAGCACTAACAAGGGCTTCAAAACTTCAAATCCAGACAAAGTGAGAGCTATCTAAGAATTTGGTCAAGAGCTAGGCCTCCAAACATAGAATCTTCTGGTGACAGGGGGCAAGTGTATTAAAACAGTTCACTCACCTGCTGTATCTGAACCAAATCTCTGAGTGCTGATGGACAGCTCTGTAGCCAGGCTCTCTCCAACGTATTTATTCTGGGAGTTAAAGCTGCACACAGGTGTATGGCGAGGTACAGGAGGCAGTGGCCCTCCATTCACGACTTCTCCAACTGACACAGTCAGCTTCCGGGCAATAAACACGGACTTCCTAGCCTTGGATAATCCCTCTGGTTCCAAGAATGCCGACCGATTCAGCTCAACACAGCTACCCAGACCACAAAGAGCCCACAGGGAGAAGTCAGCCGGGAAAGAAGACAGCTATGCCTCCTCAAACCCAACTACTGGATCCCCCAATTAGAGCAAGACTGGACAGATATGAGAAGAGAAAGCTTCCAGTCTCAGGGAACCACAGGACCCAGGATATTAAGAGCCATGCATGGAATGACACAAGCCACCGTGCTCCACTTTCAGTAATGGCAGCCCACTCATTCAATGTCACACTATTTCCCTGAGGACAGAACTAGAAGGAAGAATGCACTGGGCCAAGCAAACACAGACAGAATGTCAAATGTAATGGTGCCATTATTTGGCAAACAGTTTGTAAGCATCAACAGCCTCCAAGCCCTGATTACAGATACAAAGAACCTTGACACGGTCTACTGGACTGCCATCTCCACTGTCAGGTGTGCAAGGGCCAAACAAGGATGAAAAAAGGCAATCTTCAATAAACAGGATAGGAAAAGTCCTAACCTGTATCTTAGGTTCTCTGGTAACTGACTCAAAGCAATGATTTGAAATTTAAAAAAAAAAAAAAAATGGTCTGGTTTTTTTTTTATTCTCAAATCTCTGGTTGTGCATGCCTTTAATGATACCACTTGGGAAGCAGATCTCTGTGATTTTGAGACCAACCTGATCTATACAGCAAGTTCCAGGTCAGCCAGGACTATAGAGTGAGATCCTATCTCAAACAAAACAAAAACAAACAATGAACTTGGTCTGCACCTATGTGTGCGTTGGACAATATTCCCTAGGTTCACCGTGGGGAAACAGTACACAAAATAGGCCTTCTCAGGGCCCAACAAGTAGCCCTTCATCAGAATTTTTAAAAGGTGTGCATGTGTGTTGGAGGCAGGGCAGAGAAAAGAGAAGTGTACAGGTGTGATCTCAACTCTTACCCATCAGCTACAGTGAGGCCATGGTAATTGAGGAAATTTGTCGCCTCTTCACAATCTTTGAACAACAGCATACGTACAACACCATCCAGGGGGAAGACAGTAGAGCGCTGTGTACTCACAGTGTATGCAACATTGAGTGCTCGAAGGGCATCCTTCCGGATCTGAAAGAAGCCATGTCAGTACAAGCTCAGAGGGAAACCCAGTTAATTGAAGAGCAGAGCCAGCCACCCACCCAATCATTAGCTCTTGCTACAGCTCAGTTCCTATTTCCCTATCTAGGAAGAGCTCACCCTGATCTCTCAGAACACATATTCCCTCAGACTGCCTTTCTTCTCTGTTGTACATAATTATTACTAAACATAATCTATTTACCGCCTTTAGCTCTGGTCTCTTTCCTAGCATGTCAGCAGTGTGCAAATGGGAATTTTGTTGGTTTTATACTCTGAGCATTAAGAATACAGTCAGGCAGAAGAGCCAGGCAGTGGTGGTGCACACCTTCATTCCCAGCACTTGGGAGGCAGAAGCAGATAGAGCTCTGAGTTCAAGGTCAGTCTGGTTTACAGAGTGAGTTCCAGGACATCCAGGGCTACAAAGAGGAAACTGTCTCGAAATACAAAAGAACAGTACACAAAATAGACCTTCTCAAGCCCCGCCCGCCCAAAAGAATCCAGGTTCTATTTATTTAAAGTTACCTACAGCAGCCAACATTATAGCAACATTATTCATTTAAAAAATAATAACTACCCTGCCTCCTTGGCTTCTTGAGGACCACCGTCATGAATGACACAGTTATGATCTGGACCAGGAAGTTCATGACTATCTGTTTCAGAGGAAACATATGGTCACTCGTGTCCTTCACCCTGGGAAGGCATCAGTATCAAAGACAATTCAGGAAAAGTAGCCAAAGTATACAAAACAGTATCAGATATCACCACTGCATTTGTATTTAAAATCTCGGCAATGGAAAGACAACTGACTCTGGCTTGGTGTATGATTCTCTGGATTATTCAAGAAGACTGAGCCTACTTGAGACATGGCCTTATGAGAAGAGACAGACCTCCGGGAAACAGGGAAAGGAATGCAAGAACAGAATGAGGAAGATGAGGGGACTACAAAAGCCAACGGTATGCTGGCAAAAAGTGACCTGGAGATTGGATAAGAGCAAAAAGAAGTGAGATTCTGCAACAACTTGACCTAAGAACTAGCTTTCAAATCACCACAGGGTGCCACACAAGCTTCCAAAGAGGCAACCAACAGTGAGTCCTACTCAGCAGTGAAACCCGTGGTGAACCATAAAATAGCCCTAGGGTAATAGTGGCATACATACCTAGGTGGTAACCAACAGCTCTCTAATGTGACTTAAGCCCTGCTTGCTCAGCAAGACAGAAATCGTGCCTGGTACAAGAAACCTAGCCAACTACATAGGGCTGGTAAAGTCATGGATCTTGGAGGAGAACCTGTAACTGCCGCTTTACTAAATATGTGTCATTTGTAGTCCTTACCTCTCATTGAGGAAACGTCTCTTTGCAACAAAGACAATTACAGGAATCCACAATCAAAATGCTGAGTTGTTGAGCCCAGTCCCAGGGGGTAACATCAACAATATCACTCCCACCCCTAAGGCTCAGGGATCCTTGTGGAAGATGGGGCAGAAAGGTTGTAAAAGACAAAGGAATGGGGAATTTGTCGTGAGACTGTATCAACTACAGATATCAGAAGCTACATCCATGAAGTCTTACTAACATGAGTGTTTAAACATGAGCTCAACGAGGACAACAACTGCCACACCAGCCCCAGTGGGGACAGTGTAGCAATAGCTGAGAGAAATCTCGAATGGCTACCTGTCCAGAGGATCGCACCACACGTGGTTACGCCTCCTGGGGAAAAGTGGCCAGGTCTCTGCCTGCAGGTGCTTGCTTGGCTGGCTGATTGGATCAGGTGCTATGATAACAATAATGCTATTGATCATGGGTGTTTTGGCCTGTAGCTCCACTGTTAATTCAGAGAAGCCTAGAGAACACTTAGATATAGTTTCAGGAACTGAAAGAGATGCAGACTAGCGATCAGCAGATGAATGTTGTGCCCTCAATTACAAAACCCATGGCGCCAGTTGTGACTCCAGATGTCAGCCCAAGGCCTGATAAATTATTAGGGTTGAAGCTATAAAAACTTGCCCGCAATGTGACCCTGCCTGAAAAAAGCTGCTGTGGGATTTACTCTAACTTGTCTTTTGGGGACCTTAGGGCCCCTAAAACAGTGACTAGTCTCTAAACTCAGTAAAGCAGTACAAGAGTTCTTAAAAGTTAACAGCACTGATTAGAGACAATGACTTTTCTCTAACCTCAGTAAATCAAACTTCTGGTATCCTGACTACAGGCAGGCCAAAATAAACAGAGGTTCCTGGCTATGCACTTGCTTAGATGTATTTACGATCTCATGCTTCAAGGGAATTGCTGACATCTTTATAGAATGTCTGTAAATCTTTAAACTGTAGCCAAAGATCTGTTCCTTGAACTTTCTGCATAAAAACCCAATGCTCTGAAGTAAAAATCGCAGCAGTAGTTGCAAACCTCCTCAGGTGTGTTTGTGTCTGTCTCTGTCTGTCACGCTGAAGCCACTCCTGACCTGGTCATCCGAGTTTTGGTCTCCACGCAGACTCATTGCCCACTGAGCAGTCTGCGGCAAACAACAGTAGATACACTAATGTGGACAGAAAAAAGCCAAGGAGGCTTCAATCCTATACAAAGAATTACCAGCAACTAAAGAATGATGAGAGTGGGAAGAAACAATTGGTTATCTAATACCAATGGTCAGCCCTGAAAATGTATATACAAGTAACATTATCCAGACTAAGCAGATTATCAGATTATCCTTATATTTAGGAGAGAGAGAGAGAGAGAGAGAGAGAGAGAGAGAGAGAGAGAGAGAGAGAGAGAGAGAGAGAGAGAGGGAGGGAGGGAGGGAGGGAGGGAGGGAGGGAGGGAGGGGAGGGAGGGAGGGAGGGGGAGGGAGGGAGGGAGGGAGGGAGGGAGAGAGAGAGAGAGAGAGAGATTGTGTCAGGCCCCTCTCCTTTCAACAGAAGCCAAGCAGAATCACCTTATGCCCAACTGACACAGTATATTATGTATGGGAAGAACATTGGGGGAAGAGTAATAGTACCCAGTCATTTCTCATTGGACCAATACCTGTAGAGGACTAAGCTGGTCCTCTAATAGATTCTCCAAGCCAATTCAAAGTGCTGAAGCTAACAAATGGCTGGAACTAAGACCAAGAATTATAAGAAATCCCTTGATTTAAAAAAAAAAATAATAAACAAATAAAAAGTGGTCTTCTGAATGCCTTTGTAGTTCCAAGACCAAGCACAGGATAGAGTGAAAAAACAGGCCTCATATTTATTAAAATGAATTCAGCATCATCAGTCTCACTCTTGAAAACAGTTGGCTAGCTTTTGTTTTCTCCAGACAGTCTTTCTATGTTACACTGGATGTCCTCTCAAAATTTTTATCAATACTAGTCATTTCATAATCATTTCAAAGTTCAGGATTTCACAGAATATAGGATTTGTTTTCATCAAAGATGACATAGTGTTGAACTCAACCTGCCATTCCAAAGATTTCTGTGAGCCACAATACTGTTGCCATTGCATGGTCTTTCCTAGTGGAGAGTCACGGTAACCCAGCGTCCATGGTTATGCCAGGAATAGCTTTCTGGGCTGTGACAGCCTCCATGAGGTGACTGCTGGCTGCCCACTGGAAGAGTACAGGAACAGAGAAGCACTGCAACACTTCAAGTAACTGCTTTTGTTCCTATGCTGCCAGCAATGGCTCTACTCACCTGATGAAAGTAACAGTGCAACAGGCACGCATTCAGGTAAGAAGCTGACTGGACCAGTTTGAAGAATCTCACAAAGTTATTACTGTTCAATGCAGCAAAAGCCTGAACAGCAAATTTCACCTCGGGGGAGTTCCTAACATCGGGGTGGAACTGCTGCACTTCTCTGTAAGTTAAGGAGGCGAAACTGTCAGAATGTTGATTTAAGTCAGCCTGATAAAATATCTAGGTATCAGCAACACTAAGACAGTGAGTGTGAACGGTGATGCCCACCACTGAGACCTAAGTTCCATAAGCCAGTGCTCCTAACCTCTGAGCCATCTCTCTAATGCCAGGACCCTGGACTTTCTATACGTCAAAGCCCAACTTTCAAATCTGAAAACACACCTCAAAATGTCTCCTTTGTTGAGATTGAGCAGGACATTGTAGCCCTGGAACTCTGCCTCACTGGCACAGAAAACAGCCTTGTTCCTCAGGTCCTGGTACATCTCCTTCAGACTCTGCAGACACTTGGTCATGTTCTCATTGTTGATCTTGGCATCGAAGGAGGACATGGGCTCCTCACACATGAAGTGGGCACAATGGATATGAAATCGGGTACACTTCTCGATCAGAGACACTGTCAGGGGATCACAGAGGTGCTGCTGTGTGATGTCCTGTTCACAGATTAGAGGGGAGGATTACACCTGCACATTTGCATGGCTCACTCACATAAGCCACACACATGATCCATGAAAAGTCAAAATATGCTTATGAATTGAATTACATTTCAACCTGAAATGAACCCCATGAAACACAATCCAATACAGTTTGTAATGACTCAAATAAAACCCTATTTTTGTTTCAGATAAATTAAAAGTTCAATTTGTGACTATACATGCGTTCCACAGTCACTGGACTGGAGAGAGCCGGTACCTTTCGTATGCCCCGGGTGCGGTTCCACACGAAGTCATACCAGTCCCGAAGGCTGCCTTCTTTTTGGTCCATGATCTGGGTCACCAAGTAGTCCATGGTCCTGCTGAGAACTGCTGAGGGCCTCAGCTCATGTGGCAGGGGCTCTTCCTGATCTGCAGACGACCGGCTATACTCCTTCACAGCTGCTGCATGGTCCACCTGGGAGCAAAGAGCAGAGACAAACTGCTCCATCAGGTGGAAATCACATACACACCCACATGAGATCAATACTTGGGAAGATAGTATTTAAATGAAAACGTCTGTCAAATTTTAGGGACAATATAAATTAAGAAACTTGATTCAGGCAAATATAAGGAGTCAAGAGGATGTCACAGGAGCAGGAATGTAAGAGAAGACCCATCAGCCTACCCAAAGCACGGATATAATGGGTAAAGGGTCTTCAAACAACAGAAAACATCTCGAGGACAAAGTTAAAACCAAAAATAGTGCTTCTTGGTGGTGGCACATGTCTTCAATGCCAGCACTTGGAAGCCTGGTCACAGAGTGAGTTTCAGGACAACAAAGACCATGTAGAGGGACTCTGTCTCTCTACAAAAACAAAATGAAAAACAAGAAAAAATAGGGGGCCAGCAAGATAGCTCAGCATGGGATAGGACACTTGATACTCATGACCTGAGTTCAATCTTCAGAACCCACATAGTGAAGGAGAGAGCCAACTCCTCTAAGTTACTCTCTTGCATACACACATTGCGGCACATAGGCACACACACACACACACACACACACACACACACACACACACACACACACACACACACACACACAGAGTAAATATATTTTTAAAACTCAAAACAAAAAGAAAGAATAATGGCGCTCATTAGGACACATGGAGTCCTACCTGGTCAGTCCCTGGGACCACTTCAAACACGCTCAGCTGGCTTCGGGTCTCCCGCAAGTACCGCTCCTTCTCAGGACACATGTCAGGGCATGTGCCAACAAATGCCCTTGCTTTGTCCAGATCAGTCCTCTTCACCCGAGCTAAATGATACCAAGACAAAAGTAACAGTATGTATACCACATCAGTACTGAAAATTCACAAAAGTACAGTTTCATAAAAGGAAAAAAGAAAACAAACAAAAATGCTGTCTATTATCCCAGCACTCAGGAGGCTGAGGCAAGAGAATTCTAAATTTGTGGCCAACCTGGGTGACATGAGTTCAGGATAGTCTGGGTTATGTGGTGAGACCCTGTCACATCTGTGCACTGTCTCCAACACCCACCCCCCACCCCCCCACCCCCCACCCCCCTACTCCACCTCCCCCCACCCCCCCACCCCTCACCCCCGCCAAAGTCACACACACAAAAGAAATATTTCTTAAACTGAGCTCTGGAGAAAAGGACTTGTAGCCTATCCTGCCAGGCAATGGGCACCTAGCCAATAACCAAACACATTCACTACATTAAGATGGAGGACAGGGACTGGAGATATAAGAGCACTAGCTGTTCTTCTAGAGGACCCAGGCTTAATTCCTAGCCCCACATGGCAGCTCCCAACTGCCTACAACTCCAGTTCAAGGGGATCTGGCCTTCTAGGGCATGAGGCATAAAAGTGGTAGAAGCTATCCATACATGTAGGCAAAACACTCATACACATAATATGAAAACAAATTAATTTTAAAAATGGATAGAGAATGCCATCACTTCCACTTAAGGATACATGTACTGTCAGCATTCTGTAATTCTTACCAAGACCTCAGTGGTAAAACAGGACTTTAATCAAAGAATAAATTTGTGGGCTGGACACCAGTGGCACACACCTTTAATATCAGCACTTGAGAGGCAAAGATAGATGGCTCTCTATGAGCCTGAGGCCAGCCAGGGACTACAGAGACTCTATCTCAAAATAAAGACATACATAAAATTTAAATATTAAAAAAAAAAACATTAAGCACAAATATTCAAAATATACCAGTATTCTAAGAATCTGTCTGAGTATTCAGAATTACATAATGTAAGTTAGCTGGGTGCCTACCTGAGTAAGTACCTACCATCCATTATTTTTACTCACAGAATGAAAGGTTTTAAAGGAAGTGTGACAAAACTGCAATACTTAGTATTTATTTGAAATTTTTGTTTTTTCCTTCTGTGACCAGGTACCACTACACAGCTCAGGCTATCTTGGAACTCGCTGTGTAGACCAGACTGCCCTGCCTCTACATCCAGAGTGCTGGGGCTGCAGAAGAGTGTGATCATGCCAGGCTTTGGGATTGCACATATGAGACTTGAGCTAAGTTTTCCTTGTACTAAGTGTGCTAGATATCTTTATGTCAACTTGACACAAATTAAAGTCATTTGAGAGAAAGGAACCTTAATTAAGAAAATGCCACTATCAAGCTCAGGCTATAGGCAAGCCTGTAGGACATATTCTTAATTAGTGATTGATGGGGAAGGACCCATCCCATTGTGGATGGTTCCAGCCCTAGGCTGTTGGTCCTGGGTTCTACGAGAAAGCAGGCATAGGAAGCCATGATGAGTAGGGCAGTAAGTAGCACCCACCATAGCCTCTGCATCAGCTCCTGCTTTCAGATTCCTGTGCCTCATTAATTTTAAAAAGAAATTGCTAACATCTTTATAGAATGTCTGTTTATCTTTAAACTGTGGCCAAAGATCCATTCTTTGAACTTTCTGCATAAAAACCCGATATTTTGAAGTAAATTTTACAGCAGTTTGCAAAACTCCTCAAGTGTGTTTATGTCTGTCTGTCAAGCCGAAGCCACTCCTGACCTGGTCATTCGAGTCTTGGTCTCCACGCAGACCTGTTACCCACTGAGCAGTCTGCAACATTCCTGCCCTGCTTGAGTTCCTGTCCTGACTTCCTTCAGTGATGAACTACAGAAGTGTAAGTCAAATAAACCCTTTCCTCCCCAACATGCTTTCTGGTCATGATGTTTCATCGCAGCAACAGAAATCCTAACTAAGAAAGTAAGTTTATTAGAAATGTAAAAATCACCAATTCTATAAACATGGCAGCAGTTTTCATTACCATTTTAAGAAAGCTCTGTGAGTATTACAATTAGTTTTAGTTTTTAAAAGGAAAATTCTGCCAGGTGTAATAGACATGTGTAGTAGAAGCACTCAAGAGGCTGAAAGAGAAGAATTTTAAGCTCTAAGCCAGCATGGGTTATATAGCTGTTAAAAAGAAAAAAAAAAAAAATCATACAGCTGAAATTAAGAAATTAAGAGAGATGGTTTAGAGATTAAGAAAACTGACTATTCTTCCAGAGGACCCAGATTCAATTCCCAGCACCCACATGGCAGCTTACAACTGTCTGTAACTCCAGTTCCAGGGGATCTGACACCCTCAGACAGACATGCAGGGAAAAAAAAAAACAATGCACATGAAATAAAAATCAATTTTTAAAAAGAGAAAAAGAGTTGAAAAAAAAAGAAAAAAAATGGCAAAGAGTACATGGAGTTTCATTTGGGGTAATATATACTTGTAATGTTAATTTTTCACTGTTTGAAAGTAATCAAACTCTAGGGCTGGAGAGATGGCTCAGAGGTTAAGAGCACTGGCTGCTCTTCCAGAGGTCCTGAGTTCAATTCCCAGCACCCACATGGTGGCTCACAACCATCCTTAATGAGATCTGGTGCCCTATTTTGGCCTGCAGGGATAGATGCAGGAGGAATGATGTATACATAATAAATAGATCGTTAAAAAAAAAAAAGAAGAAGAAGAAAGTAATACACTCACAATTTATTATTCCAAAGGGGAACAATACCTGAAATGGAACATCACCTCTTACTTCTGCCTTTCAGACACCTGTCCCCTCTCTACCAACCATCTCTACATACTCCTATACATACATAAATACATGCACTTATAGCACGTTAGTACACACACAGCTCACACCTCCAGGAAGACCAGAGCACAGACATACCAGGCATGGCATAGAAGAAGTCCCAAGACTCAATGGTAGGGGAGTCCCTGGGGCTCCCCAGAAGCTGCCTTACAACCTCACCAGGGACTCTGAAACTTCCGTCTCCTTGCACCATACCTTGCCGCATGATTCGGTCTCTCTGGTCCAGAAGGCGGTACTTCTCTTCAGATGTCTCAGCCACAGTCCCTATCAGGGTGCTAAGTGATGACACGCATGACCCCAGGCCTTCAGGGCCTTCCGATCCAGAGTCAAAAGGGTCTGCCTCACACTGGTGAATCTTTAGAAGGCTTGGTTTCTTCACTGGAGAGCTGCGGAGTAAAGCACACATTCATTTCCACTTCTGAACCTTCCGAGACTCTCTGTCCTCCAAAGCTAAATATGGCATCAAAACCAAAGAAGCCAGCCAGGCATACAGGCACATGGCTTTAATCCAGCACTAAAGAGGCAGATTCCCATGAGTCCAATGCTAACCTGGTCTACATAATGAGTTCTAGGACAATCAAAGCTGCATGTAAGACCCTATAAACTACCTCTCCCCAAATAAAATCAAAACAAAGCCTAAACAAAGTTGGTAATGAGTTTTTTTTTCATTTTTAATTAAAATAAAAAAATAGGCCTGTTGTTCCAACAACTCAAGAAGGCTGACACAGGATTGCTTGAGCCAGTAACCTGAGATTAGGCTGAGTAACTAGCAAGACCCTAAGAGAAGGTTGGCAGGGTTGAAAACAAAAAATGTTAGTTTTATTGGCTTTTTAATAATTCTGAAATATTTCATACTTACTTTTTTTTGACTGTACAGATTATATTTATAGACTTCTCTCTCAACATTATATAAACACACACACAAAAAAAAAACAGAAACAAAAAAATACCTCTCATTAATTAAAGGAAAATAGGCCATGAATTTGAGTAAGGCCAAGGAGGTTAAATGGCAGGAGTTAGAGGAAAAGAAAAGAAGAAACATGACGTGATGGCTAGTTTTATGATTACTTGACACAAACTAGGTCATCTGAGAGAAAAAAAACCCCAATTGAAAAAATACCTCCATAAGATCGGGCTGTAGAGCATGGGGGAGGGCCCAGCACATTGTGGGTGGCACCACTCTTGGGCTGGTGTTCCTGGGTTCTATAAGAAAGCAGGCTGAGCAAGCTATAGGGAGCAAGCCAGTAAACAGCTCCCCTCCATGGCCTCTGCAACAGCTCCTACCTCCAGGTTCCTGCCCTGTTTGGGCTCCTGTCCCAGCTTCCTTCAGGGATGAACAGTGATATGGAAGTATAAGCCAATAAACCCTTTTTTCCCCAACTTGCTTTGGTCATGGCGTTTCATCACAGCAATAATAAGCCTGACTAAGAAACATGATATAATTATATTTTAACTTCAAAAAATAAAAGGATTATAATAAAATATTTTACAAAGAGAAAACAAATGCACAGTGTGGTGGCAGGTGCCTGTGATCCTGGCACTGGAGATGAAGACACAGGTGGGTTCTTAGTGCCTGCTGGCAGGCTGTTCTCGCCATATCCTTGAGCTCATGTTTAGTAGGAGATTATATCTCAAAGAACATGGTGAAGAGTTATAGATGAAAACACCTGATGTTGACTTCTGGTCCCCACATGCAAACATACTGACTTATATATGCATCCAATTACATACAACTACATTTGTAAGAAAAAGTAATATGAGTAACAAGCCCAATAGGGCTACTTTGAAGATTGTAATAGTTTTAAGCAAATGGGTGGTACAGAGTTTGGCACAGACTGAGCATTTCTTCCTGCATTGAAACTGGGAGGTTTTTATTGCACTGTTTCAGGTAGCATCCTTTAGATGATGGAGAGCCCACTGACACCCCAGGCTCTGAGAAATGGCTCTAACCAAATCTGCTATGTTATCTATCCACAATTAACTAGTGCATTTTATTCTGGTTATTACAGGCTGGGTGAGAGGTAGAGTGAGTCTGGCCAAGAAACTGCTAAGAACTAAGTAGTTGTATATGGGATCAACCCTTTGTGCTCATTCAGCACTAAGTTCCAAATAGCAGCTTTTATTCTATGGCATTTGACGCCCTCTTCTGACACATGGTAAATAAACATATGTGCAGGCTAACTTCAAACATACAAAAATAAGAAGGGTAGACAAAGAAATGAGCAAAGGCACGCCAGCAGCTAGGCTGTAGACTACAAACTAGAAAGTAAGAAAAACAAGGCACCGACCAAAAGACAAAAAGGATTGAAAGAGACCTGTCAAAGCAGGCCCAGTGTGGAAGCAGATGTCCTGTATCCTTTGGAGGGAATAGAGTTCCTTAGACAAGCAAAAGGGCTATGCTAAGAAACAACCAAGCTTATACCAAGTGCCAGGTCACCACAGTCCAGAGAGAAAACACCTGCTTTACTGAGATAAGCTGGGCTCCCTAAAATCACACAGAAACCACCAGAAGTGATTATTAGGGATGTGTAGTTTTTATAGCCAGTTAGACCAAAAAAAAAAAAAAAAAAAAAAAAAGCAGGATCTCATGTAACCCAGTTTGGCCATCAACCTCTGATCCTCCTGACTCAACCACTTAAGTGCTAAAATTACAAATAATGCAGGCAGGGGTGTGGTGGCACAAGCTTCTCATCCCAGCACTTAGGAAGCAGAGGCAGGTAAATCTCTGAGACTGAGGCCAACCTGATCACAGTGAGTTTCAGAACAGTCAGGGCTACATAGACAAACCCTGTCCAAAAAAATACCAACCAACCAACCAACCAAATGACTAAACACACACCACCTCAACCAGTTCAAATTATCATATGTGCATTTATATGCTAGGGATGTGGGACTTCAAAGAGACAAGAGAGAAAATATATGAAGATGACAACTTGCATAGGGCACCACATTCTATGCTCCCCATGGAGTAGGCAGCCCTGAACAGAGTGGTAGATATCCACATACATGCAGTCACAGGTATAAAATAAAAAGAAATAATTTCTGTTTGTTTATGTTTTTGAGACAGGGTTTCTGTGTAGTACTGCCTTATCTGAAACTTGCTCTGCAAATCAGGCTGGCCTTGAACTCCAAAATCCACCTGCCTTTGCCTCCAGAACGCTGGGATGTACAGCATGCACTGGAGCAAAACGGCTAAATACTTTTTTAAAAATAAAGGACTAGGGCAGAAATAGCTTTGTAATGAGGCTTTCCTTTAAAAAAAATCTGCTTGAAGTTAGACCTGCACTAAAGAGGGCCTTCTCAAAGTCCTAGGTCCTGGGGAATATTAGAACAAAACAGAATCTTCAATCAAGCTGGTACCTGCTCAGATCCACTGTCCCAGAATGTTCCCACTGATCATGCTCACTGTGGGGGAGGGGATTCAAAAGCAGCTCTTCCTTGTCCCTGCCCCATAACCCCTCAGTCCCTACTTGAATGTCAACGTGTCGTCACCCCCTCATCCCACCCCACTTTGCTTCTCTTTTATGACAGTTGTTAAGAAAGGTAAATCCCACCTTTTATTCAGCAGGCTGCCAGTTGCAGGCCTCACTATGGGCTTGCCAAGAGGGGAATGCTGAAAGGGGGGATCTTCTATGCCTTGGCTGGCTTCACTGTCACCAAGCTTCTTCTCCTTCAGGGAAAAAGGTTTTTTGCTGGGACCTGAAGACACAAGGGTCAGAACAAGGTTTACAAAAGCTTCCAGAAACAACTATGAGATATGGGATGCAGTTGGAATTAGCCGCTCCACTGGTCTTAGGGAAGAGCACACATTTTGACTGTCAAGGGTCAGCATAAAGCATCAGATATAAAAACAATTAACTGAAAACTCACTTATTTTCTTCTTGTGCCAAAAGATAACCATGTCCTTATGCAGACCTTTCCCCTTCTTCCTAGCCAGGGCTGCAGATGCCTGAAAAACAGTTGGCAACCACTCAAATGCTGCAAACAGAACAGATCACTTAAAAACAAATAGGAGGGCCAGCAAGGTAGCTGAACAGCTAAAAGTGCCTGCCACGCGCCAGAAGACTGGAATTCAATTTCCTGGACCCACACAGTGGAATGTATGGACCTCCAAAAGTTGTTCTATGAACTCCACATGTACTTACCATGGCACACTAAAGCCCCCTCCCCCTGTCTCCCCAGAGAAAAAGAGGGGGGGAGAGAGAGAGACACACAGAGAGAGAGAGAGAGAGAGAGAGAGAGAGAGAGAGAGAGAGAGAGAGAGAGAGAGAAATAGTCTGTATGCAGTACCTAAGGAGGCCAGAAGAGGGTACTGGATCTACTGAAACTGGAATTACAGATAGTTGGTGGTAAATCACTATTTGGATGCTGTCAACTGAACCTCAGCCCTCTATAATAGCAGCAAGTGCTCTTAACCACTGAGCCATTTCTTTGGCCTCACACATAACATTTTTCAAAGTATGTATCATAAGATATAGCAAACATTGTGCCCAAGGGAAAAGAAAAACTCTACAGCCTAACTACACACACACACACACACACATACAAATCTACAGCAGGGATGCAAACTGCTACCAATACACCAATCACTGACAGCAGCCCATTTTCAACAACAAAAGAATATATTACCAAAATGTGTAAAGTACAATAGAATGGTATTCACCAGCAAAAGGAATCAAGTTCTCATCCATATTACAATATGGATGAACATGCCAAGTCAAATAAGCTATAAAAAGAAAAGTTGTATGATTCCACCTAGAATGGGCAAATCCATAGTAATAGAAAAATAATAGTAACTTAGTGACTACAGAATTTCTGCTTGGGATGATAACATTCTGAAAACAGACAGTGGTGTGACTGCCAGGCATGGTAGGTAGTGCACACCTTCAATCAGACCACTCAGGAAAAGGAAGAAAAAAGTCAAAAGTTCTATGTTTGGGCCTGGAGCAATGGCTCAGTGGTTATGAGCACTGGCTGCTCTTCCAGAGGACCTAGATTCAGTTTACAGCACCCACATGTTGGCTCACAGCCATCTGTACTCACAACCGTCATTAGCTCTAGTCTAGCTCTAAAGGACTAGACAATCTCTTTTGTGCTCCTCGGGCCCCAAGCATGCATGTAGTACACAAACATACATAGAGGTCAAATGCTTATAAACAAATAATCATTTTTTCTTTTCAAAATGTTTTAAAGTACTAGACCAGCTCAGGCTACAAGAACTTATGTCAGGAAAGTAACTATAATGCACATAAATATGACTATAAAGTCTTACTAATTTTTAATCAATATAAAGAAATAAACAATAAAATCCCTAAAACACTATGTTCTGGCACAAAAATTGTATTCTCAGAGATTTGAACAAAGCAAAAAACTATTCCAAAATATATGATGAAGCAGGGTACAGTGGCTCATACACATAATCCAAGCACTGGGAGGTGGTGGCACATGCCTTTAATCCTGGCACTGGGGGGGCGGGGCGCCGCAAAGGCAAGTGAGTCTCTGAGTTCAAGAGTGACTTTCAGGATAACCAGGACTACAGAGGGAAGCCCTGCCTCGAAAAACCAATAAATAAATAAATAACAATTTCAAGACTAAGCCTGGTAACACACCAAGCTGTACAGCAACCAGCCACACAGCAAGACCACGTCTTAAATACTACTGGCTGGGATGCAGCTCAGTGGTAGATCTGGAGCATGCTCCAGGTCCACACTCAATCCCTAACAGGGGAGAATCCCCCAGAGCAAAACCCAGCCTCATAAAGAAAAAACAAAGATCAAAAACAGAGGAAGCTCACTTAGCAAGTAAACAAAACACGTAGTATTTTGGTTCACATTCTGGTTCAGACTTTCTATTGATTTCAGGAAATACCAAGAGTCAGTTGGATGCAATGGACCCTGCCTCTAGCCCTGAACTGCTCCACAGACTAAGGCAGGAGCCCAGAAGTTCAGAGTGCAGGGGCAATATGGCAATACCCCCTCTCTCAAAATACAGCAAATAAAAATAAAAGTTGTAAACTGAGAATGGTGGTGCATGTCTACTATGCCAGTGTCTGGGAGGGAGAAGACGGCATGGGCTACATCAGACACCACAAGGAAGGAACAAAAAGAGTACTGAGGGCCAGTGAGACGTCTCAGTGAGAAGAGGCAAGTTTAACCCAAGTTCAATACCTCAGACCCCCAAAAGGGTGGAAGGAGAGAACGGACTCCACAAAGTTGTCCTCTGACCTCCAGGCATATGTCTCTGACCCTACATCACACACTTGCAATTGTAAATAAATAAATAGAATTTACATTATGAAAACATGCTTTCTCCTTTTTAAATTCTTTCTTTTCTACTTTTTTTTATTATTTTTAACAAAAAGGCTGTAAAGACCCTTTTAAATTCTTATGTGATTTAATCTTCCTATAACAATATTTAGAAAGACAATAAAGACACAAAGCCCCATACGGTAAAGCCATACAGCCAATGTCTCATATACACACTGAAGGTTGGCTATCAACCCAACAGTTTTTTCTAGGAAAAGGAATTATGAAAGGTTTGTTTTTCTCTGTATTGTCTGAATGTCTACACTAATCATGAACTTACACAAATAAAACAAAAGCAAAACTAGAAAATTCAAGCTTGAACAAGTACTCTACAGTTACACGTGTCTCTCAGGCCTTTAAGAGGAACCAGATTCCACCTGCACCACTGGGCACTCCCCTAAGACACTTAGCTCCACAGGGACCTCAGGCATGCACACCCCTAAGTCAGGAAAATAAGCACCATCTCAAGTGAAGAGTGAGATTCTTAAAAAATTATTCCAGTAAGTGTATCTTGTACGGGTTATAGTGTGTATGTCTGTGTGTGCATGCGCATGTGCACATATTATAGTATATATGCATATAAGCTATATATTATATATACTATATATTACATACATAGTATTCATTATGCCATTTCATGCATATGTATCATTCTAGCTTATTGTAATCTGTTCCCTTCCCTTACATCTGCCCTGTGCTTGGGTTGGCTATCTCCCTGCATTCACCCAGTCTCCCTTCTGTTCCCACATCACAAGTCCATCACCCTTTTATCACCCCTCCCCTCCTTAAGCTATCGTCCTCTTCTTTTAGGGTCCCTTTTCTAATCTCATGACTCATGTCCCCCAACCCCATATATAATTTTAAACCTAGAATGAGATACTAAAGAGAAAAAAATGAGATATTTGAGTCCTTTCCCTATCAAGCAACAACTTATGAATGAAGGGGGGGGGAGTTAAAAATGACAAAATTGGAGCTACAGAGTCAGTAGTTAGGAGCACTGGCTGCTCTCCCAGAGGTCTGGATTTTACTCCTAGAATCCACAGGGCAGCTTACAACCGTCTATAACTCCAGTCCAGGGGATATAATGCCCTCTTCTGGCCTCTAGGGCATCAGGCATTTGAAAGGTGTACAAGAAGCATGCAGGCAAAACAGCCGGACAACATACAATAAAAAATAATTTAAAAAAAATCTTTCAAATAACCAAGTTGAGGACTCAGAACACAGCTCTGTGGTAAAGAGCTTCCGTGACAAGCTCAAAGCACTGGGTTTGATCCTCTGCGCTAGGAGAAAACATGTCACAAAGCTCCAATCTGGAATAAAAAGAGGCAAGTTGGAAGTACTCACGTGATCAAAGAAATGTATCACTGCGAGCTTTTTGCTACGCCTGGTAAAGATCCGCTGAACTTTGGCAATTTTGCCGAAGTGATTCTCCAGGATGGTCCTGTCGTTGAGATAGTCAGGGATGTTCTTGCACTGGATGGCTGTGGACTCTAATGAAGACAAGCCCCCGAGACTGTCTGTGCTCTCGCTTCTTTTACTTTGGCGTGCAGACGGTCCCCTGAGAGAATCTAGGAATTCAGAGGGCAGACACATAGGTTCATCGTGTATAACACATCCAAGCAAAAGGAGTCACTGCTGTGTAAAAGCAAACCAAATGTTCATGGACGCAAGGCCAGCCCTAAGGCTTTATGTTAGGATCTCTAATACTGTAGTGGGGACTTAAATCAAGCTAACACCAGGGAACACGCAAGAGCCTGGCAGCAAGGCCCCCTGTTTAGGGCTAGAGCTCACCTTCTTTTTCATCTCTACCTTCTGTTTCGTCTTCTTTATTCACAGCTGGAAGCCGGGAAGGTACCAAGGTAGACTGGCCTCCTCCTGGCATGGCCATGTGGTCACTTTCCCCAGATCCCACAAAGCTACTTTCCTTTTTAGATTCCTTGCTGCCCAGGCGACCCACATCTTTATTGCTTTTGAAGACATCCTGTATTGTCCGACCAAACAAAGTGCCTCCCCGGGGTCTGTTGAGGCGGACGGGTCGTTTATCTGGAGGATGGTCACCCCGGGACAGGGGGTCCAAGTCTTCTGCTGCCTCGTGGCAGTGTCTCCTTGGGGAGCGTTCCTGGTCCTCTTTCCTTTTTAGTCCTTTCATGGGTGTAGGAAGTGGCTCCACTGCAGAAATGGTCTCCTCAGATCCTTGACGGACACCTGTTTTGTTGCTTGAGAAGGGCTCCCCCAAAGATCCAGAGGATGACATGGGGAAAGTAGTAAAGCTACTGTTTGAACTTCCAAATACTGATTTAGGTCCCCTCTTCTCTTCCTCTACACTTCGGTTAGACAAAGCAGGGGTGAGGACCGATGTTGTATTACTATTAGCTGGTTTTGAAAAGACAAAATTTGAACTAGTCACTGAACTGTTTGTCGCCTGAGAAAAAGAAAAGGGGGCCAGGCCTCCAGATCCACTACTCACGGGATGGGGAAATGTGAAAAATCCAGACGCAATTTGGCTCTGGGTTTTCTCTGGTTCTGACTCAGCCCCCAGTATTGGTCTGAACACTGCATTTTCCACAGGTTTAAATTTAAATTCTGTTTTCCTAAAACCAGAGCTTGCTACTTCCCCAGTTTCTGGCCCAAAAGTAGAGCCACTTGGGAAAACCCCTACGGTAGAGGGTGATTTAAAACTAAATCCTGTATTTCCCGGCACAGATGAACTTGAGGGCCCAGAGGAAGCTGCAAAAGAAGGTGTGGATTCAAGACTAGCAAACAGTCCAGCACTTGAGGTCTGGGTGACTCCAAACGTTGGCAATGAGGAGGAATGACTTACTCCAGAGGGTGTTGCAAAGCTTGAGACGTGTGAAAATCCAAGGCTCTTGCCCAGTGTGTTGTTTTGCCCAAAAAGGGAAGGCTGGCCAAACCGAAATGGTGATTTAGTCTGATATGTTCCTGTGGTACCAGAAGACACTGCAAAAGCACTGGGCTGCTGCCCAGTGAAGGGATTCACGGGGTTCATCTTCAACCCAATTATTTGAAGGAAATAAATACAGTCTATACACAACTAGATCCCTTCTTTAAACTGCCCGTTGCTTGGGGAAGCTCTCCTTCATCCTCAGGATAACCTGAAAAATAAAAGTTCAGAACATCCCAGCATGGTTTACTCAAGGTCTTAAATCATGGGTACTCTAAGGACGACTTAAAAGGCAAGCGCACGATGGGCCAACAATTTACAGAACCCACAGGTGTTTTTCTATTTTGGACACAGGTGAGAGAGTACGAATAAGTTACTGTGTAATGGAGGCTTAAAGGTTTGTTTTGTTTTTTTACGACAAGGTCTCATTTAGCCCAGGCTAGCCTCAAACTTACTATCCACTCAAGCACAACCTTACGTTCCTTTCTCCTGCCTTTGCCTCCCTACAACCGGGATCACAGGCGTGCCCCACCAGGTCTAGCTAAAGCTAAAAATCTCAATAACAAGACGGAAAATCTCATACTTACGCCAGATTCTTGCGATCTCCAAGGCCAGAGAATTACAATGTAATACTGATAAAACGTCACAGATTTTGGGTTCCTACCATCTCATGTTTCTCCTGGTAACTCGAACTTGAGATACCTTGCTCTGGCCTGGAACTAAGTGTTCTTTCCTACGCTGGCAACTCTCGGGAAACAGGTCGTGGCGTAGGGCGAAGACGGCGAAGCCAGGCAGGTCTTCAGCACCTCGACAGGGACGCAGAGAACAGCTAAGGGCGCCCCGGGAGCGATTCCGCCAGATCTCGCCCAGTCGCGAGCGCCGAGGCTCACTCACAGTCAACATCCGGACGCCACCAGGCACACTTCACTACATCACACAGGACACTGGGGCCGGCCCTTAGATGTGTGCGGCGGACATCAAATTCGTTGGACCGACTTCCGGGCTTTCGCATCCGACTTCCGCTCTTTGGGGTGTGCTGCTATTGATCTTCCGGCGGGCGATTTGCTTGGTTCCCGTTTTTCCACGCTACGTGTTTCGGTAAGTGTGCAGCGGTTTCTCCTTGTGTGGCGTAGAAGCACCACGTTCGTGCTTGGATCCACCCACCCGAGTGTCCGAGAAACCCTGGACCCACAGAGACCCCATCTTTTCACCCACGCTCACCCTTACCTGGTCCTACACCACAACAACCGCCCCAAGCCACTTTATTCCGCACATTGTGTGTGCCCTGTCTGCTGTGTTTCAGTTTCCTATGGTAAATGCAAATTTCCTTAGAATTGACGATAAGTTCCACCAAATAAAGTTTTTGTTTGGTTGGTTTTTAGAGACAGAGTTTCTCTGTGTGGCCCTGACTGTCCTGGAACTAGCTCTGTAGATCAGGCTGGCCTTAAACTCAGAGATTCCCCTGCCTCTGCCTCCTGAGTGCTGGGATTAAAGGCATGCACCACCACCGCCCAGTAATAGTTTGTTTTATTGTGAGTTCGTATGTATTTTTACATAATTTATCACTTTCTAGTATTTCTAGTATTGATGGGTCTTTTTTCGAACTTAAACTACAGGTTCCTTCCAATCTTTTTTTTTTTTTTTTTTTTTTTAAGGGCTGGATGTTCTTCCCAAAATGAGTTTGGTGATTAAAAATCTTCAGCGGGTGGTCCCCATCAGAAGAGTGCCACTTCGAAGGAAGATGGATATAATCAGGGGTATTTTAGGAGTGAAGAATTTTGACCTGGGGATTATCTGTGTTGACAACAGGAGTATTCAGCACATTAATAGGATCTACAGGAAGAAAAATGTCCCAACTGATGTGCTTTCTTTCCCATTTCATGAGGTAAAAACAATGTTCTTCACATGAAGCCTACCTTTCTCCAGAATGGTTGCTATGGGCTATATTACAGATATGATTATCTTTGGGGATTTTTTGGAACTGCATTGACGTCTGGCCTTTAATCCCATCTATTCAGGTTGCAGAGGCAATCACATCTTTGTGAGTTCAAGGCCAGACAGGGCCGTATAACAAACCCCTAATCTGAACCAGGCAGTGATGGCCCACACCTTTAATCCCAGCATTTAGGAAGCAGAGGTAGATAGATCTCTGAATTCAAGGCAAACCTGGTCTACAGAGTGAGTTCCAGGACAATCAGGCCAACAGAGAAACCATGCCTCAAAAAACCCCAGTGCACTTGGAATAAAAATTCCTCATGCTATTTGCATCAATACTGTTTCTCATGATTTACGGTGTCCCCTTCCCTGAGTGGGAGTGTGAAGGCCCATGCTCTGCAAGTCTTTCATAATCAGAGTTCTTGAGTCACAGAATTTATGGAATGGATGTATATAAAGAGATTAGTTGGCATGACTTACAGGCTACAGTCAAACTAATCCAACTGTGGCTAGCTGAAAATGGAAAGTCCAAGAATCTAGTAGTTGCCCACAAGGCTAGATGTTTCCAATGGTCTTTTGTATCTGCTGGAAACTGGAAGAAGGCTCTAATGACAGTGAAGAAATACATGTGCTGATGAGGCGAGGCAAGCAGGCAAGCAAGAACAAAACCTTCCTTCCATGTCCTTATAAAGGCTTCCAGCAGATTTGGCCCAGATTAAAAGTGTCTACCCACCTTGAAATCTGGATACAGGTATGTGTCTTCCAGCCTCAAGACATGAATCACAGGTGTGTCCTCCATTTCTGGATTGTAGTTCAATCCAGATATAGTCAACTTGGCAACTAAGAATAGCTATCACAAGCTCCTAGCTCAGAAATAAGCAAATGAAAACAAAAGAAGGGAAGGAATATGATCTATGACCAATGACCCATGCCCATTAAGTATGTCTATCCTTAAACATCACAATTTATTCAGGGACCACCCTCCTTCCCTCTGTGCTATCAGGGAATTCAAATAAGGGCCTCTGCAATTTTAAGTGTACCTCAGTAGTGAATGCTTGGATAGAAAAATGAAAAGTAAAAACTGGTAAACATTTTCAACAAATTAACTACATTATGTAAACACCTTCACCCATTGTTGGCAACATAAGTTGGAAATTCTTTTTGAAAGCAAATTGATAATAAACAGTGCTTCAAAAAACTTAAAATGTGTATATGTCATTATCTACCGGTGTCACACCTACAGAAATAAATCCCAAGAATGAAGAAGGTACAGTGTAACATGTCTAAATGTTCACCTTATTGATGTCCTTAACAGTTAAAAAAGAAAAAAAAAATGGAAGCGGGCAAGTGGGAAAGAATGTAATTGTGTCCATATGCCAACTTAAATGTACAGAATGTGACTTACTTTGGTAGGGATAAAAGAACTACATATACTCAGGTAGAGATGAATAACTACATATACTCAATAACAAAAACACAAATAATTTGATGAGATCAAAGCATGTGAGGGCCATTGTGTGTGACAACTATGCAGACCACCCCCTGGGACTCTTTGATGGTACTTAGCCTCCACCATGTGGTTTTAGCATCATGTGGTCGAAAGTCTTGTGTTCTCTGCTGGACAAGGGAGCCAAGTCCCTATGGTTGGGCTACTGCTTGAAAGGCCTCCAACTTTGTTTCCTCATTTTCAGGATCTGAAAGCAGGGGACTTTCCTCAGCCATACTCATCAGATGATTATAACTTGGGAGATGTTTTCCTAGGAGTGGAATATATCTTCCAGCAGTGTAAAGAAAATGAAGATTACTATGACATCCTGACAGTAAGTAGGGATACAAAATTACATATAATTGCTAACAAAACTCAAGCCATAAAGAAGTTTGAAAAGGGGACTCCTGTGTGCACACTAGTATTCACAGGTACCATTGCATTAGTGATTGTCAGCCCTGCTTCCACCTTCCCTTTCCTATATTTAGCCTCTCTGCTTAACTGTTTTTTTTTTTTTTTTTTTTTTAGACAAATGTAGGCTTAGGATAGAGGGATGGCTCAATGGTTAATAGGATGCACTGTTTTTCCAGATGACCTGAGTTCTAGTCCCAGCACCCATGGGGTGTTTCACAGCTGCCTGTAACTCCTGCTCCAGGGAATCCAATGTCCTCTTCTGGTCTCCCAGGTCATTTGTACTCACTTGTACATACAGACACATACAAACAAATTTAAAGTAATAAATAAAAAATGAAAAGATGTATAGTCACTACATTCACCAGGCTGGTCTTGACCTTTTTGTTCAATCAGTACTCCCCTCAGCCTTCTAGATCTGAGACTACAACCATGAGCCACCCTTCCCTCCTGCTTTATTCTAATTGGATTCTTGATACTGCCTGCCAGGGACAGTCAACTCTCTTTGGTTGCCTAGTCCCATTGTTACTCCACATTAATTAAGTGAACTGTGTGAAATGTTTCATTTTATTCTGTCTTTTTTTTTTTTTTAAGATTTATTTATTATGTATGTAGTGCTGCTGATAGGCCAGAAGAGGGCACCAGATCTCATTATAGATGGCTGTGAGTCATAATGTCTTGCTAAGAATTGAACTCAAGACTTCTGGAAGAACAGCCAGTGTTCTTAACCTCTGAGCCATCTATCCAGCCCAAAATGTTCCATTTTAGATAGGATGGAACTGAAGTTGGAATGTAGATCAATAATGAGCACTTGCCTAGACAGGAGGGAACTGAGGTGTCTTAGCTTCTGTGCATCGAAGTAACTGCATGTCCTGCCCCAGTGTCCTGGCATAGGACAACTCAGCCTTACAAGGATACTCCATGCCCCTGAAGGGGCAGCTTTCTGGTAGATCATACCATGAGTTGACTTCTCATTTACTCCAACAGGTAACAGCCACTCATGGACTCTGTCACCTTCTGGGCTTCACCCACAACTCCAAGGCTGAGTGGCAAAAGGTAGGAACAGTACCTGTGCAAGGAGCAGATGTAAGCATAACCCCTGGGTTACTTGCCATGTACCCCATGGCAAGAGGCAGGAGCTATGGACTCCATCTATCTGACCTAAAAAGATCCAGGCAGTCATGGTGTACACCTGTTACAAGCAGGTTTTCCCCCCAGCCTGGTCCCACAGTCACACCAGCCCCAAATAACACACAGAGACGCTGTATTACATATAAAGCTGTTGGCCTGTTACTTGTGTTTGCTAGGAATTGAACTCAGGATCTCTGGAAGAACAACCTGTGCTCTTAACCTCTGAGCCATCTCTCCAGCCCCTACTATCTATTATTGATGGGGGTCAAGAGATACTTAACATTTAGAAGAACCCAACATAAAAAACAAACAAACAAAAACCACTACCATCCCTCAACAAAACAAAAAAAAAAAAAAAAGACCATTTGGCAACAGGTAATGTGAAGCAGTGGTTCTTTTTCTCTAAAGGCTGATGGGTACCACATTTATAAAGCCCACTTTGGTTTCTGATAGGCTTAGGTTGTGTTTTTAAGGAAAGTCTATTGCTACCACCCAGCCCTTTCTACGCACACTCTCTTGCTGCTCCACACTTTCCTGATCCCCTTGGGTCTCCAAGCTTCTCCCCCATCCTTTGAGGGACCCCTCTCTGCTGATCTTACTCCTTTGCACCTCCTGCCGTCACCTCCTGTCCTCCCAAGGCTCTTTCAGTCTCTGTACAGGTGCTACCCTCACTCAGACTTGTGCATAGCTGAGATGGAGGCTTATGCAAGAGGTGGAATCTGGGAGGCGTTTGACTGGGGACAAGGGTCCCAGGAGTGCCCTCTTACCAGCTTGTGTGCTGCTGTGTCCCAGATGTACAACCAGGAGAAGCTGGTACTGGAAGAACTGAGTCGCTACACTGGAGCCAGACTCCAGCCCCTGAGTAGGGGCCTCTACTAATGCTTGGAAGCCGTGAGATGGAGACCTCAAAGGACAGAGTCCTGTCCCTCCGGAGGGGATCTCTGCTGGCCATGCTGTCCTGAATGACAGCAGCCCACACTAAAGCTTAATTCCGAGAGTGGAAATTGACTTCAGAAAGTATCAAGGAGGTGTCTGGCTGGCTCCTGCTCTGCTTAGAAGGCTGTCTTATTGTAAACAATAGTTCTAGCCAGTTCCTAAGAGAAGAAGCATGTAACTTCTGTATGCTTCTTTGGATTTCTGACTGTAGAGTTTGGGTGGACTGCCCTGTCTCCCCAAAGTGGAAACCCCACCTCAGAACACTGAAGTCGGTACTTCCTAAGAGAGTGGACACTGCAGAGATGCAGGCATTGTTGCCACCCCAGCCCTTAGGGACTCTGTGACCTGGACTTTGCTTGCTCTACTCCTAAGAGCTACCTTGTGTTCTCAAGTTTCTTAAGCCATTAGCTGTAGACATGATAAGAAAGCCCACTGACCTACAAATCCTGTCTCATGAGGGCCAGAAAATCAGTCAGGCCCATCTCCAATCCCTTTGTGTTGCTGTTGTCATTTTAAATTAAATCTTGTTTATTTGATGTATGGGTGCACATTCTCCACAACATGCATGTGTAGGTTAGAGGACAACTTGGGGGGGGGGCAGGGAGATGGCTTTCTTCTGCTTCTATGATGCAAGTTTGAGAGGTTGAAGTCAAGTTGTCAGGCTTGACAGAAAGATTTTACCCTCTGAGCCATCCCACCGACATCTTGTTGGCCCTTGTGGTCCTGCTACTGGAGCTCCTCCTATTGGCTGTCAGAGGCATGATAATTCTACTCAAGCCCTGGAGCATGGGATTCTGGTCGACTTGAAGTTCAACTTTACTGGACATGCTGAATGCCTATGCAAGTCTGGACCACTTGTCTTCCCAGCATGTATCCAATAGCCATATGCCTACATAGGGTTTTCTGCCATGTCTATACTCATATACCTATGCCAGCCAACTCTCCTTCACGGGAACCTAATTGGCTCATCATCTTTGAACAATGACTGCTCCTGTGTTGCTTAGTTTTCTATTTTCCTTTTTCTTCTGTTTGGTATTTCTTGTTTGGTTTAGTTTGGTTTTGTAGTGCCAGGGATGGAATCTGAGGCCTTGTCATTCTTAGCCCATGCTCCACCACACTTCTAGCCTGTTGCTCTGCTGACTTAAACCTGTGGTTTGGTACCTGAGCCCAGCCAACCTGGTGTGGCTCCTAGCCTGTGGGGGCAGGTTCTGTCTTGCTGCTCCAGGGGTACTCTGTGTTACTTTGTTAGTTTGTGTTTATTCCAGGTTCATCCTCACTCCCTTCTGTGAAGGATCTATGATCCTGATGAGAGAGAGTTACATGAAATCCATGGACTGGTTATTGGTGTGAGGTCTTTAATTGATGCTTTTAAGGAGAGGAAAACAAGGTTCTCTGGAATCACACCTAAGGTGCACTGGAAGATGTTTCTGTAGGAAGTGGATGCCACCACCCTGAAGCTCCCATGGGAGTGTGTTGCATTGTCTTGATTATCCCCATGGACATCACATCACTGTCTTCACTGTGGAAGCCAGGTCAGGCACAGGGAGGGTCCACATAGGGCTAACTGGCAGCTCTGACCTGTAGGATTTCAAGGATTCAACAATAGGGACCAGCTTTTTTTGTGAGGAACATAACAAATGAAAAAAATGTGACCTCAAGCAAATGAAAGCTTTCTATAATCCTTGAAAATAGCATCTGTGAAGGCAGGTGGAATGTAGCACTCCAGTAATCCCAACTACTAGAGAGGCCAAGGCAGAAGAATTGCAAGTTTGAAGACTGTGAGCAACTCAGTGAAATGTTGTCTCAAGGTGGTAAAGGGCCATGGGTGTTAACTTAATGGAAGAGTACTTGGCTAATGTGCTCAAAACCCTGGGTTCAATCCAGTATCACAGAATAATAAATCTTTAAAAATAAAACATTAAGCCAGGTATGGTGGCACATTCCCTCCCAGCACTCGGGAGGCACAGAAAGGAGGATCCTTGTGAGGGTAGGCTGGCTTGGTCTACATAGTGAGTTCCAGGACAGCCAGAGCTACGTAGTATACTTTGTCTCAAAAAATAAAAACCATTAAAACAACAAGGAAGATAGGCATGGTTAGCCATACCTTTAGTCTCAGCACTCAGAAGTCAGAGGCAGGTGGAGCTCACTGAATTTGAGTTCAAGGTCAGCTTGGTCTACATAGTATGTGACCAGTCTGGTCTATTAAGACCTTGTCTCACCAACAAACAGACAAAAGAAGAAGACAGACATTGATTGTACATGTCTGAAACCCAAGCAGCAGGCAAGCTAAAGTAGAACTGTAAGTTGGTTGTCAGTCTGGGCTCAAAAACTGAGCAACAACAAAACCCAAACCCGAAAGAAAACCAATTTTACCAAAACAACAAAAAAGACACCAGAAATCAAGGAAGCATGCACACATATATGAAAAGAAAAGTGACAGGCCCAGGGTACAGTTAAGACAGGAAAGCAACAATCCACTCTCTACGAGCCAGGGATGGGGTGTAGGCACAACTCAATGCAGTAGTGGAGGACAGAGGGACAACCAGCAGAAGTCAGTCCTTGTCCCCCATCCATCCAGTGTGTCCTGAGGATAAAACTAAGTTTTATCCTTTACCTGCTGAGAAATCTTGTTGGCTCTGTATGTTTTAAAAGAAATCACAGCGAGGTGGTGGTGGCGCACACCTTTAATTCCAGTGCTTGAGAGCAGAGGCAGAGGCAGAGGCAGGCAGACCTTTAAGTTTGAGGTCAGCCTGGTCAAAGAACTAGTTCCAGAACAGCCAGAGTGGTTACACAGAGAAACCCTGTCTTGAACCCCTCACCACCACCACCCCCAAAAAAGAAAAAAGAAATCACATCACACGTTGCTTCTTTCACATTAGACTGAAGTGATCATTCCAGGCGTGACAATCAGGTCTCCCCAGTTACTATATTTGACTTTCTCTTGCTTTGTGTGTGGGCATGCGTAGCACATCAAGGATGGAACACAGGTCCTCACAAATGTTCAACAAACTGTCTACTACTGAGCTATATCGCTGGCCCTAATTGGACTCTTATTCCAGCCTTCCATAAGAATGTTAAACTGTGTATATAGCTGTAATGATTTATTCTAATAATTGTTTTTCTTTCAAGTTTTTCATAATAAAATGTTGGTGTTTCACCTGGGTGAGGCATCGGTCTCCTAGCTTTCCCAGATGGCCTGGAAAGTAATCAAGGCTGAAAACCATGATGCTTACTGAGATAGGTCAATGACCTGACACACCTGGAAAGGTAACATGGTTTCTGGTGCATCCCGAGGGGAAAATCAACAGTGTCAAATAGGGGTGCCCCAGGACCTGGCCCGAGGTAAAGGACAGTCTATGGGACCAGTCCTGATCAGCTGTCAAAAGATCTAAGACAGCTTTCCCAGAGGGTGACATGGCTCCACATGGCCTGGCAACAGGGGCTGAGACCTGCATTTTTTTTTTTTTTTTTTTTTTTTTCCTGGCTCCTTCAGATCATCCACAGTGCATTGGCCTGACCACAGGGTGCAGGTACTCTGTGGCATACATTGAGGAGAGGTGACCAGGCCCATCTTTCCACTTACCTGCTTTCTCCATCTAGACTTATGTGCTAAGGGTAGCTGGGATGGGAAGTAGTTGGCTCAGTCAGGTGGCTCACAGTGGGCAAGAAGCTGGCCGCATGTGGGAGGGCAGCAGCTGCAACCACTGGAGGCCATGCGGAATATCCTGAAGGGGCGCCAGATGTGGAGGTGGCCTGCAGCTGGGTGGGGGGTGCATAGTGGTGGTGGTGGTGCACTGGGGGTGGCTTCTGCTTTTCAGCTCGCAAGACTCCATGGTGCACCCATCGTTGGTCCTGGCAGAGTACACAGCCAGGTCAGGACTGCAGCATCCTTTCCCTATGCCTGGGCCCAGTTTGGTGGGAAGGGCAGCAGAATGTGTTGGGAGTACAGCCTGAGCATAGAGTCCTCTGTTCCCCAGCTATGTTACCTGTTCCTCATTGCCTTCACCACATACCCACAAGCCAGAGGAACCCTTGCACAGGCACCCCACCCCCAGTCAGTGGCTAAATCTCAGCATCCAAACCTACCTGAAGGGTAGCAGCACGTGGGCCTGTGGGCCCAGGTGGCAGGGCTTTGAGCATCATGTTCTGCATGAGGATCTGGTGCATCTGTGCATTCTGCATCAGCATCATCTCCACCATGTCTAAAAGGAGATCAGGTCTTACTCATATGTTGGCTGTCACCAGGGTAAGGAGTCTGGCTTATCCTTTGGCCTCCACTAGTGCAGTGTGGTGTGTATACACCCCAACCCCATGGTTAAATAAATGTAATTAAAACTAAAACATGTGGCTGGAGAGAGACTCAGTGGCTGTTCTTTCAGAGGACCTGGGTTTGATTTCCAGCATCCATGTGACAGCTGACAACCATCTGTAATTCCAGTTCCAGAGGACCTGATGTCCAATTCTAGCCAATGAGAGCAATGCATGAACATGGTACACTGATACACATGCAGGCAAAATTAAAATCCTTTTCTAAAATGACTTAGGAAGTGTCAGGTCTCAACACCCCAGAATGACAATCTGGGCTCAGTTGAGGCTGGACTCTGAGCTGGAATGCTAAAAACTCAGCATTCCTCAGAAACCTTGTGATGTGGATTCCTGTTTGCCTCGAAAAGCCATTTCTTACCTGCTCCTACAGGCCCCTGTCTCTGGAAAGGGCATTTAGTTCTCTGATAATTCAAACAAGCCTCCAGCAGATCAGAGTCCCACAGAGGCAAAAAATAAACAACTCACATGTCTCAGGAAGTCTTTGAAACCTACCAGATACACAAAGTACCACCTTCCACGATTATATAAGCAGTAAGGACTGCTGGGGGACCAGCCAAACTGTCTGGAAGAGACCCTTTGACCTATAGATGTGCAGAGCTCTGAGATTCCAGCTTTTACAGTCATTACCCACCCTGGGGTGGACTTTTGGTGATTCAGCTGCCTTTTAGTTGTCCTTGTTTCTCTAAGAACCCCAATAAATTCATTGACTTATGAAGTTAAGACTTTAGTGCTGTTGTTACTTTTGTGTGTTACTGGTTCTCTATCTGGGCTGAATAGATGTTAATGTTGCATCTCACCAGGAAAGGCATCACATTACACCTACTTACAAAAATACTTTCCCTTTCAGTATATAATTTTACAAACCTAAAGTAATAGCAATCTAGAACACATACACACCTTCCTTGATACTTCCAGATCTTTGAGTGGGAAAGGCCTGAGGAGGAGAAATCTGTGCAATCAGTGGCTGCTGGGGTAACTGCTGAATGATGGTGGCAGGAGGCTGGGGGACCTAAGAAAAGCCAGTTGATTAGCTATCTGGATGTACAGTCTTCATACATACTCTCCATCCATCCAGGTGCACACTTAACTATCTGTCTATCCACCCAGTCATTTATCCATCCACACATCCCATCCATCTGTCTGTCCTCCTACCTATCCACATACCCATCCATCCACCCATTCACCCATTCCTCTGTTTATCATCCATCTGAAAAGAAATTTAAATGATTAACACTAAGTTAAATAAACAAATAGAAATTTTTTTTTCATCTGGTTATCATTAGGACTTGGTTTTGTTTTCTTTTTTTGAGACGAGGTCTCACTGTGTAGCTCTGACATAGAACTGGCATAGAATTCACTATATAGACCAGACTGGCCTTGAGCTTGTGGTGGTCCTTTGGCCTCTAACTCAAGAGTATAGGATGCAAGTATGTTTACCACATCCAGCATGTATATGATATTTTTAATGTTTCTCCCATCTCCTATCTTCAGGAAGGTAGTTAATGCCTGGTTAGTTTTGCTTTAATAGATTTAACAGTTGATGTGTTCAGTTTTTTTTTTTAACTTTTATGCATTTTAAGAGGAGTAGGGTGGAATTTCATGGTGTAGGGAGTCTGGGGTAACCCTGCTGGATGAAAGCCAGGAGTTCACAAGTCTCCCAGTGGCTTTCTATTGTAGCACTGTTACTGACCTTGCTGCTTACTGCAGCTCTCCCGTATAAGGTGGGCCATATGTAGACCTTGTGCACAGATAGCCTCTGTTTTCTCTTCTAAGTGAAGTAAATGTGCATCGATTTCAAGCAAACACCAGACACTTGTCTAAATCCCATTACAAATCTCCAGTGAACTTGCCCCTTGTTTCTATTCTGAGTCAGTGTACTAGACCAGACTCAGGAGCTTTCTCCCCCAAGAGATGCAGTAAATTAGGGCTCATGGGCCACGTGGGCTCAGTTGTTTAAAATGAGAACAGCCACAGACAGATGTCAACATTAGTTCTTATCAGTACAATTTCATGAAAATCAAAATGCATCTTCCTGTGTTACAAGGTATTTTTTTCCTCTATCTCTCTGCAAATATGTAAGAGCATGAAACCAGCCAGATTGTGGTGCATGGTTTTAATCTCAGCACTCGGGAGTCGGGAGCAGGAGGCATGGTCTATATAGTGGCCTGTGTGAGTTCCAGCCAGCCAGGGATACATAGTGAGACCGGCCCTGTCTTGATAGCAAACACAATGGTCCTGACTACAGATAGAAACGCAGGCTGGACTATCTGGAACCTGGGTGCAGACAGCTTACAGCAAAGGGCTTCTGTGGGTCCACTCCCTCTGCTAAGTGCTGCTGCCAGTTTTCCTGCCCATAGGGCTATTGTCTTCCAGGTCACCAGCATGGTCAGAACATGGTTTTCTCCTGTGCCTATTCTCCTCATTCCTGCATTCCCTCACACTGAGTCCCAAAAAGGCCTCACCTGGACTTCCTAACTCCTCTGCTTAAGAATGTTCTTTCTGAGCCATTGAGATGCTGAGCAGATAAAGGTATTCACCAAGAGGCTTGGTGACTTGACTTTGGTGCCCAGAAGCCCATGTAACAGTAGAAGGGCAGAACCTATTCCACAGTACTGCTCTGACTTCCACATATGCACTGTGACACATGTACCCCACATATGTATCACACACACACACACACACACACACACACACACACACACACACACACATGCACACACATTATTTACTCAAGAAGTCAGTTGATTTCTGTTGCTTGCAACTGAAAATGCTGTGTGTAGGCCACACCACACAAAGCTCTCTGAATGGTATGCTCTGCTGTTTGTCACTCTGTCCCTAAGCCAGGGTCTTAAACATCCCTGGTCACTGTGAAGTATGAAAGGGTTGTGTTTCTCTGAATTCAGGGCTCACTGGTGCTAAACTCCCCCCAATGCTTCCAGTGCAGCATTAGGTTGGTCTAGTCGGGGTGAGGCAGTCTTGAGAGGTGGCCATTCCTAAGCCAGTCCTCCATGTATTTCCCCAGACGACTCATGGGGCCATGGGCAGCAAATGAAGCTGCTGTTGGCTCTTAACAGACTGAACCTCTCCAGAGCACTGGCATCCCGCTGGGCCCTCCTGGAAGAGATGAGAGAGTCCTGGGCCTCCCTCCCTGGGCTGGAAGAGAAAAATGTCTCTGGCCTTCCTGACCGGGTGGCCTACTGAAAACACGTACACCTCTGGGTTGCTATGAAGTCTCAGTTCTGACCCGCCTTCCCCACCAGAAGTCGCTGTTACCCAAGAGTCCTACCGGGTGCTGGATGATCCTGGGTGGCTCTGGGGGTGGGGGCACAGGTGGGGAGGCAGCCGGGAAGACATCCATGGGAGGCACCTTCGGGTTCAGGGTTGGTGCCAGGGTTCTTTCATGTGTCCCCCTCCAGGCTTGGGCTGGAGAGTGCCCATCCATCAGTTGCTGTTCCTAAAAGGTTGACAGCCTGTTGCTTATAGAGCCATTAACAGAGGACTCTGACTCAACCTACAAACTTCACTGGGTGAACAGGCTCTCCAGTATGGTTTTCCCATGTCTCACCCCAGCCAGGGACTATGGCACCCAAATGTTTGGTGTGGAATCCCTGGAACTAGGGATTTCTTTGTCCCTCTTCCCAATATGACCATATTGAATAGATCTTTTTGTTTCTGCTTTCCACAGTTAATTTGACTTTTAACTGTCTTATTGAGAATATGGGGCCAGATTGGACTTGGGACAAAGGTTGTCACCCCCAAGTTCAGTAATACTCCTTGGTAAACACTTGGAAATTCTGTTTCTCTTAACATATACCAAACACTTGCAGTAAGTTTCTGGTTGTTGTTATTGTTTCCCAGCCAACAATCTAATGGTTCTTCACACATTTTGGCATCTGTTCCCCTGTAGAAAGAGCAAACCTCTTGTTCCAAGGGGGTATGGGGATGACACCCATATAGATGCTTCTAGATGGAGCCACTTCTTACTGCTGGCCAGTTAGTTTATGTGAGCCCTGTGTCCTATGAGAATGGGCCTTGACTCATTGCCTGCTCTGTGGCAGTGGCCTGAGCAGTCTCTAAACTCATACACTGCCTATACCTGGCATTTTTACCTTCTCTAATTTCCTCAGAAAAGTGATGGGCTGTGAATATTAGTTTCTTAAATGTTCACGGTTCAGTTACCCACCCCCAATTTGCAAACATTAGCTAACTGACTCCAGGAATACAGACAAGCATTCGTTGGTGTCACTAAGCCAGTGTATTAGCTCATGGAGAGTAAGGATTGGATTTGGCAGAGGGTGCAGGCCTACCCAGAGTCTCTGTAGAAGGTCCTTCCTTCTCCTCAAAGCATTCTGCAGGGCAGTGTCTGGCTTTTCCTGCTGCCCTGGATGGAGAAGGCATACATCACTGAGGAATGTATCCTGGCTGGTGGCTCTGGCACCCCGCACCCTAGGGTCCAGAATAGCCTGGAGTCTCTTAGCTTGTGTCTGCCATAGCATCCATCCCAAAGAAGGAAGGACCAGGGCTGGGGCAGGCAGAGAGGGGACTATGGTAGACAGGGAAAGACTTGGTTAGTCAGCCCAGTGGATTTTCTTGGTGCTGAAAGGCATGAAAAGTCAGTAGAACATATCTCTCTTAGTGCGCCAGCACTCCTGGACTGCAGGAGGCCTCCACAGGCCCAGTCATACCTTGACAGCTCTGGCCCCAAGCTGTCTGGAGAAGACAGGCATGCTCACCAACTGGAAGGAGAGGATCTTACTCCAGAGAAAGCTCTGGAAGCAGCCTGCTTGCCTTGGCATCCTACTGGAATTGGGAGTTTGATGATGCCAGGGCAGGTGTCTCTGGAAGCTTTACCTGGGATGCCCTCTGGCACATCTGTGGCCGTTGGGTTGTGTGTAGGTCCCTGGAGCATTAGCCTGGTTTGCCATTTTCCATCTAGGTTCAAGGCTCCCAGGTTTGGCCATTTGCCCTCAGTGTTCCCAGAGTTACCCACAGCCATGAATACTCTAAAGACTAAGACATGTTCCTCTGACCTCGCATCCTCATTCAAATGCCCATGAGCCTATATTCTGGGACAAAGGATAAAGATTGAGCCCCTGCCCAGCCCTGGAATCAGAGCAATATGAGTCTGAATTGGTTGGGATAATTTCTATAATTTCTGCACTGAGCAATCTGAGGTATGTCACTTGACCACTCTGTGGCTTCATTTTCTCATCTACAAGATGCATTTCCCCTAAGAGTCGGCTTACTGAGGTGCAGGATGTGTACATGCATGTGTGTTGTTTTACAGGTGAAAACAAAGCCAGGGCCTGCTCTGCCTGCCCATCTCCTTCCTACTTGTATGTATCCAAGCATCTTAACGCTCTCACCTGCTCTGTCCATGTTTTCTCGTTCCTTTTCCAGCATCTGTAACGAAGAAACTGTGATGGTGGCTCGACTCCAGGTTGGAGGGTGGACTCTGCACTGCCCACCTGCCTGTGTAGCTGATATTCCAAAAGCTCTAGGAGTGGTCAGCTCCCAAAAAAGAGGTATGGAGGGCAAAAAGTACTTTTCAAGTGAGTAGATGAGGCAAGGGTCGCCACTCTCTTAAGGGTTATTCTGGTCATATTCTCAAACATAATGTATGCTATTCATCTTAAACCAAAGGGTTACTCTGAGGGGCCCCAAGGTGGTGACCTGATGAGACACAAGTAGGACACCCTGGTGCACAATAGGGGTACACTGGTGGACTCTGTGGGGTTTCCCTGCTGGGACCCAAAGGGGACACCCTGATGGGAACCAAAAGGGAAGCTTTGAAGGGCCCTAAGAGGGTACTTTTATGGATCCCAAGGGTTACCCTGAAGAGCCCTGAGAGGGTTGCTCCAGGTAGATTTCTGAGTAGCAACCCTAGCAGAGACTACCCTCTGCCACCAGGGCCCTGAACTAGGGGTTCCAGGATTGGTAATAGGTAGGAAGTAAAAGAGGAATGATGTAGGAAAAAAATACAGAGAAGTTGACCATGGGCAGCACAGGTCCCCACGGGCCTAAGCATCATGACTTGTAAGGGCAAGCATGTTGGTCATGGATCACTCAGAATTTCACAGATGCCTGAAAAGGTGGAGAAGACTGGGCATGGCCAGGTTTCCCCCTGGGCACGTCGGGCTCGGCTCTATCTCCACAGTAAGGAGTATCCCTTTAGACAAGAGTCTGGAGGTACAGGGACTTTATAGGGCTGCGCCCTAGAATAGACCAACAGGGCTTGACCACAGCAATGGGTAGGTTCTGTCTTACCTGTTCCAGGAGTCGCAATGTCAGCCGAGTCATCTGATCTGTCACTGAGGAGTCCGACATCCTAACAACTGTATAAGAGGCCTGCAGAGAAGAAGCTGAGGTCCCACTCTGCCTTGGCCCTTGGTTACATTCAGCAAAAAGCCCCCTCAGGGGTCATGGTGCCTCAAGACAAGAGAAGAGTAATAGGAGATTGACTGGTTCCTCCCTGGGCTCCAGTGCCAGACTTTGCCCTGGAGTTGTGACAGTTGCCAGCCTGTGGAAGAGAGGTCTTGGGTTGCCAGGATGCCTCTGAGAGTCCTGCCTAGGCTGTGTCCAGTGAATGGGTTGCCTGTAAACAATGATCCACAGGTGTGGTCAGGCACAGATCAGTGGGGAGGTAACAGGCCAGAGGGTCAGACTTCAGATTCCTCCAGATACCACTTACCCAGGGAAGTAGATGAATGAGTGGAGGACTCCCCATCTCCTCTAGAGCTGCACCCACTGCTATGGTTACCCCCGTTTCTCTGCTCAAATCTCCTGCCTCTGCAAACTGTCAGGAGAAGTTCCTGCTTCCAGAACAAGCCCTCCCTCCCTCCCCCCAAGTCTGGCTTCATAATAAAGAGCTATGACTTCTTGTTTGCTTCTTTCTGCAACTTAAAACCAATTATTTTCTAGCAGTTTCCAAAGTCTGGAGGCAGGCTATACCTACCAGCAAGTGCATTTCTGGTGCATGGCCCTGTAAAACTGCCTTTGTGATGCTCTTGTCCTTACTTAGAATCTTCAAAGCAAAGAGGCAGTGTGGCTGGACACCCAGGAGGACCATGGGAAAGGAGCTTCCTGAGGGCTTCAGGAAATTTTTTTGTGGCAGAGACTTTGGCCACAGAGGGATAAAGGGCACCTCCTAAGGGGACACCCAGCTAGAGGATGCACTGGCATAGAGGGTGCAGACAAGAATACAGAAAAGCAGGTCACATATGGGGGGTGGAGGTTCTAAACCAAATGGGATGTAAGTCAATGCCTTCCCTTGAAAAAGGAGATGCAGCTGGGCCATACACCGCAGGGTCTAATTAAGCCCCATGAACCTAAGAAACAACGGGGGTAGGGTCAGCACCCCTGGAACCCTGCTAACTCTGGAAACTACATCAGATTGAAGGAGGGTTACAGGGACATACACAGAGAAGGAAAGCAAAAGCAGGCTCCCTGAGAAGGTAGCTTCTTTTCCCAGAAGAACATTGCTAGGAGAAAGAGCAAGGCATGGGAGTGGGTATCATAAACAAGACCAGTAAGGGAAAGGCGGAAACTGTCCTCAGCTGCGACATCTGGGATATTTTCCCTCAGTTTGACTTGGCTTTCTGCTAGTTAGTGCCTTTCTTATGACATTGTACTGAAGGGATAACCTATCAACACCACTTTACTCTTAGAAGCAGCTAACCTGTTTCTCTATTGCAAAATGCCTGTCCTCTTCCTGTGCTGGCCTCTTTGGTAGGGAGTTGCTAGGCACAGTAAATGTTTACAGGGTAGGGAGTCATGTCCAATGCCTGTGAGAGCATCTGTGTAACTCACTTGAATAGCTTTTCATACTAAAAATAAATTGAAATAAGATCCCAGTACTACGATTGCAGAGCTTCCTTCAGGTTTCTGTGTAAATGACTTTGCGGATGTGGGCTCAGGTGAGCTGGGCACACTCACCCCTACTGCCTGCTGTAAATGGATTAAAAAAAAAAATAACATTAAATCCGGAGATTGAGGTATGACTCAGGGCTTCAGTTGTTCTTGGGAAATCTGATCCTGCTATCTTTCTTGCCCCTTCTTCTAATGAGCTTTCGCTCTCATTTGCACAAAACACCTGGTTCTGAATCTGGGCCTCAAGAGGATTCCAAACCAAAGAGGACTGTAATTTGACCCAGAGAGGAGTATTTCTTTGTGGCTCCTGAAGTTTTGTTTATGTTGCAGTCACTTAGGTGCATGTCTTCCACTAAGGCTGACAGTGTCACTCCTGTGAGTTAAAGGAATGATTTGTTTCTGCCTCTGTCTGAAATACAAACTTCCACAATAAGCCATGCTCAGGTGGAGGCATGGGGTAGGTCAACCTAGCAGAAAGTACCCTAAACCCACTGACTAACCCAAGGAGGCATTCGGTGCATTAAGACAGTGGAAGAAATGAGGGTTAAAGTTCAGGCATGCCCTCCTGTGCCTCCATCTTTCTTGGTCGTCTCCTAACTATAGTCATTTGGGGCTGTGTTATCTTACTAGCTTCATCAGGTAGAGCTGCAGCATGGCTGAGTTCTGTGGATGTTCACCTTTTTCCTTATGGGAAAACCATAAAGAGGTACTGAAATAGTTAAGAAAGGTCAGGTTGCATTGGGCAGTGTTGTCAAATGTTGTTAATCCCAGCACTCCAGGGGCAAAAGCAGGTGGATCTCTGAATTCGAAGCCAGCCTCAGCTCAGAGCTAATTGCAGGACTGCTATGGCTGTTATACAGAGAAACCCTGTCTCAAAACAAAAGAAACAAACAAAGAACACCAAAACTACACTTGACAATGAACAAATGTCTTCTCATTTCTCTTCATAAGTGTTTTGCCACACCAAAAGGGTCCCCCTACCTGCTGAGCAAGGGTTCTGATATGTAAAAACTGTTATGTGATGTTTACAGTATCAAAGGTTACTTGTAAAGACACATGCCCCCCCACCTCAGTTGCACCCAGTGTGATGGAATTACAGACTTTTGAATTTAAAAACCATAACCTCCTTTGCATCGAGCTCCAGAGTCTTCTCAGACAAGAGCCTGCTTGTGGTCAGCTGGCTAGAGGACTCAATGTACTCTCCACTGACTGATAAAGATTGGTGATCTGTACTTTTCTCTAGTAAACTATTTTAGTACAACTCAGTATTTCCTGTTTCCCATTTGTTATTCCCACCCATCCTATTCACAGCCTCTAGCACTCTCTCTCTCTCTCTCTCTCTCTCTCTCTCTCTCTCTCTCTCTCTCTCTCTCTCTGTGTGTGTGTGTGTGTGTGTGTGTGTGTGTGTGTGGAGAGAGAGAGAGAGAGAGAAACATCACATCATAAGGAATGATTTTAATGAAATGAAAAGCATTTACAGAAATACATATGACTACAGAAAGAGAAACATGCACTTGGCATCAATTACAGGGCTCTTAAATCTCCTTCCTTTGCTATGTGAATGTCAAGAATGAATCCTCTTGTCTTCCCAGAAGGGTGGACCTGGAATGTTTGCCTTCATTTTGAGTACTATTCTTTCAGTGAGCCGCCATCTGCCCACACCAGGTGTAAGGTTAATTGACAGTTGAAGTTAACTGACAGAAGAGGCGGGCATTGGAGTTCCTGAAACTAGAGTTACAGGCAGTTGTGACCTGCTGTATGGTTGCTGGGAACTCAATCCAGGCTCCTTTGACAGAGCATCAGGGGAATTTAGACTGATGTGGAGAGCAGGGACAGGTTCCTCTAAGAGGGGCTGCGTCTGTGATGATTGTAAGGAAGGGTCCAGTGAAACCACTGGACTAGGCCACTCTGTTGGAGGAAAGTGTGTGGTTAGAACCCCAGCTCACCTGGGCATGATCCATAAAGCCCCATTCCTGTCTCTCTCCACACCCTGCCCTCTCACAGAATCTCCAACAAAGAAAAGGCTACAAAAAGCCCAGTTCCACATTCTTGGTGACAACTGCAGCTTCCTCCCCTGTTGCCACCAACAACCCAAGTCCCTGCCTAAGTAATGAGCTTTTGACTGTACTTGGGCACAAGCCCAGCTTGTGGCAGAGACCTCCTCACTAAATAAATTGTTTTGCTTTCATTACTCAAAGAGTCTCCAGGAATTCTTTTCTTTTCTTTCTTTCCTTCTTTCTTTTTTCTTTTCTTTTCTTTTTTGTTGTTGTTGTTTTTTTGTTTTTTGAGACAGAGTTTCTTTGGAGCCTGTCCTGGAACTCACTCTGTAGACCAGGCTGGCCTCAAACTCAGAGATCTGCCTGCCTCTGCTTCCCAAGTGCCGGGATTAAAGGTGTGTGCCACCAATGCCCAGCCAGTCTCCAGGTGTTTCTCAAACTGATGAAAATGCTGGCTGGAAGGGGTATTCTCTCTGGGCTGACCTGCCCTTCAGGATATGTTGCTTTTGTTTGGTTGGTTTTGTTTCTTTTGGAGATGTGGTTTCTCTGTGTAGCCCTGGCCATAGTGGAACTCACTCTGTAGACCAGGCTGGTCTGGAGCTCAGAGATCCACCTGCCTCTGCCTCCCCAGTGCTAGGATTAAAATGCTCTGTTGGGTAATTCATTTACTGAGAAGGCAAAGATGGCTAGCATGCAGACTTGGTATAAAATATTAGTGTTTATGGCCCTGAATGCATTTCCCTGCCTCCACGTTCCTCACCGCTGAATCTTTTAGGAAGGTACGATCTTTCAGGTGTTATGTTTAACTCTCCAGATTCTCCATCCTATGGATGCAGGAAGTAAAGCCTTATCCAACATATATCCTGAAGCTCAAGATCCCCTCCTTTTTCCAATACGTTGTTTTAGTCACATTAACAGCTTGTAACTTTTCAACCCAAAGATAAAAAGTGCTCAGGCAAGCAGGCACCAGCTGTTGGCTAGGGAAGACAGAGGCCTAATCCTTTCTGATTATCTGTGATTCACTGATGAGTTCTAGACGCGCCCCTTCTTTAAAGTGGAACGTAGTTGACTTATTTCCTTACAGAAACACCAGGGAAACTGTTTCCAGGTAGAGGTGGTGGAGTCACAGTCAAGAACCCTGAACACTGTGACTCTGTGCATAGAAGAGTGTGCACGAATACAGAATGGCCCTCTCAGTGGCAACTCGGGACACACTGGGGACACCGGTCTAAGTTTTAGGTGTCATTCAGTGAATAATTACACTTATACTCGGCTTTTGGGTCTGGGTTGAAGACGGGTCAGTATTTGGGAGGGCCAGAAATGGCCAAAGCAGGGTAAGCAGGAGGAATCTACAGGTTTGGCCGCACCAGTGGACAAATAATTCACAGCACCTCCCTAGGACTAAAGGGGAGGCTAGCGTCCTACCAAATGCTGAGGGACTGTGGGGGCTTAAGGCAACAGCGGATTCGAAGAACGACTTCTGCAGATTCCACCAAGAGAGTGGAAGTTGCGAACCCGAGGCATGGACGGCCGCTCGCGTGTGAGTCCTCCTCCTGTCGGGAGGGGGCGCCAGGCAGTGCCGCCGCCGGGAACCGATTTGCACGAACCTTCCCGCCGGACAGTCGACGAACAGCAGCGAGCCCCGGGAATCCTGCATCCCGCTTATTGGTGTTCCTGAAGAGGGTGGGAGCGTCAAGGCACCAATTGAGGGCACGAAAGATGGCGCTCCGCCCTTGCAGTGTCACTGGAGCGCGCGTGCGCAAGTCCGCACAGGGCTCCGGATTGGCGGCGCAGCAGGGCGGTGCTGACAGTTGCGTGTATGGGGGTGGGGAGGCGAGTGGGTGAAGGGAGGGAGTGTAAATAGAGCGAAGGAGGTCTCGCGGCTGTCCTGCCACCTCCGAGCGACTCTCGAGGAGCCCCAGTTTGAGATGGATGGAGACGAGCAGGAGGAGCGGCGCAGGAAAGTGGAGGCTGGGAGAGCCAAGGTAGCGTCCTTCTCCCCGCTTTGCTGTGGAGAGAAATCCTGAGGAGGGTCTGGTGCTCACACTGCCGCTTGACAGCGAGAGGTGATGGCGGAGCAGCGCAAGCTACGCAGCGCTTGCCCTTCCCGCCGCCTCTGTGGAATCCACTTCCTAGCCGCCGCCATCTTGAATCCACCGCCCTCGGCCTCGCCCCGCCCTATTGCAGCCGCAGCCAATCAGCGTCTGGGACGCACGGTGCCTCGTAGGCGGGCCGGGCGCCGTGGGCGGGTTCTGGTCACCTAGCATTCCTGGTTGTTGTGCTTCCGGTGCCGGGGGCCGAACTGTCCAAGGCTTTTAAGAAACTGCCTTCAGACTTCGTCTTCCCGGGAACCAAGAGCTTGTGCTCCCGACTGGGCCCTGGCGGGTTTGGTTGTTCGCTCTCTGGCCGGACCCTCCTCCAGCTGCCATACTTGTCATACTTGTGAAATCTGCCCCAGATTTCGATTTTGTGTGATACTCTTTTGTGGCCGTTAAGATAGTTTTTTGAAAAGTGTTGGGCACATAGAGAGGTGCGAACATTTTGGAAGTGGGTCCTTGGCCACCAACCATGGCACCAGGACATGGTTCCTCACTATGTCAGCCTAGGACTAGGTATAACTACCATGAAACGACTGTGTTGATTTTGTGGTTCGCCTAGTTACCTAGTAGGAGCAATCCTTCATTTGAATCAAACCCCACCCCCGCCCTCCTCCCCTTCCCCGGAAGCTAACATACAAATGACTGCAGAGCAGTGTCAGTTATAACGCAGGTGACAGTCATAAGACATAGTGGTCTTTTTCCCTCTTTTAGGCGGTAGATGCCAAGAGGGATGAAAAGATTCTTTCCCTCTTTTTATAAGCCAGACACGTGAGAAATGAGGGAGTACCGAGTTCAGCACTTCAATTTGGGGAACTGATGTCTGCACTTGGGTGGTTTGTGCACACAGGCAGATGTACTTAGGGGAGATAGAGGCTGATGAGGAGAACCAAGAGGCCACTGTTGAATGACTAGAGTCCAAGTCTGCGTTGCAGAAGAGAGCTTTGTAACACATAGTTGAATTTGATGGGAAGGAAAGTTTGAGAACAGGGTTGGTACTGCAGGCTATGTCCAACCTTCACATTTCTTTTCACTCAAATAAATGGCCTTGTTTATTTTCTCTGCCAGTGAACTAGTGTTGCCGGTTTTTGTTGGCAAGTGCACATTAGCTTGTATGGCCATGGTTGTGACTTGAGGGACTAGGTGTTCCCTTGTGAAAGGCTCCTGCTCCAGCACTTAGTTTTTGAATGGAATAGGAGTGGGAGATGCTGTGTGAATGCAGTTGAAAAATCTCATATTTGAAGGACTGAAAGCAGCTCGGCTGTGCCTCTGACTGGCAGGCAACATTCTTCGATGGTCCCTAGTGCTTTGCTGAGCTGTGTCATGAAAAATAGAACATCTTGATTCCATAAAGGAAGATGCTAGAGTGACCTGGCTTGATTAAGTTTTTGCTATTTCTGTACCTTGTCTCAGAATCTATGGCAAGGAAGTTTTGGCTGGGCGATGTATCTCTTCGATTAGGGACGAATGGGAGCAAGAAGAGCTTGATCTAGCTTTATATAATAGTTTTAAGGTTGAGATATGCCTTAATTAAGCTCTCAGTGTGTTAAATAGAGACATTTTAAATTTTCTGTAAACTGCCAGGTATTAGGACAGCTATTCTTCTAACCAGCCATATTTTTTTTCTTTTGTCTGCATCTAGACATAATTAATACTCATTAGTAGACTCAGTATAATTTTAATGCCAAGGTCATAGATGTCAATGAAAGCAGTGTTTGGTGGGAAAGTGGTCTCTTGGCCCTGCGTGGCTGAGTGAACCGAGCTAGCTCAAGCCTCATGCTCCCCACAAGCGTGTTGACTCTGTGGTTTTGTTACTTTTTTCTCGTTTACCTCTGTTTCTACTACTTCTCTAAATTTTTTCGCAGCTTGCTAGCTTCCGACAGAGAAAAACAAAAGGTGACTGTCCGAATTCGAAGAAAAAGACGTCGAAGAGGAAGGCTGTCAATGCGCCTGTCCAGGAGGAGAGTTCGGTAGCCACTCAAAACACTGAGCTCCCCCAAGGAGGGTCTGGTTTTGAAAGCACATCATGCAGCAACACCCTGGAGGGGACCAGAGGGGCTTTTGCAGCTCAGGTAGATTTCCTCATCATTATGTTAATGTGTTGCCTATCTTCTAGTTACTGCTGTAGTAATTTAATAAATGTAGCCTTCTGGTTTTGCCTTTCAAAAATGGGGGAAGAGGTATTTTAAGTCCATAAAGGTGAGCAAGCAGGTTTTACATAAATAAATGAGTCATCTTAATTTAAGTTTGTTTTTTTTTTTATTATTATTATTGTGTGTATGGGCACTCATGCTATAATGTGCATGAGGATGGCTTTGTGGGGGAGGTTCTCTCTTCCACCTTTACATGAGTTTTGGGAATTGAACATAAGTTGCTTGGTTTTGGGCAGCAGTGGCTTTAACTCGACAGCCCAGTGCCTTCTCTTCGGTGTGATTTTTAAGAGTTTTGGACAATGGTTTAAAGACAAATGTTAGTTTGGTGTTTTGCTAAGGGACCTTTACAGGTGACATCAGTTTGCTTGTGTGTGTGACCTGGTTCCACGTGAGTTCTCTGTGAGTGACGTTCCTTTACCTACTTTTGTATGCAACACAAGTTGTCTCCCCACTTTACTAAGTTGCTGAAGGTAGGATTATGGGGTAAGGGAGGGTGTGTGGTCTGAGTTGTGGGGAGCATGCCTCCTGACTTCCTCATCTCCCTGGACCTCCAGACTGCTCTGAGGCTTTCCTCAGAATTCCTGTGTAGATTATAGCTCTGTAATATTTCATTGTAGTGAAATCAGCTTTCCACATTAGCAGATTTAGTCAAATGTAGATTAAATATTTTGGAAAACTTGCATTTATATTGAATATGTACACATTTGTTTGCTTTTCCAAACAACACAACAAAGCTATTTACATAGCATTGATACTGTTAGGTGTCACAAGGAACCTAGAGAGGCACCTGGAAATAATTTGTCTTTTGGAGGACATAGGTAGGTCCCATGAAAATACTATTCTATTTTGCCCAACCCTGAAGAGACCAAGAGACAACTGTATGCTATTTTTTGATGTATTCACCCATCACAGTTTGTTTCCATACTTTGTCTATTACAGGTAATGCTGCTGTGACTATTTATGTACCTTTTTAGGGGGTTATGGGGGACTAGGTTTTCAGTTCTCTGGTTTATTAATCATTTCTTAGATACTGTTTTCTTGTGTGAATTCTTTGCTTTGCTTCTCTAGGAACGACAAGACTGTGAACTGGATGAGCCTGGCCTACAGGCACAGCAACAACAGCAACAGCCACAGCCGCAACCACAGCCACAGCCACCCCAGGTGATCTGCTTGGCTTGGCTATGGCTCTCAGCCTTCACAGGGTCATAGCCTGTGGTGTGCCATTCTTAACAGGGACAGTGGGTCCTGGTTGCTGGGGATGGTTGCAAGTGGGAGAGACTCGTTCCAAAGTAGACAAATGGGGGCTGTGGCTAGCTGTCTCCTCTTTAATTTTATTATTTCCACATTATCTTTCTGAGTCAATTTCCCCAAGCAAATGGAGGGCCATGTGTCTGGCAAGTCTTTGATGTGTGAGAGATGCACTTACTGTGCTCATTTTCATAGTGTTTTAGCATGGAGACATATGCCAGCCTGGAAATAGATAGTACCCTTCTTGTGTTACATGTTCCTTCTTCTTCTTCTTCTTCTTCTTCTTCTTCTTCTTCTTCTTCTTCTTCTTCTTCTTCTTCTCCTTCTCCTTCTCCTTCTCCTTCTTCTCCTTCTCCTTCTCCTCCTTCTCCTTCCCCTCTTCCTCCTTCTTTTCCTTCTTCCTCCTCCTCTTCCCCCTTTCTTTTTTTCATTTCTGCTTGGTGTTGCCCTTTCTACCCTGGTTTCTGACGTGAATCTCATGAGGCCTGGTTCCTCTCTGCCTGCAGACAGCACACAGCCTTGAGCTCGAAGCCCTGCGCCTGAGTCTGAACAACATGCATACAGCACAGCTGGAGCTGACACAAGCCAAACTGCAGAAAGAAAAGGAGACGGCATTGACGGAGCTGCGGGAAATGCTCAACTGCCGGTGGGCCCAGGAGCTGGCCCTGCTGCAGAACAGGCAGCAGTGTGAGCTGGAGCTGATGCGAGAGCAGCATGCCCGGGAGAAGGAGGAGGTGGTGCTCCAGTGTGGGCAAGAAACAGGTACCGAGTAGAAGCAGGACGCAGACCATGTGTCCCCACCTTCTTGTTTTTTTCTGGTTATAGCCTAGCCTTTAACAGATAGTCATCTTTGCAGATCTCCCCCAAGCCTTAACACTCATGCATGCATGTACACAAGCACTCATGCGTGTATGCGCTCTCTCTGTCTCTCTCTCTCTCTGTCTCTCTCTCTCTCCACCCTGATGATTTTCCAAATCATTTTAAGTTCATGCTCCTGTTTTTTTTTATCCCTCGAGAAGGATGTGAGCCATCCAGTGGTTTCCTCTGTGTTGGCCAGTCCTTAATAGTGTTCAGACCCAGCCCCAGCCCCAGCCCCAGCCCCCTTCAACCACAAAGAAACTTGACTGGGTCTGTGTTGCTGTCTGGGTAGTGCTTGGGTTTGGCATGGCTATTCATCTTAGGATAATGTTGCAGGTCTGCATGCTGGGTAATGCACTCTTAGTCTGCTGCCTACTGTCCATAGGCCTATCTGTTTGGACTGTTTCCTTTCAGTTAATTGTATTTTCTGTGTATGGGTGTTTTGCTTATGTATATATCTATGAACCTTGCATATACCTGGTCCCTGTGGAGGTCAGAAAAGGGCATTATTCCTCCAGAATTGGAGTTACAGATGGAGCTGAACTACCATGTGTGCCCTGGGAGTTGAATCTAGGTCCTCTGGAAGAGCAGCCAATGGTCGTAACTGTTGAGCTGTCTCCAGCCCCACATTTTTTTTTTTTAAAAAAAAAATAAATGTCACCTTTATTGAGAAATAACTTCCGTGTCACACTGCCTGTGTATTTAAACAGCACAGTTTGCAGCCTTTGGTGTGTCTATGAAGTTCTGTAGACCTTTCCATAGCATGAGTTGAGAGCATTCATCACTTGGAAAGAGGGCTTACAGGGTGAGCTTACTTTTCTGCTTGCTTCATTGTGACAAATAGAAGCATCGTCTCTAGCTGCAGCTCTGCTGGAGAAAGCCTGCTTCCTTGCCTGACTCCTTCAGTGTGAAAGACCAGTTTTCTTGTCCGAATGCCTTCTATGTTTCTCTAGGCACTTTGAAACAAAATAAATGCATGTCTGTGTTTTCTTCTCTTTTCCCATATAAGATCATTTTAGCCTTTTATGCTTTTCATTGCGATTGCAGAGGCCCCTCTTTGCAGCCTCTGGTTAGGCCTGCCATCTCTAGGGAAGGAAAGCAAAGGACTCAGTGTCTCTCTGGAATGTAGCACCTTGCTCTTGAAGGATGGATACCAGCCCTGCAGTCACCCTTAGACTTGTCTGCTGCTACCTTGTCCTGCCCCAAGCCTCCTGCCACTGCTCTGATTGTTCAGACCTACCCTTTCATGACCTTTACATCTGGCTCTCCCTGGGAGGCTCATCAGCTCCCGAGGCCCTGCTGCAACCTATCTGCTTTGTGCTTCTCCCTGCTTGAGTTGGGAGCTGTTGGATCACAGGATAGTTTCTCATGTCGTAATATCCAATACCTTACCTTGGCTCCAGCACAGTGGGCACATGATCTAAAACACCCTGCAGTTCTCTTGTCCCGAGATTCCCATGGATTTGAAGATGTCTGTGGTGGGATCCCAGCAGCTGACCTTCAGCTGTACTCTTAGGAGAACTTGAGTGACTGGGAATTTCAATAATCTTTATTTTGATGTGAATACATGTTTTTGCTTAAATTAACCATCGTCTGGAGGTCTTGTCATCCGGTGTGTAATGGCAACTGTCACAAGTGGATAGTGGGTACTAGAGCCCCATGTCTTCTGGGTGATAAGGTCATGGAGAAGGTTGAGACTGTGGTCTGAGCCTTGTTATATTTGTCTTGCAGCTGAGCTGAAGGAGAAGTTACGTTCAGAAATGGAGAATAACGTCCAGATGATAGAGGTGTGTAGTTGATTAGAAATACAATCTGTGTGTGTACTGTTTTGCTTTCACATTTCATTTACCTTCCTCTCACCTGGATGCAGATAAAATCAGTCTAGGAGAATTGGAATGTGCTGGTAGAAAGTGTATTCTTTGTTAACTATGGTTTTTTTTTTAGCAGACTTATTTTGCTGTTTTGCTGATTCTTTAAATGTGAAGCTTCCCAGCCACCCTTTACATAGTGTTGTGGACCCTGTCCCCATCTTCTGTCTGGTGGGGAGAAGTAACTGTTGCCAGAGGTGTGAATGTGGCAGATGCACCGGGGTATTAGCCAAGTTGCCATTGGTCCCTTGTAGGAAAGTGGTTTCAAGAGCCTTTGAGAGTCATTTTATGAGATACCTAACATTCAGAGATTGGTTGTACCACAACCCACTGTTCCTTTTACATTAGACTCTGAAGCAAGATTGGGATTCTGAAAGAGAGTTGTGTCTGGAAAATCTCCGCAAAGAATTGTCTGCAAAGCACCAGTCGGAAATGGAGGGTTTGCAAAGCCAATTTCAGAGAGAATTAGCGGAACAGAGGGCAGAGTTGGAGAAGATTTTTCAAGCCAAACATGAGGCCGAAGGTGAGCCCCTGATTAAAGTGAGAATGTCTGGAAGGGCTGAGTGTCTTCTGTGATGCTAGAGCGGACACCATTGCGATTGGTCTTGCCTTTCCCACCTTTGTTTCCCAGTGCAAGCTGCTGAGGATGTACAAGGTCATGAGAGCCCAGGAGGTGTTGTGCCTGCTAGCCAACTCTGTTTCATTGATCCCTCTTACATATTTAATTACTAAATTATCACTAAAGAAGTAGTATGGTGGCCGCTCACTTTTGATACTCCAGATGTTATGTGGCATAGTGATTCTTGGGAGTGAGATGGTCTCTTTTGGTCTGTGCCTGTGTGTATCTCCCTTCCCTCCATGGAAAGAACAAGCAGCTTCCTGCAGTGGTGTCCTGATGGAGCCTGCTCAGCTTTGTGTCTTTGTTTGTGCCATTGGTATATCCCCCGTCCAGACATTCCCAGTGCTCAGAATGGAATGCGGTGGGTGCAATTGTGGGTTTGATATGAAATGCCAATCAGAATGGCTGCTGAAGAAGGAAGCATCGTCTTGTCATAAGCTAGGTGACCTCTGTGTTGCTTTCTAGCTTCCCTGAAGGAGACCCAGCACCAAGCAGCTATCAAGAAGTTACAGGAAGACCTACAGTCAGAGCATTGCCAGTATTTACAAGACTTAGAGATGAAATTCAAAGAAAAGGAAAAAGAAAAAGAGTTGGAGGTAGGCAAAAACATAACTTCCTTTTGGTTGTTTGATTGTATGTGGATGGGGATGGTGTATGTGTGCTTTGGCATTTGTAGGTGCACACATGTGTACATGTGGCTAGTCACATGTACACAGAGGTTGATGTCGGGTGTCTCCTATGTTGTACTCCACCATGTTTTCTGAGACAGGATCTCTCACTGAACCTTGAGCTCACTGATGGGCTAGACTGTTACCCCAGCAGCAAGAAAAGATGACTTACTATACACGAGTTAACACTTGGCCACAAGTGGGAACAGTATTAGTCCAGAATGTCACAGGTCCGGGGCAGAGGGCCAGCAAGACTGGTTGTAGTGAAGGCCGTCAATCTCTCAGGTGGTCTCTGCGAGCAGATGGTGGTGTTCAGGTCCATTGAGACTTAGATCAACAGTAGCACAAGTCCATCAACCTGTACCAGCGCCCCCGTCTTTGGCATCCCTTACTTCTGCTCCTCAGCATCGCTGGGTGGACGAGCCGGTTTACTGGGACCTCTGCTTCATCTTTCTTCTCTTGCCCTTCAGCCTGTGCATTCGCTCCTTCCCTCTCATGGTGCAGGAGTCTCAAGGAAAATGTCTATAAGGCTGAGCGTGCCCCAACTTTTTACATGGGTGCTGCAGATCTGAACCCATGCTTGAATAGCTGACCTTCTATACTAAGCTGTTCCCCTACCCCTGATAATTTAGTTTATTAGGGAAGTCCTGAAAGAGTTTGGAGTTAGGCCACTTCATATTTTGATGTCTTCTGAAACTTAAGTGCTGAATTTGGAGAGAATGTGTGGTGCATAAGGCATAGAGTTTGCCAGGCCCATGAAATAATGCTTAATCTTGAATTCAGAAAATATATTATTCTTGACACAGGTTCCTGGGATAAAAATTCTGAACGCTAGCAACATAAAATCACTTTCTCTGACTATACTTCAACAAGCAAAAAGTTTCTAAAATGGGGTAACCAAAACATTTATTTGTTTTGTTTTGTTTTTTTGAGACAGGGTTTCCCTGTGGCTTTGGACGCTGTCCTGGAACTAGCTCTTGTAGACCAGGCTGATCTCGAATTCAAAGAGATCGGCTTCCCGAGTGCTGGGACTAAAGGCATGTGCCACCACCGCCCAGCTAACCAAAACATTTCTTGTGCTTATGTATTCAAGACATTTTCCCTAGTGAAATACTAAAAGTCAGATGTGGATATAGGAAGGTCCTACTCAGAGGCCTCAAGTATTTTCATTACTCAACTCAAGAACCAAGCCATCAGTTAAGAAATTAGGAAAAAAATAAGTCAGAAGCTGGGGTTGGTAATGGTGTGTGCAGAGATTTGCAGACTCCCTGCTGCTCCCTGCCTGGCTCCCTGCTGCTCCCTGCCTGGCCTGTACCCTCCTCACACAGAGGACACAGTCTGCGTGTTGAGCAAGACAGCACACACCTCACAGTCAGTGCCAATCTTACTGTAACCCGGGGCCTGCAAAGGCCTTTTCTTTCCATGTTTGACCATGAGGCAGTGGCCCGAGAGGAGATGTACATGAGGGTTGTCCTTCAGCCCAGCCGTCCTGACCAGGTATTTAGCCTTCCCATTGATTACTGGAAGTATATATCTTCGCTTAGAGAGAAAACTGACCTGGACAGGAACAGGAGCACATGTCCCTGAAAAGAAGGCAAAAAACCAGCTTCTGTGCAGACAATATTTATTTTAAAAAAAATAATCTCAAAAGTTTTAATTAAAACATATTATCATTTTCACCGTTACCTTTTTCCCTGTAACTCCTCCCATGTCCTCCCAGTCCCCCTTACTCCCTCTCAAATTTATGGTCTCTTTTTCTTTGATACTACTGTTATATACAACATGTATATTATACACACACACACACACACACACACACACACACACACACACACACACACGCACGCACACGCACGCACCGCACACACACATAAATATAACCTCCATTTAGTGTCACTTATATTTCAGGGCTGACAACTTGATATTGAGTAACTAATAAAGGGTTCCATTATTCTCGAGCTCTCAGTAGTCATTAGTTGCCTATATTTCTCTGTCCAGAAGTGTGACCTTTTGAGGTCCTTCCCTTCCATGTTATTAGGGTTGTCACCATTGGGATCTTGTTTAGGCTTCATATTATTGAGACACCAGAATTGAAGCTTTTCTATCATTTCTAGGAGACGGTGTCACAACAGATTTCCTGGTCTTCCTGGCTCTTATAATCTTTCTGCCCTCTCTTTTACAGCCTTCTTTGAGCCTTGGATATAGGAGATGTATTGTAGATGTATCTGTTGGTGCTGGGTACCCTCCAGATCAGTCATCTGTATTTTGACCAGTTGTGGTTTTCTGTGATGGTCTTACTCTCTATGTATCTCATGCATCCATGTGAGATGTGAGACCCTAAGGCGGCATTTTCAGAGTACAGAGTCATGCATGCTGCCTGGTCATCTCCTTAGGTTCTCATGTTAACATTTTTTCTTCTTCACAGTTAGAGAATCTTCAGGCATCCTATGAAGAGCTGAAGGCTCAGTCCCAAGAAGAAATCAGACAACTGTGGTCCCAGCTTGAGTCTGTGAAAACCAATACAGAGGAACTGAATGGTGAAGAATTTTGTGGGATGTTTAGATCCTTCAAAGCTAAGCTATGCAAATTTTCATTTATTTCTTTATTTCTCCATCCATCCATCCATCCATCCATCTTCATCCATCCATCCATCCATCCACTCATTCTTGAGGTGGTGTATTTGAACCTAGGGCCTTGCACATTCTTAGCAAGGGCTGTACCACTGATCAGATCCCAGCCCTGTGACTTCGATTGTTGAACCATAGAATTTACTAGTTGGGGGGAGGAGAAAGGGGCAGAGAGAGGAAGGAAGTGAGAAAGGGAGCGAGGAGGAAGGAGGAAGAAAGCAAACTTGTGAGCTTGCCTAGACATCTTGAAGATGATACATGTTTGTATACAAATGGAGATTTTGACACTGGAATGTATCTGCTGTTCTTTCAGAGGACACATACTTGGTTCCTAGCACCTTCATGACAGTTCACAGCCATATGTAACACCAGTTCTAGGGGATCTGCTGTCCTCACTGTCCATGTCCTTTGTGGATGATGCATGCGCATATATATATATATATATATATATGTATGTATGTATGTATGTATGTATGTATGTATGTATAAATATATGCAGACAAACATTCAAATACATAAAATAAAAATAAATCCTTAGTTTGGGGAACGGGGGAAGGGTGGAAGAGGGAGAGGGAGGAGGGAACGGAAAAGGAGAGGGGGAAAAATGTATAACTCAATAAAAAAAAATGACCCAAAAAAATCCTTAAAAGGAAAAGGAAATTTGTACATAGAGAAAGGTTTCACATTGTGTTTTGTCCCTCAGTGTATCAGCTGAGTGGTGATCTCATGACTATGCCTTTGATGGTACAGGTTCTTGTGGTGTTAAGTGTCAGTCTTACCAGGCAATGTTACTGGGATGATTCTTAGCAGGTATTGGGGTTCCAAAATGGGGTCCTTCTGCTCACTTATGTGGGGATGCTGTGAGCTTCCCCAGGGCAGCTGCTGTTGGGTTCCTGTGGCTCTAGCTCCACTTTTGTGAGGTAACAACTTAGTCTCCAGGGCCCAGCAGCTATGGCTGCTTTTGCTGAAGGCAACCCGAGTCTCATCTTTCCATAGAGTTGAGTGCCCTTGCAGACTCCCAGTCTCCGTTCTCTCCTTTTGTGTCAGCAGCATCTCTGTACAACCAGGTGGACATGGCCACTCGGAGAGCAGGCAGAGTCACCTGTGTTCAAGGACAGAGATGGCTAGGTCCAGTTCAGGCCACCAGCATCTGGGGTCACAGCAGCTTAGTGTTAACTAACATTCTTAGTATTTATGTGTTTGTCTGCAAACAGAGCCTTTGAGACTGCAGATTGCCCTTGAAGATAAATATTGCTCGGATCAAAGAACAGTTATGAGAAAGGACCAGAAACACAGACAATTTGGCAAAGTACCCTTTGTCATGTGATGACAAGTGGGGACTGGTCTCTACCTCCTAGCCTTGAGCTCTGTTCATGGCCGCCAGATATTGTAGTCATTCCTGTAGGGTCCTCTGATACTGGAGATTAGAGGTGAGCCGATAGGTCTAGCATATTCTTCCATGAGACTTCATCCTTCAGGGAGCTTCAATATAAAACCTTTGGGGTTGTAACTCATCAGTCTACATTGTTTGTTAGTGGTTGCCATACACGAGTTTGTAGCAGACTTTCTTATGGGCCACCTATCAGCTCCCACATCATGACACCGAGACATTGGTTATGAATGCTCAGCCATATCTTATTCTTGTTTCTTGGTCGCTCTTATAACTTAATTTAACCTGTTTCTCTTCATCTACATTTAGCCTCTGGGCTTTTCCCCTTTCTTTTTATATGCCCTACTCTGTGTCTGCTGGTTGGCAGCTGCTTGACTGGCCCTGGGAATCTCCTTCTCTTTCTGGACTGTTCTCTTCTCCTACTTCTCTCAAGCCTAGGTTCTTCTGCTTATTTTCTCTGGCCACCAGCCCTTCTCTCCTGCCTAGCTATTGGCAGTTCAGCTTTTTATTAGACCAGTCAGGTCTTAAGCAGGCAAGGTGAAACAGCAGCACATCTTTACATACTTAAACAAATGCAGCATAAACAAATGCATAGCTTTACATAGTTAAAGTAATATCCACTCACCAGTTGATAGCATTCTCTAGGTCAAGAGCTTACATGTGGTCTGTGTTGCTGTGCAGACAATCACTTCGATAGCCTCAAAATACGGGCTCAAAAAAGTTTGGGGTGCTGTGTCTGTGCTTTATGCCCAGGAACTGCCACAGCTTACATCCAAGTGTCAGCAGCTGTGCCTTGTTCCAAATCTGTTTCTAGAGTTGCTGAGATTGTGTCAGGATACAGTTCTTTGTTGCTAGGACCACGTTTCTTGTTGCAGGCAGTTGCTCTGATTCCCAGTTGCTTGGCTTTTTAAGGGGTTCCTGAAATGTGAGCCATGAGGCAGGAGGCTCTTACCTATGCAGTCACGAACGGTCTGCTCAAGGACCTTGCTGTTTTCCTGCTTTGTGTGTTTTCCCCTGGGGTGATTACGTGCTTCCTCCTGTTGAAGGGTCATGGGAGCCACTTCTGACCCGGGACTCTCACCTGGAGGAGCTGGAACACTTGCGGTCAGACTTTGCTCAGCAGCAGCAGCAAGAGCGAGCCCAACATGAATTGGAGCTGGAGCATCTTCGAGTCTATTTTGAGAAGAAGTTGAGGGATGCTGAGAAGACGTACCAAGAAGACCTGACCTTGTTCCAGCAACGGCTGCAGGAGGCCAGGGAGGATTCTCTGGAGTGTGCAGAGATCAGGTAAAGGAAACATTGTTCCTATTTGGTGGGTTCATGAAGTGTGTGTGTGTGTGTGTGTGTGTGTGTGTGTGTGTGTGTGGTGGGGAAGCTTGGGCCAAGTTTGCACTTCTGTTTATGATCTCATACTAATGGAGGACAGTAGAGCTTTGATTGTTGTTGCCTTAGTTGGCCTGGAACTCAAAAGAGTCCACCTGCCTCTGCTTTCTTAGTACTGATTTTAAAGGTGTGTAGCACCACATTAAGCCCAGCATAGCCAGCATGTGGCCCTGTGGTCCAGTCTCACTCTCCTGTGTTATAGTACTGGCTAAATAGCATTTAGACCTAGCATCACCTGGTACCTTTCCTCTGTGTGGTTGGTCCAGGGACAGAGTGGGCAAGAAAAGGATGCAGTAAAGATTTTATTTTACATTTTTTAAATGTTTATTTTATGTGTATAAATGTTTCCCATGCATGTATGTATATGTACCACATGCCCAAGGAAGTCAGAAGGTGTTGGCTCCCCTGGAACTGGAGCTACAGATGAATGTGAGCCACCACGTGGGTGCTGGGAACTGGACTCAGGTTCTTTGCAAGAGCAACCAGGGCTTTTAACCACTGAGCCGTCTTTCTAGCCCTCAAAGCTTTTATTGTTATTTCATTTATTTTTGTTGTGTTTGCTTTTGAGAAAGGGTCTCACTGTGCAGCCCTGGCTGTCCTGGAGTTCACTGTGTCAACCAGGCTGAATTGCACTCACAGAGATCTGCCTGCCTCTGCCTATGCCTCCTGAGTGCTGGACTTCAAGGTATGTAGCACCATGCCCAGCACACTAAAACTTTTATGCATGTTGTCTCTCTTTAGTTCATCCTGTATATTTCCAGAGGAGATATGTGGCGGAGGAAGAAAGGAGCAACCCGATCCACTTCAACTGGAGCAGCCAAAGGTGACAGGCTGTGTGGTTTTAATCTGAGAGAGGGTTGAGAGTCATTCAATTTTACGTTAGAAACTGGCTGTCTTTCACCTCATAAAATCTGCCCTTCTGCCTTTGTTGACTCTTCATACAGAGGGGACCTTGATTTTCTATCTTCAGAATACTACTCTAACCTCACGTGTGCATCCTGGCTTGTCTAAGGAGTAAGCACAAAGTCTGAGGCCCTCATGCCCTTCCCTAGTTCTGCTTGCTTGCAGTCTTACTCATTTTCCAGCTGCCATCAAGGCTTCCTCTGCCACCCTGTATACCTGTTACCCTTGACTTTGACATTCTAACAGGTGTGAAGCTGAGTTGCTCAGTTTTTGTAAGCATTTATTTATTCAGAGTGTGTGTGTGTGTATTCTAATCTGGTTGATGGTCGTCTCTTCATCTTTTGATTTTCTTGCCTGCATCTCCCAAGTGTTAGGATTACAGGTGTGCACCATCACACCTGGTTTTATGCGGTGCTGGGGATCAAACCCAGAGCTTATGCATGTTAGACAAGTGCTCAAAATAAACTGAGTTACATCTCCTTATAAAGGTATAATCAGCGTGGATTATGGTCTTCCAATATCCTTATTTTACTTCAGTCACTACTTTAAGCATCCTATCTTAAACAGTCCTATCCTGAGGTCATTGAGATAAGACTATATATAGCATATGAACTTGGGAGGGGGAGAAACAGATCAACCCATGACAGGCTTTTTCGAGCCCTTGAAATCTTGTTTGCCCATATGAATAACTGGTTTCTCCTTACTTTGGTAAATGTGACAGAGCTAACCTATGTTCCATCTTATACCCCATTGGTGTGGCTGCATCCTGTGGCTCTTGTTAATAATTCTCTGGGGTGTGAGAACCTCACATCCTGCGTGTACTGTTTTTCATGCCAGATGCAAGGTGAGGCCTCTAAATCTCAGGCTCTCCTTTCATGGGTATTCTGTCTAGATGGATTCTTCATTGGCCTCTGTTTTCTGGCATCTGTAGCTCTTGGGAGCTTGATAATTAAGTTTCCAAACAAACAATGCCCAAGGTTCTTTTGTTTTCTCATTTATCTTTTTTTTGTTTGTTTGTTTTAGATTTATTTATATATTTAGTGTGTTCAGTGTTCCGCCTGCATGTCTGCCTGTAGGTTAGAAAAGGGCACCAGATGTCATTACAGATGGTTGTTAGCCACATGTGGTTGCTGGGAATTGAACTCAGGACCTTCAGAAGAGCAGTCAGTGCTCCTAACCACTGAACCATATTTCCAGCCTCTCATTCATCTTACAGCTGTTTGGATTCTGTTTTCTGGGTAGGGTTTTGGTTTGTTTGTTTGTTTGTTTGTTTGTTTGTTTGCTTCACTTTGTGAGTTTTCAGGTTAATTTATTACCATTTTGATCTTATGTGTGGATGTGTGTGGAGGTCAGAAATGTGTTTGTGAGAGTCAGATGTCTTTTTTTCACCATGTGGGTTCAGGGCATGGTGGTAAGCACCTTTACCTGCTGAGCTATCCCTGGCCTTCCAAGAGTGCTTAGAGATGTCTGCATCTTTCAGTATTTCTACTTTCTGTCTGTCTGGGTCTTTGTTTGGTGTTAAAGGCAGGTATTCCCTTTGCAGGTTGGTGATCTGTGACTACTTGCTTTCATGTGTACTGTGAATCCCATGTATCTGAGTAAAGCTCTTTATAGTAGCTCCTAGATGCACTAGGGGGATTGGTGGCATTGATGTCACTCCTAGGTCATTGGACTCCTCCATCAAAGGTCCTTTTGCCTCCCAATGGGGGGCCTTTGCTACTTTTGTTACCTGAGGAAAGGGGCAGGAAGAAGCTATCCTCCCCCACAACATACATTCTCTGCCTGGGGCCCCTGGTGTGTGCCAGGAAAGAATGTGCTATCCACTTGGAATCTTCCCTGAGCCTGCCTTTCCCAGTCTGAAGCCTTTCTGTCTGCCATGAGCATCCATCCTACCCCTGGTTCTTCCTCCTGCTTTCCCAGGAGTTCCGACTCCCAGCAGTTAACATTGGTTCACTGCTCCTCTCTGCTTCTGCTTTTCATAAGTTTATAAATAACATTTTGAAAAAATGTTTTAGGAAGGTATAGTGATGGGCTCCATGTCTAATTAATGAAAAGTGCATGTGCGTGTATGTAAAATGTTGACAGGCCACAATCCTCTGCAAGTTTCCTGACTGGCCTCGCCATAGCTGAGTAGGGAACTGATCACCAAAGTGTGAATGCTCCTTGCCTGAGTGTCTGTCTCTTGTGTGTGCATCTCTTTGGTTGTTTACGAGGTTGTGTATCTTTTCACTTGTTTATCAAATCTGATTCCATTCCTTATGACTGCATTCTATCTCTTTGCTCATTTTGCTGCTGTTGTCTCTGCTCCTCCTCTGGTTTGAATAATTTCCGGCACTATTCACCTTGGTGCTCTGATGGGGGTGGTTTTCATGCTTTTGCTTGTTGGGACTGACCATCTCTCTCTTTGGAGTGAGTCAAGAGATCCTCTGTGACTTCGCCCAGCTCGATCCCCTTGCCTACCCTGTTGTTTACCCTTAGTGAGACAACACTGTCCCACACGAACTTACAGTCACAGGGCCAAGTCTAGCTCAATGGTTTCATGATACCTTTCTCTTTAACAATGAGTCTTGTTTTAAATGGTAATTTCAGTTCAATAGAAATTCAGGATGATGAGATCTTTTTTGTTTGTTTATTTTTAGTTTTGAGGAACATAGGTTTAGTGGCTACATTTTCCATATATGCTGATGCATCCATTCTGTCGTGATGCAAAAGGGCTCTGAACCTGCAAGGGCAGAGCCTGTTCTCAGGGCTGGGGACTTGGCAGCAACTAGAGATCCACTTGGGTTGCCTCTTCCTTTTTGTAGGGACTGTGTCCTTGCCCCACATCTGAGCAGGTCCAGAATCGGACTGTGAGAGGGATGTTCAGAGGCAGAGAGGATGCCATAGAAGTTGGAATCAGGAAGTGTGGAGGCCTATCCTACCTCCATGTGGCTCATGGTATGTCTGAAACAGAGAAGTGACAGTTAAAGCACTCAGGGGCAGTCAGCAAAGATCTCAACCCAGAGCAGCTTCTCCCGAGGGGACAAAAGTGACTGAATCATTTTGGACAGACAAGCTAATCCTGGGAGATGAGCAATAGAAATTAGGTTTTAGGAGCACCCTGATCAGGCTATGGGATTACTGCTAGACTGGCCTTCCATGCTACCTGGAACTGACTTGGGTCTGAGGTCTAAAGGATAAGCATTGGTACAGTCGTTGGGTGACAGTTCAGAGAAGTAGAACTCAGGAGAGGCCCAGGCTTAAGATATGAGACCGGATACAGGAGAGATACTGGGGACAGGGAGACAATTGAAGGGTAGGAGGAGAAATGCCAACAATGGACAGGAGAGTGGACATCAGTAAAGGGAGCCATTAATACTGTGGACAACTAACTGTGAGGGAACACGCACGGGTAGGATGGCTTCTACTTGCTGCCATGGCCTCTTGTACATGCTATCCTCAGGCTGTAGCCATTGCTTCTGTGGGTACTCGAATCTGGTGTGGGCAGCGGTGGATGGGAAGAGGAACTGTGGCGTGTCTGTACCAGGATCAGTTGTGTGGTCTAGTGAATCTAGCTAGGATTATGTTTTCCTTTGAACACAGCAGGAAATGTCTCACTGTAGTTAACAGAACAGGATGATCAGGCTCGCTGACTCACTTGTCCTGTGTGTTTCTTTAGGAGAACTCGACAAGTTTACAAGCAGGACTGGAAGAAGACCCCGGGCATGAAACAGGTGTGTTGAGTTCTTCCCTCGACTTCCAACTCAAGGAGGACAAGTCACACAGCTACCTCCTGAGACCCGAGGAAGCAGAACTAGAGGGGCTCCCGTTTGTACTCTCAGACCAGCATAGCCAAGGTGTGTCCCATCTGCTCCTCCGGGCTCCTTATTTTCCTGCCAGTGCCAATTCCTGTTGGAGTGTCTTGGGAGAAGGCTGCTGCCTTCCTTGTGTTTTATGCCCATGGAGCACCTGCTTTGACTGGAGGCAGTGGTGTCCATATGAAGACCATGAGCCTGTCCCAGTGTAATACACCTGCCTGCTGTGAGGATTCACCCCTCAGCTGAGCGAGTGCTGTTAGATGGGGCTCAGTTAGGGGAAGGGTGGCCTGAGTGGAAGATGCCTGCTGTTTGTTGGCTTGCTCTGTCTACAGTGATGGTTTTCTCCAGACCAGGCTTGGGTCTGATGGAGCCGCACTTTGGGCATAGGCATTGACATCTCCCACTCAGGGAGAGACTTGCAGGATGTAGCATGCAGTACTAGCGGTGACTGCTCACCTAGGGGAGCTGACAGCAGACTCTGCTGTGCTTCTTTGGGCCAACATGATGGCTCAGCAGAGCAGACCAAGGTTGGGGGTTGCCCAGGGAGCCTGAGGGAAGGAGCGCATGTGGGGTGGCCGGGAGGTAGTAGCATAGAAAGACTCTGGCTATCTTAGAGGCATGGTTCCACGGGTCTGGATAGTGGTCACTTAGTGATTGTAGAGGGGGACAGCAGAGGCCAGGTGGTGTGAAACATGGTGACAGTGTTTCCACTGTGATTCAGCCCTCCTGGATACAGTGGTTCCCCTCCAGGGGAGGCGAGGAAGCCAGGTTGAGGGCCCCAGCTCAGGCAGTGGTGGGATCAGTGTCTACACTCCTGTCGTGCAACATGAAAGCCAGTGTAGCCCTGGAGCCCCACTCAGCATTGAACAGGGCAGGGGGAGAGGTGTGTCCAAATACACCTATCCCTTATTGCACTTGTGCTTGGTGTACCAGGGACCTCCACAGCTGCCTCTGACATGTTCTGTCAGTTGTGCTGCTTGTGTCCATGCAGTCCCTGTAGCATGACTTGTTCTTGCTCTAAATCTGGGGCTTGTGCCTTTGTTTCCATCTTCCATAGAGGAAGATCCAGCCTATTTAGAGGAGGCAGTGTGCCCACCTTGAACACTTACTTCCTAGGTGCTGTAGACTGAAGCCCTGTGCTGAAACTGTGAATTACCTTTGCCTATCCCTGTGTGTCTGGTGCTGGGCACAGGGCTCACGCTGGGTGACCAGCAGCAGGTTGCTCATCACACCTGACCTTAAGGAATACCTCGGGCGGCCTAGGTGTGTGCTGTGTAGACCCCGGGGAGTGCTACGACTCAGGGTAGGCCAGGGATGCACCTGCAAAGGGGACACTGAAGATTTGGCTCCTCTCCTGGTGCTCCACGCTGAAGTGTCCTGTTAGCTGGATAGTTCGAAGGCTGCTGCTGTTCTGTGGCGTGCTGTCTGTGGATGCCACAGTCGATGATGGTCTCCCCTCTCCCTTGTTCCTCAAGAGTTTGCCCAAGAATGTCTGCAGTATGCACAGGACATGACTGTGGAGGCTGATGCCCAGGTGGCTGCCAGGATCCTGACTTTGGAAGCTGAACACAAGGTTAAAGTTTCCCTTCTTCAGACTGAGCTCAAGGAAGCAGTTGAACTCTTGAAAATAGAGAACAGGAATTTACAGGAGAAACTGCATCATGAGATCCACCTGAAAGAGGAGCTGGAGAGTGTGAGTAGTGACCCTCAGCAAGGCTCTGTATTCTTGCTTGTGGTCTGTGCACAAGGAGGTTCTGAGGATATCCTGAACTATGTATGGCATTGCTGTAGAAGTGTGTGCACCAGATTCTCGTGGAAAGAAAGGCCAGTGGGTTTGCCAGCATGCTTCATTAAGGTCTGGTACCCAAGGCCAGAGGCAGTTTGGCTTCTTAAGGAAATGGCCTGTCAAACTCAGGGGCTCCCAGGAAAGACACTGGCAATCTTCTGATTTTGAGGCCACTGTCTTTAAATATGTTTAGATTCTTCACATCCTTCATGGTGATTGTACAACTGCTGTGGACAGTTCAGATACTGAGCTTCTCCCCAGGTATTTGTGAGCTTGCGAAAGTCACTGCCATACCATTACGGGCATGGACAGAATGAAAAATGTCAGCCTCTTCAAAGTTACAAAAGGGGCTTCATTATGCAGCCAGTGCAGCTCGGGGAGCGTGAGCTGGTATTTCTTTGTCTTTTGCTGCTTGTGTGTTAACTGAGTTGTGCTCCCTTCCTCATACTTTAAACCATGTCTGAAAACATGTCTTTCATGCCTCTGTCCTCGTGTGTTCTTCTTTGGAATGACTTTGAGGATTTTCATTCTCCATCAGAAAAGAACTTTAGAGGAATCTTTTTGTTTACAAGATTGGTTACCAAGTTGCCTTTAAAAGTAAGGACTTGGACAAGATAGAACTTTGTGGAAAGCTGTGTGAACCACCTCGCCCAAGTCAGCAACTGTTCATTGTGCTGGCAGCCCATAGGCTGTGGCCTGTGATCTTTTCAGACACTGGGCTCAAGACCGAGTTTCCCGGCCACATTTTTATCTAGAGTTCAAGGAAGGAATGTGGTAAGGCGTGGTGGCCCACACCTTTAATCCCAGGACTCCAGAGGCAGAGACAGGCAGATCTTTGACAGGCAGCCTATTTTACATAGAGAGTTCCAGGACAGTCAGGGCTACATAGAGAAACCCTGTCTTTAAAAAACCAAAGCAAAACAAGCAACAAAAATAACAATAAGAAAAGAATGTGGAATTCTCCTAGAGTAATCTTGTTAAATTTTTGCTTTGAACATTTTGAAGCACTGCTAATACATTTACATGTTTGTAAATCTTCCTGGAAGATTTACTTTTACTATTAATGAAATACCTCCTGATATTCTTTGTCTTAAAATCTATTTACTAAAAATCTTTTTATTAGTACAGTCTTAACAATCTTGGTGTTCATTTTAAAAAAAGTTCTTGACATAACAGTCTTGTTCAGTTATGGAATGCTAGGATTACAGGCGTGTGCCACTATGTTTAGCATCCTGTGCTTTTTCTTAACTTTTTGTTTCTATATAATTTTCACTTAGGTAAATGAATATAAAGTGTATTTCATGTAGATTATATTGTTAAATATTAACTTATTTTGATAATTTCTGCCTTTTCATTATAGTGCTGAGTCTGTGAACATTTAATGCAGTTACTAATATGGTTAGAGTTAGGTCTGCCATCTTATTTTCAATATGTTCCTCTGCTCCTTTTTTTCTAATCTTTTATGCCGCAGTTTCCTAGGTGCTAACATCCATATATGTTGTTACCTCAGAAATAACAATGTTGTGAGATTTGCTCTGAGAAGATAGTTACTCAAAAGCAATTAAGGGAGCTGAGTATGGTAGTGTATACCTTTAACCCCAGTATCCCTGTACTGCAGAGGCCAAGGGAGGCCTGTGATCAGGAGTTCAAAGCCATCATTGACTATATAGTAAGTTTGAGGCCAGCCTGGCTTACATTATGAGACCCTATCTCAAAGTAAAAATAAAAAGAGAACAACAACAAAACCCCCCAAAAAATAAAAATAAGTTTAGAAAACTGAAAGGCACTGTGGGAAATAACAGTCTTGGACTTAGCGGTTCTGGTGCCCTTCACTCCCTTCTGAGGGTGAGTCCGTGAGTGCATCGTTTTCTCTAGCATTTCCTGTTGTTTGGGTCTTTTGCACAAGTTTTCTTTTATTTAAAATCTTTTTTCCTCCATCTTTATTAATATCCTTGTCTTTGGTAACAAGTTTTGTTATTTTGGTCGGGGTTTAAAGTATTGGTTTGGACTCTATTCTGATGATTTTATCGTCCATGCCATCCTGGGACTGCCCCAATTGATTGTATTATCTCTTCAGCACGGGTCCCATTTTCCGTTTTTATTTGCTTATTTTATATCCTCTAGCTTTATGTTGCATCTGGATGTTATAGGATATTATATCTTGTGAGATTGGATTCCGTAGGGCTTTGCCATTGTGTTTCAGCAGGCAGTTATCTTGATGAATTTAGAGTCCACAGCCATCTCTGTTTGGGGAAGAGTGTTTTGTTAAATTCTTTTAGCTATAGCCTGCCTACTTTCAGAGCCCATTCTACGTCTGCATTAAATTGGGGTCAACCTGAGTTTGGGCCATGTCTCTTGTTCTACTCAGGAAGAGTTGGTCTGATTAGATTTGTTTACTAATCACCAGAAAAGAGGGTCATAGACTTTAGTTTGATAGAGAATTGTGGTCACTCTCACGTTCCTTTATTGACATTGATTTGCTTCTTTTTGTTGTTATTGTTGTTTTTGTTTGTTTGTTTTGCTTTTCGAGACAGGGTTTCTCTGTGTTGTTTTCGGAGGCTGTCCTGGAACTCGCTCTGTCGCTCTGTAGACCAGGCTGACCTCAAGCTCACAGAGATCCACCTGCCTCTGCCTCCCGAGTGCTGGGATTAAAGGCGTGCACCACCAATGCCCGGCTTGATTTGCTTCTTATTGATACCTTCTTTCTTCTTGGAATTTAAGGTATCTGCCTAGCCTCAGCTTTTTTCATTTATCGTCATATTTAAGTTTTCTTTAGAGTTATTTTATTTATAATTAAACTTAAACTTTGGTTCCTCCCCTTGCTGCTATTGGATGTGACCCCCCCACCCTTGCAGAGACCTATAGGTCCATCTGTGCTTCAGGTGCCTGTGGGTGCTGCCTGTGTTCTTGTGTTCATGGTTCAAGGTGGTGGGTTTTGTGGAGAAAAGCAGTTTTGCTTTTCTTTCTTTTGGGGCATTCCCATTTCCATCAACATAAGATGTATCCCTACTGCTGTATTCTGAAATGTTTTAGCAATCTCCATGTTCATGGATATACCGGGGCCATCACATCCAACAATCTTTCCATTTACTTTCCTTCCTCTTATATAAAATCATGTCGTCTTACAGGTCAAACGTAGTCTAGTTGAAGACCATCAGGTAAAACTGAAAAAAGCGGAGGAGAAGATTCAGCTAATGAAACAAGAGTTCCAAAAAAAGGAAGCCGAGTGGGAGCATTCACACGAGGACCTAAAGAGAGATGCCGAAGAGAGGTTAACCTCCATGTTTCTTGAGCTAAGAGAAAAGGCTGAGTGTGAGAAACAGTCCATAATAAGCAGGTTTGAGCTCCGGGAGTCGGGCATGAGACACCTGCAGGACCAGCAGGCAGCCCAGATCTTGGACCTGGAGAGATCTCTGATGGAGCAGCAGGGCCGCCTGAGGCAGCTGGAACAAGAGCTCACTAGAGATGAAGGTGAGCCCTGTAGCCGGTGTGGCCAGGAGCCCCTTGTGGTCCAGGATGAGGAGAACATCATGCTGCTCCGTGAGAAGGAAGATTGCGCCCTCCAGCTGATGATGGCCCAGAATAGGTGGGTGATGTTGTGGAATGGCGGCTTTGGTGTGGAACCCTCTGCCCAAAGTGCTGGCAGAGGCTAAGAGGGACCTAGCAGGATGGAGAGTGGGGCATGGTTGGGTAGAAAACCTGGAAGGAGGTGGAACACGGTGTGGTATACCCCATTTTTACTACTCAGCCAGGAGAGAAGGCCGGTGCTCCATGATAATGTGTGCTGGGGACAGCATAGTCACAGGCTCTGCGGAGCCTGAGTACCTCCCACAAACATGAGCATGCATGCATCCTGTGTGTCTTCGTTCTTGTTTGTTTTTGAGAAGAGGTCTCCTTTTGTTGCCCAAGCTTGTCTTAAAGGTGCACTACTTAAAGGTCCTCTAGCTTCAGCCTCCTAAATGCTGTAATTATAGGTACATCTCCATATCTGGCCTTTATTTTGAGACATAGCCTTCTTGTATAGGCTTTGTTGGCCTCATACACTCTGTGTAGCCCTGGTTGACCTCTTAACTCCTAACCTGTCCACCTTAGTCTTCTGCATGCTGTGGTTATAGGTATATGCACTGTGCCCATTTATGCTTTTGTTCTTTGTTTGCATGTTTTAAAATTTCTGTGACATAGCTCTTTTTTAATAACTTAATTTTAATGTTTTCATATATTTAAGTTCTTAAAAAATATTTTCTGTGTATGGGTGGTGTTCTGCCTATATGTATGTCTGTGCACTGCCTGTTACCTCTGGAGGACAGAAGAGGACATCAGATCTTCTGAAACTGGAGTTACAGATCTTTGAGCTGCCATGTAGGTGCAGGGAATTGAACCCATGTCCTGGAAGAGCAGCCAGTTCCCTTAACTTCTCAGCCATCTCTTCATTCTCTCAGTGACAGAATTTTCTTGTTTGTTTTTTTTTGTGTGTGTGTTGTTATTGTTAGTTTTGTTTTGTTTTTGAGACAGGGTCTCTCTGTCTTCCTGGCTGTCCTGGTTTAGACCAAGCTGGTCTCAAATACATCGAGATCTGCCTGCTTCTGCCTCCCAAATTCTGGATTGTCATCATACCTGACCTTCAGAAACAGAGTCTTAAGCGACTTATGAGTTCTTATGTGGACATGGCCTTCATTGAGTCTAGTGTTGTGTGGGTCTTTTGAACTCAATCATATTGTTTTAAAAGAAACAATTTCCTTCTAAATCACATACTTCCTTGAAGTAATAGACTTAAAACATTAAAAGATTACTTGCCCCCTTTGGTGCCAAGTCTTTTGCAGCCCTCGGTCCTCAGGCTGTAGTAGCTAATGTTTACTTACCATGGGACTGTCACATCTGCTGATGGGTTGGCCCCACTTCATTCTACACCTTTCCCAGCTTCTTGGCATCAGGCATGCTAAAGAGTTCTCTGGGTTTGAGATTGAGTTCAGGCACAAGCCCATTATTGTCTGGGTCAGATCTGCAACTCCACAGGGCCTTCAAGTTCCTGTCTCACAGAAATCCTACAGCAAAGCACTCTGTGGAAGACCCATGGCTGAACTGTGCACAGGAAGTCACATCCCTTGGGGCTGGGAGATGCTTAGTGGGGAAGAGAGCTTGTTGTGAAAGCATTGCAGGCCTGAGCTTGACTCCCTAGCACTCATAAAGGCTGGGCCTGGCTGCATGTGCCTGTAACTCCATTGCTTGTGAGTGAAGGCCAATAATATCACCGATCTTAGCTAAAACAATGAGCTGATTCTGGCTCAAGGGAATGAGACAGATGTCAATAAAGAAGGATACCCAACACCCTCCTCTGACCTCTGCATTTGTGTATATGGTACATATGTGCACACACAAACACACACGCATACACATGCTCTCGTAAGTCACAGCTCATATGTAGGTAAACTTACCAAGCTTATCATGAAATATAGCCTTTTCCTGCCAGGGACCTTGGCACTATCTGGCTGGTCACTGTTCCACAAGTGGGATCAGCTCCTCTCCATCAATTAAGCCTTCCTTCTTTCTTGGGCTTTCTGCTCGTCTTTCCCTGGACCTTTGGAGTGCTTTATGGCCCTCTTGCATAATACTGTTCCAAATGCTGCCACAAGTGGCCTGTTGAGCCTGCCATTTGAGGTTTTTCCTGCAGAGATGTGTGCGCAGTTTGCCCATGGGTGCTTCATCTTCCCACAGTCTTAAGAACTGGTGACACCATGGCTCCTGGCCTTGCAGTTACTCAGGCTTCATTCACATGGTCCATGAGTTTATTTTAGGGCAGGTTCAAACCCAGTACCCAGGCATCTCTTTCTGTGGGAAGTGTATCTTGTGGGCTCAGAGGGATTATGTACAGTGTGGCCATGTGTCCTATTGCCTGTGTTCTCCTTGAGTGTTGCCTCAGGTTTTTGGAAGAACGGAAAGAGATTATGGAGAAATTCGCCAAGGAACAAGATGCTTTCCTTCAGGATGCCCAGGAGAAGCATGCCCATGATCTTCAGCTCCTACAGCAGGAACACCAGCAGCAGCTTCAGGCCCTGAGGATAGAGCTTGAGAGCAAGCACCACTCTGAGCTCACTGAGCAGCTCGCCTCCCTGGAGAGCAAGCAGAAGGCACTTGTTGAGACTCATGTGGCTGAACTGCAAGTGAAACACAATGCTGAAATTAGTACTTTGGAGATGAAACATTTGACAAATTTGCATGCAGTAGAATCCCTTTACTTGACTGACATTGAGACTATTCGGGATGAGCACAGAAAGGCTTTGGAGCTTTTGCAAGCAGAGCTTGAGGAACAGCTACAGAAAAAGGACTCTTCTCACAAAGAGATTTTGACACATGAGTTGGAAAAACTGAAACTGAAATATGCCGAGGAGCTTCAATCTGCAAAAGATAGCTCAAGAATCAAAATGCATGCCAAACACACAGAGGAGGTGAAAGGCCTGGCCACTGACTTGCAAGGGACACATCAGGTGAGATCCTGGGGCCCCTTCCTTGATCAGGGCCAGTCTCTGTATTATTCATATATTGGCCACATGTCATATGTGTCTGGGCATTTGTGGGCTTGCATCTCTGTGTCTTGTGAATCATGTCCCTGTGTCTGTTGTGCCTGCATCTGCCTCCTGTGTATGGCACATGCATGTCTGTGTATGTGCATCTGTGCCTCACAGTCAGTTGATAGCGGTGACAACTATTAGTCTCACTGTGGATGATAGTCAATTAGGGTTGTTGGGGACTCAATTCACATTTGCATAAATTGGTGTCCAGATTTCCAGGAGCTCCCAGGAGCCTACCTCAATCCCTCCTGTGAGTCTTGGTTTGGAGTCCACAGTAGAAGGATCTGGCTTCTGTGTTGTACATGCAAAGCTCTGGTTTCCTTTTTGTATTGACACTTCCTGAAATTCAAGGTTTTTGTTTTTGTTTGGTTTTTGGTATGAAGAGCAAGGATGTAAGGATTCTTTTGGCAGGCACTTGAAGTTTTTTATATGAAGAGGGAATTTCTGGCAAACTCACTGTTGGCTCATGACTATCCGCAGGACACGGGAGTCAGTGACCGTGAATAAGCCACCCATACCAACTTACAGCCCATTCAGTGTGCTTTCTGCTTCCTTTGCCCTTCCTCAGTGGTGGACACTATCTATCTACCTGAAATGGATTAGACTGTTGTGTGGGAATGCATGGAGCAGCTGGGAATGCCTAGTGTGTGTGGTGCATCCATCCCAGTGTCTAGATTGTTCTAGAGACTGGGGCCATTCTATTATTTCTCTGGACAGATTTGAAGAACTGTCTAAGACTGCTGAGAAGTCTCCAACTCAGTCCTGTGCCCTGGAACTGCAACTTTGGTTTTGTTCTCCCTTGTCATAAACCAGTACAAGTTTATGGACTGAACCCTGTTCCCAGTCCATGGGTCTGAACCTGTGCGTTGTCTTGATTCATTTGGTTTAAAGAAAATGTGAGTTCAGGGCTAGAGAGATGGTTCGGCACTTGCTGCTCTTCCAGAGGATCCAAGTTTGGTTCCCAGCACACGTCAGACAGCTCAGAGCTGCCTGTAACTCCAGCTACAGTGGATTCAACACCTCTGGCCTCTGTTGACACATACCCACATGCAGACACACCCACCATACATAATTAAAAATGATAGGAATACATCTTAATATTAAAATCTAAGATAACATTTTAAAAGCAGAAATACAAATTTTACTCAAGTACTTATTTTAAATCATGGCTGAATTTCATTGGTGACAGAATTTAATTATAGGAAGCATTTGGCATGTTTACCACTTCCTGTCCATATTAACTCCTTGGGATGGGGAAACCTGGGGTATGCCATAGCTTGACACTGTGGAAACTCTTTCAGCAGGAGGAACTGGCAATGGCTGTGCACAATCAAAGGCACCTGATAGAGAAAGATGGAGATACAGCCTTGGGTAGCATGGGTGCTGAGGTCCTGCTGCACCCAGCACCAGCCGTGCCTCAGGAACTGGGAGACCCACACACCGTTGACATGCAGAAGCCACAAACAGAGTTGGCCAAACCTCAGGAGCTGCAGGCATCTCAGGGACAGGCTGCACTGGTAAGCATTCCCATGTATAGTCCCGAAGGGTAACACCCTGGGTAATGGTGTACTCGCTAGGGCCAGTAGTTGCTAACCACAGTGGGGTCACACTACTCATGGGTATGAGGGTCCCTGCTGGAGCTCAGCTCAGTTCAATGGGGAGTAATGTTTAGTTTAGGTTTTGATCTGTGTGTATTTGTATATGCATGTGTCTGTTTGTTTGCAATCATGTAGATGAAGATTGTGTGTGTGTTCACGTGTGGAGGCCAGTGGTTGGCTGTCAAATATCTTTCTTGGTCACGCCATTTTATTTGTTGAAGTTGAGTCTCTTGCTTGAATCCAGAACTCACTGTTTCAGTTAGTCTAGATGGCCCGATTGCCCTGAGGACCCTGTCTGCCTTCTGGATACCAGGATTATAGGCAAGCCCACTTGCTTTCATGTGGTAGTGGGGATTTGAACTCTTGTGTCTGCTCACAAAGACAGGGCACAAGTAGACATAAACTGAACAGTTGACTCCTTGTGGAAAGAGTAGAGGACGTGATGGAGCAAGCTGCTATGAGTGGTTGTGACCGTCACCCAGTGCAACTGAACGCTCTGGGGAGGAAGTCTGTACACGGTGTGGTTTCTTCTCCAGCATGTATTTTATGTGTCTTGTCATGTCACATGGCGATTTGCAGATGAAGTCTAACAAAGCAGTAGGAACCCTTCTCGTACTTGGGAAGCTGACAGAAGGGGTCCCGTTGAGGTCCCTGTGATCTGTGTGGGCTCTTTCTACATCTGTGTGAAAAAAATGTTCATCAGCACATTCTCCCAGTATGTGATGTGCTAAGAGGTCCTGACACCATCAACTCCAGTCCTACCTATTGGTCCATGTATGAACACACGTGTACACAGCGCATACATGTTTATATACATGTACACAGTGTCTGCACATATTCTACATTCTGCACCTGTAGGCTAGCAACCCTACTCCCCCACCGCCTCCCCACCCCCAAGCCACCTGAGGACCCCTGAGGCTCACCTGCCTGTGTGCTCTTAGATTTGAAAGGCTATTGTTTCAGGATCTTCTGGGTTTGGAAAGAGAAAAGTCTGCATTGCCTCAAAAGTAATTGGGTGTTTCTGTGAAATGTACCAGGTTATTGAGATGATTTCTTTTTATAAATACTATCCTTTGAGATGCTTTTTAAAAAACAATGGTACAGGTTAGGGAGATGGGTCAATGGTTAATGGCTATTGACTGCTCTTTCAGAGGACGTGAGTTTGATTCCTAGCATGCCCGTGGCAATTCACAATGGTCTGTAACTCCAGTCCCAGAGGAACCCAACACCCTCTCTTGGCCTCCATAGGCACCAGGCACATAAGCAATGCACGGACCTATATGCCAGCAAATTCCTATAACACAGGAAATAAAATTTATTTAAAAATAAAAACCTTAAGACTGCCGAGAGTGGGAGAAACGGTCTTCCTCACAGAAGACACAGCAGTTGATTTGTTTTCTGGTTTTCCATGCTTGTCTTGGGTAGTAATGCTGGTGAGTACTGGAGGCATTTATGGTAGAACTGTCAAGTGTTTGGGGCATCTATGGTGGTACTATTATGTGCTTGGCAGTATCTGCAGTGATACTGTTAGGTGCTTGAGATATATGATCATTTCTAGGTATGATCTAGCTTTGCTCCTGTCTCCTTGCCTGGGGATGTGCAAAACTGATGTCTTTTCAAAGAAAAGAGCAGTTGGATGTGATGAGGTAGGGGTGCTATTTTACTATTTTATGTTAACTTAAAAATTATTACGCTTTCCTGGGTGGTAGTGGCACACGCCTTTGACTCTTGCATTCAGAAGGCAGAAACAGGCAGATCTCTTGTGAGTTCAAGGCCAGCCTGGTCTACAGAGCTGGTTCCAGGACAGCTGGATCTGGTTAAGAAAATTACTACATTTTAGTTGATTTATGTATGTATGTATGTATATATGTTTGGGTGTGGCAGTCAGAGCACAGAGTCCAGAAGTCTGTGCTCTGTTTCTACTCTGTGGGTGTCAAGGATCGACTCAGTTGTCGCCTCTTATGGTAAGTACCTTGGCCCATCGTGACAATTTGTAAGCCCTTGTTGTGTTAACTTGGTTGTTGGTTTTTGTTTTTTTTCCGGGGGGGGGGGGTGGGAGGAGGAAAGGGATTCACTGTACACAATATTGGACAATTCAATAGCAATTTAATAGCTACATGCTGGCATTACTGTATCAGTGTTCCCATTGTAGCTTCTCCATGTCCTACTAGCTGGAGAAGGCAATAGGAATTTCTCCATCTCATCCCATTTCCTAGCATAAACTTCTGCCTCTTTCTGGCTCTGGTTGTGTAAATTAGGGTCTACACAGAGCTTTGTGTGCACCGAGTCTTGAGTGTTCATTCCCGTTTGGGTGATCGGCTTTTTACCCTTTGCCCTGCATCGGTGTGGGCAGGTCCATAAGCATAACCAGTCTTGTCACGTGGACAGACTTCCCTTAGCTGTGAGACGCTTTCCTCCCGTGTCTTCTCCGGCTCTGACAGACATTTCAGAAAGCCTCTCAGACTGCTCCTCAGGATGCCCAGGACCAGTGTCCCAAAATAGCAGGGACGTGCTGTTCTTGCTATCCTCCATGCTCTGTTGAGCCACAAATATCTTGCACCTGTCCAGAGAGCAAAGTCTCTTCTCAACAGGCTCATTGAATAGAATTTCTTGTTAGTCAGGTTGTTGCTTCCCAGATCACCGCCCTTGGGAGTTTGCTTATGAAAAATACTGTCTGAAAATGTAAGCTTGATTCCTTCCTTCCTTCCTTCCTTCCTTCCTTCCTTCCTTCCTTCCTTCCTTTCTTCTTTCCTTCCTTTCTTCCTTTCTTCCTTCCTTCCTTCCTTTCTTTTTTGTTTTGTTTTTTTGAGACAGAGCTTCTGTGTAGCCCTGGCTGTTCAGGAACTCATTCTATAGATTAGGCTGGCCTCGAACTCACAGAGATCACCTGCCTCCACCTCCTGAATGCTGGAATTAAAGGCTTACACCACCAATAGCCAACTAGGTTTCTTTTAGATAGAACTGTAGATAGAACTGTGCATCCTATGAAGAAGTCTCCCTGGCTGTTGCCACTAAGCAAGGACTGTGGTCCAGAAGTAGCTGCAGAGTGACCAGTGGTGACTGTGAAGGGTGTTTCATGTGTCTTGTATAGAAACCAAACCTGATCATAGGTTTATAAGTGGTAAGAGAACTGTGACCAATTTTATGTAGTTTGAATGTCTGTACTTCATATTAGCAATGTTTATCTTCATTCTAAGTGTTGTTCTTTATACACTGCCTTTTGTTCTTTCCAAGACATGTTTATTCTAGTTTCTAATATGCAATGCATTTCTGTATCTTTGTGGGTGTTTAGAGAAACCTAACTTTGTAAAACATTTCTTGAAAGTTTTATTTATTGTGTGTGTGTGTGTGTGTGTGTGTGTGTGTGTGCGCGCGCCACATGTGTATTGTGCCTATGGAAGCCAGAAGAGGGCGTTGGATCCTCGGGAACTGGAGTTATGAGTGGTTATAGCTGATTGATGGGTGCTGGAAACCAAACTCAGGTCTTTTGGAAAAGTACAGCAAGTGCTGAGTCATCCCTCCCTCCCCTAAAACATCATTTTTTATATTGACTGTACCAGCAAATTGGTTTTTTTTCCCCCTCAGGCTGGAAATAAAAACGGTTGTAAAAAACGGTTGTAAAGAAGGCCAAGGCAGCTAGAGGTGGGGAGAAAATGCAAGGGTAGAGTGTTTGATAAGTTACCTGGTCAGATTAACTTTGTAACTGTGGTGAAACCCTATTAGAGTCCAGCCACAGACTTGTGAGACTGCCTTACCTGTTCTGCACATGTGCAATCCTCCCTGTTTGCCCTACTGCAGACTCCCCTAGGACAGACTGTGTGTTCTGCAGGATGGTTCTGCAGCCTGGTGGGAGGCTGGGCTGTCTGCCTTCCCTTGGAATACATGTATCCTGTGCACAAGATGGTATTATATGTGTGTCTCTAGGCTTTCTTAAATCCTTCCAGAGACAGGAAAAGTGAGGACTGCAATGAGCCATCCTCTAGCTAAGTACTTTCTGCAGCTTCATGCTATAGGCCCAATGTCTGCCTGTGTAGCTCTGGGTTCAGTGGGCCATTGTTGGCCTAATGGGATCCTATGTGAGCCATTTTAATTTCTCTGTTCATGGTCAGTAACAAGACAGAGAACCACCAGCTGAATACAGGGGACACAGTCTGCTGACTCTTATGTTTTATTGCAGAAGAGATCTAAAAATAACTTGACAAGCATCATTTTTCTCTTTGAAGATTTATTTTTATTTATATGTATATGTAAATATAACCTGCTCAGTCTGTATGATGTCACACACATGCTCACATTCACACACACACACACACACACACACACACACTTTTATGTGCTAAGCTATCTTTCCATTTTTTTAATTTACTGGCTTTATAGTCTGTAAAAGTATAACTGCCTTTTCATACAATTGATCTTTCAAAATTGAGTACATCACATCTTTTTTCTGTTAGCCATCATACAGGGCTTGAACTTGCTGGTTCCATGACAGGGTCAGTCAGCTGGTGTGTGTATGCCAGGTAGTATGTTGTGTGTGACAGCATGTTCTCATTGCTGTATCTCTTGCTCTGTGCTTATACACTGGGACCAAAGGGAGTTCTGTGATTTTTTTCGAACTCTTAAAGCTAGAAAATGCTAGAGCCACCATTCTGTTGGGGTGTTTGATGGGATCAGGTCAGTAGTCTGTCAGCAGTAACAGATCAGAGGGGCATAGTCCCAACTACAGAGACCTTACTTGGGCTGGGAGGTAGACTGACATAATGGTGACTGCACAGGAAGATGGGTAGCCAACAGGGCAGTCAAAGCCTAGGGTGAGGCTTTGGGAATAGTCCAATCCAAACCTGTGGGACTCTATATGAGGGAGCAATAGCCTCTCAAAGTATTCTGCAAAGGCATAGTTTACATATTACTGAAAAAAAAATCTCATTTTATCAAAAATAATGAAATAGCAAAGCCCACATAAGTTAGAGATATGGCATATAAGATCTGTGCATGCACAACACAAAAACACACAGATTCAGTAAAAAAAAGAGTTGCTTTGTGTGTGAAAGGCTGAGGCAGGAGGATCTCAAGTTGTCAGGCTTGGCAGCAAGTGCCTGTACCCACTGAGCCATTTTGCTGGCTTAACTGCCTCTATTGTACATTGAGGATCAGCATGGTATGTGAAATGTTGCTATGCTTCATCTCATGACAGTACCAAGTAGGGCCATTGGCTTTGTCCATTTTCCTACTCTAATTAGTTAAGTCACTATGATTTTTCTTTTGTGTCTCCTGTCACAAGGGTGGGAAACGTCTGAAGATGCAGCTGTGCTCAGTTAGAGCACCCTGCACATACCCAGCATGATTAGGAAATTGTAACTCATTCTACTGGAAGTGCCTGTGCTCGTCCCACACTTCACACCCCTCTTGTCTGTTCAACCCTACCTGTCCTGCTGGTTGAGGCTATGAAATGATGTCATGTTCTTTAATTTTCATCTCCTTATTTGCTAATAAGTTGAGCATCTCTTCATATGTTTGTAGTCAGTTTTTCAAGTATGAAATACCTGGTTGTGTCTTTATTTTTTGAAAATTTTTTTTATCATTCTTACATACTTTTATAGATTTTGTTTGTTTGTTTGTTTGTTTGTTTGTTTGTTTCAAGACAAGGTTTCTCTGTGTGTAGCCCTGGCTGCCCTGGCACTAGCTCTGTAGACCAGGCTGGCCTAAACTACAGAGAGCCACCTGCTTCTGCCTCCCAAGTCACATCACCACTGCCAGGTACTTTTGTGGGTTATTTCAGATTTTAGATTGTTCTGGTTTGAACTAGGATCTGGTCTTGTTGTCCAGATTGGCTTTGAATTCGTGATGCTATTAATTATGTTTGTCTGTCTCCAAGTGCTGAGATTACAGGCGTGTGATATCATGTAGTGCTGGACTTTCTGGGGAAGTGGAGGCAGTGAGGCGGCTTATGCATGCTCAGTGAGCCACACGCCATCTTGATATGTTGTGATGCTGAATCGTCTTACTACTTTTTTCTCCTTCAGGCTTAGATTTTTGTGCTTGCTGGACAGAACTTCCCCTATTGTATATGGACATTCTCCCTCCATGTGGGAGGGCACGCAGTATGGGGAAATGCTTCCCAGGCATCCAGGGTTTGGCTTCTCATGAGTGGTAGCTGCTGACCTCTCCCATCTCCCTCCCCTTGGGAGCCTCGGGGCTCCATCCCTAATCATGCTGCTCCACCCCCTCAATCTCGTTTGTGTTAGATCTGTCCCAGAATGCCCTGATAGTTGTGATTGAGGTGACTTTGTGGGATGGAGGTCCCAACTTTTTTCCACATGTTTTCATTTGTGTGCAGAAGCTCTGGAATGGCAAATTACTGTTAGTTTAAAATAATGTTTACTTCAGGTTGAGATACAGAAATGCTTGTGACCAGTAACATTTTAATTTTTTCCAGTTTTTTTGAGTATTTATACAATATCTTCAGGATGGGATCCAAGTCTAAACACAAAAGTTCATTTATACTTCTCATAGCTTGAAGGTAAATTTATATGATATTTTCGTGCGCTTGCTTTTTGACCGCAACCCATTCACAAGGTCAAGTGTAGAGTTTTCCACTTTGGCACCATGTCTGCACACAGGTACCAGGTTTTGGGGCACTTTGGGTTTTGAATTTCACTTTAGGTGTGCCACACCTGGCTGATAAATGCAAACTCATACTCCCTGTCAGTAGATATCAACAAACTGCTATTTCAAACCCCAGAAATTACTCAATGTTGAGTCAGAGCATGGTTCTTTCATGTGGTTAGATTTAATTTACTTAATAATATTATCATGAAGGCAGTGGGACCTTAGTGAGTCCTTCAGATGGTTTCCTCCTTACTTGCAAAGCCTGTTCATCCTATTAATTTTTCTCAGTCATCTAGTGCTTGTTTTTGTTTTGTTTTGTTTTGTTTGGGGAGGGGCGTGGACAAGATTATGTCACATGGTCCATACTGGCCTAGAATTCCTACAGCCTCCTTAATACTCAGCTTTTTTTTTTTTTTTTTTTTTTTGCCTTTTAAAAATCCAGTTTTACTAAGATATTTGCTTATATTTCTTTTCTTGGCTAATGTTGCTAGTGGGCCCGTAGTCCCCACAACTCAAATGCAAGTGGATAGAATATTAGTAGGTAGACAAAGCTCTGTGAATATGTCAGCCATTAGTCATAGGTATAGCCACTTCTAGGGCCACCAGTCGGGTCAGACATGGATGTGCCAGGAGTCTCTTACACACCAGCTGTTGGAGAGCTACAGTTCTGCCTCAAACTGTCTAGGACATAGTTTCACATGCTGGTATAGTTTCACATTTGGTGTATACTGTTGATCATTGTTTTTCTCCTCTTTAATTTCAGCTACCTATGTGTTAGCCTGACTCAGCCAGTGGTTTTATGGAGTCTGTATATTTTTGTGGTCTTTGCACTGACACTGCTTACAGTTAGCTTCTGTGTCGTGAGCTCCTTACTCCAATCTGCTCTCTTTCCCGCTGTCCTTTCTTCCTTTCCTTTTAAATATTTGTGAGTGAATGTGTGTGCCCATGCGTGCGTGCACAGGCACTAGAAGTGGTAAATGCCGTCTTCTATCACTGTCTACCTATTCTTTTGAGCCAGTGTATTTGCTTGAACCTGGGGCTCGTGTTCTCAGCTATACTGGAAGCTATCAAGTCCCTATGATCCTCCTGTCTCTGACCCTCTTGGAGCTGGGTTTATGATAGGTTGTTCTTTGGGTATCGGGATCTGAACTCCAGTCCTCATGATTGCCCAGATGCTCTTAACTGCTGAGCTGTCTCTTTAGCACAGCTTGTTGAATTTCTGTACTTTGTATGTGGTTTGCTTCTCATGGGCTGTTGGCCTGACTGTCACCTGCTGTAGCAGTCTGGTTTCACTGGTAGGTATGCTCCCAGCTCGGTTCTGTGCAGTGTACAGCTTGTCTACTTGGAGGCCACTTGTCTTTGGCTCCTTGTCTCTCGTCCTACCTGGAGTATGTTAGCTGGTCTCTGCCCTGATACAGATGTGGATATGCGTTGCGGGGTGGAGAGATGCTCTGTTTGACCAGAAGACGATATCGGCTGTGTTCTATCTGATGTCTCCACAGGCATGGATGGCAATTGTGGTCTCCTTTGTACTTTTCTCTTTCATTTTGAGGGTGCCCATGCTCATGTCAGCAGACTCTTGTAAAGTCTCTGTCACTCAAAGCTGGCCCAGGCCAAAGACGCTTAGATTAAGGGTGCTCTGGGTGGCACCTTTTCTGTGTAAGCTAAACTACATCAGACTTCTGGGATCTGGCTACTGCTTAGAACAGCATGGGAAGCCCGTGTAGCCAGCACCGGGAAAGCTGGTCTACCTGCTACCTGTCCTGAACTGTTTGTTGAGGCAGCATCTCTACATAGCTCTGGCTCTCCTAGGACTTATGTAGGCTAGGCTGGCCTCAGACTCAGAGGTCCTCCTGCCCCATCTCCTGAGTGCTGGCGTTAAAGGTCACCTAGCTTGCCTCCGGTTTTCAAAGAGAAACATGTTAAGAATTTTTGTCTGTGTGGTGACTAATTTCACTATGAATAACTAGGTACAGGAGTTTTATTTTTAATTATTATTTGTGAGGTGGATTCTATGAACCTGCCTATTCATTTTTCTCTAGTATCAGGAACAAGTAGGAATTCTTTATATATACTTATTTTGGTATTAATAAATGATGAGAGAAAAACCACCACTCCTACCTTTATTCACCCTGTGTCATTTTTGTTAAATGTCATATAAAACTGTGATGGCATTTTCTACCTGACTTGACTAGGTAGTTTTAACTGAGCTTCAGTACTTTGCCTCAACAGCTGAAAAGCCAGGTCTTCTCGCTGAGTCGGGAGGTAGAAGAGTGCCGAGCTGAGCTGGAGAGGCTGCAACAGAGGAGGGAGCGGGAAAACCAGGAGAGCGACACTCTCATCTGCATGCTCAGGGCTGACGCAGACCTGGCTCGGAGCGAAGGGTCAGTGTTTACCCGTCACATGGCTGCTTAGCTAGCCACACTGCCGCTGCTGTCTCCCAGCCCGCTGCTGGCTATGGAGTTTCTGGGCATGCCAACATTTGGGGTTTAGACTCACCAGCCAGACATGGTCTTGAGTCTTAAACGTTACTCTCTGAGTGTTAACTACCTGCATACCCAACACTTTGCCAGCTGTTCCCATTTTACCAACAGTAGTACCAAATCCCACTGTTTTATTGAGGTCCTATTTGTCCCCTGTGATCACCCTCCCACAGGTAGTAAACTACTTGATACCTTGTAGGCCTTTCCTGTGGTAGCTTAGTATCAGGGTCAGAGTACTGTGACCTATGGGACATTGGTCTTAGGACTTGGGACCATACCTGGCATTTTGTAGATGGGTTGTCAGCATTTTGCGAAGGGCCTAGAAGATTCCCAGGGCCATGAACAGCTTCGATGACAGTTGTTCTTTATCTTAGGAAAGTACTCCAAGATGCTCTGAGGAGACTGCTTGATTTGTTTGGAGAAACACTGAAGGCAGCTGTTACCCTAAAGAGCCGAATCAGTGAGCGTGTGGGGCTCCTCCTAGACCATGTGGATGCTACAGACTCAGGCGATGCCCGGCTAGCAGGTATGTGCCCAAGATTGGTTGCCTGTTAGGGCCATGTGTCCTGGGAAGGGGTCCTAGAATGTCCTCAGGAGCGGTGTTCACCATCAGTTCCCATACACTGGAGGGCAAGGGTCAGGCCTAGGTAAGATTATCTGGTTCTTGGGGTTGGTTGCTATTTTGCTAAGTAGGTGGGTCATCCATCACCCTTGCCCCCCCACCTCCAAATTCTTAAACTGGATGGTGAGCTCTCTGAGTGAACATATGGGTATCTGTTTGTCTGTCTTGCAGCTGCAGCCCTTGGTGATATGTGGTCTGATGAGGGTCTATTTGAGATAGACAGAACTTTACCTGAAGGGGCAGAGACATCGTCAGTGTCTGAAATTAGCAGCCATGTATGTGAAAGCTTTTTTATGAGCCCTGAAAACACGCTGGAGTATGAGCAACCAATTAGGAAAGTCTACCAGAGTCTCAGCACTGCTGTGGATGGCCTCCTGGAGATGGCCCTGGACTCCTCCAAACAGGTGAGGCCCAAGCCCATATCAGAGGCTGGAGAAGCGGTGAGTAGACAAGCGGTGATGCCGGAGCGATGATTCTGTTACTACTGTCATTGCCATGTTGCTGATTCTCATTCCAACCTACAGGCTCCAAAGACCATCTTCGTTGTCCAGGTAGATCTGAGTCTATGGGTGTTCCCAGGACCCCTTCTTCCTCCAGCTGTTTAAAGGCAGAAACCCTTGATCTTTTCTGGGTGTCTGGGTGCTGTTTGCTTTCCCCAGTTGATTTTAGTCTTTGTTAATACTGACTGCTCTTGTCCAAGCTGCTTTAGTGTTTTCTGAACCAGAGTTCTCAAGGAAGTATCTGTGAGATTGATAGCTAAAACCTTTGTTTATATAATTGAGTTAAAACACAGGTCTTGACTGGCAGTGGTGGTGCACACCTTTAATCCCAACACTCAGGAGGCAGAGGCAGGCAGAATTCTCTGAGTTCTAGGCCACCTTGGTCTACAGAGCTAGCTAGTAACAGGACAGGCTCCAAAGCTTCAGAGAAACCCTGTCTCAAAAAAAAAACAAAACAAACAAACAAAAACTCACAGATATCTCTTGGGGATGTGGTTCAGTTAGTAAAAGCCCCTGTTGATCCTCAGCACTGTGTAAACTGGGCGTGGTGGTGCATACCTGTAATCATAGCTCTTAGGAGGTAGAAACTGGGATTAGGAGTTCAGAGTCATTCTGTTTACCAGTGAGATTGAAGACTACCTAGGCTCTATGAGATCCTGTCTCAAAATCAAAACAGGGCCACGTGGGGCAGCACATATTTTTAATTCCAGCACTTGGGAGGCAGAGGCGGGAGGAGGATCTCTGTGAGTTCAAGGCCATCATGGTCTACAGAGTAAGTTTCAGCACACTCAGAGCTGTTACACAGAGAAACCCTATCTTGAAAAAAAAAAAATGAAGATAGGGAAATCAATAAATGCGATTCCTTTTCTGAAGTTAGCAGTTAACAAAAAGAAGTGTTTCTATGTGAAATATCGCCGTAGACTGAATGTTCCCTCTTAGCTGATGGAAACTAGAGTTTCTGGTTCTTGCTTCTTCCTTGGCCAACAAATCTTAAGCCCAGTCAGTCTTTTAGTGGGACCTACTGTCCTCTCTCAGGAACCAACATATCTTTAATCTTACTTGTAATCAGGTGCTTTGGCTGGCCTCCATGTGTGTCTGTAAGGAAGCCACCCTTTCTGAGAGTGTCCAGTGGTCCACAGGACCAGACTTGGCAGTGGGGTATCCTAGCAAAGCAGGGCTGCTGAGAACCCAGTGTTTGGGATCTCTGTGAGTTCAAGGACAGCCAGAGCTACACAGAGAGACTGTATCTCAGAAAACAAAAACAAACAAGTCTTGCCTTGTGGAGTATGTATCTTTGGGGAAGGATTTGGGAGACATTAGAGGGTCTGTCACAGAGCCCTGTGGGAGGTGCAGGAGCTCTCTGCAGCTGATGCCAGGTCAGTAGCAGGAGGCTGTGGTAGGATTGCGGGTCAGACAGGCCTCTCTGCAGAACCACGTTTGACCTTGGCTGCAGGAAGGGACAGAAGCAGGAGGAAGCAGCCTGTTGGAGGATGGGAGGACAGATTTATTAGAAGTAGCCTCTGAACCATTTTCAAGGAAGAAGCAAGAAGCCTTGGAGGCCAGTGGACATCTTGGGCCCCAAGAAAGGCCAGAGTTGTGCTATTAATGAGGGGTTAAGGGAGGCCTGGGCCTGTGCTCTCTGTTGTCTGCTGGGGGCAGTGGGGGGTAGGTGTTTATGTTTAGAAGCCCTTTTAGTCCTGGAGATGGCCTAGAAGTTCTAGATGAGACACAGATGCTGGAAGGAGAGGTGGCAAAGACAGCTAACAAGGAGCCGTTGGCCATGTAGAGACTGCTCTGTTGCCATGACACTAGCTCTGCTGGTGATGACCCTGGGGTCACAGTGTGCTAGAATTCTCCTGGTATAAAGTTCTCCACCTACCCATCCACTCTGTCAGTCCCTCCTTCCCTTCCTCCTCCTCCCCTTCACACCCTCTGTATTTTTATTATGTAGTTGTAATTTTCAAATGTATTTCGACAGCTGGAGGAAGCACGCCAGCTCCATTGTTGTGTTGAGAAAGAGTTCCGTCACAGGAATGAGGAGATGGCACAGGCTGTGCTGAAGCAGCAGGAGCTGCTAGAACGCCTGAGGCAGGAGAGTGCGGCCAAGGATGGGCTGGCACTGGAGTTGCACACAGCGGAGGGTGAGTGACATACTGTGTGACTAGAATGAGGCATCCTGTTTCAAACATGCTGGAAACATGGGAAGCAAACTGTCTAAACAGACCTTGTCAGGGCGAGGTACCAGCTTTGTCCCTCAGTAAAAGTTTTGTTTGCTAAGTATCACTGGCTCAGGGAACCCATGTTGGTGATGGGTCTTTTTGTGGGCTATAGAGGGCCCTAGAATGCCTGCTGTCACTTGGCACTGGGCTTTCTTGTTCTGTGGACCAGTTCTGTCAGCTATCATCAGATGGTACCCTTGCTCTGCCCATGGCTATCCTGTCACAGAGCATTCGGTGTCTCAGCACAAGTGAATGGGCTTCTTGCTGTGCAGGGCTCGCTGGTGTGCAGGGCTCGCTGGTGCACAGTTCTGTCCAAGGCTCTGGCCTTCTCTGGAGAACCAGCCCCCTCCACTGAGGGTTATTGACCCCGTGCCTCCACCAAGAGTGACCTGCCCCAACCTTCTAGTACTCAGGCCACAGCGACATTTTCTAAAGGGTCCCCAGAAGTCTCTCATTCCTCCCCATGGGTTGGCATGGCTCTGCACTTGGCCTGTCTTTCAGGTCTCCTGGAAGGACTCAAGGTGGAGAAAGCAGATCTGCAGGAGGCACTGAGTAAAAAGGAGGAGTCGGAACAGCAGCTGGTCCTGGAGCTAGAGAGCCTGCAGAAGCAGCTGCAGCAAGCAGCCCAGGAGCTGGTCACTCTGAGGGAAGAAAATTCTGTCTTGTGGAACCAGAAGGAAACTTTCACTAATGAAGCAAAAGAACGAGAAGCTGGTAAGAGATGGTGATCATGGGAGGCTTAGCGGGATAGGGTGCGGCAGCTGACCGAAGCATGCACAGAAACTTGGTCTTTCTAGGGGTGGAAATACAAAAAGCAAGGAGGCGGGTCTGTGGGCTTCCATGATTTCAGTGGGATGTTTTATGGGATGTACAGGCCACGGGAAGGACAAGTGGATAGGATGCAGCATGCAGATACTCTGCGGTGGTCCCGAGGGAGATGGTCTTAAAGGCTGACATTGCTAATGCCTCTGGGGAGGGAAATACCCTTAGGGCAGCAGGTTAAAATATCAAGCTTTGGAAAATGAAGTGTCCTAAAATCGTACTGAAGATAAGTTCATCTCACTGCAGTCAGGGAGAAAAGAGAAGAGTTTTCCCCTTTTTTTTTTTTTTTGGCTTTTGAGACAGGGTTTCTCTGTGTAGCTTTGGAGCCTGTCCTGGAACTCGGACTAGCCTCACATACACTCACAGAGATCCACCTGCCTCTTCCTCCCACGTGCTGGGATTAAAGGTATGCACTGCTACCGCTTGGTGGAGAGCTCTCACTCTTACAAGAAAGTTCTCACCCCCAAACCATTAGGCTGCCACTCTACCAAAGGATTCATCCCCTGGTGAGTTCAGAAGCTCATGATTACAGCCTCTCCCAGAGGCCCCGACTCAGAACACAACTGTGTTGTGGTTTTCAGCACAGGAGCTTTTGCAGAAGCACCCATAACAGGACTTTCAAAATCAGGGCTTTACTTTCTGGAGGCTCAGGGTCTTACAGTGTTGTTCAGCTGGTCTCAGAGCCTGTGGACTATTTTGCAGCCTGCTGACATGGCCCATATGCCTATTCTGAGCTTTTTTGGAAATCTTTTGGGGCTGTCACTGCCCCAGCCTACTTTTTTTGTCTCCAGAAATCACCAGAATGTGCCCAGATGTTCCAGGCACCACTATAGCTGGGTAGTGCCTGTGGGTTCCAGGCAGAGACCCAGGATGAGGTTGGGCCTTCTGGCCTCAGGGAATCTCTTCTCTGTTGGGCTTTGCCATTGCCAGCTCTTGTAAAGTCTCTGTGGTCTTCTCAGCTAGAATTCACTTGGCATTGTTTACACAGCCTTAATTTTCACTCCTATCTCTTTACCCTTTCACACCGGAGCTGTTCCGAATTGTTCATACACAGTTGGCCTCCCTTACTCTGAGCCAACACTGCATCTGTGGCTTCCTTGGCCACGGGCTTCTTGGGATGACCTCAAGCCACTTGGGGTCCTGCGAATATGGAACAACTCCCCGGGAACCTTGAGAATTCCATTTTGCCTCACTTTTCTTGGGTATTTTTTCATTTCCTTAGGTGTATGTTGTGGCTACTTTTGGGGTAGTGTCATCTTTACTTTCTGTTGTCCTTTAAAATGAACTCCCAAACCCCCTGAGTACTGGACTCTATGTCCACTTGAGGACACCCAGCAATGTCACGGGTGTGCAGGGCCTTGATGCTGCCTGGAATGCTGCTGGCTCTTGCTTCATCTGGGTTCTTGGTCATCTGGGTTCTTGGTCTGGGCTCTTTCCGTCCCTGTGATGGTTTGTTTCCTGTTGTAGGCACTCCCATCTCTGCAACACACAAGGACACAGGTTTGTAAAGAGTGTGAGCTCTGCATGATGTACTGTATGTTTGCATCAGATTTTTCCAATTACTTACTAAGAGGAAAAATGCTTCAGAGATTGTGTGGCAAATTATTGAATGATATTATAGTCTTATCATCATTCATTTAAAAATGGCAGCTTTGACCCATTTTAATGTTCCAGTGATATTTACTCTTTTCCCTAATGCCTTCTGCAATTTTAAGTCCTATTTTGTGCTGTTTTGCAACAAGTGATGCTTTGTGGCCATTATGGTGTTTGTTGGTAAGGTCCCTGTGCAGGGCTCCTGGCAGGTGACCTGGGGAGGGTCTGGGCCTGCCTGTGGCTTTATGCCTTAGTTGACTTCCCATCATGTCCTCATCTCCACAGCCCCTTTAAGCCGTGTTTCCCTTCCCTCCCTCCCATTGAACTGAAATGGAAGGTGGTGTCATCTGACCTTAAAGGGGCCTGTGTGTTATTTCTTCACGATGAGGCAATGCCAACTGTCCGAGCTTAGCTGTACCCTTCCTTAATTAAAGTTTGTAAATGACATTGTTATAACTGCATGTTTAAAGACAGTTTACTGTAACTGCTGGCTTCCTAGCATGGAGATTTGCTGAGAATGTCACATTCATAGTACTCCTTTGTCAGAAAAAATGGACAGTTTTGAGTGCTGGTGAAGTTAAAGGAAGAATTTATGAAACTCATAAATTCTTTTCTGCCTTTTGATAATCACTCATGACTTGTCACTAGCTGTGTGGGTGGCTCTCTAGTGCCACTGTCTTCTCTCCTCCACTAAGCTGTCAGCAGGGTGCAGGCTTTTCTTCATACTGAATTCATGTTGAAGAACGCACATGCGGACAAAATTTTCAGAATATTGTGAAATACTCTGGTTTATCAGGATACATACTTTTTTTTTTTTAAACAGAGGTAGATGAGACAGGGTCTCTCTTTGTAGCCCTGGTTGTCCTAGAACTCTATGTAGACCAGGCTGGCCCTGAACTTAAAGGACTTCACCTGTGTCTGCCTCCAAAGTGCTGGGATTAAAGGTGTGCACCACCTCCCCTGACTTCAGGACACACTCGTATTAGGCTTCTAAATTTTAGCCAGTTTTCTCTTAAAAGGTGTGATGTTTTTATTTTTCAGAAGTAATTTTTATTTTCAGGGAACATCTTACAGAGCTGTGGGTATGTGAGGGCGTGGGCTTAAAGTCTAACAGGAGGCCAGGCTGGCTCAACTCCCTTGTCACACTCTGCAGAGGGGGTGAGGCTTGGCCTTTTTCATGGGGTCATGCTTGGATCTTGCTCCCTGGGCTGCTGGATGTGGGGACTGTTCTTTCCTAAGTTGTCTCTGCCGTTCCAGTTCCAGTTCATTTCAGCAGTCTGTGAAGGGCCAGCACCAACGGCCACCATTCATGTTTCCTGAGCCCTGCTCGGTGCAGTCCATGCTCTGAGGTAGGACTCCGTGTCTGTTTTCTTGGCATCCTCAGCCCTGCAGAAGGAAGTGGAATCTCTGTCCAGAGACCAGTGGGAGGCCAGGAAGCAGTCTGAGAAGGACCGCGCCACCCTGCTCTCTCAGATGCGAGTCTTGGAGTCCGAGTTGGAGGACCAACTTGTGCAGCACGGGGGCTGTGCCCAGCTGACTGAGGAAGTGGCCACTCTGAAACAGGAGCTGGCTGCCCTAGACAAGCATTTACGTAGCCAGCGTCAGTTCATGGATGTAAGAAGTTTTGTTTTTTTAATATCACTAAAACTTACTACAGCACAGATAGCTTCTATGCATCATGTTGCGGGCTGGTGCATAATAATCACCTGAATGGCACTGTTGCCTTTCTGTGGTGGGTACTTACATCCTGGCCTACATTTTGTAAAGATGGTTCTGAGTGAATAGTCTTGCATCTCCTTGACCCATATTTCTCCCTGTGATCTTGGAAGAAATTTCTGGCAGTCTAGCTGTATTCTTGCATCCTAGGAGGTGTCTATAGTCTGTTTCTCAGAGAGCAAAACTGTGCTTAACGTGGCTTTCTGCCCAACAGCTTCTAAATGCTGTGACTTTGTCAGAGATCTGCTTTGCAGTATACCATTGAATGACTTATCTTGACTCCATTTTGAAAAGTTGACCATTGCAAAGGGGATGTTATAGGGTCAGCGGACACATTTGAAGTGTGGTTGGAATCTCATTCCTTGGCTTTGTCACATTTCCTCAAAGTACGGTCCTCACATGTGGCTTCTTGCTCCAGGAGCAGGCTGCTGAGCGTGAGCACGAGCGAGAAGAGTTCCAGCAGGAGATCCAGAGGCTGGAGGAGCAGCTCCGCCAGGCAGCCCGGCCACGACCCTCTGGGCCCCGTGACAGTCAGGTAGGTCAGCCTGTGGTGTCTGGTGTCCAGAGTCTGTGGGTGACTGATTGCTGCAGCATTTAAAAGCCTTGTTTTCCTTTACTTTTTGCCTTCCGTGGATGTGGAAACAACAGTGTGTACAGCTAGATGAGGAGGTAGGATGACGACATCTCCTTTGCTTTGGTCCCTTCTGTCAGCTGATGGCTTGCAGCTTCCTAGCACAGCTTTGCCACGCCCTGCATGGTGGTTTGGGGCTGTATGCACCACCCTGTTGCTTATTCTTTGTGCTTTTGCTTCGGGCTGTGGAGGTCTACAACCCCTTGACTGAGGTAGCTGTAGTTGATTTGCTTGTATGCTTTTAAAAAGTAAACTTATTTTAAGGAAAGAATGGGTTGCCATGAAGTTGTGAGGAGTGAGATCCAGATCTCTGTTGAACTACAGTCCTGTTTCCCAGACTTGCATTGAAGGGATGCAGTGAGACTGCAGCCTTCAGTATCACGTGCCTCCTGATACCTTCCAGATACCTTCTGATACCTTCCTACAGTATGTTAAATGTAAAACAAGAACTACAGCATTTGATCCTGAAAAGAGACTGACATATAATACACAATTCCTTTTAGGAATGAGGTTTATTAGATTGAGTAGGCTTCAAGGCCATGGTAGGGTCTCCAAGTGGGATAGAAGGCATTAGACGGAAGTTATGGATATAATATATGGAGACTAAGTATGATAGAACCTCAGACTGGAGGAGTTTACCTTTAAAGTATGGAGAGACCTTCAGTAAGAGTGATGATAAGGGGCTGGAAAAATGGCTCAGCAGTCAAGAGCACTGACTGCTTTTCCTGAGACGTAAGTTCTGTTCTCAGCATCCTTCCTTCCTTCCATTTTTTTTTTTTTAACAACTTCTTGTTTTATTGACTTTTATTTTTATGTGCATTAGTGTTTGGCCTGCGTGTGTGTCTATGTAAGGGCATTGGATCCCCTGGAACTGGAGTTCTAGACAGTTGTGAGCTGCCATGTGGGTGCTGGGAATTGAGCCTGGGTCCTCTGGAAGAACAGTCAGTTCTCTTAATCAGTGAGCCATCCCTTTTGTTTGTTTGTTTGTTTGTTTGTTTGTTTGTTTGTTTTTGAATGACAATGGGGTTGGAAAGATGGCCTCAGTGGTTAAGGGCACTTGTATTTGGTGGCTCGTATCTTCTATAACTCTCGTTCTAGAAGTTCCAACACCCTGGCACTGGCCCACCTGTAGTGTACTTACCTACATGTGGACAAAGCACACATAGACATATTAAAACAAGAAAAACTTAAAAAGCGTGGCCTTCCTGAGGGATGAGGTGGGCAGAGGAGCTGCTTCCCTGAGCAGCCTCCTGAAGAGTTCCAGAGCCTCTTGAACAAAGGAAACAGTTTTTTTTGTTTGTTTGTTTGTTTTTAAAGCTTTGTAGGGGTGGCACAAATTTCGCTTCACATGGCATAGTTCAACATGGTATCAATGACAAAAAGTGTAAAAGAACAGGTGTTATAAACAGAGCTGCCAGGGCACAACACTGACTGCGTTTTGATTTCCAGAGAGAGCTGTCAGGAGGTGTGGCCTGATGCAGCCTGTGGGGTGTGGTTGCAAGGTTCGGGATCTAGCATTATATAACTGAAATTATGTATCACCTCTTAAGGCTGTTTCTTCACTCTGCTTCTCTTAGTTTCTTTCAAGTTGTTGCATTCTTTTTAAATTTTAGCTGCCAAAAATCTTTTTTAAAATATTTATTTATTTATTGTATATGGTGCTCTATCTGCATATACAGACGCATTCCAGAAAAGGGCATCCGCTCCTACTATAGATGGCTATGAGCCACCATGTGGTTGCTGAGAATTGAAGTCAGAACCTCAGGAAGAGCTGTCAGTGCTCTTAACATCTGAGCCATCTCTCCAGTCCCTGCAGTATTCCATTCTTTTCTGTCAAAATAAGTTTTGTTTTACTAATACATTTGGGGTTATATTTTGTTCAGTGTGTGTCTTTTTTGTCTGCCTTAAACAACTGTGCTGGTCTGCCTGTAGGTTGCACAGTACACAGTACATTTGAAACAACAGAACACTACTTAGTTGGTTTGTTATAGACTGTTTTATTTGGAAGATTTTTTTTAACTGTTTATTATGTTCCTCCTACATTTGCTTTTGTATTTAGGTGGAATTATTACAAGAAAAACTGAGAGAGAAATTAGATGGATTTAATGAATTGGTCATAAAGAAAGATTTTGCAGATCAACAATTGTTAATCCAAGAAAAAGAAATTAAACGTCTTGAGGAGACAAATGTCAACATACAAAGACAAATGGCCCAGCTCCAGGAAGAACTGGAAAAACAGAAAAAAAACATGGAAGAATTAAAAGTAAAGTTCTGTGCATCCTAGTTGGGGCAAAGCAGTAAGCTGGGGATGGTGGGCTATGGATGGGTCGTGCCACTGTGTGGGTCAGGTCATAGGGAATAGAAGTGTAGGGGCTTATTGGGCAAGTGGCATGAGACTGAAGACAGGACTTGTATTTTGGGAACCTGTAGTAGGTGTCTGGATAAATGCCCCTGGTGGCTTCAGGGCCACAGGCAAGCTTTGGCAAGATAGAGCTGTCTCATCACTTAAAATCAGTTGGCTTTTTTTGTTGTTTTTTTTTAAGCTTCTAGTTCAGTGCTTTAGGAGTTTTCATTTGCTTTTTGTCATCAGAGGCTACAAAGTTTCTTGAAAAGAGACACCCAAGAGAAACACTATTCAGCAGTCAGTAGCCTGAGTGAGACTCAAGTCCTGCTTGAAGTTCTTACCAGTTTGTCTGGTTTTCAAACACGCTGGTGGCCGCTGGAACTCCCCAGGACACTGACTGGCACCTGCCTGTCATCGCTCCTAGTTTTCTCGGTTCTTCTGTATAACCTGTGCCTACAGGATTCCTGCCCTGCCCCTGTCACTTCCTACAGCTCACTGCAGAGCTGTTGCCACTTTATCCTTTGACTTGACATTCACCAAGCTTATTAAATATTAAGGGATAGAAAATTCCCATTGTTCCCCCCATACTGGACTACTTGGCATTGTATGCCAGATTCTTTTTTCCCTAATTTTACACCACAGTAAATATTCTCTCACACCTTTTCTGTTTTATGTGTATAGTGTTTTGCCTACATGTATGTCTGTGCACCATGTGCATGAGGCACTCTCAAAGACCAGAAGAGATGCTTGGATCCCCAGGAATAGGAATTATAGACAGTTGTGAGCTGCCATATGGATTGTGGGAATTGAACCTGCTGTGCCATCAATTAACCCTTGGAAAGTTTTGCATACGTTGATGGTCAGCATTTGGATATATTGTCCAGCACATCCTATTTTTGCCACTTTCCTTGTATTTTTAAAATTGGTACTAGCCTAATACTATTTAGCACTCTGTTCGATATTTATCGGGAACCTCTAGCAGTACAGAGAGGCACACTCCTCTGGCTTTCCTCACCAGGTAGACCTAGCATGAGCTCAGGTAGGTTCTGCCCAGCATGTGTAGTCTGGACATCCAATGAGTGCAGGTATGTGCAGACAGACCTGGATCTTCAGGATTTCACATTATGGCTTAGATCTTATGACAATTGATTCTTTTAAGTCTCCAATCCCTTAATGGTTTGCCTAAAATAAATATCCTTCCCCCCACCCCGAAATAGGATAAAGAGGTAATAAAGCAAGAGCACAGGAGTGCCTTACTGCCACCACCTGTATCACAGTGTAGGCTGGAGGAAGCCTGGTGTCCTATGCCTTCTCAGGACAGCTCTTCTAGGGGTCCGGAAACCCAACCAGAGGTAGCAGAGAGCACACTCCTACAGCATGAGAATGAGGTAAGGAGAAGGTGCTGTATGGGACTGCCCAGCTGTAGCCCCATGTCCCCTCATGGCCCTGAGCACTTCTGCATAAAAGCTGACCATCCAAAACCAGGTAGCACCATTGTGACCCAAGTATATACTTTGTAACTCTATGAAATTTATGTCATTATAGGGTAATAGTACCTGCGCTTTGAGATCTCCCAAAGCTACTTGAATGATTATTAAATCAGTTATGATATTAGATAATTTTCAACACTTCTTCACTTAGATGAAAGGGTTTGGACTCTAAAGAACAGCTAGAAAAGATCAAAGATGACTTAGTAGTGGGTGTGGTGGCATATGCCTTTAATCCCAGCACCCAGGAGGTGGCTGACCTCTTGAGTTCAAGCCACCCTGTTCTACCAAGCATCTTCCAGGCCAGCCAGGGCTACACTAAGAAACCCTGTGTTGAAAAATTAAAATAAAACCATGAAGATGACATAGTAAGTAAGAATGAAGAAATACTACATCTGAATGTAAAACTAGATAAACAGAACACAATTGCTGTCAGCGGCCTCCCTAGAACCTAAAAAGGAGAAGGTGGGCTTAAAGGTAAACTATGGAAGATCTACCTGGAGAAATAAATGTATGTTGGTTGTAGAAATGTTGGGGCCACCACAAAGTACCTACAAGCCTTCCCCCCAAAATAGAAGAGGGGGCCCGTGTAGCAGAGAGTTGAGGTGCTCTGCTCTGGGAGCCACTTGGAACAGTTTTCTTAGGATTCTGAGTGGAGAGCCAGTGCCCCACCCCAGCTCCCCTGTGTTTTCATCACTGACAGGTGTGCTCAAGTCTTGACATTTTCATTTGGATTATAGGCCTGGTTTATATTTATCTCTGTACTATGAAGTAGGGCTAGAGAGACCATGTGTTGTTATTGGACCCTTGACATTTTAGAAGCAAAATTGGAGCCATTGTTTGGAAATTGTTAGGACACAAATAGGTTAGCATTTTTCTGGTTTTGGTCATTACATTTGATGGTATCTTCAGAGAACGGAGCTGAGCCATGTTGCCATGTGTGTACCTATCCCAAGTTTCCACTTAACTGCTTTTGGGGTTTAAGAAGCTGTAAGGTACTGGGGACTAGTTTAAACAGCATAACATGAGTACTCTCTTTCATGCAAGGCATGTGCTAGAGCCGGCTGCCATGTGTGCAGTGTTGATGCAGGCAGTTGGAGAGAGAGCATGTGTGGGTCACTGGGCTCATCGCTCTGGACTGTGTTCTCCCTTCAGTTGTTAGCTGGACACTGAAAGTCTAAATGCTGTTTCAGGAAGATCAAACAAGTGAGTTAAAGGTTAACGGAGTAAGGTGTCTTATGAGTATAGTAGGAGGTGTAAGTAGGCACAGAAGAATAAAAGGCAATAACCACCCTTAGCCAAAGAGATTAGAGATTTTGAGTTTAAACCAAGAGCTTTAGGGTAGGAGACATGTTGAGCTATGCTGAGGTTTGTGGGCACCCTTTCTCTGTACATGAAGAGTGGGTGTCATGAGTTTGGATTACAAAGCCATTTGAAGATAATGATGGTTTATTCTGTCTCTGTACCGGGAGAGGAGGGGAGGCTCTTAGGCTAATTCATTAGTGACTACTTACGATATTCCTTTCTCTGTACTGGGAAGCAGGGGAGGCTCTCAGGCTAATTCATTAGTGATTACTTATGACACATGCTTCCTCTTTAGGTTGTACCCAGTAGAAACTCTGAGATTGAAGAGCTGAAAGCCATCATCGAAAACTTGCAGGAAAACCAAGAACAATTACAGAAGGATAAAGCAGAAGAAATCGAACAGCTCCATGAAGTCATTGAGAAGCTGCAGAGTGAGCTGACCCTCATGGGGCCCAAGGTGCATGAACTCAGTGATCATCAGGCTAGCAGTCTCCACAACGAGCTGTCCTGCCTCCTTGCAGAAGGCCAGCATGGACAGGCACTGCGGAATGAGCTGGAAGCAGCACAGGCAGCCAAGGAGGTCTTTGGTCAGCTCCTGGCAGACCAGGCACATGGACACAGCCAAGTCCTGGAGGCATTGCAGCAGCGTCTACAAGATGCAGAGGAGGTTGCTACAAGACGCTTGGCTGAACTAGAACATTGTGTGGCCCTCAGAGAGGCTGAGGTTGAAGGCATGGCCTCCCGGATCCAAGAATTTGAAGATCTCCTGAAGGCAAAGGAAGCAATCATTGTGCAGAGAGATCTAGAGATTGATGCCATAAACAAGTGGAAAGCAACCCATTCCCTTGAGTTGGAGACCATCCTTTTGTCTTTGACACACTTTCGTCATGCTCTGGAGCAGCAGACCTTTGCCACCCCAGATGAGCCCCCTGAGCTACAGCAGCTGCGCATGCAGTGTGCTCGCCTCAGCCACCAGCTACAAGTGCTGCACCAGTGTTTCCTGCAGTGCCAGATGGAGCTGGACCAGCAGCAGGCTCCTGTAGCGCCTGCTGGCTGCTCGCACTCTTGTAAAGATGCACAGGCTAAACATGATGATCCGTTGGAACAGGATAGTGTGAGCATGGGGCTAGCCTTGGCACCCCACAGCTTGGCTCCACAGGTAGGCCTAGATCACTGGGGGCTACAGAAGGTAGCCTTCTGTTTCTAAGCTGGGGTAGGGGGTATCCTGGGGCTAGATGGGTTGTCGTCGTTTTCCTCCATTGCTTCTGCCTTTTTAACTTCAGTGACTTCCTTTTATTCTGCTGCTGTTATTAGTGGATCCTGACAGAGCAGAGATGAGAGCCTGGAGGTTTGTCACCTGGGCCCATCAGTTCCCCTAGTGAGTCCTATTGGGTTCATTGTTCTGTAGAGCTTTAAAATCATTAGCATTTTAAGTCACTTAAGCTTTTTTAAGATAGTTCTTTTAAAATTCTGGGTACTATGTATAGAGATATAGCAGTCTCTTGACATTAATTTCACGGGTTTTGTGTGTGTTCTCCTGTCAGATGGTTTGTTTTTAATAACCCTACCCCCATGGAAACCATTTCCATTTTGGAACAGAAGGCCCTACCCATGCTGCCTTTTAAATGGTGGCGTACTTCCTTAGTCCCAGCACTTGGGAGGTAGAGGCAGGCAGATTTCTGTGGGTTCAAGGCCAGCCTGGTCTACAGAGTGAGTGCCAGACAACTAGAGTTACACAGAGAAACCTTACACACAGACACAGACAGACAGACAGACAGACAGACACACACACACACACACACACACACACACACACACACACACACACACAGAGGAGTGGGGTGGTGGCAGTAGTGTGTGTGTTCCAGTTTGACTTTTGAGTAGAACTTTCAGGATTAGCTGCCTGACTATTCCCACCTGTTGCTTTCCTAGCTGCTCTGCTCTGTGGTTCCTGCCACAGGTGTCCTCAGCCTGATGCTGTGCCTGCTGCCCAGTGCTGGGTAGCAAGCTGTGTCAGGAGCATTCTGCCCTTGATGCCTGTATTTGTGGCTCTATCACTAGTGCTCAGGTGGCCTAGGGAGGAAGCTAGGCCCCACCTGAGCCCCTGACTAACCCAGCTCTAGCTTTAGAAGCTCTCTGTGTTTCCTCCGGTCAAGGACAACCTACAGAGGGCCAAAGTCCTTGTGACACTCAAGGATGCCAGTCACTTGAAGGCCGAAAGTGTGCTGTCAGTGCTTGCAGTCTGCCAGAGGTGGCTGGAGGCGGAGATGCTTTCAATGAAAAGTGCAATGCCCGTGAGCTTAGAGAAGGACAGCGAGCTTCCCAAAAGGATGCAGGTGCGTGGGCTTATTGGAGGTGTTGGTGAATGTTGGTTTGGGATAAGATGCACTGGGCCGACCTGCCTTGGTTGGGCGAGGCTTAGTATGTGGGGATGTATCACAATGGAAGGGTGCTTAGCCAGGATTAGAGTATCCCATGGACTACATCCATATAATGGAATCTCCTCTGAGTCCATGTACCCTGTTCCAGGAATACTCCTTGTTCTCCCTCATTTAAAGATCACATTTCCTGTAGTCTGGGTAGATGAGTTTTGTTTGTGTGAAGACCGAATTGCCCCATCTTCCATCCTTGAAGTTTTTTTGTTTTGTTTTGTTTTTCGAGACAGGGTTTTCTCTGTAGCTTTGGAGCCTGTCCTGGAACTAGCGCTGTAGACCAGGTTGGCTAGCCTTGAACTCATAGAGATCCACCTGCCTCTTTCTCCAAAGTGCTGGATTAAAAATGTGCACCACCAACACCTGGCTGAGGTTTTTACCATGATCCATTTCCATTGTCCCTGACAGTTTCTCCAACTTTGAAAGTCCTGAGATTTGTTTTTAGCCTTGCGCCCCCCACCCATTCCCCCCATCTTTTACTCTACAGAAGGTCAATTTTTACTCTGGAGAAGAAGGGTCCTTTGGGGGAACGTGGAATTGTCTCAGGGTCCAGAGTTACTGAGGAAGCAGGGGTGCTTTCCAGGCCCCTTGCGTCCAGCAGCCCTCACATTAGTGGTGCAGCTCTCTGATACGTAGCTCCTGGTGAGCGCATGCTTGTGGCCTCCTCATGGATGCTTACAAAACAGACCGGGACTCATTTGCCACTTGTAGGACTCCTAAAGCTGGTTGTTCTCAGTATATGTGTGGCACAGGGAGCCTTGAAGACTGTGATGGCGCCTCTGGCCCAAGTGTTGTATGCATTGCTAGAGGATGGAGGTCCAAAGCTCTTATGCCACTCCTGCATGTATTGCGTGCTCATATGTGTCTTATAACATGAAAGGGTTAGAGTGCTACATTGGCTGGGCCCAGGCTAAGAACAGGACCTGGACCTGGGCCGAGATTCTGAGAGAGGTTTGTATCCATCTCAAGAGGCCTTTGAATCCTGAGGACACACCCTATGCAGAAGCTCTGGCCTGCTCACTACAGCAGAGACTCTGTGTGCTCTAACAGTGCCTTCATCTGTGTGACGGCAAGAAGGCTCAGCCTTGTGGCACCAGACAGTGCCTGGTGCGTGCAGACAAGGAACTCCACATTCATTGTAGCAATTATATTTGTTTTGTTTTCCAGTGTTTTGATATAGAACCTTTTAGTTTCTTTCCTTTTTTTTTTTTTTTCCTCAAAACAAAAGAAAAAAAAAACTTTGAGTCCTTAGTAAATTATCTCAGTCCTTGGTTATGATGCTCATCTTTTAGGGGAAAAAATTAATTCTGTTTTTCATGGCATTAAATAAGTGTCTGGAGGGTTCCTCATGGATCCCACACATAGGTGCTCCTTGTCTGAGAATAGCTCAGGAACACTAGAACAATCATGGCGAAGCACATTGTATCTCCGCAGTTTCACTTTGTGAGTTCTCTTTCCTCACAGGCTAAGGAGCAGCAGCTGAAAGACTGTCAGCTGGGCGGTGGGAACCTCATCGTCCAGGTGAAACAGCTGCAGGAGAAACTCAACCACTTGGTGCGTTCCGTGGCCTCTCGGGACACCAACACAGAAACTCCTAAGTTACAGCAGCTGAACCTGTCAGAAAATGGTTCAAGTAATAATTGTCACAATGATGAAGAAAGCAGTGTGTCACCTCCTGTTGACGTATTTAATATTGCTAAAACTACGTGGGATGTAATTGATGTCATTAAAAATCAGGATTTATTGGCCCAAGTTGAAATGCCAAGTTTTCCTACTCAGGAACCGTTAACACCACAAGGCCGACCTCTCTCCTCGAAAATCAGTGTGCACGGTGCCTCCCTCCACGCTGAGGAGGCTGAGCCCCAAAGGGACCCAGTGAGGGCTCTGGACCTGTCTTCCTGGAGCTCCCCTGAGGTCCTCCGGAAGGACTCAACCCTTGAGCCCCAGGACAGCCTTCCCCTGACACCCCGTACAGGTACAGTGAGCCTGCACGGTGTGGACATCTCCCAAGACTGGACAGACTCACTGCTGCCGGCCGATGCGTCAGGGATGCTTTGTTACCCGGGCAAGTCAGCAACAGGACAGGCCTCACTGTGGGTGGTGGCTCCTTCGGCTGAGAACCACCATGTGGAGAGGCCAGCTACGGTAAGTGTCTTCCCCATACTCCCTGTTGCAGCATCTGTGGCTGGTCAGTGTTTTCGTAGGGATGCATCACAGCCAGGGTATTATTGGCTCATGTGACTGTAGGTGCCTCATAGTTGCTGAGGAGCCTGATCTTCCCAGAAGAAATCAGTCCTACATCTGACTATTTGTAGGGACATTTAGATCATTTTAGTCATATCTGAAACACAAGGGTTAATTGTCATCATCCTCAGAAATTTACGTGGCATGTCTCAACTAACTCATGTTGATTCTGAGTAGCACAGTCATAATTCTTGTGTAATTTACAAAAGGACTCTGTCTGAAATGCTTTACATTTTGTATGTATGTGAGCATGTGGAGGCCAGAGACCAATGCCATGGTTTCTTCCTCAGTTGCTTTCTACCGAATTTTGAGACAGTGTCTCTTACAGAACCTGAACTTCCTGTTTGGGCTAGGCTGGTTGGCCAGCAAGCCACAGGAATCTTTCTGTCTCCACCTTCCAAGTGCTTTGATTAGATACTACCCCGCTGTGTTTTCCTGTGGTTGCTGCAGATGGGAACACACACTGTTGACTGAGCTATAGCCACAGCCCTGGATTTTTGTTGTTTGTTTTGTTTTTTTGACACAGGGTTTCTCTGTGTATCTCTGGCTGTAGAACTGGCTCTGTAGACCAGGCTGGCCTTGAACTCACTAGATCCACCTGCCTCTGCCTCCCAAATGCTGGGATTAAAGGCATGTGCCACCACCACCCAGCCAGCCCTGGATTTATTTATAGTAATATTCCATATATGCTTAATGCACGGTTATACATGTAATGCTGATTAATTTTAACACGTCAATTTATTGTTTTTTAGTTTGATTAATTTTTTTCCATTTTGAGATATTTTTATATGAAAATACTTTGAGGGATACATGTTATCTAAGATACTCATACACTACCATTTATGTAAGCTCAGATTTTAAGAATCTGAGGTATTTGCCAGTGGCTAATAAAAGGTTATTTTTTTTCAAGGTTTTTAAAAATTACATTTTATTTATTGTGTGCCTGTGAGGCACATGGGGGTCAGAGAACATCTTGTGGGAAATGTTTTTCTCTTTTCACCATGTGGGTCCTATGGTTCCCGCTCAGCTGCAAGTGTCTTTACTCACTGAGCCATTTCTCCATCCCTTACAAATGTTCCCAGAGCTCATTGGGTTGTTGGCATCACATCCAACATACTTGTGTGTTCTGAGTGTTTTGAGCTGGGTTCTCTGTGGGTAGTTGATATGTTCTGAGCCAAGTAAGTTTCCATCTGTTAATCACTGTTTTGTGACCATCTAAAAATCTGCCTGTCTAAATAGGAGAAGGATGTGGAAGACTTCATCGTAACATCTTTTGATTCTCAAGAACTGTTAACATCCCCTCATGAATTAGCAAGAAGAGGTGATGGGAGTGAGAAAAGTGAGTCAATCGTATTTTTATTTTTTTATGTGTGTGTGTGTGTGTGTGCATATGTGTGTGTGCCTGCATTTCGAGTTCAGAAGAATGTAAAAGGTTCCTCCATGTCCTCTCTGCTGTCCAAATGCACTGTCACCTACTTGTGCCCTGAGTATAAGTTACCAATGTGCTGTTCGTCTCCTAAGAATGTTACTATCGTTTTTGAAGTCAGGGTCCCAGCACTGTGCTTAGCACCTGTACTTTATTATGTCCTTGGATCCTAACCAGATTGTGCCCATTGTCCTAATAGTGTCCTTCACAGATAGACAGGAGAAAAATAGCAAGTCGGGTCTTAGCTTTTCCTTCCTCCCTAGGCTGCATGTGGAACCATCCTTTTATCCCCTCTGGGCTTCAAACACCGACATTTGCAAAGAGCAGAAGTGGGAATTGTTCACAAGGTCTGGCTTGTTCTTAGGGTTGAGCATGGGTTGTGGCATCTTCACATCAGGAGACTCATGGGGTCAGTTTGGACCCCATGGGCCACAGTTGTGTCTGCCAGGTCTTCTTTTGCAGAGGGCAGATGTTCCCTGGAAGAGTGTTGGAGACAGGTAAATGTTGTTCTGTGTTCCTGGTCTACTGTCCTTGTTGTCTTCTCTCCAAGTTCTTGTGGGATTACTTTTCATTAAAGATGTTGGGCCAAACTATAATCATCTAAATTCCTAATTTCTCCTGTAATTGCTGTTTTTTTTCAAGTCAGTATATATAGGGGGTTTCAAATCACCATTGTCTCTTTCAAGAATTTTAAAGAATGAGATCATAATGAAATGTGGTTCATTAGAAATTTAGTATTTGAGCCGGGCATTGGTGACACAAACACCTTTAGTCCCAGCACTTGTGAGGCAGAGACAGGCGGATCTCTGTGAGTTCAAGGCCAGCCTGGTCTACAAGAGCTAGCTCCAGGACAGGCTCCAAAGAAATAAAAAGAAAAACTCAAGCATATGGCTTGAGCGGTTGAGTGGTCTGTGTTGCACTCCTTAGATGACTTCTGCCCAGGCTCCAAGTTGGATTCAGCATTCCCTGGGGACATCTGAGCTTTAGTGTTTGATTTCTCTTCCCACCACATTTGCTATTTAAAATAGCATCTAGCCAGGCCTGGTGATGCACACCTTTAATCCTAGTGCTTGGGAGGCAGAAGCAGGCACATCTCTCTCTGTGAGTTAGAGATCCTATCTCAAACAAAACAAACATAAACAAAGTAGCATTTAAATATAGCAGTGAATTCTCCTTGTTTCATTTCCCTTGTCAGCTATGGAGATCTGTATACCTGTATCCACCCATGTGAGTGTTAGCATATCCAGGCTCTGAGTTCTTGTCTGTCCACCCTGGTTTTCCCACCTTGAGAGGGGAACCTCTCAAGGTTTCCCACCTTGAGAAAGTGTCTGAGCTTCCTCTGTACATACTATTTTTTCTAAGGTTGTACTTTATTTATTCCCAGTATATTTTGGTGTTGATATTTCCATTGCATGTCTAAGAATGTAGACTGATCTTCCTTGAAGTGGAAATCTGCTACCTTCTACCTGTGGGTCTGGAGCCGCTGCATTCCTATAGGCTGGATGCTGGCAGGAGAATCCTCTCCCTGTGCACCAGACCCTTACTGAGCTTCACCAGCCAGCATGTTCCCGGAGGCTTTCCTGGGCTAATATAGGCTATAGGCCTGAAGATTGAGCTTATATACTCCCAAGAGCCTGTAAAGCCCCGATCTATTAGGCACATGGAGCCACAAGTTCTGGACTGTTTTCAGTGATGTCCCCACTCCACCTCATGTCAAGCCAGACACATTTACCTTTCTAGATCAGACACTGTAGTCCCCAGATGCTCCCACTGCCGCTCACTTGGTGCCCTGTCTGCCATATTCTTGGTCCCTGTGCTGGGTTGCTGGGTGAGAAGTACCTAGGCCTTACTTAGGTATAGTCTGGCTACTCCTCAGGGCTTTCTGGGATGTAGTTGTCAGTGGGAGTGAGCAGGTACACCCATGTAAGGAACTGAGATAACCTTGAGCTTTAGTTTAAGTCACAGACAACTCACGAAACATACAACATAAGTTTTCCTAACTCATCTAACTCCTACTTTTGTTTTGTGAAATTTGTTGACGGCCTGGTAGGCACGGATGTTTTATGTGAAGTGAGTGGCTGTAACTGTATTTGGAAATGGATGTTGCAGTCCAGCTCCTGACCCTGTCCGTGTGCTCCTTCCTAGGCGATGATGGCCCCAGCAGTGCTATGATGCTGACTTTGGGCTCAGGGGGATCTGAGACTCCCCCCACCAGCCTTGCGGCTGTTGCTGCTCTGCCTTTCTCCAGGTTTGTCCAGTCACCAGGAGCCATGAAGGAGAAGGAAATCCACGCAAAGCACATGAAGGTAAGGTCCAAGAACTCTTGTCCAAGAGCACTGACAGCCCACAATGAGACAAAAAGCCTGTCCCTTCTTCTTGGCTGGCCTACACCTCTACCTGTCCAGATGGTCAGCCTTAGCCCATAGATGGGCACACCTGATCCTGAACCACCACGGTAATGGAGTCCCACCTGCAGGGCCACCTTCTGTGGTCGTATGCCAGTCCCACAGGTGGTGGGATCCCCCTGGGGTTAGGGCCTTGGAGCCTCTTCCTTGAGGGTCTCAGAACTGGCTTGTTGAGTCTGTGCTCTGGGGAAGAGTACTGGTTTTTTTTTTAGAGAAAGAACAGCTACTTGCTACCATTGAACAGGTATGCCACTTATGGTGAAGACATTGATGTCAACATGGCTAGGTAACTAAATGGTATCATGAAAGTATGGTGACTTAATCAAATCATAGAAGTGTCCCAAAACAATGGTTTTGTTTTTTGGTTTTTTTGTTTTGCTTTTTTTGTAACATAGTCTCATTGTGTCGCTCAGCTTGGCCTGTAACTCAGCCTGTCTAGTGTTGAGATGTAGGTTTTTGTGCTTGTTTGTTTCTTGTGTGTCTATGGGTATTTTACACACTAGGACAGGACATCATATCCTATTATAGATGGTTGTGAATTGCCTGCATGTTGTTTGTATACCACTTGAGTGCCTTTTGTCCATGGTGGCTGAAAGGGGGTCAGATCCCCTGGAATTAAAACTGCAGATGGTTGTGGAGTGCCTGGGAATAGAACTTGTGTCTTCTAGTAGACCAATTAGCACTCTTAATTGCTGAACCATCTCTCCAACCCCACCAGTAAATGCAACAATTTTAATGTTATTAAGAATTATGGCTGGGCATTGGTGGCACACGCCTTTAGTCCCTGCACTTGGGAGGCAGAGGCAGGTGGGTTTCTGTGAGTTCAAGGCCAGCTTGGTCTACAGAGCTACATCTAGGACAGTCTCCAAAGCCACAGAGAAACCCTGTCTCGAGAAGAAAAAAAAAAAAAAATTCTAAAATTATGTCCAAGTAAAACTTTGTTTCTTTCAGAGTGGAAACCTAGGGATTGGGAGATTATTCAGAAATTCCAAAGTGGCATGAGGGTCTGAGGGTGATCCTAACACTCACATAAACCATGGTGGGGCACCTTGTGCCTGTCATCTCAACAATGGGTAGTCACTGACAGGAGGTCCCTGGGGTTCGTAGGCCAGCCAATATAGCTGAAGTCCCTGAGGAGAGCCCCTGCTTCAGTGAGAGAGTATCTTCTAAAAAATAAAATGAGGAGTGATTGAGGAACACACTTGACAGCAACCTCTGGTCTCTGTACACATGTGTATGGCAATAAAGGCTGTGTTCTGGCTTCTGAACAAATGCCAGGAGAAGCATGTGCAACACACACACACACACACACACACACACACACACACATGAAAATTCGAATAACTGATCTAAGCTGTATTTCTTTGTGTCTCTCCAAATTATATATGGCACAAAACATGGAAAAGAGGTTTTTAGTGTTTTTTGTTTAAGCAACCTAAAAATAGTTTTTATTAAGTTAATGAATTGAGGTGGTAGTAGTTCAGTGTGTGGATGTGTTTCTCCTGCTATAGGCTTTGCTGCAGATGGTATTTGATGAGAGCCACCAGATACTGGCCTTGTCAGAAAGCCAAGACCTCCCTAATTCACTGAGCAAGGGTGAACCACGTGACCCCCTGGATGGCCTCCCAAGGGACAGGCAAGCCCTGTTGGAGGTGACAGCTGACAGAGAAGAGAAGGTAGGAAATTGCTGGTTAAGTAAGTGAGAAGGAGCCAAGTATGGTGGCAAAGCTACATATAGGCCTATGCCCTGCTCATAATGTGGTCGTGCTGCCATGTCTTCTGATCAGCCGTACCTGCCCCTGGCCACAGCCCCAGGAAGCACAAAGTACCCAGCAGGGCAGCTCCATACAGCTTTGGATCTTTCCAGACCACAGCTCAGCAGGCGCAGCAGCAGGAAGAGAAGGGAAGAAGGTTACCCAGTATATTAGCTATTTTTCTGTAGCTGTGATCAAGTATGGCAACCAAGGCAACCTACAGAAGGAAGAGTTTAATTTGGCTTGTGGTTCCAGAGGGATGAGTCCATCGTGGTGGGGAGGTGTGGCAGGAAGCAGCAGTCATGGTGGCAGGAGCAGGAAGCTGAGGACCCATGACTCAAACAGGCGTGAAGCAGAGGAAGTAAGCCGTTAAGTGGGTAAAGCTCTTTGCTCTCACAGCCTGCCCCAGTGACCTACTTTCTCCAGCAAGGCCAAACCTCCTACACCAGCTAGGCACTGAGTGTGCAAATGCCTTAGACTATGGAGGACACTTCACATTCAAACCACCACACCCAGGTCTTGTTCTGTGTCACTACAATACTTCTACCAATATTAAAACAAAACAAAAATGCATTATTATGTGGGGATGGGGTGCCATGTTGTGTGTGTGGAGGCCAGAGTGTATGTGGGAGTTGGTTTTGTCTTTCCACCATGTGCTTCCTCAAGACCAAACTCAGGTCATCAGGGTTGGCCACAAGAGCTTTTACCTGTGGAGCCATCTTGCTTGCCTCTGGTTATCAGTATTTTTTTTTTTTAATTAACTTATTTTACCTGCCTGAGCATTTCTTCTGCATGTATGTTTGTACACTACATGCGTGTGTGGTACCCACAGAGGCCGGAAGAGGTGGTCCTGTAGTTACAGACAGTTGTGAGCTAACATGGGAGTCCTCTGGAAGAGTGTGTGGTGTGGTGCACTTTACCAGTGAGCCATCTCTCCAGCCACTAATGCCAATATTAAGATTTTATTAATATTATTTGAGAATTTTATAAGTTTTGATCATATTCACCCAACCCCTCTTTTTCAGATTTATCTTACCTTTCCCACATATCTATGTGTTTGTGCGCGCGCACGTGACACATATTTATCCTTCAAAAAAAATTTGTTCTCAGCTACCATAATAAAACACCACAGACTAAACGGTTCAAACAACGGGTGTTTATTTCTGACCTTTGTGGAGGCTGGGTGTGTGAGATCAGACTCCAGCCTGACTGGTGAGAGTTCAATATTCACTTTGCTTCCTCCCTGTACAGCAGAGAGAGGACTCTTACGTCTCTGCTCCTAAAAAGATTACTGTGGTGTTGTCAGAGGGAGTCACACTTTGTAATCACACGTAGTCATAGCATACAGTCCCTCATTGTGGGGATTAGGACTGAATATATGAATCTGTGGGACACATTCTGTTCTTAGTCCTTGCGATGCAAACTGGTGAGGGCACAGAGACTCTGTGTGTGGCGGGAGTGAGAGTTTGAAGCAGGCCCCTTGCACTTGCTGGACAAGCCTCTGCCACAGAGCCTGCACCCCAGCCCAGCCCTGATCTCTAGTTTCTCGTTTACAGGAATCTTCGGAGACACACCTTGCATGGAGTGAGGAACTTTTGCAGGCCATACAAGAAGTGTTTGCCAGGGAGCAGGAAAACACTGAGATGCAGTCTAGACCCTATGGCTTAGATCTAGGAGATTATAACTCCCTGTTCAAGAGGCTGGAGAAGGTTATTCAAGAGCAGGTGAGTAACAGCTTGAATGTAGGCTTTGTGTTACCGCCTTGTTCAGAGTATAAGGGAATCTGTCTTTCAGGACTTTGGACTATGGTGGCCACTCACTCAGGAAACCTTGTGTAATATCATGCTTAATCTCAATTGATTTTACCAATAAAGGCTTGGGCGCCAGATGCTGGGGTGGAAGCCTGCTAGCTCGGAGAGGCGGGGCTGGGAAAGCGCCCAGCCGCCCTTCCTCTGCTGACTCCTCCAACTCAATGTCCCTCCCATCTACTTCCCGTCTCTCTCTCTCTCTCTCCATCCTGACTCCCTCTTACTCTATTATTTTCTTATTCACTTCCTGTCAACCTTTTGCTTGCTCCACCTCTTGACCTATGGTTGACTTTTTAAATCCTGTTTACAATATTCAAGCAGAAAACTCTTGGATTAAAGGTGTGTGCTGGGGCTGGGCCACACCACAGCAAGAAGCAGTGAACAGCACGATCTCTATAGGTCAGTGTGATCAAATGCACTGTAACAGTAAGCACTAGTGTACGTGGTGTATTCTTCCCTTCGTCCTTCTTCCCGTGGCGGAACTGACAAAAGAGCTGGAGGACATCAGCATGGTAGGACACTAGAAAGCCTGTTTGTGTCACTGCCCACAGATGAGAAGTCAGACTTGAAGTTGAGGTGCTGCTACAGCACCATATAGGACCCAGAACTGTCAGGAAAGGGCTTGGAGATAAGGCCTTGGGCTGCTGTGCTCCTGTTACTCCCTCACCCGGTTGACAGAGTCAGACTTGTTCCAACAGCACTGGATGCTTGGATTTGAAAGGATGTAGCTGTGCCAGATGAGACGGCCCAGCTTCTTCCTCCTAGCCATCCAGCATTCATACCTCATCTATTCTTCCCCAACTTCCAGGGAGACCTGCAGCAGGTTCAGGGACCCCTATGTCTGCCAGACAGGAGCAGCCTGCTCTCTGAGATTCAGGCTCTGCGTGCCCAGCTCCGCATGACACACCTACAGAACCAAGAGAAGCTACAACACTTGTGTGCAGCCCTGACAAGCACAGAGGCCCGTGGGAGCCAGCGGGAGCACCAACTGCGAAGACAAGGTGGGTGCCCATGCTCACTCTCCCTAGGGGTGCGAGAGGCAAGTGAGATGGCCAGGCCCTCAGATGCAAAGGCCCAGCCGCCCTGAGTGGATGCAAGTGTTTGAGACTCTTGCAGTCTCTTGGTGAAATTCAGGATCTTGTTGTATGTAGGTTTTCACACTTAATATACATTGTTAAGGAATTTTTTTTTATAGACAACATCAGTAAACAAATGGAATCTCTCCTTTCTGGCCATTATATTTATGTCTTAGCCTGACAACCTTCCTGACATTCAGTTGTGTGGGTCAGTTAGCTCTGTTTCTGTTTGGTTTCTGTCGAGTAATCATGTTTGTGCTGGTTCATGTGCTGTACTCAATTTTTTTGTCCTTTTACAAGAGTCCTGGTCTGCAGTCTTGGACTCTTCTGATCTTATGTTGGCAAAGCCCTGGCCTTATAAGAACCAGAGTTCCCTTTTCCTGTATTTCAGAGGACTGTAGAAGCAGGCTAGTTTCTTCTGAGGTTCTAGGAGAATTTTTCATTGAAGCCAAGTGGGCCTTGACTTGTCTCTGTTGTAGGTAATGTGTGTGTGTGTGGGGGGGGGGGTGTTGGCTGGTGCTATAAGTCTCAGGTACTCGTCCTAACCAGGAGATTAGTACCTAAGGGAAAAAAATGGTCTCAGAAGACAAAGGGACATGTCCCTGAATGGCTTTGGCTCCCATAGAAACAGTGGCTTCCAGTTCACACAAATGCCATTTCTTCCTCACAGGAACCCATCTTCACCAAATCAACATCATATATAATTTAACTTGGTTTTTGTGGTGCACTATGGACTTCTGGGTAATGCTATCTCTTTTTTTAATCTTTCTCAGTTGAGCTTTTGGCATACAAAGTTGAACAGGAGAAGTGCATAGCAAATGACTTACAGAAAACCTTAAACAAAGAACAAGAGAAGGTGAGTGATGTCCGGAAGCTCCTGGTGATGGAACAGAGTGCAGTACAGGATTTGAAGTCAGAGCTGCATGCGTGTAAGCAGGAGAACACACGACTTTTGGAGTCCCTGGACAAGGTGCAGCAGGAAGTCCTGCGTCTCAGGTATAACCATGAAAAGTGACTGTTGGTAGAGGTCATACAGTATCTGCTTGGTCTGGCCGGTGCTGTGCCAGTTTTTGGATTTAGATGTGTGAATGATGAGAGGGATCCCTGCCAGGGATCCCCTTGCACAGGGCTCATTGTTGCCCATTGTTCCTCTCCCAGGGCCATGCTAGACGGGAAGGAGAACGAACTGAAGGTTGCTCTTGAGGAGCTGGAGTGTGAGCGTGGAAAGGAGCGAGCCCTTCAGGCCCAGCAGGAGGAGCAACAGCTGCGACACCTGCAGAGGGAAGGCCAGAGCTCCAGGGCCCTGGAGGTGACTGCCTTTCTTATTCTTCATTATGGCAGCCCAATTGAAAGGCATTTAAGACAAAATAAGGCTATTTATTTTATTTTTGAGATTATGATTATATCATGTCCCCTTCCCTTCCATTTAACCCTTCCTTATGCCTCACTTTGCTCTCTCAAGTCCATGGCCTGAAATCATCCTGTTACACACCCTTGGTGACTGTTCCCAACTGTGGCCTTTGAGCATTTTCATTTATTTTTTACTTGCTTTTTAGAGTGTTTTTATTTAATGTTTGACAATTTCATGCAATATGTTTTGATTAGATTATCTTCCCCCTTACCCATCATCATTTTCTTTCTCTTACAACAATACAAAAACACATGGAGTCCAATTTGTTTTGGTCAACTATTTCTGAGCATGATGGAGTGTGGCTGATGTAACCAGTGTCACACAACCTCCTTGTGGCTATCTGGATGATGCACAGCATTTGAGATCCCTCATAGAGCAGCGAATAAGTGTTAAGCATGGGCTGTCTGTGTGCCTCCTGTTCAGCAGGGGTCCCATAGCTCACAGTCTTCTGCTACACTGTATGACTCTAAACAGCACGTGTCAGGTGGTGTCTTTGAGCATGCTGGTGTTTTGGGATTTCTAGGAAAGGGTGAATGGGACTTCCCTTCATTAAGATGTGTGCACCTGCTTCTTCAGTATTACTCCCACACAGTAATTCATCCATGCAGGCCTGTGCACAGTTTTACCCACAGGATGACTTTCAAAATTTATGATTTTTGAATGAAAGTATAAATAAGAAAACCATTTAGATCCTTTTCCTCTTGGTATTCATCATCACAATCCTGTTTCCTCCATCAACATAGGAGTTAAAAATGTCTTTGGAAAAGCAGCGTGCTCAAAATAACCAACTGTGTGTTGCTTTAAAACACGAGCGTGCGGCCAAGGACAACCTGCAGAAGGAGCTGCAGATCGAGTCCTCCCGCTGTGAAGCCTTGCTGGCACAGGAGAAGGGCCAGCTTTCTGAACTGCAGAAGAGCCTCGAAGCTGAGAGGAGCCGCTCCCTAGAGCTTTCAGAGGCCCTCCAGCATGAGCGGCTCTTGACGGAGCAGCTGAGCCGCAATGCTCAGGAAGCCTGTGCCCGCCAAGAGACACAAGTGCAGCATGCTTTACTGCGAAAGCTGAAAGCAGAGAAGGCCCGTGCATTGGAACTGGAAAGCATGCTTGAAAAGGTGCAGAAACAGGCTGCACATACACAGCAGCAACTGGAATCTCAGGCTCAGGAACGCTGTGTAGAACTCAGGAAAGAGAAGGAGGTAAGTGGCAACCTGAGGTCAGCCGTGGACGCCCTGCAGACCCACAAGCAGGAGCTGGGATGCTGTCTGGAGAGAGAGAGGGAGAAGTCAGCTTGGTTACAGGCAGAATTAGAACAGTTATCCACCAGAGTGAAAGAGCAAGAAGGACACAAGGATGCAAGGAGGCTGGAGAGGAGGTCAAGCCGAGCAGACGTGGAAAAGAAGACGCAACAGGCAGACAAGGAGAAGCTGGTGAGAGCAATCTTCCAGCGGTTATACGTCTTTACCGGTCCTTAATGACCGGAGGTCATGACAGCACTCCCGGACCTATTCCTGGCCTCCCTCCCGTTCCTCCTTATGCTGAGCTATGTGGCTGGCTCACTGGAGCATTGTAATAGGCTTTGAAGTTAGAGGTGTGATTGCTCTGTTGTTTAAGTACCACTTGGCTCTTTGGGTGCCCTGCAAGTCTTGAATTTGAAAATAGTCTTTTATTAGTCTTTTTTTTTTCTTCTTCTTTAATTTTCATCAAATTTTTAGCATACAAAACAGTGAGTGTATTTTCACGGCATTTTCCTCCCCCCCCCCCCCCATTTCTTTTCTTTTCTTTTTTTTTTTAATTTCATTTTACGTTCCAACTCACCTTCTCCTGCCCTCCCCTCCCCTCCCCCATAGCCCACTCCCAGTCCACTCCTCCTCACAGGTAAGGGCTCCCATGAGGCGTCAGCATAGTCTGGCACGATAGGTTGGGGCAGGGCCTGGCCCCTTTCCCATGCATTAAGACTGAGCATGGCATCCCACCATAGGGAATGGGCTCCAACAAGCTGGCTCATGTGCCAGGTTTGTATTGTGGCCCTACTGCTAGGGTCCCCTCTGATAGTCCTAGCTTCACAACTGTCTCCCACATGTGGAGGGCCTAGTTTGGTCTCCTAGAGTCTACCTTTGTCAGTCTAGAGTTTGTGAGTTTCCAAGAGCTTCGTTCAGCTGTCTCTATAGATTTCACCATCATGATCTTGACCTCTCTTGCTCTTATGTTCCCTCCTCCCTCTCTTCACCTGGATTCCTGGAGCTCAGCCTGGTTCTTGGTTGTGGATCTCTGTGTCTGGTTCCAACAATTACTGGATGAGGGCTCTATGATGATAGTTGGGGTATTCATCAATCTGATTACAGAAGATCTGCCTGCCTCTGGCTCCGGAGTGCTGGGACTAAAGGCATGTGCCACCAATGCCCTCCTGGAGCCAGGATTTTATGTTACCTTTGTCTCCCCCTCCCTTTCACTCCCCCCAACCAATGAGCATCTCCAGCCAGTATGGTTCTTAAAAGATGTTTACATTCAAGAACCAACCCCCAAAACCATTTTCGTTTTCTAGCAAATCCTTTTATTTCATTTTGATTTTTCCCCTGTGAACATGAAAGTTGTTTGAAAGTAATTAAATACAAAGAGGATCTTCCCTGATGTAGGAACAGTGTTTCCTGGTGGGACATCTTGGCATGTACCTCTTGCTGGAGGTTCCTACTTTGCAGGGTATTGGTGTGTTGGATGGTAGGCCCATTTCCTAGCCTGACTGCCAGAGTCTGGCCTGGGTGTTACAGTCCAGGATGCTCTTTTCTAAACAATGTTCTCACCTGGGAGATTAAGAATGATGGTTTCTTACGCTTCACCACCATGGCTTTTCTGTGGCCTTCTTGGCCTTCCCCAAGGCACCTCTGTTCCGCCTTACCTTACCTGGTGATTTGACGGTTGCCCTTGGCCCTGTACCCAGTCTGAGGGCTAGCACCTCCACAATACAGTAGCACTGCTCAGTTTCACTTTATAAGCCTAGGCTGGTGACCAGTTAGGTCAGACTCAAAGCCACAGGGCCACCCACCACAGGCAGACATGGTCTGTCATATGCATGTTGTTGTCCTTCTCTGCTGACTTGTGTGTTGGGATGTGTATAGACGTAAATGTGAAATTGAGCCTGTGTCAGCCTCACAGGCTCCTCTGCTGATTACCCAAGGGCTGGCCTTGGACTTGCCAAAACCTAAATTGAGACTGCAGTATAGACTGTGCTTTTGGGATTGCCTGACTGCGTTGAAGGTACCTTAGAAGATGCTGTGCTTGGTCTGTGTTGGGTGTTCTCTGGGAGGTGCTACATACCATTGTTGGTCTTTAGCCAGATGATTGTCGAGGTTTTGTTTTGTTTTGAGATGAGGTCTTACTGTGCTCTGGTTGGCCATAGTTAGACCTACTGTGTTCATCCAGGCTAGCCATCAACTCATGATCCCCTGTTCTAACTCCCAAGTGCTGGCTGTAGGCATGCCCCCACTATGCCCAACATCAAACAGTTTCTTTTGGAAAACTCTAATGGTCTTTTCTATTGTTCTTGCCATCGTGACAGCGAGAACTAGAATTACAGCGCCAGCGTGATGAGCATAAAATCGAGCAGCTTCAGCAGGTGGTGAGAGAATTGAGGTGGAAAGACAAGGTGCCTGGGGGAGATGGCCCTTGCCGGAGCTCCCCCCGCCTGGGTTCTCTGGAGCATGTCCAGGAACAGCAACGGGAGCTGGAAAAGATACGGCAACAGCTACTGTGTGCAGCCGGGCTCCTCACAAGCTTCACCAACCACACTGTGGACAGGTATGCATGTACACGTGATAGTCAGTGGCCACCAGTACCTCACCCCCACCCATTCCATGAATGTTTATATTTAAAAAAAAAAAAAAACATGAGTTTAGATAATGGCATGTGCCTATAATTCCTACACCAGAGAGGTAGAGATCAGAGTACCACCACAAGTTCCAAGTTCAAGACTGACCTAGTCTACACTAACAAGTCTGTATAGCAAAAGTATTTAAGTAGAAAAAAATGAAGTATTTGGCAGCTCTGATTTCAAGACCAAGTCTTAATGGTCTCCTGCACAATTTCTAATCCCATGAGTTTAGTTGAATCAGTGGGCAAGGTCTTCTAAAGGATGCTGATAAAACCATATTTTTATATTTTAATGTTACAAAATATCTTGTTATTGGGACTGGAGTGATGGCTCAGCAGTTAGGAGCACTGGCTATTGTTCCAGAGGTCCTGAGTTCAATTCCTAACAAGCACATGATGGCTCACAAACATCCATAATGAAATCTGATGCCCTCTTCTAGTCTGCAGGGATACATGCAGTCAGAACACTGTATACATAATAAATAAATAAATATTTTTTTTAAAAATCTCGTTATTCATAGTTTCAGTTCTGCTTAGATTGGTTTTACACATGCACCTAGATGTGGAGAGTCGGGCCTGGATGGTTCTTCATTTTGTCCTCCTACCATGGCATGCCCACCAAGGTGGGTTCTGCTGTCAGCTGGGACGGCTTTCTGTCCGTACCTGGATTTGATTTCCAGGCAGCTTCATTTAGACAGCACTTAAGTTTTTTATTATTACATTTATTTATTTTATGCATGTGTATCCATGTAGATGAGCACATAGGGGTCAAGGGAAAGCTTCTTGAAGTCTGTTGTCACCTTCCACGAAGTGGATGATCAAACTCAGACGGTCAGACCTGGCAGCAAGTGCCTTCATATGTTGAGACATCTTACTATCTAGGAAAACTGTCATTAGTTACCAACCCTGTGGGAAGCAGAGGGATGTTGGGGTGTGGGCAGTTGGCCACCGCTGCCAGCTCAAGTTTAAAGGTTTCTGAATTTCACAGATGTGTGTGTTTGCTGGGATAGTCAGTCTTCCTCCACAGCACTCTGGTCAGAAGAGGGCTCCCTAGGCCAACCGTTAGAGACAAGGATTCTAAGTGAAGTGACTTAACAGCATGACAAATCACTCTTAAGAAATGCAACACTGGATCCCTGGGTTTCTCAGAGGAAATGCTGCACAAATGTATTTTCTTTGTGCCAGCAGCAGAGAGTTCTTGAACAGCTTAGGAGTGTAATCATATGGGGGTATACATAAACCCCTGAACCACCTGCTTGACTTCTTAGGACAATTAAAGATTGGACATCATCAAATGAGAAGGCGGTGTCATCCTTAATGCATACCCTTGAGGAACTGAAGTCTGAACTAAGCATACCTACCTCCTCTAAGGTACAGTTGGGCTGCCCCATGCTGCACATTTGCTCTATCTAGATGGTGGGCTAAAACTAAGCTTCTAGCACATGGTGTCTTCCAGGAGTTGGTGAGGATGTCATGGCTTCTTTGTAGCTTGTTTATTAACCAGTGGTTCCTTACTCCCTTGTTGTCTGTGCAAGTGAGTGACCATCTGCCTCGTATGTCCTTGTTGGTACACTGTGTACTGTATTCTGTGTCTTAACATCTGATTCTGACATCCTGGGGTCTCAGCTGTACCATTTGCACATACCTGTACATGGCCCAGGACCACTCTTGAGAGCTAGAGACTGTGTGGACATCAGTGGGTTTTTCAGCTGAGGACACATGGCTGGAAAGTGGAACCTACTCTCGGCCCAGCCTGTCTCCTGTCTGCTCTGCTTAGGGCTAGAATGCAATTGCAGGTATTCCTGGGAAGCTCTAAGCTCCTGGGAGTAGCCATTGGGGCTGCTCACAAGTCCCTAGGTGTCCTAGATGTTGGCATTGTTGCTGACCCATGTCCTGTGATAGTTATGGATTGTAGCATGCAATCAGATAACAGAGAAGCTGTACCATTTACTGTTACCACTCATCAAATGTCACAGGGAGATGTGGTAAGTCCTGTACCTCTCTATATTGCAAGTTCTAAAATTTCTCCGTATAGGACTAAAGATCCCAATTGTGAAGGGCACAGGCATATTCTAAGTGAATTACATGGGTGATCTGTCAGCATGAACATCAAGCAATATTCCTTACTTTACTCACCACCTAGGAATGGAACTCTTAGATTAGCCAGATCAGGGTTTCGTTAATAACAGGCCTGTATCACTTTATATACCAGAATATTTACAATCCAGTTTTGTGTGTTCTATTTTGTAAAGGATGGGAAAGAAATGTGATCTGGTGACCTGTTATTTCCTCCCCCATATTGCTGTGCCCAGCCCCACAAGACTGATATCAAACTCTAAACTTAAAAGTATAGTCTCTGAAGCAATCAGTAATATTAAAACACAAAATTCTTATACACTTGTTTACTCCTTTTCCAGAAAAAGATGGCTGCAGAACTCCAAGTCCAGCTCGTGAATGAACTGTTGAGAGACAATGATGCCCTAACAAAAGCTATCAACATGGCAACGCAAGAGAAAGCGGAGCTGTGCAGGACCGTGTCCCGGCTGGAGAAGACCCTGAAACACCACACGCAGAAGGGCCTTCTCAATGTAGGGATTTTTGTCTCTTCCTGGCATAGTACCTGCCCACTGTCTATACACAATACTGTGTCAGACCTGTCTATTGTACTTGTCAGGGAGCTGGCTGCTGCCTAGACCCGAGGCCTCTGTGCAGCCTTTTCTGGCTGGCCCTATGGGCTCCATCCCTTCTAGTGTACAGCCTGTGCAGGATTTCAGGATCCTGTTATGGTGCCCAGGCTTGTCTCAAACTCCTAGGCTTAGGTGTTCCTCCTGACTCTGTTCCCCACAAGTACACACTGCCACACCCAGTTTGATTGATTTCATTTTGTTTGATTGATGGGGAGGAGCAGGATTGAGGCAGAATCCCAGGTAGCCCAGGTTGTCCTCAAACTCCCTATATATCTGCAGATGACCTTGAACTTCTGATCCTTCTGCCTCCATATTCCAAGTGCTGGGAATACAATCACGTGCAGTGTTCTGTGGTGTGTGTGTGTGTGTGTGTGTGTGTGTGTGTGTGTGTGTGTGTACACGTACACAAACACAGGAGCACACTGCTTACATGCTTGTGCAACTGGTTCAGGTTGAGGCAGAAGTCAGCATTAGTTGTGTGGTTTGCTCTCCACCTTATCTTTTGAAACAAAGTCTCCAATTGAGTCTGAACCCACAGTTTCAGTTAGACTGGCTGGCAGCAAGCCCCAGAAACTCCTAAATCTGCCTCCCCAGCGCTGAGATTACAGATGTGCACTGCTGTGCTGGTGCCCTACTCACTGCTGGGAATCCAAACTCAGGTCCTCATGTTTGTATGCTAAGCAATTTACCCAGCTGAGTTATCTACTGGCAGAGGCAAACAGATCTCTGAGTTCAAGGTTAGCCTGGTCTACAGAGCAATTCCAGCACAGCCAGGGATATACAGAGAAACCATGTCAGGAAAAAAAAAACACCAAAAAATAGAACTGTCACACTGATGTTCAAAGTAGCTGTACTAGTGTTCACTGCCACCACCATTGTGTAAAGGTGCCATTTTCCTACATCCACTCCAGTGTAGTGCTTGTGTTTTCTTGATGTGTTTGAGTATTTTTTTTTTTTTTTGAGACAGAGTTTCTCTGTATAGCTTTGGAGCCTGTCTTGGAACTAGCTCTGTAGATCAGGCTGGCCTTGAACTCACAGAGACGTGCCTGCCTCTGCCTCCCGAGTGCAGGGACTAAAGGCGTGCACCACCAACGCCCAGCTGTGTTTTGGGTATTCTTGATGATAGTCACTCGGATTGGGGTGAGATGGAATCTTAAAGTGATTTCAATCTGCATGTCCTTGAGGCTAAGGATATAGAACAGTTTTAAAGTGTTTCCCAGGCATTTCTATTTCTTTCGAGAGTTTTTGGTGTATTCTTAGCCAGTGTTTTGTTTTCTTGGCCATTAGTTTTTTGGGTTCCTTGTCTGCTCTGGGCGCTAATCTTGGATCTGCCGCTGGCAGAGGTTCTTCTTTCTCTTCACTTGATTGAGTTTCCATTGCAATACAGAAACTTTAATCTCATGAGATCCTATCTGTCCACTGTTAGTTGTTATTTTGTTCTGCTTCTCCTGTGCTATGGGGTGCTGGTCAGAACAGCATCACCTATACCTGTGTGTTGAAGTGTCAGTGGATGTGAGGGAGTAGGAAGTGCCTGGGGGCTGATGAGACCTTGGTCCCGAGCCCTCTCACTTCTCCTTGTTTAGAGTGTCCCATTGAACTTTTTGTTTCTCCTAAAAGGTACATCAACTGGACAGTGATGAATCCCATTGAGCTTTGTGGGCTCTTGCTGAGGTTAATGATAGCACTTGCTCCTGCAGGTTAGCACGGAGATGAGGAAATGGTATCAGTGATGAGTAAACTAAGGAGGGGCTATGAATGAACGGGAGGATTACCTTCTTTATGTTCAGGGTCACTGACGGGCTCTGCAGAGCAGTTCTTTCCAGCAGTGACTTTGACATTTCTTACAGATCATATTGTCTTTGCCTTTTCCTCATGCCAGCCTGCCTTGGCTTCTGACTCTCCCCCTGGAGAGTCATATGTTGGCATGATGATAACTAGTTGCCTTTGATTACTGTCCCTGTCTGCTGGGCAGATCCCAGGCATCAACTTTTGGGGTCACCTCTGTTCTATCACCTCGGAGTCACCATCCAAGACTGTGCTCCCGTGGCGGAACCTTGGAAACCCTTGGCATATGATGGCTACACAGGTTTCCCCCTTGCTTAATCTTGGCCCATTGTTATGCCTGCTTTTAGAAATGAATAATCTCAATGTCACACAAAGGAGCAAAGGAACAAAACAGAAATAATTTGGCAAGGCAACTTCTCATTTGAAAAAGAGATATGCATGCCAGAATCCAAACTAGGCTAAGCAAATACTTTAGCCCAAATGGCATCTTTTATCCCTCATGTACGTGGTAACTGTCTCAATCCCGTTGGTGGGAGTTGAGCTTCACACTATGACACAATTGGCTAATGGGTATGCAAAGTAGAAGGGGAGGGCCCTTGTTAAGCTAACTACTTTTGATAGCAATAAAACCAACCAAATAAATTTTCTCACATTGTTCCATTAAATTAGGCTTTTCTTGTGTGGAGTTAGAATGGAACTGTGTGTTTGTTTTTGTTAGCAATCGGCATTTCTAGAATGAGGAACTATTAAGATTATTTGATTTAAAGCTTTGAATTGGTAGGTATTTTGCAAATATTTATGACTTGTTCTTATTAACATGTACCTTTTGTGCAATATTTCAGTAAATGAATGATAATCGCCCCAGAAGTGTTACTTGAGCACTACTGAAAATGGTGCCCAGTGTGACAAGGGGATAACACATAGCATGTGCTCGTGGGCTAGCAATGCCTCACTGAATCCTGGCCCTTTGGACATTTCCCCAGTCCCTACTCTCATCTGCGATAGGCTATGCCCACAGTAGTCCTTAGCTAGCTATGGTAGAAATGAGGGTTTCTCTTTCTTTCGGATTAGCAGAGCAGCTGCTATTGTCTGCATTATTCTCCTCTGGATCATCTTTCTCAGGGTGTTATTTAAGAACAGCTGGGAGAGAGCAAACTGCTACCATGCAAGCATGAGACCCAGAGCTCTGTCCCCCAGCCAGATGTGAGCTAGGCAGGCAGGCACACACCTTTGATCCCAACACTCACCAGGCAGAGGCAGGCAATTTTGAGGCCAGCCACGTCTACATACCATGTTCCAGGCTAGCAAGCATTGCATAGTGAGATGGTGTCTCAAAACCAGCAAACCAAAAGACAGATTATAGTGGCACACCCACTTGTAATTCCTGTGCCGGGGAAACAGACTGGATCCCTGGGACTAAGTGGCCAGCTAGCCTAGTCTAATTTTTAAACCCCAGGCCCTAGTGAGAGACCCTGCCCTTTAAAAACAGCTGACAGCGACTTCAGAACAACACTGAAGGTTTACTTCTTTCTTACAGGCACACAGCTGCATCCCTGCCCCATCAAATAGAAATGCTCTATAGTTGCCAGCTGTGTTTATTTTTTTATTTTATTTTACAGAGGCAAAGCAAGTCTTCATGGAAGCAAGATGGGACGGTTCTGCAGAGTCCTCTACAACACTCAGATCCAGAGCGGCACACAGCAAATACAAGTATGGAAGCAAAAACCTGCAATACCAAGGTAAGCCATTCAGAGTAGAGTTCAGAGTGCCAGCCATGTCTTAAACCAGGGATAGTTAACTGCAGGGAAAGGGTTTTCTTGACTACAAGGTTCTTGTATAGATGAAACATACTTCTTTACAGGAGAAAAACCTCTGCCCTAGTTGCCAGATCAATATGAGAAAGGGAGTTAGCAAAAAACTGGATCTAAAACTTGGTTTGCTTGTGTGCAGATACCATGTTTTCTCCAATGACGGAATGAACATGCAATGCACAAGTTGTCAGGAGACAGTGTCTATAGAATAAGAAAATCTTTCCTATGATTTGCTCCCGAGAAAAGTGCTTCTCGGTGTTTGGATCCAAGCTCTGTAGTTTCACAGTTTTCTTCCTGTATTATCTGTGGGACCCATTATGATACCCCCCCTAACCAGTTTAGACCACACTTGAGTAGAAATCCAGTAGTCTTCATGGGGGCTCACTTGAGGGCGTTGTGAAGAAGGTATTTCTTTGTTGATTTTGTCTGATAGACAGGGACTCTTCGAGAGGAGGATGCAGTTGTGCATGGGTTGTATGTGAGCTACAGTCCTGTTTGGTTACTTTTTGTGATGAGCCACTAACTGTACACTGAGTAGATTCTGTCAGGATGTCATTTTCATTTCCTGATCCTCACTCTGCCTTCCTTTTAGATGGAGAAACTGTACCTACACTATCTGAGAGCAGAGAGCTTTAGAAAAGCTCTCATTTACCAAAAGAAGTATCTCTTGCTGCTGATTGGTGGATTCCAGGACTCTGAGCAGGAAACACTCTCCATGATTGCTCATCTGGGGGTATTTCCTTCCAAAGCAGATAGGAAAATTACTACATCACGTCCTTTTACAAAGTTTCGCACCGCTGTGAGGGTAGTCATCGCCATATTGAGGTAATGCCCTGCCTCCAAGCCAGTAGGCAATGCATCTATGCTTGCTTCTGTGGCAGCTTTAATTCTTGAAAGTATAGTGTTTTCTCTTTCAAAATCAATGGAACTCATGGCCTGAATGAAACTATGACATTTGTCTTTAAGAAGTCCTGCTATGAGGATTGGAGAGATGGCTTTGAGAAATCAGATGGTCATTCACAACCATTTGTCACTCCAGTGTCTGGGGATGGATCCCATGCTTTCTTCTGACCTCCAGGCATCAGTCATGCATGTGGTGCACATACATATATGCAGGCAAAACATATGTACAGATAAGTAAGTGAATTCATGCGGTGCCTAGGTATGGTGCCATAGGCTGGTCATCCCGACACTCAGGAAGCGGAGACAGAGAGGAGTCAAAAGCTCTAGGCTAACCTGAACTATATTTGAGATCAGTATCAGAATGCCTGCAAAAATTCCCAGGGTCTGGTGGTCTTTTTTTTTTTTTTTTTTGAATAATTTATGGTTTGCCACACAGAGAGGAAAGTTACAGTCACACCACTTGTCAGGAGAGCCTCGCAAAAAGGAGCATGAAGCCCTCACATACTGTCACCCTGACTGTACCTTCCCCACACTGTCCGTGCTGTGCTCTTAATGACCCACCTAGGCAGAAGCAGTGTGTGTCTGCAGTGTCTGGTGATGCGTACAGGGTTGAATTTTGTAGTGTGATAGGCTGCAGGTAGGTTGCAGCTGGTGGTCAGGGGTGGGGTGCCTGCAGGGCCGGAGAGTACAGCTGGTTCTCCACTGCCTCAGACACTTGTGGGCTCTGCCTCTCTTGTGCTGAGAGAGCTAGTTCTGATGGTTTGGTCACATCGGGGGTGTCACTGCTTTCTCTTGTTTTAAATGTCGCCTTCCTGTGTAGGCTGCGATTTCTGGTTAAGAAGTGGCAAGAAGTGGATCGGAGAGGAGCGCTAACACAGGGCAAAAGCACCCGCCAAGGTGGGCCTCAAGTGTCACCTCTTTTTTTGGGTGTTTTGGTTTGGGGGTGTAATAAAGCACAGGAAGAAAGCCAGGAGACACAGTCAGTGCCGGCACCCCAGGGCACTGAGAGCAGCGTGGCGGACTTGGTTGGTCAGCAAGCTGGAGCCAAGCGGTGACTCTGGAGAGTGCTGAACAAACTGGTCCTTGTTGCTCTCCAGAGTTGGGCTTTATGCTGCTGTACCTACCTGTGTGAGCACTCGGGCTTGTTTTAGCTATCTCTGGAGCTGTCTGCTGCTGCCTCCTCAGAGGTAGTGTAAAGTGGCTTCATGGACTCTCAAGGGGCCAGGACAGTAAGAATCTTTGCTGGGTCTTGTCTGGTCTCTAGGGATGGCAGGTGTGACTGTCCTTCTTACTTAGAGGACATGGAGAGCTAGGCCTTCTACCCTCGGGGCCACTAAGCCACCACTGGCTGCCATCCTGACCATGCCTTCAGTTCAGGTCAACACACAAACGTGCCTGCCCCCAGCTGTGGGATACCCAAGCGGTGCTGGCAGTCAGGGCCAGGGTTATTTAAGTCAGTGTAAGAGTTGCTTGTATAGCTTAGGTTTTTGGGAGATGGGTCCTTCTAAAATATGAATCTCTTTTCCTAACGGTTTCTTGTTTGATCATTCTTGGGAAGGACATCGAATGTCCCAGAGACAGCATTCTTCATCAGAAACCAGAGCATCCCTGCCAACCAGAGAAGTTTCCTCAGGCCACATCAAGGACTCTAGACACAACCTCAGATCCTCGGCAGCAGTATCACTGGGCAAGGTGGAAAGGTCAGTTGGGATGCTCCAGGTTTTTACCTAGTAACCATGCTGATGATATCCAGAACCCTGTGTGGCTGCCCAGAGAAATGTAGTTTGGCAGTACTTTGGTCTTTGGTCTGGCTCAGAGCAAGGCAGTGAACACAGCAGAGTCTTCAAGAGCCTGGGGATCCTGTTCTTTTCAGGAAGGGCTAAGACCACCTATGTTCAGTAAATGAGGCATGCTGCCCACTGTGGAGAGGTTTGGGAACTTGTCTCATGGAAAGGGAAAAGGATACAGTGTCCCTGGGGACACTGGGGCCTGGGAGAAAGGATGATCAGGATGGGAATTAGACAAGGGTAGGTTTTACTCAAGGAAGTATAGGCAAATAGGTAGACCATCCTGGTTACCCAGTGAAGGATGCTGAGGCATAATACAATTGGGGTAACAGGCATAATCTCAAAATCTGGTGGATGGAATCATGCATAGTTGTTGCCATTTATTCTCACTGCAAAATGTGATATAGAAGTTGTTTTGTTTCATTTTTGGTGTTTGTTTTGAGACAGAATCTCACTGTGTAACCCTAGCTGTCCTGGAATTTACTGTGCAGACCAGGCTAGCCCTCTTTTCTTTTGTCTCCCAAATCTTGGGATTACAGGAGTATACCACTGTTCTGGGCCTTAAAAGTTGATTTTTTTTTTTTTTTTTTTTTTTTTTTTAAGTACTACACAGGGCTGGCATAGAGCTCAGTCTGTGCAGAGCTTGACTAGCATTCATGAGCCTCTGGATTCTAGACAAATAAAAACATTTCCTTATTGGTAATAATGCAGTAAGATACTAGCCTTAGCAGAGACGCAGGCCAGATCTGGTCAGCTGATCCTAGGTTCTGCTCTGTGCTCTTTTGACTGTAACATTGCCTGTTAATTTAATGGGTTTTTTTTTTTTTCCTCCTTGATGTGGGTCTTTGTTTGCAGATCAACTTCATCACCAAATTCTCGGTTAGAAAGATCCCTGACTGCTTCTCAAGATCCAGAACATTCCTTGACAGAATATATTCATCATTTGGAAATGATCCAGCAGAGATTTGGGGGGTTACCACCAGGTAAAAACGGACTCGTTACAAACTGTAATGCTGTAGCTAAGAAACATAACATAGAAGAAAACAGCTAGTAAATTGATGAGTAATACTGCATTGGATGGGCTTCCAGCAGTTTGAAACCAGACTGGTCTACACACTGAGTACACACAAAACAAAACAAGAATCTGCTAGTGTCATCTTAGTAATTTTTAGTTTGAGTGATACACATGCACCTTGAAGTATGTGGTGGTTGGTGTTGTTCAGTCACTAGATGGGTCCTTTTGTCCTCCTACACTGATGGGAAATGTAAAGATAACACGTATTAATTACTGTCTCACCACTGTGATCAAGTATTAGAAGACGCAGTTGGCCAGGAAGTCACGGCAGTGGAAAAGGCTCATGCAGCTAACGAGGCTTCTTGTTCAGATCCAGGAGGATCAGATAGCAGGGCAAGGACAGGCAGCTGGTGGGCTGTAAAACCTCAAGGCCTGCCCAGTGACCCACTTCCTTCAGCACAGCTCAACCTCTAGATTCTACGAACTCCCAAATCAGCACCACCAGCTGAGAACCTCGGGAGTTTAAACATGTGATCCTGTAGGAGATTTTTCATACTGAAACCGTAACAAAACCATGACCTAGGGATCATGGTCATGTCTCATAATGCAAAATGAAGTCCAACTTCAAAGACTCCATGGTCCTAAGAGTTTCAAAAGTCCAAACTCTCCTCTTCCTGGGCTCTGCTTACAACATTCTTCTCTTCCAAATTGTTCAGGCAAAGATTTGTCCAAAGGCCTTACCAACCACATGGCCATGGTTATCACAGCAAGGGCCCCACTGTCTAGCACCAAGTTTCTGTGTTAGAAAATTGATCACTGACCAAATACCTTGACAAGTGGCAACTCAAATGATTTGCTTTTGTTCTCTGTTTGAGTCCATCGTGTCAAGTGTGCCTTCTGCCTGTAGCAGCTTGTGGTGTGAGCAGGAATGTGTGGCTGTTCATAGATTTGTCCAGATTAGGAAGTGAAGACAGGCTGCAAAATCTCACTTCCTGTTTCCAGTAAAGCACATCAGCAAGGCTTCATATCCTAAATGGTGCATAGCCTCCTAAAAATGTCACTACCTGAAGCCTGAGTGTTAAAACACATGGTCTTGTGAGGATTCTACATTCCAGTTGTTACCAATTACGACTTGGCCTGTATGTATATAATTTATGTATAGTTTCTTAAACCTAACTTTCTGTTTTCATTATAACTCCATATATTTTTTTTTACCAAAGCTCTGAGGTGGTGATATTTTGAAATTATTAAAAATGTAAAATTCATAAAAAGTTTTATAACAAATTTCTATTCTGCTTTAATTTTAGATTCCACTCAGAAATCCTGCCACCAGAAGATTAAACAATGAATAAAGTCTTGTGGCTCTTAACCTGTGACAGTTGTATCTGAGGAAAGGTGGTTTTCCTAAGGAAAGCTCATGGTATGGTCTGGGACACTTCGGGAGTCATGATGCCAGCCCCTAGGAGCTGCCGAGTGTTTCCACCTCAGCGCACTGCTAAATGGAGCATTTTTCGCTCCTTCCCTCCTCCCAGTGAGCAATGGCTGTGTTGTACTCTGTGCCTATTGATAGAGCCTCTGCCTCTTCCATGTCGGAAGTGGAGAGTGGTTCCAGTTGTTTATTTTCCTAACATGTAAGGATGGAAAGTTCATTTGAAAATGAACACATAGGAAGGAAAGAATAAAGTTTGGAAGGAAAGAATAAAGTTTAAGTATTGTTGTTTATGGATGGTCTTGTGGGGTTTTTTTGTTTTGTTTTTTTGTCCATTCAGTTAATTCTTTTTGATGTCAAACTTGTTTCTCATGGCTACAGCTATTCTATAACTCATATGTATACCACACAGTGATTCTGCTCAGGACCCTTCACCCAGAAATGAATATAAGGGCAGGTGTATGTGTAAGTGTGTCACACAGACATCCACATATGTACAGATTCAGTAAACATGGCAAGGACCTTTTGAAACTACAAATATAGTTATCCGGTATATTCTTTAAAACATTATCATAAGAGGGGCAAAATTCATCATGATCAATTAGTTCCCCCAGAAATACTTCAATCAAAGATGTGATGTTTTATCAGGCAGAGCCCAGGCTAGACAACAAAGCAGTTGTGGTTTTCAAAGGGAACTTAATGTAAGTGTTTGGTTACTCTGATGTAAGAGGGGCTTTACACAAGGTAAAGCAACCCAGAGAGAAGCCACCATACTGAAGCTTGAGGACTCTTAAGTCCCCTATGGTAAAAGACAATCCCCAATGAGACACATCAACTGTCAGAGAATTATATACACATCTAACATATATGTACAACTTTTCCCTCCTGTTCCCAGATTGAGTGCCTGAGCAAATTCCTTGAACCAGTTAGCACATAGAGCCTACCCTCTCTTCACTTTCCTCATTTAATTACTGAAATATTATTTAATGCAATTGCCTGGTGTGAGATATTTTCCAATAGAAGATGCTTCATCTTCTGGGAGGCTGGTAAGGTTCATGTTCAGTAGTCTAGGCTGCCCAGGTGTTCACAGATTTCAGGACTGGGGTCAGCTCCGAGATCTGGCAATGACTGATTAGTTTTTAAGACCAGTGTGCTACCAACACATAAAATAGAGGTGTAGGCAGTTTTTTGTTGGGACCACAGGTCATGTCTGTTCTTCCAGCTGCTCCCAAATAACCACACAGAGACTTATTATTAATTATAAATGCTTGATCAATAGCTTAGGCTTAATACTAACTCATATCTTAAATTAACCCATATTTCTTAGCTACACTCTACCACATGGTGGTACCTATTTTCAGCATGTTCATCTTGATTCTCTCTGCATCTCCTGTCAATTCTGCCTTCTACCTCAGGCTCTTTGTCTGCAAGTCCCCGCTAACTTTTATCTGTGTAGCTATTGGCCAGTGGGCTCTTTATAGCCAATGAGAGTAATTCACATTTACAATGTACCAAAAGATTGTTCCAGAGCAAGGAGGAGAGCATCAGGAAGCAAAACTTTCAGGGTTCTTCCTGTCTTCAACCTCCAGGCTCCCTGGTCTGCACTCCTGTGGGAGAAATGGCAGCATGAACTAGTCACTCAAAGCATAAACTACCTGCCATTATTTCAGCATTCCACACTGAAAGCACGCTGTCTTCACCTCTGCCTTTCACCACTCACAAGACAAAGTGGCTACCACATCACCACAAGTCAGTCATTCTTGGCATTTTAACCAATCAAAAGTCTCTTGAGTAAATACCATACTGCAAGGGGTTTTCTTCCACTATCAGGACAGACAGTAATGGTACTCTAAGGCAATTTGATAGGTATTTTACATCCATTTACTAAAAGAACAATTGTAGCCAGGCATTGGAGGTGCATGCCTTTAATCCCAGCACTCAGGAGGCAGAAGCAGGTGGATCTTCATGAGTTCGAGGTCAGCCTGGTCTACAGAGTGAGTTCCAGGAGAGGCTCCAAAGCAATAAAGAAGAGGTCATGTCTCAAAAAAAGCCAAAAAAAAAAAAAAAAAAAGTAAAAGCAATTGCTTCTCCACTGGGGCCTATGACCTCCATTGTCAGATTTCTGTCCAGTTTTAAGATACCAGATGTGAATTTCCTCCTTTGGAGAAGGCTTTAAATCCAATCAGAAGGGTGATGGTTGTACCTCTAATTGTTGTGCCATCATTTCTCCAGCAGTCCAATCTTACCTGGCATGTTGGTGGTGTACTATATAGTGTATACAAGCCAGTAGTTGTAAGCCTGCTGTCAACCATTCTAACTCAGCTGCCTGAGTGGTTGTAATTGGCTCCTATATTCTCATAAGGAATAGAACTATAGGAGGTGTGGCCTTGTTGGAGGAAGTATGTAATTGTGGGGGCGGACTTTGAGGTCTGTTATGCTCAAGATACAGCCCAGGATCACAGTTTACTTCCTTTTGCCTGCATGTTAACATGTAGCGTCTCCTCCAGCACCATGTCTGCCTACATGCCACCATTCTTTCCATGATGATAATGGATTAAACATCTGAAACTTAAGCTGCCACCTCAAATGTTTTTCTTTATAAGAGTTTCTGGCCATGGTGTCTCTTCACAGGATTTCTAAGACAGCCTGCATAGTATCTTTCAGCACTAAAATATCAGTTGACCATAGAGGGGCCTTCCAGTGCAGTCCTGGCTTGATTTCCCTGTGTACAAATGGTGTCTTCAGCAGTAGGGATTTACTAATCTAGTTCTGATATGCAGCCAACTTTAAAGGCCTCCCTGGATATATCAATGGTTCATCCCAGCAACTGGCATTGTCATTTAACAACCATGTGGCTTCTGGTAGAGTATGGGTGCCATCTTCCAAATCCTTAAACTTCTGTTTGTTTAGATGCCTTTACAAATCTGTAAAACAGTCAGAAACCAGTACTATGCCATCTATGTAATGATGAGCTGCTGCTATCCATTCCAGACAAGTGCCAGGTAGATTCAGAAGTTAAGAAGTTGTTAAATAACACTGTTAGCCAAGTCCAATACAGCACGAACAGAGAACACTGCTTGTATCACTGTTCTGTATCAGAACAGTGGTAGGATAATGGCATGTATGGGAGGCATTATCTTACTTAGCTCTCTGTCATCCATAATTTCTAGACACCGTTTTGCTTCTCATCCTGGGGCACTGCCATGAGCTACATTTCATCTCCCCACCCCTAGTGCAGCCAGCTGAAGCTGCTTAGCAGTAGGAGGGTGTGGCTACACCTGCTGCTGAGGAATCTGACACACTCTGGGCTGGCACTGTACCTGTAGCTGCTGCTTCCCTTGGCCCCACCTGACTGCCAAGAGGGCCTCAAGCTAGCTAAATAATGTCTACCCTCAGTATACATGCTTCCGCACTCCCAGCTTAATCTGAGGATTATCCTCCTCCAGGGTAACTGGCCACCAATGAGATGAGCTAAATCATTTTATGTCATGGATAGCAATGGCTCTTAATGCACCCTTGTCATTTCTGCTGTTGGTGAATTGTTCTCACAGTGAAGCCTTATAGTTGCTTACTAGCATAGCGTTTGTATCTCCGCCCCCACTCCAAGAATTCCAGCTTGTTAGGCATGGCAGCACATGCCTTTAATCCCAGCACTCGGGAGGCAGAGGCAGGCAGTTCAAGGTCTGCCTGGTCTACATAGTGAGTTCCAGAACTCCATAGAGAGACCCTGTCTCAAAAAATTCCAGCTCAACATAAATCTTGTCATATTTAAATTTGAGCAACCTGGATACGACCCCTTTGTTTGCTTCCCCCCTCTTCATCTGTTCATTGCTTTAGCACTCGGTCAGTTGCTTTATATGCCGGTCTCAGTCACTCAGATCCACTCAGCATCTTCTTCATATAGGTCATGCTCTACCCTGGGGGCGGGGGGCAAAAAGGCCAGTAAAGTGCCTAACCAGCCCAGAGGTGCCGACTGAATCAACTTCCTCCTCTTCCGTGAAGATAGTTCCCTCAGGTCCAGTGAGCGTGCATGAAACAGCACATCTCCCATTTTCTATTCCCTTTGAAATGCCTGCTCCCTCTCTACAGTCTTCCAGTCCCTGGTTGTAGGCGGATTTTTCTTTGGGCCGCCAGCTTACAAAAAATGACATAGAGACTTATTAGTAATTATAAAAGCTTGGCCTATGGCTTAGACTTGTTCCATTAGCTCTTATAACTTAAATTAACCCATTTCTACTATTTTACGTGTTGCCACGTGACTTGTAGCTTTTACCTCTCCTCTTGTGTGTCTTGCTCCCTCTGTATCTGGCTAGCCACTCTGCCTTTCTTCTTCCCAGAGCTCCCTCTATCCTGAAGTCCCTGCTATACCTCCTCCCTAGCTATTGGCCGCTTAGCTTTTTATTAAACCAATCACAGTGACATATCTTTCTTTACACAGTGTAATTGAGTATCTCAAAACACCTGGTATTCATGGAGACCTCAACCGGTGAGAACCTAGTGTCTCTAATGGCCTATTTGAGCCAAACCATCAGGATTTCTATTTTCTCATATTATACATAACCTGTCTTTAGAGGAGGTGCGTAGTTACAGCACTCACTTCCTCCACTTCCACATCACTCAGACAGATCCCATCGGCCTCCTTGTTTCAAAGGCCGGCCTGTGAGAGAGGGCCTTTCATGTCCTGCTCAAAATGTCTCCCAGCTGAAGCAGTTCAAATGCAGTCTACGCCCTATCTCAGTTTCAAACACTGAGCTCTGCTGAGTCATGGATTTTTCCTCTCTCTGCTAAAGGTCAAATTTCAGGGGCATCTTCTTGTGTCTTATCCTCAGTTTCATTCCCTTCACTACCTGGTTCCAAATGTTTGGATCCCAGTAGTTGCTCTCTAACACAGATATAATATGTGTTGTGTTCCTTGTGGTGTCCTAGCCATAAAGAGCAAGCTAACAATTCTATATTCATTTCTTACCCAACTCTCCTAAAATTCTTGACTGTGGCATGTCAGCATCTTGGCTACACCTGAGTGGAGGTTTCTAAGAAGTCCACAGGCTATGCAACTGGCAGAGCCAGGTTGTGTCTCCTACCATTTCTGATGGTGGGGAGTGTTACTTTGGGAGTGCCCTAGAAGACATCTGATCACTAGACCTTGAGATTCATTAGGATACAGCAAGCCTTTGAGTTCTTGCAGGGTTTATCTCTGAAGCAACCGTTTATCACCAGCTTCCAGCACCTTCTCTGTGTTACCAACATCTGACTGATCGATCCTAATGTAAAGTTCTGCACTGCCAGAGTATTGAGGCTCCTCTTGGATGGTGCCTTATATAACAATGGACTATACTGACCAGTTTTACACTCTAGATTGCTTATAACCCAGCCTCACACAGTCTTTCTCAGCCCCTACCAGTATATACATATTGGATGTGTATTATGATTTCTGAGATATTTAAGTCCTAATTTCAAATGCCTATGAATATGACCTTGTTTGAAATTGGGTCTTTGCAGATGATCAAGTTAACATAAGCTAATTAGAGTGTTCTCATTTTAGGTATGATTGGTGTTTTCCGACAATTGGGCACACTGCCACATGAGATCACTGTGTAGACATGAGGTCAAAGATCTGGGTAAAACATCTACAATGCAAGAAACTTCAAATATCGGCCGTAGTCACTACAGGCTGAGAGACAGCTATGGGACAGATTATCCTTTGAGGTCCCAGAGGGAACCAACCCTGCCCCACACCTTGATCTTAGACTTCTGGCCTCCAGAATTCTGATATGGATGGTAAACCATGTGTTGAGCTGACTAAGTTTCCAGTACTTTGTTACTGTTGTGTTAGCAACTGAATACACAGCTTTTTGGAGGGAGAGGGGGGAATACAGAGCTCCCTTTTATCACATTGTTTATCTGAATTACTCTCAGAAGTAACTATAATTTATGTCTAGTATCCAGTAGGTGGGTACATTAGTAAGGTTTATCTAGAGGAACAGAACCAATAGAATGTATATTGGAAAGAAATTTACTGGAATGGCTTATATAATACAAGTATTTGAGCAGCCCAACAGTGTTTGTCTGCATGTTAGAGAGATCAAGAACTCAGTCCACAAAGTTGGGTGCCTCAGTGCTCCCGATCTGATGCTGAAGGCCTGGAGGATTCCTGGACAGTCACTGGTCATTAGTCCATTTTGGGCGAAGGCCCTGGGTTCTGATGCCAGCGAAGGGCGAGAAGAGCTGCAGCAGCAGTGTGTCTGGGTCACCACTGAGGGGGGAGCTCACTCTGGAGCAAGGCCCTCCTCTCCCGAAAATGCCCTCACAGACTCATCCAGAGGTGTGTCTCTCAGTTGGTTTCAGGTCCCGCCAAGCTGACAGTCAAAATTAATCATCACAGTGGCTAGAGGTAGGAGGAGGACTGCTGGGCTTAATTAGGAAACCAGTCTGTGGACAGGCTCTAAAATATCCAGGTAGTTTAAAGAGTCAAAATCTTTGAAAGTATATACATGGGTATCTGCAACCTGTGTGTCACAGGCCCAGCTCTTCCCCAACCAAAAGAATTGTTTCATGCCAGCATGTGTTTGGATATTCGCGCAAACATATACTAAAGAATCCCATTACCTTCCTTATATTACTATATATGCCTGACATTTTGCCTGCTGTGTATCCAGTCTCACTGCTTCACTGTATATCTGTCTATACTGATGAATGAGTCTACCTCAAACCCATTTCATCTCTGGCATTAACTGCAGCAGCATGATCTGTTGTAGAATATTATTTTAAGGTGTGTTAACATTTGTTTAAGGTCTGGAACATTTGTTTAATGATGTAAAAAATGTGTTGCTTTTGTTTATGCTGCATTTGTTTAACTCTGTGAAGCTGTGATTCCTTGCCTGTCTAAAACACCCGATGGTCTAATAAAGAGCCGGATGGCCAATAGCAAGGCAGGAGAAAGGAGAGGTGGGGCTGACAGGCAGAGTATAAATAGGAGGAGAAATCTGAGAGGGAGGAGATGTTGGGGCTGGCCGGTCAGCAAGCCACCCAGCCAGCCACAGAGTTAAGAGTGAAAGTAAGATACACAGAAGTAAAGGGGAAAGCCCAGAGGCAAAAGGTAGATGGGTTAAGTTAAAAGCTGGCTAGAAACAAGCCAAGTTAAGGGAAGGCAGGCTTGGGAGAGGAAGGGGTAAAGTATATGTTTTCTAGGCATGATTTTGTTCAGCCTGTTGAGGAGCTGTAGAGAAAGACAGAGGGACCCACTCTCCTAAAAGTAGTCGCTAAACACTTAAAAATAGATAAATTGGGGGCTGGAGACATGGCTCAGTAGTTAAGAGTGCTTGCTGCTCTTGGAGAAGTCCCAGGTTTGGTTCCTAACACTCATATGGTGGCTAAGAACAGTCTTGGCAGTTGAAGAGTATCGCATACCCTTTGGTCTCCTAGGGCATTGCACACTTGTGGTGTGCAGACATACATGAAGGCAACGTGCTCATCCGTAAAATAAGCCTTAAAAAAAAATAATTGTTGAATGCTGTTTAAAATGTCCATTTTTTTTCCTTTTTTAAAATTTAAATTTGAAACAAGGTTGTTTTACATGTCAATCCCAGTTCCCTCACCCTCCCATCCTCCCCTATCACCCCCACCAAACCTCAGCCCATCCCTTTCTGCTCGACAGGAAGGGTGAGGCCTTCCATGGTGAGTCTTTAAAGTCTGTCATATCATTTGGAGCAGGGCCTAGGCCCTCCCCTGTGTGTCTAGGCTGAGGGAGCATCCCTCTATGTGGGATGGGCTTCCAATGTCTATTCATATACTAGGGATACCATTTTTGTGTTTAACTTTTAAGTCTATATTGTAAACGTTTTTTTGTTTCTATGTGAATAAGTAAAAATTGAGGTCTCTGAAGGACAAATAGGTCTTTTCCTCATGCCTGGCAGCCTGGAGTGAGGGACAGCCCCTTCCCTAGTCACCTGCTGGAATGCCTTCAAGTCTGGCTGTTTTGCATACATTACAATCACTATGAAAATACTCCAGCAGCAAGATTATCTACTGCAATTGAATCCAGGATACCTGATCCAGGAAGCCTTGCTCCAGTCACCTCCTCTGGTCACAACCATTCCAGACTCTGCACAGGCTTTGAAAGGCCAAATCCTGGGTGCTTTTCCATAAGCTTCAGTGAATTTCAGGAGCCATACTCACTCAAGAGGACAGAGGGGGACTTCCGTAGGAAGAAACCAGAGATGAAAACATGAAACTATTGATCAATTTCCATGCAAAGCTTGTGACTGGTTCCTCTATGAACCGGTGATTGGTGTAAACAAAGAGTCTCTGGTTTGCATACCACACATCCTGGCTGTATAACCAGATTAGCCAGCTGGGAATACCTTCCTGTGCAGGTTCCTGATGATGTAATGTAAGCACACTAAACCCTCCAAAATGGTCTTGGTGTTGCCTAGCTGGGGTTTTGAATGCCTGTAGAGAGTGCTGGATGATATGGTAGAGAAGAGAGTGGCTAAAGAGTACTAGAAATTAGTGTGTAGAGGAAGAGGCTGGCAAGATTGAGAAAAGCAGTAAGTAATCAAAAGCAGGCATCTTTGGCTGGGGGAGTTTCTGGGAGCTGCCAAGACATAAAGAGTTTTCATCCTCAAGGCTTGGGAACAACACTAGTAACTGTAAAGGCCGAGGGTCCTAAAGTCCAAGGTTTGGAGAGTTCTAACATTAGCTGGTGGTAACCTCTGTTGTTGCTAAGATAATTTCATTAGCTACTGGCCACTGGCGATTGAACCCCAGAGCACCAACCTCTAACCCAGGCACCTAGAGCTGCCCCAGGCTTTTAAAGTTTCCAGTTTTCAGGGCTTAGAGCCATCTAGTCTGTCAGCCTAGCTCATAAATCTCAACACTCTAGGGCCGGCTATTAACACAAGAAATCCTACTCACCTACTTGCAATTGCCCCCTGAGGGGAACTAAAGTACCTGGCTAGATCTTTGTAATAAAGTACAGCTCTTTAGACGTTTAGTTTGGACTCCAAGGCCGGACTTTCGTTCTCCTACCCTATTCATTTAGGCGACATGAGGTCTGCACCAGGCTAGGACCTGTGGCAAAGTCTAGAATGACACCTAAGCCAGGCTATTAGTCTGTCCTTGCACCATTTATATGTGCCCCCAGCTCTGAAAACAACGCTTTCAAAAATTCCACCAAGGTTCCAACATATCATGCTTATGATTCCACGTCCCAAGGTCATCTCAAGGTCTGAGACATTGCAGGAGTTCCTTCTCGGTCAATGTCAGAGTCCTTCCAGGGTTATTGTAAAAAGCAATAAGCAAACACACTTTAAGGCAGGAGAAAAATGCCAGGAGTTTGCTGACATCGTTGCAGGAGTTAAGCGTGCCAGCAGGGTTCCTAGAAGGAAGAGGCTGGGGAACCCGCAGGAGGGTCACCTGGGCGACATTGAAGCCAGTTTGCTGTGGGGGTCGCGCGTATCCGGAGCCGCTTCTGTCCATCTCGCCCGCCCACTGCTCCTCTTACGCCCTCAAGGGGAGTGAAGCTCCCTGATTCTCCGACGTGGCCTATCAGCCAATAGAAGCGAGCTTTTAGAGTTGCTGGGCGGAGCCCGGCCCTATGGACCCGCGCAAGCGTTGCCCCGCCCCTCGGCCGCGCACGCGCGTCTATGGCGCGCTCCTGAGTTGGAGCCGCCCGCGCTCGTGCCCGCGTCTGTGAGCAGCAGCCCCGGCCGCGCCCCGCCCGCTGCCGGCTGCGGGCAGCCGCTGCGGGTGTGCAGGCCCCGGGGGTGGGAACGTCTCAGCCACCGGCCATGGCCGACCGCGGATGCCCTCTGGAGGCGGCGCCGCTGCCCGCCGAGGTGCTCGAGAGCCTGGCGGAGCTGGAGCTGGAGCTGTCTGAAGGTGAGAGCAGCGGGGACCCTCGCCCGAGACCCCGCCCAGGGACCCCTCTTCTGGAGCGTCACCCCGGGAACCTGCCGGGTACCACCACACGGGATCCCTGCCGGCCTGCCCTCCGCATCCCTTGCCCGGGGAACTCGCGCCGGTGGGCCGCTCGCTGGACACCCCGCCAGCTTCTGCAGACTGGAGGGTGCCCGGCCTCCGAAGGACACCCGGAGGGATTGGCTGTGAGGTGGGCCTAGGCGGACTCTTCCGAAAGGCCGTCTTACTGCCCGAGCTCTGTGATTTAGAAGCGGCAAGGCCGTGGTCTGTGCTTCCCGAGTCTGCCTTGCAGCCTCTGGGCAGGCAGGAAGCCGGGGATGCAGAAGCCGAGCCCCACCCCTAGAACTCCAGACTGCCTCGTGAGCCTCAGTTTCCTCATCTATAAAACGGAGGCTATAAGAACACTTGCTTTGTGGATTATGAGGCCAAAGTGCATTAGTGTAGTAGGTGTAATACACGTTAACACTCTAGAGGAGGCTTGTTCCTTTCTGGGATTTTTGATACATTTATTTTACACTTTAGGGGGCAAGCAAGGGCCCGGCACATGTGGAGGGAGGGAGGTCCGAGGTCAGTTTGCACGGAGCTGGTTCCCGCCTTCCACCTTGTGGGTTCAGGGAATAAACTCAGGTTGTCAAATTAGAGGGCAAGTACCCGCCTAGCCACCTCATCACATGAAATTTTTAAAAGTTAAGAAGTCAAATAAGTGGTTGTTAAAAACGGAATAGGGAATAGGGAATAGCTTCAGAGATGGTGAGTGGCACCCTCTATTTGGATGCTATTCTTCTCAGGGGGCCTGGGTAAGAGTTAAGTGCTCCATAAAATGCCCCCACCCCACCCCTGGGGGGAAATGCATCTGATTGTTAACTCTGCTTTTGAGACTTAAATGCATTTTGACCCTTTAGAATCTAATTTTTATAACATTGTTCTTTAACTTTAGAGTGGTATGCTTTGCTGAAGTCGGTTTAGTAAATTTTTGACCTTCCTTCCTTCTTTCTTTCCTTCCTTCCCTCCCTCCCTCCTTTTTCTTTTTCATCCTTGTCTGGGCATCACATACTTGCCTGGTGAGTCCAGAAGAGGCTATCAGATCCATGTGGGTGCTGTGAATTGAACCCAGGTCCTCTGGAAGGACATACAGTGTGCTTAACCACTGAGCCATCTCTCCAGCCCCACTTGGAGAGTTCTTGGTTCTCTTTGGAGGTGTGGTTAGGAATGATTCCGGAAGAAAAAAATAAAAAATCTATTGTACTGGATTTGATATGGCTCCTTGGGGAAAACTGAATAGTTTGTAGTTTAGTTTTGACATGTCAAAAGTGTTTTTGCAGATCACTCCTAATTTCTTCTTCAGAATATCTGTTATTTCAATTCCATGGGGTTAGGTGTATGAGTGCTTGCTAGGAGTTGGCAGTTAGCTCAATTATTTCCTCAAAGCAAAAACGAAATAACTTGTGACAGAACCAGACAGAGTATATCAACTAAGGGACTATCTATTAAGTCAATTAAGTCTACTTATACTGTTGCTATTTTAGACATATATAGGGGCACATAGTAAAGGGTGTAAGATTGTGTGTCTTGGAGAGAATCTGAAAGCTCAGCTTAAGTGGGAAAGGAGGCAGGCAATGGCATGTTCGTAGAAGGAGACTGCAAAGTGCATTACAGCCCGGACTGAGTATAGTCACTGCCTCTAGCCCCCTCGTAGTGTGGCACATTCCATTTTGCCAGACAGATTAGTGATTATCTTGGCAGAGTCACACTTTCCCCGCCCACAAAGAGCTTCCACACCTTCATATTGGATTGTACAGTTTGTGGTTGTCATTGACATGTGGCTTTCCCTGTTGGACTTAGAGATACCCCGTGATAGAGACTATGTTTTTAAGCAGACTTTTGGGGTTTTCATTTAGAAGCTGACTGGCATCTGGTTAAGTCACAGATTTATGACATGTCTGAACTTGGATTTGGCCAGCTGTAAAAAGGAGGTGACCGTTTTTATTGACATTTCAAGGTTCTTGTAAAGATTTACTCTATGTATGTGTTGGAAACTAAAGGTGTTTTATTTATAAATTAAAGGAATGTGTTATTAATGAGTCATAGTCCTGAAACTAGCACTTCATTATTTTTTTTAACTTTAATTTTTTTGGTATACAAAATACATATTTGCTATTTTTTGCTTATATTCACCCCCAATACCCTCTCTTGTCCCCCAACTTCTGGTTCCTTTTAACTTCCCAAACAGCTTTCTTCATTCAGTATCACATAAATATGTGTCTGTGGAGAATTAGATTTGTAGTTCACATCAGAGAGAAAATTTAAACAGCATTTGTCTTTTTTTGTGGCCTCTCCTATTCCTGCCCCCAACTTGTAGACTCCTTTCTTCTCTTAGTTCCCTTTCTATTTTTATATCTTGTGTGTGTGTGTGTGTGTGTGTGTATGTGTATGTGTATGTGTATGTGTGTGCACACGTGTGTGTCCACCCACCCGGGCATGTGTGTGTGTGTGTGTGTGTGTGTGTGTTTCGTGCGTGTGTGCACAAGTTCGTGCCATTATTTTACATTTTGCTCAACCGGAGGTTGTATGAATGGGAATCTATTTGTCCTGGAGTTTCCTTTTTCCCATATTTAGGGCAGAGAGATAAACTTCTGGTTTAGAATGGAGTAATGCCAATTTCATAATACTCACATTTGTCTAAGTGAGAAATTCAATAACACTTGGATTTGTCATTGCTGGGTACGTTGGAGGGAGTGGGGAGAATTCAGTACAGATACAGCTCTGCCTTCATGGGAAATAATAGCGAGAAGCAGTGCCTGGACAATCTAGAAAGTCTGTGTTCCTCCCTCAGCCATACACGAGCAGGGAATAGTTGCCATTACCTGGATAATCTGGAAAATCCTGTGTGTCTCCCCTCAATTGTATGTCATCAGTGACTACTTAGAAGCAACTCTCTGTCTTTATTCATAAAACATGGCCTCATTCTCCAACATTGTCACTGGTTCTTATCATCCTCCATTCTGATTGGGGTCTGCCCTCAGAGAAGGCTCTGGTCTTAAACTCTGTCGAAATCCTCTTATAGAACAGATGTGCTGAATTCCTGCTGTGAAGTCCCCCAAATATAATAGTGCACAGCTATCTTCTCGCTCCTCCTCCTCCCCTGCAAAAGTTTCCCTCCTGTGTTTAAGGTTACTGTTATGTGTATGTATATGTTTGTGGATGTTGTGTGTGTGTGGTGGGGGCACAAATGTACACACACCATGGTCTGCCATTTAGAGGTCAGAGGATGACATTTGGGAAGCAGTACCCTCATGCCACCATGGGTTTCAAGGGGTGAACTCAGACCATCAGGCCTGGCTGGGAAGCGCTTTTACATGCTGAGCCATCTTGACAACCCTGAAAGTTGAACTAGGTAAAATAAATGTTAACTCCTTTTAAGTTGTCCTAGGTGGTTCCCACCACCAGCAGCAATAACAATAACAAAAATGGGTTAGCATCATTTATGAGTACTTGTTGCTCTTGCAGAGGACCCTGGTTCAGTTTCCAGCACCCACATGGCAGCTCACAACTGTCTGTAACTCCAGTTCCAGGAGATCTGACACATTTAAACCAATACACATAAAATAAAGTTAAATAAATTAAAAAAAAAAAAGAAAAAGTAGATATACTAAAGAAAAAAAAGAGAGAAAAACACTAGAAAATGGGAAGACAGCCCATGCTTATGGATTGGAAGAATGAATATTGTGAAAATGACCATCTTAGCAAAAGTCATCTACAACCTCAGTGCAATTCTAATAAAAAGTTGCTACACCATTCTTCACAGACATAGAAAAAAAAGTGCAAAGATAGCCAAAGCAACCCTGAATGAAGAGTACTATGGGAAGTCTGGATTTCATAGTGCAGAAAAATGAAACTAGATCCTTATCCTGCACAAAACTTCAAATGGACCAAGGACCTCAACATAAGACCTGATGCTGTGGGGGCTGGAGAGATGGCTCAGTAGTTTAGAGCATTGGTCACTCTTCCATAGAACCTGGGCTCAATTCCCAGCATCCGCATGGCAGTTCACAACTGTCTGTGACTCCTGTTCCAGGGGATCCACCCCCCCCCACACACACACATATAGATGCAGGCAAAACACCAAAGTACATAAAATATAAATAAATAAGGTTTTTTTTTTAAAAAAAAAAACCGTAACTGTGAAATGAATGGGGGAAAATAGGGACTAGTTCAACTTCCAGGCACAGGCAAGGGCTCTCTGTGTAAAAGCTACTGGGCTGCTTCGGTAGAATAGAAAATAAGAACAACAATCGACAAATGGGACCTCATAAAGCACAGTTAAGACAACTGTGAAGTGAAAGAAGAGACAGCCACAGAATAGAAACAAACCTTTGTCAGTTACTTCATTTGACAAAGGATGCGTGTCTAGAATATACAAAGAACTAAAAAGCTAAACACTAAGAGTATGGGCAGCCTGATTTTAAAAATGGGCTGAGTAACTGAACAGAAAATCCTCAAAGAAGAAATGCACGTGTATAGCTGACACTTAAAAGTGTTCAGCATCTTTAGATATTAGGGAAATGGAAATTAAAACTATATTAGGATCCCATCTCAGCCCAGGCAGAATGGCCATCATCAGAAACACACATGACAGCTAATAATGCCAGTGTGGATGTGGCCCTTATACAGTTTTGGTGGGAATGTAAACCAGTATAGCCACTTTGGAAATCATTCTGGAAGTTTCTTTAAAAAAAAAATCCAAAAAACAAAACAACAACAACAACAAACCCAAACAAAACCAACCAACCAAACAAACAAACAAAAAACGGGAGTAGAGTTGTCGTGCAACCTAGCTATACCACTCTTGGGCATGCACCCAATGGGTTTTATACCTACTCCAGAGACACTTGCTCATTCATCCGAGTTCACTGCTGCGCTATTCACAAGAGTTAGGAGAACCAACTTAAATGTTCAGTTCCAGATAAATAAATGGATAGGAGAAATGTGGCACATATACTCAGTGGGATATTACTCAGGTGTAAGGAGAAGTAAATAACACGGTTTGCAGATAAGCAAACGAAACTTGAAGAGAATGGTATGGAGTGAGGTGGTAACTGGGACCCAGAGAGACAAATGCCATGTGTTCTCTCTCTCTCGTCCATGTGTCCTGGCTTGAAGTCTTTCTTTAACTTGGTGCTCAGTTGGAAGCCCGGCGACTAGAAAGATCCTCTGGAGAAGGTGCACTGTAAAGGAGAGAGGATAGTAGGTTATAGGTAAAATGGAAGGCGACAGGTGAGGTAGCGAGTGTGGAAAGGCTTAAGCAGCGATGGGTGTGGGAATATGGGGGAAACCAAGGAGCGAGCGGAAGGGAGAGCTGACCTAAAGCAAGTGTGGATAAAACCATGTGGAAGCCTACCGTCTAACAATCCAATCGGAAAGCTAGGAGAATCTCTGAAGTGAAAGAAGAGGAGGGGATACTGGAAGTTAAAAGGGGAAGTGGGGATCAGGGCGGGTGGATGAAGGAGAGGAGCAGTAGTGGGTGGGTTAACCAAAGCCAAGAGGGATGAAAACCCCTCTGGGAACCCATTAGTTAGTAAGCTGCTTTCAAAATACAGCTCTTAAAAACAGTTTGAATAGAATTTCCCCACATGTGTGGACAGCGTTACTCTCATAATGCGTGGATTATTACATGAAAATCTTGGTGTAAGGCATGGGATACCTCCCTACTAGGTGTTGATCAAGAATGTCCTAGAGGTCTCCAAAATGACACAGGCTCTTTCCATTGTCCTTGGTTGCCCATTGTATCTACATGGTGAGACAACATTGCTGAAGACACCACTTTGGTTGTAGGACACAGAGGAGGCAATTTCAAAGTGACCAGGGAGGGAACTTTCTCACTACTGGCTAGTTTTCATGGTTCCAGAAGGCCCTATGCAGCCTTCTGGAGAGACACCAATGGTCTTACCCTGTGCTGGACCTTGCAACACCAGCTGGCCAGTCAAGTGTGTCCTTTGGTGAGAGAGTGGCATGCCTGGTATAAAGTAGTAATTGGATTTGGAGTGTACTCCACAGGAGGGAATTCCTTGCTTGGTACTGTAATCCTGACCAAAAGCCCATGGCTGATGAGGTCACAGGTTCTAGGGTAGAGCCAACCTGCGATTGCTCATTTGCTAACCCGTCATACTCTTAAAGAGCCCTCTCAATATTTACATTTATAGCCGTGGATCCATTGCTCTTGGCTGGTCAGAGTGGGTAGCAGTCGTCAGAGTTCTGAGAAGAAAAGACTGGGTTGCTCAGCAGCACTAAACAGGACATCTATGTCACACAGCCCACCCCCATCTTCTCCCAAGAGAAGTGCTGTCTTCTGGACATGGCTGTTGCACTCATGAACTGTGCAAGTCCTGCCAGTCAAAATTCTGTCATAGATGGGGTAGGTTGTCCCTAGGCCACATCTCCTACTGAAGAGTTGTTGGCACTTGGCAGTTCCTGGGGGAGCAGCATCATTCTTTTTGAAGGTGTGTACTGATAGGATTCCCATGATCCCGTTGGTGACTCCACACCAATGCATAGGAAGGCAATGGCAATTGGACTTAGTGGGTTATTAAAAAAAAAATGAAGTGAGTGGGGAATGGGGGTAGCGTAATTATATTCCATTGTATGCAGCAAACATTTATAAAGTTGTGTCTAAAAACCAGTGACAACTGTTGAACAGTATGCACCCAGTAATGTCTTGCCCCTCCCCCACTTTTTTTAGACAAGGTCCTTACTATGTAGCTCAGCTGCCCTGAAATTCACTATCTAGAACAGACTGGCCTCCAATTCAGGGAGATTGACCTGTCTCTGCCTCTGGGATTAAAGGTGTGTAGCACCACACCTGGCTTCATTTTGCAAAAGTAAAACGAGAAAAACCAGTTGGAAGTGGTGTTTCCAGATGAGAAGGGCTGCTTAGATTGGGTAGTGGCTGCAGAGGAGGCAGGGAGGTCTGGACCTTCATGACTTCTGATGGTGAAGTTAGGGGAGCCCAGTTGTCTTCAAGACAAGACAGAGGCCTTTTGGCCTGCAATGCTGCATGTGTAATCATGAGACGGGGAGAGTCACAGGTGGCAGAATTTGAGGGGAAATGAATGTGAAGACTCGAGGGTTTCAAGAAAGAACCTGCCTGAACAGAACCCTGGGGGAATGTGAATTATAATGTGCCAGTCTGAATTTAAGGAGAGGTTGAGCCACAGGCCGGTGTTTCATTCATTGTTGCCGTGAACTATGTGCTGAGGGATTGGCCCTGACATGGATGTGCATTTTGAGGGACCCTGATATTAATAAGACAGAGATTTAGGTCATGGGGTAAGTGTGAAGAGAGAACAATGGGTGGGGGTGAATGTATCTACTTAGGATCAGGAAGTCTTGGTTTTATCGAGGCTAAACAAGAAAAGCACTTAAGGAGTGACATTTAAACCAGAATGAGAAGCCATGGGGGAACTTTTGTTTAGATGGGGAGTCCCAGAGTGGGTGATGACCTATTACATCCGAGGACCGTGTTCATAGAGCACAGGAAGACAGGGAGGACCGGAAGCTCTCCTCCAGCCCCTTTAGGCTCCTCAGGACTGACACTTACTTTGAGAGGATGGCAGTGGAGGACAGTTATTCTCCAGTGTGAGAGTGTGTGTGTGTGTGTGTCTGTGTGTGTGTGTGTGTGTGAATGTGTGTGTGTGTGAGTGTGTGTGTGAGTGTGTGTGAGTGTGTGTGAATATGTGTGAGTGTGTGTATGAGTGTGTGTGTGAGAGTGTGTATGAGTGTGTGTGAGTGTGTGTGTATGAGTGTGTGTGTGAGTGTGTGTGAGTGTGTGTATGAGTGTGTGTGAGTATTTGTGAATGTGTGTATGAGTGTGAGTGTGTGAATGTGTGTGTGTGTGAATGTGTGTGTGTGTGTGTGTGTGTGTGTGTGTGTGTGTGTGTGTGTGTGTGTAGAAGAAACCCCATTCTCAGGATGAGACTGGTCAAGCAGGAAGTAGCCCGATGCCAAGAGTGGAGGTTAGATTAAGGCTGATTGATGCACCTCGCAACTTGATGGTTTTGCTATTTTGAGAGTACATCTGTTACTGTATCCAGTATATATTAGTTGGGTGCCCTTTGTGTGCAACATGCCAGTAAGGTCAAGAGTTTGCCATCCTCGGTTATATCACTTGTGGTTGGTGGTTTTAAAGGCGTTTGTACCTAGACTGACTCCCCAATGCGAGTTATAGATCCTTCCACTGAAGAGTGACTAGCAGAATTGAGTCTCCCTATGTGTCTTAGTACCTCTCCCCATGTGGCTCTTAGCACCCTCTTCCCTCCCTTTTCTTTAGGAGCACCCATGTTTATTATCCCTTCATGGCAGCACTTGGACTTGGCAGAGTTGCAGTACTGTTCTGATGGTGTTGGCCAGGTCTGTAGACGGCCTTGGTTTCTCACACCAGGCCCTTACTGGCAGAGGAAGGAGTGTCTTGCTTCAGGGGCCTCTCTCTTTCTGGAGAACCCTGTTGTCTGCCTTCAGCCCAGGCGGTAGAGTGTGGATCATGCTGTGCGCCCTGAGGGCTCTTGTTCTCTTAGGCTCCCTTTTACCCTGAAGGTCAAATTTCAGTTCTACAAAGAGAAGTAAAATACTCCTACATCTTAGAAGTTTGAAAAGAGATTCAGGGGTAGGGTGCTGATCTGCTGGGGTGAGGAGCTTTTGCTAGAAGAAGAAGCATGAGGGACTAGAGTCATCATTGTGCCTGTTGACTGGCACTTGGTTCCTGTAGTGCATCCTCAGTAAGCAGCGGCCATGCATTGTTGCTGTGATCCTCCTCTCATCAGTAATGTATGTGGGACTTACAAGTACATGCTACAAACATCCAGCTTCCTGAGTGTGTTTTGAATGGTCTGCTGAGCTGGCCCCAACATTTCCCACAGTCCACTCAGAGTGGGCGAGAGAGTACCTAGCAGAATAGTGTAGTGAGACATTCATCTTGTCTGCACCTGTGGTATAGACCACGCCCATTGGAGGTGGAGTCTGGGCCTGATGTGACCTGGGGGAACTAAGTCTGACGAGGGGGCTTGGAGAACTCTCTGGCTGGCAGCACGGGGACATCCAGAGGAATCCTTGGGACCAGGAACCTGCTGGTGTTCATCTGTCTATGTTGTGAGTTATTTCTCCCTGAATAAACATCTATTCGGCCTATTTGTTTCTCCTGATCCTTATTAAACATCAGTAGAATAGACATGCTAGCATGGAAGGGTGCAGGAAGAGAGGGGACTGAACTTACTATGGTGGGCCAGGCCCAGGTGATAGCTGTTGGCATGAAACATCATGCCAACAGTAGAAACATCAACTGTGGACACATTGTTGGAGGAAGGAGGACTATGGCACCCTGGGATTTTCTCAAAGCCTCACTTTTACTTCATAGGTTGATGAAGTAACCTATGCTACTAACCCTGCTAGAAATGTGAAGACGATAGAAATCATGAAAAAGAATTGGTTAAGGGTCAGCAAGGTAGTTCATTGGGTAGAGACGCTTACCACCTGATGTCTTGAGTTCATACATGGAAGGGGAGTGCAGAGAACTGAGCTGCATGTTCATGTCATGTACACACATACCAAATAAAAAAGGAATGTTTAAAAGTATGACTTTAGACAAAGAGATGGCTCACAGCTTAAGAGTAGAAGACCCAGGTTCAGTTCCCAGCATCCACATGGCCACTTACAACCATCAGTAACTCCGGCTCCAGGAGATTTTGTTCCTCCTTTGCTCTCCATGGGAATCAGACATATACAACAGTGACAGTATACTTAACATACATGCAAGCAAAACGCTCAAACACATAACATAAAAATAAATCTTTTTTTAAATATAATTTTAAAAAGTTTGGTAGAGTGAATATCATAGCGTTGGTCTAGAGAAGTCTGACATGCACCCTTTCTAAGAAACTAAAGTCCACCTGTGTCTATACATCTGTATGTCCACACTTACATCTGAATCTATGTCTGTGTTTAAATTGGTTGCCCACTTTTGTGTACTTTGGACCCATCCCTGGACCAGTTGTCAGGTCCCACATAAACCTTGGACCCTGGAATCAGTAACCCTGTGGATGTGATTAAGGATGCTGACTTGATTATGCAGGGTTTGTGCTGGTTCCTGAATCCCATTGCAAGTATCTTTGGAAGAGACAGAGGAAGGTTAGACACATAAAAGGGACAGGGGAGGCCACTTAAGGGCCAAGATAGGCTGCAGTGATGCAGGCACAAGCCAGATAATGTCAGCATCCACTGAAGATGAGGAGTCAAAGCAAGAATTCTCCCCAGAGTCTCCAGAGGCAGGGAGGCCTTTCTGCCACCTGCTTTTGGTTCATTATAACTAATGGTGGACCTCAGACATCTAGAACCATGAGATGAGAATAAAATTCTTTTGTTGCTTGTCTCCCAAGTTCATGGTAACTTGTTACAGTAGTCACAGGAAACTAATCCAGTGACCTCACTGTGACATTTCAGAGAGGAGAAAACATTTTTATAGTTGTATCTGTTCACCACTTAGATTATTCACTATATTAGAGGCCTGGAGTGTTTTGTTTTTTTTTTTTTTTTAATTTTTTTCCAGGATGATTAGTGTCTTTGTGTCCAGGTTTGGAGTTCTTTGCCTGCTTGGTGACTGTGAAGATAACTCCTGTGTGATTTTCTTTTAAAAAAGCTCTTGTGTCTTACCGTTCATCTTTTAGTGTGAATGAAAATTAATTCTCTGTGTGGTATGAAAGAATTTCATTTCTACCCCCACATGGCTTTTCAGTCATTGGGCACATGTGGAAGTGACATTTCCCATTGCTGGAATGACTTCTACTCTTGTCCCCACTTGTCTATTTTAATAGCTATTTACTGTAACATAGTAAGTCTTTGTATTTAGAACATTAAATCTGTCCTCTTACTTTGATTTTTAAGCTTGATACAACTAATTTTGGCCCTTTGGGTTCCTCATAACAGTTTAGTATCAGCTTGTCAGTTTTCATGGAATATATATTCAAGAACTTTGGTAGAATTTCTTAGAATGACTCTTAAGGTCCATTTAGATCTTTCGTTGTTTTGGTGGTGTTATAAGATTCAAGCTAGGACCTTGTGTATACTATATACAAGGTAAGAACTAGACCACTGAGCCTTTTCTCCAGCTGTTGTAATTTTTCTCCTGAGATAGAGTCTCACTAAGTTGTTCAGGTTAGCTTTGAACTCACCATGTAGCTTGGGCAGGCATTGAACTTGTGATTGTCTTACTTCTCAAATACCTGGCATTAAAGACATCACCTATCTGTGCAGTTTTGATGGCACATCTGTATGCTTCCCTGATAATCTTTAATTTACCTTAGTAATGATTGTGGTTTACAAACATCAGTCATTAACTTCATTCTTGAATTTAAGATGATATCTTTCAGCTCTAGGTTTAGGCATTTACATTCATAATCTTGCTTTTTAATTAATTCATAAAACATAGTGATCATGGTTATTTTAAACTCCATGGATTTTTAGCTGTAGTTTCACACTGCTGTGTATACCTAGTCATTTCTAATCAAATGCTAGATTGTATCTGTGGTGTAAATTTTTGCTTCTAGTTAATGTCATGTTCTCTCCCCAGCATGTTTACTTTTGCCTTGATAGGTGGGCACATGCAGGCCAAGATCTCACTATCTGATCATTTAAAGTGGGTTAAAGCTGGTACGAGCCCTGTAAAAGTGCTTTTATTTTATTTATAAATTGCATTTACCCCCCTCTCTGTGCGTGTGTGTGTGTGTGTGTGTGTGTGTGTGTGTGTGTGTGTGTGTGTATGTGTGTGTGTGTATGTGCGTGAGCACTCTTGTGTGCCATGGAATGCATATATGTGGAGCTCAGGAGATGACTTGTAGAGGTCTGTTTTCTTTGTCCACTATATGTATTCCAGGGATCAAATTCAAGTCACCAGGCTTGGTGGCAGGTGCCTTCACCCACTGAACCATTTTGCTGGCTTAGATCCTCTAGTTTCCATTCATAACCCAAGTGTAAGTCACGCCACAGATGATCTTTGTGCTTCCCAGGGCTTCTTTTCTTTGGTGAACTCAGAGCTTTGTGTGCCTCTGTTACAGTTCTGCCTAGCCCAGTGACCTGCTTTCTACTCGTCTTTGGCAGACTCACAACAGAAAATTAGCCTCAGATTCTTCACTTCTTTTCTTGTTTTATGTCTTCAGATTAAAACAGTAACAACAACAACAACTTAGTCTTTCTAGTTGTTTTTTTTTGTTGTTGTTGTTGTCTTTTTTGGGGGGGCAATAATTCTATTACCTGTGTGAATATTCAGTTTGGTGAATACATTTTCCATGTCTTTAAAAACTTTGAGGTAAAAGGAGATATTTATTAAACTTAACATGTACAAAACCTTTTCATTAAACATGGATGAGCTAGCCGGTAAGCACTTTGAAAGTACATACTTAATATTCACTTTTTAATGTTGACTATAAACTGTGCAGTTCTGTGGTTTCTGTTCCTGTGTTCTATGACTTCACATTTAGAATCTTGTGTTTGCAAACAGCCCTCAGGCCACCCTTTTACTGTCCCATCCACCAGCCCAAAAAACCTGCACCTATGTTTTATGTATTCATATACTTTTCTTTTTAGTATCACAAAGATAATGCCTTTTTGAAAATGACTTCTTTCATTACTGAGTCATTTTCTATGGTGTAGTTATACCACGATGCCTCTTCTAAAATCGGGGATGAAAGAGGCTGTGTTGCTGTGGACCCAGGTGTTAAGAGGTTCTTTATGCTATAGAACTCTGTGAACATTGAGTAGCTTTGGTGAAAAATCCATTTCTGATAACCAGTAACTGCAACTGCTCAGACTCAGTGAAATGAAAGATAACTTGACTAGCCCCATAGCTATTAAAGAAATTGCACAATAGTGTAAGTATCTTCTGAAAAATAAATCTTCCACATCATAAAACAAGTGTGTTTTTATAAAGAAAGAAGAATGACTCCACGGTTAAGTGCACTTGCTGGCTGCTGTTGCAGAGGACCTGGGTTTGATTCCAGCTCCCACATGGTGGCTCATGAATGTCCCTAACTAGTTCCAGGGGACACAGTGCCCTCTTCTGGCTTCTGCAGGCATCAAGCACACACACGGCTCACATACACACATGCAGGCAAGCACACATACACATAAAATAAAAATAAATTTTAAAAAGAAATAATACTAATTCTATACAGTTCTCCACAAATATTTTTCAACTTTTTATTTTGAAAAAAAAAGTAGGTTCATAAGAAATCTCAGAAATGAGACTTAGAATTTATCTAGCTTTCTTCACCAACATCTTGTATAACCATTGCCAAATCATACATGCTTACATACAAAAGGGTGTGTGATTGTATGCTGAAAATGATGGCGTTCAGAAGTATATGAAATAAGAGTAGAAATCTGTCTCATGCCCTATCTGAAGCCAAATAAGCAGGATTAATGGTTTGTTGTTCCTCCCTGCAATATTCTCTGTACACAGCACATAATTTACATTGACGTGCTTGTATGTACACACATGTGTATATATATATACATATTATGTCAACAATCATCTGTATTCTGTTTTTATATGTAACCAGCTGCTATTATTTTCACATGCTCAACATGATGGACATTTGTCCCATGCACACACTATAGCACAGCCACATAGAATAGGTAGGATTTATGTATGTGTGTTTACACACACACACACACACACACACACACACACACACACGCTTACTTTTTTCAGAGCAGGCTCATTCTATATTGTTCATTCTGCTTGCTCTTTTACTGGATGGAGGTCACGAATCATGTGCTATCCAATGTCAGTATGCCAAGTATCAGGATGTTTTGTATTGCCAACAGTTCTGTAGTAAAGATGTGTGACAGGAAATTGATTTCTTTTTCTGATAGACACTTAGGCAATCAGAATACCAGTTATTTGCTTTCACCCACAACCTTTGCAGAGTTTTGGCAATGACTTTCTCAAAATATGTTGGTGAGTTAGTGCTACAATGAGCTTTGGAATCTTAAGTCTATTTCTGTAGCAGCGGCGACCAGCTGAAGTTTCATGTTGTCCCTACCTGGAAGTCTGGAAGACCCCTACCTGCCCTGCAATCACCAGAGAAGTCTGTCCAGTGGTAGCTGGGATTCTCTCCAAAGCTCACAGATGCCTGGATGTTCAGGCATAAACAGCTCTGTTTGCCTCCCGACAAGGCCTCACCAGTTTTGTGCAGTGGTTGGGGAACAAGGCTCTGTTGTTTGTCCCTTTGTTTGTGTTTTATTGTTCTCTGTGAAAGAGATTTGAACATGGGTTTAGAAAATTTGTATTTGAGTCCTCTCTTCCCTGGTTTCTCAGCTTTGTGCCAGGATTCCATTAAAATCCTCCCGCTCTCTGCGGCTGTGCCGTGGTGTGTGCATGGGATCAATGTCTATCACTTTGGGCATTCGAAAATAATGGCAGCTGGTCATGCTTGAAAACAGATAAAGATGCTCACTGACATAACTAACAGTCAGGCTTAGCATGTTTCAGCCTCGGTTGGTTGGAAAGTGATAGTATTCGGTAGCAACCAGGCCTCACGGTTTCATCTTTTCCCCATGCTGGTGATTAGCTAATGATCAACATTTGTGACACTCTTTTAAATTTCCTGCTGACAGCTACTGTGCTTGAGGCCCAGACTAAGGTACGATGCTTGGAAGTCTGTGTGTTAAATGAATTTTTGAGTGGATTCATGTAACTTAGAGTGAGTTCATGGGATGTGTCCCACTGTAACGTGAGAGCATCTGTGGATGGTTGTGTCAGGTGACAAAATGAGATTGCTTTTATCTTATGGTGCTCATTAAGCAGGTACCTGACACATATTTGCTATCTCTGTGCCTTTTGGTACCTTCACCATCGTAACCTTCATTTAAGACAGAACCATAGCTGGCCACGGTGATAACAGTGTTCAGGAGGCAGAGGCTCACTGTCCAAGGCCAAGCTCATCTGCACAGTGAGCTCCAGGGCAGCATAGTAAAACCCTGTCTTAGCTTTTTGAATTTGGATTTAAATCAGTCACATTTGAATATATTCTAGAGTAAACATAATTTTAATATATGTTTAAAATATTTATGCTTTAACATTTTACATAGATTAAAATTTTAATAAATGAAATCATGCAGTATTACCTTGAACCCAATGAGAATAGTCCCCATGACCCCATGTGTGCTGTAGTGGTGGTGGTCATGGGGATTGGAGTTTGAGTAGCCAGTGAGCTGACAGTGCCCTTCTAGATGTTGTGGGTGTGGTCAGGGCCCAATGTCGCCCGCTGATGGGAGAGATGAGGATGGTGGCTCTCCAAGTATCCTAAGGTCAGAGCAGTGAGTCAGATTTGTTCATCCATTGAGGATGGGTTAGTGTTAAAAATGGAGCACTTAGTGAAAAAGCAACAACAGGAGAAACAGATTTATTTGTGGGATAATGCCAACTCAGGTAGAGTGAAAACATGTAAACAAAAGAAGTGTGCGTGCGTGTGTACATGCACACACGTGCACACACACGCACATACATGCACACGCGTGCACACACACACACACTCGGCAGGAAATATTCTATTGTGCACACACTGAAGTGTTACAGAGCAGTTGCTTGTGAGGGTGGGGGCAGAATCTCATGAGGACAGTGAGATGGGTAAATGTACATACATAGGTAAAGGATTGCCTGACTGCCCAGCTGTGGACAAAAGGCAGGCTAGTGGGAAGGGCTTTGTGGTAGCCCAGCTTGTACTCCATCCTCTGCCTGTCTGTCCCACAGGATTGACCTTCCCTGGCTATGGGCCTTTCTTGTACAGGATAATATATTAATATACACCTAGAACTTTAGTGAGGTTTAATTAAATGTCAGCCACTCCAAGGTGTCTGTTTCCACACCTGACGACCCTTAGTCAAGATGAATTCTTCTGAAGGAAATACTTGGTCGAGTACTCAGCAGCAGTATTTTTTGACACTCAGTAGCCTTCTACTTTTTTGTTTGGAAGAAAATGGAAGATGAAGGAGGAGGGCTTAGAAAACACTAGGAAGCCACCAAAAATGGTAATGTGAAAACGGTATTAGCATACATTTGTACTAAAATCTAGTAATAAGAATTGTTGCAGGATACATTTCTGGTCTGGAATCTTCATAAAAACATCGAAGACCCACTGTTAGCGCACCTATGTTTGTGTTGGAATTAGGTAGCACACAAAGAGCAAGATGTAAAGTACATTTCCTACTCCATTGCCAAAGGGTTTAACATGTCTTTGGCTGTCTTCTTCATGGTAGTTTATGGGGACAGCAGGCCTTTTCCTGTGGTTGGGGAGGACAGGTCCTATAGGTTGCTTGTACTGTTGTTTCTGACACTTGAACTTATATACATATCATCTAAGGGTCTTGGAAATACGGTGTGGATTCTGCTGATTGGAGGTGCGATCTCGGGGTCTTGCATTTGTTAAGATTTAAAACAAAATTGTGTGCATTTTTCTGTATGAGAGTGTGCCACATGTATGTGCCTGTGGAGGCCAGAAGACGGTATTGGATCCCTGGGAGCAGGAGTGGCAGGCAATTCCAAGCTGTGTGACATGGTTTCTGGGAACCAGACTCAGGTCCTCTGGAAGAACAGGAAGCACTCTTAACTGCTCAGCCATGTCTTCAGCCTCAGAGTCTACTTTTTGACAAGTTTCCAGGAGATGTTGATTACCTTTTTTAAACAATTAAAGTATTATTTATATAAGATTGTTTCCCAGTGTGTGGTTCTGACAGGTGAGTACAGTTATATAATTGCTGCTAGAACCAAGTCATGAAAGTCTTACACTGGATTCCTTGTCCCCTCTGACAGTCCCCTCCCTGTCTGCTGGCATCCACTGTCTGGGTTTTGTCTTCTCCAGTGTGTCTTCATTCAGAATAATGTATATTTAGTATATAGCCTTTGAGTCAGGCTCCCTTCACCCAAAAACTTGTACAGGAGATCTGCCTAAATTGTACATGTCAACAGTTTGTTGCTTTTACTGCTTTCCAAGATATGGGTTCATCCCATATGATAATTCAAAAAAATCCTTGTGTCTGGGAGTGGGGCACAGTGCATGTGTAGATGTCGGAGGTCAATCCTGAGTCAGTTCTCAGCGTTTCTTATTTGAGACAGGGCTCTTGTTGCTTACAGCTGTACAGAGCAGACTAGCTGGCCTGCAGAGCTACCAGGGACTCTCCAGTCTCCAGTTCCCATTGCATCACAGGAATGCCAGGATTGCAGATGGCCACCACCCCATCAAGCTTTCAGTGGGTTCTGGGGACCCAAATTCAGGTTCTTGTCATTGTTCGGAAAGATTTTTACTTGCTGATCTGTCTCTCCAGCCTAAGATGCTATTTTTTAAATTAAAAATCTTAGAGCAGGCTAGAGAGAGAGAGGGTTTAATTGGTAAAATGCTTGCTGCACAAGCATGAGTTGCTGAGTTTGATCTCTAGAAAATACATTAAAAAGATAGGTGTGGTATATGCTTGTAACTCCAGTGCTGGGGAGGCAGAGAAGAGCATATTCCCCTGGGGCCTCTGAGGTCCCTGGGGTCCCTGGGGCTCACTGGCCAGTCAACCAACCTAGCCGTCTTGGTTAGTTCCAGGCTACTGGCAGACAGACCCTGTCTCAAAAAACAAGATGAATGGTTGGAGGCGCCTAAGGTTGACCTCTGGCCTCCACGTGTACATGTGTGCATGCACACTCACACACACATACACATGCACACCCTCACATGCACACATACAGATGTTTTGGAACTTTACAAGTAATGAAATTCTCTCTTCCCGTTGTTGTTTTAGGTGATATCACTCAAAAAGGGTATGAAAAGAAAAGAGCAAAGCTGCTGGCTCGTTATATTCCCCTCATTCAAGGTAAGGCCACACCTCCTTTTGTTTTAGTAACAAATATACTGTCCTATAAAGCATGATATAAAAACTGATTTTAATGGGCTGGGAATGTGATGTAATAGTAAAATACTTGCCTAGCATGTGATAGATCTTGGGTACAATTTTTTACACTGCAAACTTATAATAATAAATAAGAACTGATTTTTCTAATTTAAAAATTGGTAAATGTTTCATATTTTATTAAGAGCTAAATAATGTGTCTGTTATTAGATAATAAAATCCAAGGGCATAGATTGTAATTTACAGCTTTGGCTTGATACAGAGCTCACTCCAAAATGGGACTTACTCTTTTGTTTGTTTGTTTGTTTTGTTTTGTTTTTCAAGACAGGGTTTCTCTGTGTAACACCTCTGGCTATCCTCAGACTTTGTAGGCCAGGCAGGCTTCAGACTCTCAGAGATGCACTTGTTTCTGCCTCCCAAGTGCTGGGATTAAAGTTATGTGCCACCACTGCCCAGCAGCTTATTCTATATTCATGGTCATAGAGTAGCCGGATATATTTCCTTACTAGACAAGGACACATATTGTAAAATTTTAAATTCTTTGCACATTAATTTGTAGATTTGGCATGTTTATTATTTTGAATTTTTTGTTTTTATTTTTCTGTTTGTTTGGTTGGTTAATTTTTTTGAGACAGGGTTTCTCTGTGTAGCAACTTTGGCTGTTCTGGAACTTGCTTTGTAGACCAGGCTAGCCTTGAACTTAAAGAGATGTGCCTGTCTCTGTCTCCAGAGTGCTGGGATTAAGGCATACACCATTACACCTGGCTGCTATTTTGAATATTTTTAATGGAATTTCACAACCTAATTCTTAAAATTATGCCTTAAGTACAAAAGATCAGGAGATCCAGAATGTAATGGGAGGAGTTGTCTAGCAAGTTACTGAGTTATTATAAAGCTCTCATCATCGAGAATAGGTTACTTTGCAAGGTTAGGTGACTAGACTAGTGAGACAGAAAGGCCAACTCAGATGCACACATACATACATATGGCCTTAGTTTAGGAGAGGTGGCATGTGGCTAGGATGCTGGCATAGCGCCTGTACCTGTGTAAAATATATAAAGTTAGACACCAAAGTTAACTTCATGCGTGTTAGGTCCAAGTGTGAGAGGCAGAAACAGCAGTGCCCTTGGGAGATCTTACAAGGAGGTGTGGCCATCTCAAGATAGAAAGGATTTCTTAGCAGTTTCTTCTTCTTCTTCTTCTTCTTCTTCTTCTTCTTCTTCTTCTTCTTCTTCTTCTTCTTCTTCTTCTTCTTCTTCTTCTTCTTCTTCTTCTCCTTCTCCTTCTCCTTCTTCTTCTCCTTCTTTAAATTAAACGGTACTACAGAGAGACTGAAAACTAAAACTGCAGGCTGTGAGAAGATGGTTATAACACAGTGATTTCAGAAATGGCCCCAGAATGTACAGACAGCACTGGCTCTTTCTGCAGTGGAAGACAGGCTGTCCATCTGCATGGCTAGGGGGCTAGCGTGAGTCATGAGGGACAACTGAGCATTAGAAGTCTGACCTATGCCACCAAGAGACCAAATCTCCTAATGGGTGAAGACTTAAATAGGCATTTCACGGAGGAAATAGCCAATAATAATAATAATAATAATAATAATAATAATAATAATAATAATAATAATAATACCTAACATCTCAGATAATCAGAGAGGTGCAGATTAAAACCAGAGCCTGACATCCATAAGGGAGTCATTATAGATTTATCTGTGTCACATGGTGTCACAGTTCTCCTTTAGGTACACAAGGATGTCCATCATGACCCTAAACTATACCAAGGTCAACAGAATAACCACCTTGATCAGCAGAACCCAGACCACGGAGTATCAGAGCATGTAGACATCATCAGTGGTGAACCTCAGGGAGATGATAGTTTGGAAGGGCACCACAGAGCGGTGTGTCCATCATGAGCTTTAAAAACACACAGACACTGGGGAGGGCGAGGCAGGTGGATTTCTGTGAGTTTAAGGCCAGCCTGGTGTACATAGTGAGTCATAGGCCAGCCAGGGCTACACAGTGAGACCCTGACTAGAAGAGTAGTAATGACAATAATAAATAAATAAGCCATGAAAAAATCACACTCAAGATCCTTATAAAGCTGTTAAAGAAAAGGAAATGAATTTCTAGAATGGAAGTGAATTTCTAACACACCATTTCCTGGTAAAGGTTGAGATTGGACTGCATAAGGTCATGTGATCTTCGGCTATCTGAAAGCTTTATTTCTTTTTGTTTCTTTAAACTTGAGAGAGACTGAGAGGGGAGAGAGCTGAGTGTTCAAGCATGGTACGCATGTGCTGGTTAGAGGAAAACTCTTGGTAGTTACTTTTCTCCTTCCGTTTGGTTGAAGCAGGGTCTCTCATTTCTTCTGTGCTGTGTACTCCAGTAGCTTGCCAGGAAGCTCCTAGACGTTTTTCCTGGTTTTGCTTCCTGTCTCTCCATAGGAGTGCTGTGATTACAGATGTATGCCACCACGTCCGACTTTTTCATTTGGGCCCTGAGGACCAAATTCAGCTTGTTAGTGTGGTACAGTAGGCACCTTTACTTGTTGGTCCATTTGTTAGTCCATGCTTAAATATTATTATTATTTTACTATTATTATTGCCGCTGCTGCTGCTTCAGAAATTTTTTAATGTGTGTGTTTTGCTAATTATGTATTGTGTGTGCTTGTGCACCACGTGCATGCCCATGGAGGCCAGAAGCAAGTGTCACTTCCCCTAGAACGAGGTAGAGGTGGTTATAATATGTCACGTGGGCTCTGGAAGCTAACTCTCTGTTGCCTGTAAGAACAGAAAGTACTGGTTACCACAGAGCCCTCTCTCCACCCCACGCTTTAGTTCCTTAACTGTGCAGTGGCTACATTTTCCCCTATGTAAAACTTCTTAAATTGCTTGTGCTTTATACTTCCCATATTGGTATATTTATAAATAACAGAAAAAGAATGTTGAAGATGCTGGGTATATATTAGTATTTGTTCATTCAGAACTAAAATTGCAGGTGTGGTGGCACACACCTCTACTCCCAAGCATTTGGGACGTAGAACCCTGTGAGTTTGAGGCCAGTCTAGTATACATAATGAGTTCCAGGGCATCCACATGCACATAGTAGCGAGACCCTGTCTCAAAAAAAAACAGAGCCACACTAAAATTGGGATTGAAAGAAACGGTTAAAACATCTTAAAGCCTATGTTTTTCCAGAAGTTACCACCAACCATTAAGCAGAACAGTCACCTATCTTGCCATTTCCAGTCCTAGGGAAGGTAAAGAGGGCTCTGGTTTCACCCTCACACCACATAGCTTTGATGGTTACATTGATATCAGGAGATGCTGAAACAAAACAGGGTTAATACTAGAGAATAAAAGGCAGTGATCTTTGTATACTGGACATCACTGTGTGCTTGGAGGGCTGCTTGGTTAGCTATGGGAATTGATTTTTATTGCTATTGTAACTTTAGAGAATATGTGATAATAAATAGCTTTTATCTTTCAACAGTTCCATTTTAAAGTATGAAAAATTCATTTAAAATAAAAATACATTGTAAAATACCAATTCACTTAGCAAGAAAACTACAGAACCTATATTGGGATCATAAAATATATTTGGAAGAAATAACCAACATCCAAACATATGAAAAAACATAAATTTCTTAAGTGGAAGAAAGAAATTCAAAGAACAGGAAACATAAGTGGGTAATGAACACTAAATCATGCTCAACTTTAGTAGATACGGAAATGCAAATTAAGGTGAACTATCCTCTTAGGATGAAAGAATTCTTAAGCTTTCTCTAAACTAGTACCAAGAAATGTGTGAGGATATAGCACTTAGATGTGTTGCTTGTGGGAGTGTGAATCACTGTAACCTTGCTGGAAAGTTGTCTCTTGCTACCTGCTAAAATTAAAAGTGTATCATGTTTTGGCTGGAGAGATGGCTCAGCATAAGAGCGTG